>OX438645.1:11300000-11925000 GCA_949316285.1 Eupithecia subumbrata | reverse complement strand
AAAAATAAAAATTTAGGTCTTACGCCGTTCTAAAAACGTATGTGCCGTCCCGCTCTTATGAACGCGAAATCCTATGCCTATCCTTTTCACAAAATGGCGCGCAGTGCGCCCTCTTAAGGCACTTATTTTAATTGACGACGGCAAGGTCCGCCTGCGACGCAGGAGTTTGCGAGTTCTATTCCCGCCTCGAGACAAATGTTTGTACGATCTGCTGATATTTGTTCAGGGTGTTTTCTATATAAAATAAAAATATATTATTATGTATATCTATGTAGTATAATGTATTAAGTATATCAGATATCGAGTACCCACGCAAGCACAGCCGTACGATTCCGCAAAAACCATCCATCCTTTATTGACATTTGAAAGCCCTGCCCTTGCCCATTTGATGTCCCTCACGAACTGCTCCGCGCTCCGTGGTGAACCAGAGCTCGTCAGCCCTGCACGTGGAGTATCTAGAGGGCCTGCCGCAACTCTTCTACATAGACGTGCTGGAACTGCCTTACATGCTGGTGCCTTGAATGAAAGCCATTTCAATGGCCTTCGAACAATTGTAAATTACGAAGGCCATTGAAATGGCTTTCAAATGTCAATATAGGATGGGTGGTTTTTTCGTAATCGCACAGTTAATTAGCTTGAAGCTAGATGATGCTGCGTGTTTTGTCCATTATAATTTATTTATTTATTTAATAAAACTGTTATTGCATGTATGTAGAATGTTAATGCTATTTAACCTATGATAATGCCGTATTCTAAGGTTATCGCAGGATTTTATAAAAAAATGGTTACTTTAGACAACAACAATTAAATATAAGATAAATTAATTATAAATATAAGACAGTCAAAATATAAAATAAACCTACTTAGTATCAATCAAACAAAATTTTTTTTTCGCATCAGCGGGGAAGCCAGTGTCTTGGGGACGATTCCGACTGGTATGGATCAGTTGAACAACCTGTAGATTGTTTGAAATAGTTTCAAATCAAATCAAATCAAAAACTCTTTATTTCCATAAATACAATAAATGTAAACTTAGAAAAGGTCAAATTATACCTAAAACTAAACACTGACACGGAAATAAGGTGATATTTTTGATTTCTGTCGTTCGGTACCTAAACTAAAGTAAAGAAGTTGTTATTTTTCGAGCTGGAGCAAAACTCGTCCCAAGCTTTTTTATCCTCTAGATAGATAATCTGATATTTTGTAGTAAGCCTTTTACAAAGGATATGATGTTTGACAATTTATTTGAATTTATTTACTGATAATTTTTGCAACTCAGAGTTTTGTTGTAGAAGCGTATACATTGCCCTTTAAAAGATACATTTATCTTGTGTAGCCTAGTTGTGTGGGCACAGCGAGTTTATTCCTATTTCTAGTATTTATATTATGTATGTCGCTATGTTTAGGGAATAGATTGATATTTCTATGAGTGTACAACAAGTTTTCATAAATATATTGAGATGGTACTGTCATGCAGTCGTGCAGTCATGCAGTAAGCAGTTATCTCAATTGTAAAAACTAGATCTAATTTGTTTCTATTATTTCATTGTAAATAAACATTAGTACCTGTTAGGTATATTAGTTTTTTTCTAATGATTTAGAATTCGATCGAGAGTCAGTGATTGATTACAAAGCAGATCTCTGTCCGCCTAATAATTGTCTAATTTCTTGTTATATTGGTACCTTACCAAGTTCGTTATCTAAGGCCATTGCAAAATATGCGAATATTTTAAATCGGAGGTTGGTTTGCCAAATTGGGGGTCAGAATCAGAATGACCAATCCAGTCGGTGACCTCTGTTCTCAGTCAAAATAGGCCAATTTTGACAGCTATGACAACATTGACCTATATCCGGTATTACCATATTAAACGTAGGTAGGCCTAGAGATTTTTACGCTTGCTGCAATAAAACTTTTCCGCGTGATAGTGAAATTACAGGTTTTAAAACTGTTTATTTGTACTTGCTTCGGTAGAACATAATAATGAATGGTTACAAACACTTTATTTCACGGATTTTGTCACTTGTGAAGTTGTGACCCTGACTTTATCTTCAAAACGAAACGTGGGATGGGAATGAAATAAAAACCGAATGCTTTTTTTAAATACCAGTAATAGAAACTAGGATCTAACGAACTAGGAAATAGATTAGTAGATAATTTTTAGGGTTTCATCCATACCTCAAAAGGAAAAAGAAACCCTTACAGGATCATTTGTTGTGCGCCTGTCTGTCTGTCCGTCTGTCAACCCTCTTTTCTCCGGAACGCGTGGAAGTATCGCCATGAAATTAACATCAAATACTCAAGTTCGTAACCTCTTGAAACCTCGATATAAATAAAACTTCTAGGTCAATGGAATCAGAAGTTGCAGCTGTTTATGTCCGAATATTTTTAAGTTTTCAATGGCAAACCGTTTTGTAGTTTATTCTTTTAAAAAATTACTTTTGATTCTTCCTATGGACCGAAACCTATGGGGTTCTTCACGTTGACCTAGAATCATAAAATTTGGCAAGAAGCAAGGTCTTAAAGCACAAATAAAGGTAAAAATCCTTAAAACGTAAATTTGTAGATAGGTAGAGGTAATTAAAAAAAAAATTTGATTCTCTGCCTGGACCAACATATACGGAGTACCTACTTCCTGTTGACCTAGAATCATGATATTTGGCAAGAAACAAGGTCTTACGGAACCCCTAGTGCGCGAGTCCAACATGCTCTTGACGTTTTATTTATAAAAAACCTTATACCTAAAACACTTTGTTAACAATGTTTGATCAATAGAGAAGGTAATAGAATTGTCGGCCTATTGCTTATGGGGAACCTTGGTTGTCAAACTAGTCCTACATTTTAGTAGTACATACGGGATCCCCTTGGCAAAAAATTCGAATTACATGAAATTCAAGGTTTTTTCTTTGATTCCTTGAATGTAAGAACAAGATTGAGAAAAAAATACCAATATAATAATAATAATAATGCTGGACAATTCACACAGCATTATATAGCCCTAAGCTAAGCAGAGCTTGTGTTATGGGTACTAGATACGAGTAATACACTACATAGATAGACATTTTTATTATAAATAGAAAACATCCAGAACGCCCTGGACAAATGTCTTCAGATCGTACAAATATTTGTCCCGAGGTGGGAATCGAACCCGCAACCTCCTGCATCGCAGGCAGACATTCGCCCGCTGCGTTACTGAGGTCGTCAAAACATGAAAGTGCAGTTTCGCACATAATTTGGTCGAGATCTCAAGATCCGTGATTTATTGTAATGACTTTTGTTTTTATTTGAAGGTTATTGCTAATTATTTCACCAGTTTCTTTATAAGTTGCGTAGTTTTCTTGTAAATAAACAATAACTTGATTTTTGCGTCTACGTCGTCGTTCCAAAAACGTATGCTTTCTGAAAAATAAAAGATTTAACAATATAATAATCCAGAAAAATTAAGTAAAGTGCTTTCATGGATTTTGTATTTAAAGTAGAACAATTAATACATAAATAAATAAACAATGCTGGACAATCCACATAGCATCATCTAGCCCCAAGCAAATCAGAGCTTGTGTTATGGGTACTATATGACTTATTTACATAATACGACACATTACATAGATAATATTTTTTTTATTATATATAGAAATACACAGAATAATTAATGTTCGTTAAAAGAAGAATTATTGATACTAGGTTTAATGATAGGTACGTGATAAAATTCAAGACAATCGTGAAAAAATACGTGGACAAACCAAGGTTAATGATAAAAATAATGTTAATGTTTCTCATTCTGCATTAAAATCTCATTTAGAAAACTGCACAAAATTAACGTTTACTAATAAATCGAACCTGAATGGAGTACCTACATAAATCCTTGCGCATATTATGAGTATACGAGGTTCTTTACCAACAAAGAAAATAACTATAGGTATTTAAAAATAGAAAAAAAATGAACTAGTATTTACAACTGAAAGAGTTGAACCAACTACAGATGGTTGCCAACAATCTACAGGTAACTTAACTGATCCATATCAATACCAGTCGTCGCGTCCCCAAGAGGCTGGCTGCATTGCCCCGCTGTATGGCAATGCTGATGCACTGCGCCAGATACTCACCAGATCTCGAGACACGCGTCGGTATTTAATAAATTATTTGATTCAACCTATTTAGTTTGACAGTTCTTTGCATTAGAAATAACAATATATGTCAGAATAAATAATCAATATATAAATCACCTACTTTTTTTAATCTAGTTAAACTCGATTCAATGCGGTTGTAAATCAAAATTTAACAAAAAAATCGATTTAAGGAAAAATACTACCTATTCTAAATGACTAGATTTATGATGGATTCAAAGTCTACAACGCAAATTCTGTTTTATTATCGAGGAATATCCGTAATATATCAAAAACAAAGACATTTTATTGATTCATAATCCGTCTAAAAACCAGAACCACTAAAACCAATAAAAAATAAAATATTGTTTGGGACTCTATTAAAAATGACATCATTTTTAGGGTTCCCTTTAATTATTTTCCGCCTCCGACTGATATTTTTATCGCTTTCGTATGCACATGGGTATAGGTAGAAAGAAAATAGCGTCCCTAAGTACAACCTCAACCTCAACAGCCTATATTGGTCCACTGCTGGACGCAGGCCTCCCCCTGATAAACGCCTTATTGGCTTTCATCTCATGTGAGGTTATACCCATAATCCCTACGCTGGGCATGCGGGTTGGGGATTGCAGCTACGTGCCAGAATCATAGTTAATGGTTTAATCGGGTATTTATCGCGTACCTTTTGTTTTTATATCCCCTAATTAATAAATAAATAAATAACCATTAACTATGTTTACAAATCGCGAAAGTTTAAAAAGTGCCAGAATCAGTTGCAGGAGGCGCTGATGTCTGGCCCCCGGTGGATATCCATAATTACAATCTATACTAATATTATAATGAGGAAAGATTTGTTTGTTTGTTTGTATTGAATAGGCTCCGAAACTACTGGACCGATTTGAAGAATTCTTTTAACATTAGAAGCCCACATTATTTCTGATGAACATAGGCTACTTTTTATAGCGGGAAAATGCTTCATTCCTACGGGAAAAGGGGTAATAGGACAACGGGTAGTAAGAATGCAGCTATTCAAAGATAAAAATTTAAAACTTACTAACAAATTAATACAACAATTGGTAAAATAGATCAAGAAAAAATATATGAAACGAAATGAAAACGTTCGGGCAAATATTTCATCAATAGACAAAAAAAAATTAATCAAAGATTCTTTATTATTCAATCTTGTACCTACTCTCTGAGGTCCAACACGCTCTTGTCGGTTTTTTTAACTCAATTAACTTTTATGAGTGTTGTTTGTGTTGCCTGCTAATCATGCCTACCCAATAGTCGTTTTTGCCATCTACCACGCAAGCGAATTGGGGACCGCAGTTGAGGTGGTAAAAGCACTTAGAATGATGCTGCTGTCCTTCCCCTGGTGGGTTCCCTTACTCGTACGACATCCACAGGCTGAGCTGCAGGGCTCGATTCTTACGCCATGCCACCATCGTCATCCAGCAACATCAACCTCAACCTCAACAGCCTGTATTGATCCACTTCTGGACGCAGGCCTACCCTTGATAAGCTTCTTATTGGGTTTTATCACATGGGGGTAATGCCCATAATCCACACGCTAGGCATGCCGAGATCGCAGTTCCGTGGTAGAATTGTTCTGCAGGGGGCGCTGCTGCCCGCCCCCGGTGGATATCCCTTAGTCGCCTCTTACGACACCCGCGGGAAGAGTTAGGGTGTTGTAAATTCTAATCCGGCACCACACAGCTACATCCAGCAACATACGTTAAACTATTTATAATTAACTTAATTATATTTAAGTAGAAGTACCTTCAAATGTACTAATTAAAACCTGTATTAAGTACTTAAAGAATCTATGTACAACCGGAAGACAAGTTAATTACATTACATGGTATGCTAGAAGTAGCAAAAATAATTTTGCACAAACAAGGTTAAGAACACAAGTGCTTACATAAGTCTATAAACGTAAGTTGAACTCTAACAGCGTGACAATAAAACTTAAAACAGTTCAGCGTTATTAAGTCACAGTGAATTGAGAGACAGCTTACCAATTTTTTCCGTAACAGGGTCCAATTGTTTTGGACTAAGTCGTTTTGACAGGGCAATCGTGCGGGGGCCAAGGGACGGGTCGGGGGAGGGGCCTCTGTCGACTTACTAAGGCGGTGATTGATGTATGCAACTCGCGAGCGTTCCTCACCCGTCCCGTCCCTTGCCCCCCGCACGATTGCCTGCCAAAATCACGTCAAAATGCCTTCGTAGAACAACTGTATGCATATAGGCAGGCTTTGATAATAGATACTGTGAAAATACGGGAATATCTGTGTTGTGTTTCATAGTATAGGTACTGATAATTAATCGAACTTCTTAATAAATCTGTCAGAAATTGTTTAGTCCAAAAGTTCATAATAATTATTGAATATCACAATTCTTCGGGCAAAGCACTTTTTATTTCCTGGGAACTTCTTTCGGGCGATTAAAATAATTCTAAGTTTAACAATTTGTCCATCCGTTCTTAAATGATGCACGAAAAGCATTTTATTTTGGAGTAAATGAAAAAAACAAAAACAATGAGGTCAAAAAATATATTGCTGGTGTTTATAAAGCAATCTATTTCATCAGAATAAATTAAATATGAGATTGCAAAGCTTGCAAAAATTAAGTACCTTAGCACATTAAAATAATTTTTTGGCACTTTTTACACACATCGTCATAAAATGAAATAGAGTCGAACATTTGTTGTAAAAATCAAACAAAATGTATTTTATGTAATTCACAAAGAAAATTACAATCAAATGATAGAAATAAATGAGAACTAGTATTTACAATTTAAAAAATTGAGCTAACTGCAGACTGTTGTAAACAATCTACAAGTAGCTCAACCAATCCATATCAATACCAGTCGTCGCGTCCCCAAGACGCTGGCTACATTGTCCCGCTGTATGACAATGCTGATGCGTTGCGCCAGATACTCACCAGCTCTCGGGTTAAACATTTGTTTAAATTATTTCATGGTGTTTCATTGACCCAGCTGTCTACCTCCAAGCTGTACCACGGAGATCATTGCCAAGATCAGGGTGGACCACATTTGCATGCCTACTAGGAAATGGTTCAAATACTTGAGGAAAACACATTTAACGCTTATAGGAACTGAGTTAATGAGTAGGCTATTTTTAGCGGAATTTCAACTTCATAGAGAATACTTAATATCACACTACACACCAATTACATCACATCACATCACACTAATATTATAGATGCGAAAGTTTGGATGGATGGATGTTTGTTACCTCTTCACGCCTAAACTACAGAACGGATCAGGCTGTAATTTCGCATACATGTAATTCTAATCCTGGAATTAAACACAGGCTACTTTTTCTCCCGTAAAGCAGTTCGCATGGGATAGATATCACATTTAAACGTTTCAATAGAAAAAACGCTTGCGAAGCCGCGGGCATAAACTAGTAATACCTAGCGATTGTAAATTATCAAACAAAATGTATTATAAGTAAGTATTTATTTTATAACAAAATACAAGCACAGCGAAAACAACACAAGAACCCAGAAAACAAAATGAAAACAAAATAATCCATAAAGAAAAAGGTAAGTAAAGATATTTATATTTTTGAAATATCAATAATATTAATTTAAGAAATACGATTCAATTCTTACATGAAGCCGCTCTTCATTTCTTTTTCTTTTCTGGTATATCCGACTGAAAAAAAAACATGTTTAGGTATACATAAATGTTTAACGTAGGTTACTTGGAATTTTTGTAGTAATCTCTAATGTCTACATAGTATAAAACAGAGTCGCTTCCCGCTGTCTGTCTGCATTATGTATGCTTAGGATCTTTAAAAGTACGCAATGGATTTTGATGCGGTTTTTTAAAAATGATATACCACAATCTATAGTTCATTGTACATAAATTGTAAAAAAATTGTTTTGATCAACTCGCGATGAAGCGATTCCATTTTAAAGCTCGCAAGTGTATTATATAGTGATTCAGGAGGAAGGCTTAATATGTATAATATAATACATGCATAATTTATCAGAGAAACACTGATAATTTTTGAGGTTTCTAATGTGATGTCGTAAACACATTTATTTGTGCTTACATTGCAAACGCTGCGCTGGCTGAACCCTACGAGAAAGATCAAAATAATGTACTACAGTATTGTACACCTTAAAAAGGTCTACAAATAATCCGTATCTGTCAGAAGTGGTGACCTAGATTCTAAAGACATTGTCTTGCAGACATTCGTAGTGCTTCACCTTTTAAAATTTATTTTATTTCATTGCCGACAGTCCGCTTCATGCGGTGCAGATCTTTTACATCAAACCATTGATGAGGCCAGTGCGGATTGTCCGATGCCGGCCTGTGAATGTGAACGCGCACCCTAACGTTTCAACTGCTAACGTTTGAGCCGTAATGCCGTGCCTTACCACACCGTGATCGCGGCCCAGTACGCTGTACGCTGCGTACCCCTTACCGCTGTCGCACACTGCGACCGACGGAACAAAAGACCACTCTAGACTTTTTCATATGATTATGTGTCCGGCACCGCATAGCGCATACCGCAGCGTACTGCGTGGTGATCAAGAGACTTTACAGACTTCCCTCTTTAAGAGAGGACTTACCACTCCTCCATTGTTGATAAACTCTTCTTCCTCTGGTGAGATGGTCATCCTCATGAACTTTGGAGGAAGGCCGATGTCAGGGGGTATTGAAGACACGTTGGCAACAGGAGCCTGAAAATTACTTCACATTTTTAACAGTCTTCAAACGAGGTTCTATTATTCTATGTTCCTGTAAGTTTTTTTTAGTTTTGTTTATATAGGTCCCTCAACCTCAACAGCCTATTATATTGGTCCACTATGGATGCAGACTCTCCTTGATATCTTTTATCACATGGGGATAATGCCCATAATCCCCACGCTGGGTATGCGGGTTGGGGATCGCAGTTCGGTGGCAGAATTGCTCTGCAGGGGCCGCTGCTGCCCGCTCTCGGTTGATATCCCTTAGTCACCTCTTACGACAACCACGGGAAGAATAGGGGTGGTGCAAATTCTAAGCCGGCACCACACGACTTAGCTAGTATAACATAAAGGACTCAAATTTTGCCTGGATATAGCTAAGACCTAGAAAGAAATATATGATAAAATATACAAGATATTTTAGGCACAGCCTACCTATATGCACACAGTCGTTCGACGAAGGCATTTTGACGTGGTTTTGACAGAGAAATCGTACGGGGGGCAAGGCACGGGATGGGGAGGGAGGCTCCCGAGTAGAATACATCACCGCCTTAGTCACTCGGGAGCGTCCCGCCCCCCGATCGATTCCTTGCACGATTGCCCTGTCAAAACGCCTTCGTCGAACGACTGTATGCATTAGGTAGGCTATGTTTTGGGTATACTCACCGCTGCTCCAGTTGGTACATGTTTTAAAGCGCATGAGCCCGTTTGCGCAAGCGCTGGTGCTCCCCTACTGCTTCCCGCTGCTCTAAACCTTATCACGGGCGTCCGGTAGAGCCATTGTGTTATTTTAACCATTGAGATTAAATACCCAAAAATGTATTGCAACTTTTCTAACTAGAAAAGCCCATGAGAAAAATGTAGAAATCTGGATTTGTCTGAATTTCACAGTCTGCTCCACAGAAAATATTTGGTACGGTACGGGACCAAAGAGAAGTTTACTGAGAATAGATAAGCCTAAATTCTTGGTCTACGGGTAGGCCAGATAGACCACAGACATATATATACTTTATATGTCTGTGGTAGGGACCAATTATGGTGGGTCCGGTAGGTACAGTCAGCGTCAAATTGATATGAGCGTCTAGAGTAGTCAAAATGATCCGAAAAATATAAAAGCAATTTGATATACCTACGCCGTTCGGCTCTTCTTAGGCTCCCCATACAGAATATAAAACCTTATTCGTTCTACAATATGTTTGTTTTTGGTACCTACCAAAAACAAACATATATTATGGAAACAAACATTTTATAGGTCGAATCAAGTAAATGATTAAATTATCAATCAATTCATTTATTTTTCTTGATTCTAGGGCTGTTTCTCAATATGACAATAAATAAAAAAGTTAAGTCCATATTACTGCAATTTCAATTTTTGAACTGCTCTCCTGTACAATTGGTTTTTGTCGGTTATACCCTATTTCCTTTCAACCGTCGCGCGTCGATCTTTTCATAAAATGGCGCGCATTGCGCCCTCTTAAACAAGCGATAACCGATTTACATAATTTTTTCTTTTGTTACGTACTTGGGCCGGATACACCCACCTCTCATATTCTTAGGCTACACGTAGGAATAAAGCCTATCCTCTTAATCTATTTTCATACAAAAGCTAGATAAACATAAATTAAGCTTGTCACAATTCTAGAACGAATGATAATTTTAATTACATAATCCTATTTTTATTTGACATTCACACCTACGGAGATCCTTGTATGTCTGACCTGAGTCATGGTTAATCTTTTTATATAGATAGATGTTATTGACTGTAGTTCTAATAATAACATGAAAATTATACATAATCCGCAAAATTCCATTTTTAACCCCCGACGCAAAAGGAGAGGGGTGTTATAATTTAACGTGTCTGTCTGTATATCTGTCTATGGTATCCTAGCTCCCAAACGGTTGAACCGATTTTCGTTTAGTTTTTTTTTAACTCATAGATAATTTTATCCCGAGCTATATATATTATATAGCCGATACTAGTATAGTATTATAATATCTGTGTCCCGAGTGTCACGTTTCATGAAAATCTATCGGGGGGTTTATAAAATTTTTAATTATGTTCTTGTTTATTAAATGCATAGGCATAAAAAAATCTATTGAAGTGATTGACCAGTGACAAAAAATTACACCTATCAGTCATATAGGTTCTTTTTAAAGGGTAGTTGGTAATTCACTGACGACGGTATTCTGCCGGCAGGTTCTGCCTATCATCACAAACACGTTTGTGATGGTTTTATTTTTAAATTTGGTACTGGGCTATTAGATATCTATTGGAATTCCGAAACTAATCTATTTTTTTTAGACGAGCCATTATTTGATTGAAAACGGTTAAAATCTTGTTTTCACACGATTCTTAACCTTGATTTTTTTTTGGATAAAGCTTGAAATCAAATTAACTTTGGGTATAATTTTACGAGACGGTTAATAAAAAGTTGCGAAAATATTAGGTATTAACTGGATCTTGGAAGGTCCGGCTAAAACGTAGTCATCTTATCCTAGTAGGTAATTTAGCTGTTGTAAATAAGAAATTAATTTATAGCTGTTTAACTAAACTCCATCCACGCATTTATTTTCTTTGGCTTATTGAAAGGATAGTTTTTCATATACTCACGTAATCTGTCAACTCGATAAATGTCGAAGCTTTTGTTAATCCCGATATTTTTCGATAGATTCGCATCACTATTCTTAAAAAGAAGTATAGTCTATGAAATATTACATTATTTCATCCAATCAAAGAAAATAAATGCGTGGTAATGTGTACAACAAGAACGTAGTCAAAGGATCTTTGGTGTACAAATACATAATGACATAGTGTCAAACGTCAAAATGCTATAAACATAATTTTAGTACTCAGAATAACGATTTTAGTAGGTAATGTTCCCGAATATGAGTTTTGAAAAAAGCAATGTTCAACACTTTATGACTTTGACTATTACGAGCAATAAACGGTTGGCAAAAAAGTTACTGGAACATATTTATAACTGGATATTGGCAGAGCCGGGTTATAACGTTCAGCCATCATTCTACATATTTTTAAAAAGTTTTGATTAGAAATTATAGAGTCAACGACATGACAACATAAGTCTTAAATAAGTAAACTTCACGACACTCGTAGTTTGCCAATCGAAATGTGGTTGTCAATATAATAAATAATAAATCCTTATAAATTTATAAAATACATTGGTTATCTAGTACACATAACACATGCTCTGCTTAGCTTGGGGCTCTAGCCTAAAGCTAAGCAGAGCATCATCTATGATGCTGTGCGAATTGTCCAGCATTATTTATTTTCGTATTTATTTTTATCAGGAAAATTGTTATCGCGTTTTTTTTTCCTAAATTTAGTTCGATCCAGTTGCATGCGTATTGTACTAAACTATTTTAAGTGTACTAGCTTATACTTAGTTTATACAAACATCTGAGCGTCTGGTCGAAGCGACGCGCATCAGCATTGACATAGGTACAGCGGGGCAATGTAGCCAGCGTCTTGGGGACGCGACGACTGATATTGATATGGATCTGTTGAGCTACCTATAGATTGCTTGCAACAGTCTGCAGTTAGCTCAATTCCTTAATTTGGAAAATACTAGTTCTAATTTGTTTCTATTATATGATTGTAATTTAGTTTAAAAACAGACCATTTCATTTATTTCTTAACTCTTTTTTCCGTGTAAGTAGTAATTCTGAATTACTAGCTTTACTTATTGCAATTACAACCCTGATAACTACAAAGTCTAGGGTCACTTCGATAACCTATACTTAATTATAGTGCTACACCATTATTGTGAATATTATTGCAAGCTTACGTGATATGTTATTTCTAAAATAATCCTTGCGCAGTAGGTAACAAAACAAGGCACTTTTACAAAAAAATAAAAATGCTCTACTATAAAAAATTATAACCTTTGTCACCCGGGTTGATAATTATAAGGATTCATCTAACGATACATCCAATTTCTTAGCCATACAGCGGGATAATGCAGCCAGCGTCTTGGGGACGCTTCCGGTATTAATATGGATCATTTCAGCTACCTGTAGATTACTTGCAACAGTCTGCAGTTAGCTCAACTGTTTCATTTGTAAATACTAGTTCTAATTTGTTTCTATTGTTTGATTTTAATTTTCTTTGTTAATAAATATATACTAGTTTATTTGAAAGGTATGATGAAACAAAAAACTCACATTAGACATGAACTCTGAGTCTGAGAATATGGGTTGTGCATTAGTTTACGATAAACGCAAAAAAGTTTTCGTTATTTAACATAAATTGCCTTTTAGCCAATGTCTTTACCGGATAAAGAGGATAACTGGACTACTTACTTATCGTAGTTTGATAGCGATTGATAGATTCATACGATCGTATTGTAATTGTAGGTACCAAAAGAAAACATATTGTAAACCTTTTTGGGCATTCGTGTTAAAATCATGTTTGCTGAGAGTACAAAAGAAAATTTAAATCTTTCCACTTTGATTTGCATCATCATTTGCGACGTAAATCCATAATGGAATATTCAAATAAATAATCTAGGTAGTCTACCGGTGGGTAATTGTGTGTAAAATTCCATAGACCACAATTTACAATAGATGCATCTGTCAACATAGAATAAGGTAAAGCACACACTTGCAACTTGATAATAACACAGCAATAGAAATAATAGTTTTCAGATTTGTATTGTTCTCGATTTAAATTTAATATAAATTAACACGTTTCTCCTTATTTCTATTCCATGCTATGTGAGCCAGTTTCAAACACAATTGTAAATTGTTAGTAAATTGTAAATTATGATAATATGAATGCTGCTGTAGTAATAAAATAATATTAATATTAATTAATTAATACTAATAATAATTTAAGTTGAATTTATGTGTGCAACTTCTGAGAGAGGTTATCTCAACTCATTAGTTGCGTAGTAGTAGTAGTAGTTAATATCGAGCCTGCGCGGGCCGTACCTGAGTTATGTTAAGTGATGCGAAAATAATAAAAAAAAAAGAAGTGT
Organism: Eupithecia subumbrata; assembly: GCA_949316285.1. NCBI lineage: Eukaryota > Metazoa > Arthropoda > Insecta > Lepidoptera > Geometridae > Eupithecia > Eupithecia subumbrata. Next base: position 11,911,177 of record OX438645.1, on the reverse strand, counting down.
AGTGGTATCAGTGTTTATGTATTTGAGTGAATTCTTCCATCATAACTCTCAAATATATGAACATCCTATAAAGGGTAACGTAAGAATCCTTAAATTATCCCGAGTGTCATTGGCTGTTTTTGAAAGAAGATACAATCTAGGTGGACGTGTTTTTTTGGGTTTCGTCAAAATAAGCTTGTTTCTCGTTTAGTATTAGGTGTAGAGTATAAAAATATTTGAATTCAGAATGTACCTTTGGTTAAAAAAATCTTAACAACTTAGACAAAAATATAATTATTTTTAGGATTTTGAATCCTACTGCAAAAAGAGATATATTTTATAATTTTTTTTAGAACTTATTAAAAGTAAATACCGATATTAACAAAAAATATGTATATGCAGAAAATGTTGTTCGATTGCGTCTAACCTTATAGAAAATGCAAGATCATCTATGCAATGTAACAACATAAGTTAAGTAAACACAGTGCCTAACTATTATTTATTGTAATTATGGTTTATTATTATATCAACGTTCTAGGCATGTAGTTATGTAACATTACACATATCTTTACTTTTATGTTTTTTTTAACATATTATCTTCAATGATAATGACCTTGTACCAACGTACCAACTTATAAATGACCCTGCGACGCGTGACCCGAGAGCTGGTGAGTATCTGGCGCAGCGCATCAGCATTGCCATACAGCGGGGTAATGCAGCTAGCGTCTAGGAGACGCGACGACTGGTATTGATATGGATTATTTGATTGTAATTTTCTTTTTAATATATAACTTATAAATATATCCATATATTTTTTTGTGTTGGGCTTATTACTGTGTATGATGCAGTTTACAGTAAAAATGGCGATAACTTTTTCACACTTTTTCAAAAACTTAAATTTTGAAAAATTTTGACACGAATGTAAGCAGATGAAACGTTGATTCTTCCAACATAAATACGGTTCGTAGTTAAGCAGCTTACATCCGTAATGATTGCCTCAAACTATATACCTCAAGTTGAAAAATTCCAAAGTTTCTGTTCAGTGATTTATGGCTGTAACTACTTGCTACCAACATTATGACACTTTCACAGTTAAATTCCTAATTCAAAACTCGCCTCAAAAGTAACTGACCAGCTCAAGCTCAAAATAATAATATGCTGATCATCGTAAAGTCACAAAATTAAATACCTACTTATCAATGAACGAATATTGTTTACACGTGTCTGTTGTATGTAACACAATGTTCGACAACTAAGATTGTAAGTAAGTTGACGAACTTTTGTTAAATTTAGGTATTCAGATAAATTTATTTATTTAACGGCAAAGTTACCTAAGTCAGTCTAAGCAAATTTAATTCAGCCTTGGGGTAGGATACAAGATTTTATTAAATAGTCTGTTCTTTTAAAAAACAAATATTAATGCATGAGTAAAGATTCCACTTCAGGGCGGATCGATTCACGTTGCCCGCGATCGCGAGGGTAATTTTTTTTTCGTTTTTAATTACACGTAACAAAACTTGCGGGAAAGTATGATAATTGCATAGTATTATAATATCTGTGACAATAGTAACAAAAGTTATCAAACTTACCAAATGGGAACAAAAGACTTGTTTAGGTAATCGGTCGTAACAATGACGAAAACTGGTTTAGGAATAGGGAAATGGGAAGCTAAAGTTTTTTATTTGTTTTTGTAAATACTTGTAATGGGAAACTAATCTTTGACACCGCCTAATTCGTTGTTTACTTCCAATTCCTTAGTATCGCAATAAACATTATTGATATGTTTTGGTTGATAGATAAAGCTAATTATTTTCCGTATATAACTACAATCGAGCAATAACCTTGACGTGTGATAAACTTCACCAAAGTTTGCACAACTTCCGTGGCCTAGTGGACGGGAAACAGAAACTGAATAATAGAACTATAACACTGAAACAGAAACTGAATAAGAAAACAATAAAATAATAGAAATAGATTAGAACTAGTATTTACGATTGAAACAATTGAGCTAACTGCAGACTGTTGCAAACAATCGACAGGTAGCTCAACTGATCCATATCAATACCAGTAGGAAGCTTCCCCATGACGCTGGCTGCATTGCCCCGCTGTATGGCAATGCTGATGCGCTGTGCCAAATACTGACCAGCTCTCGGGTCACGCTTCGAAAAAACGCTCAGATATTTTTTTTAAACCCGAAGAGCCTCGGTACCCCACGGATCTAGGGTTTCGACTCCAAGGGCAAATGTGTAGGCTCTGTCAAGACCTGCATGACCACTTGAGAATAATAATATTAGATAGATAAATAAAATAAAAATAAATATAATAATGCTGGACAATTCACTCAGCATTATCTAGCCCCAAGCTAAGCAGAGCTTGTGATATAAGATAGCTATTACTTTATTGTACCACACAAAGACAGATAACAGTACAGAAACAATTACAAAAGCGGCCTTATCGCTATGAGCGATCTCTTCCAAGCATCCTTGGGGTGGACTGGACAAAATAGACGGTGGCACTCGAAAGAAAAAGGAAAACAATACTTATACTACATACAATACCTAAATATAACCTGCAAAAAGTATAAACTTACATAAACATAAAAATAAAGTTTTCTAACTTTGCAAGGATGCTGGTGAAGCAGTTTTTTAAAGATAAGGAGTGATTTGGAACGTCTGAATAATTTGATTGCCTTGAAAAATATGAATTCCGACTTCGAATCTCTTAGTTTTTAACCCTCGACGCAAAAAGAGAGGGGTTTGTTTAACGTGTCTGTCTGTGTATCTGTCTGTGGTAGGCATGTGTCGTTCGATCATTCACAAAGATCGATATCAATCATGATCCGTTATGAAAATGAACCGGGTCATATGACCCGATCATTTGAATGATTGTTTTTGCCGGCGGCCTATCATTGCCTCAGTTCGATTTTTCGTTTCATTTCGATCTTTTCGATTTTGTGATCGATTGCCTGTGCGAGATCGGTTCATTTCGTCGTGTCGTTTCAGTCGATTTGGTTCTCGCAAAAACTTTTCGAATTCTCGGTTTATATCATTCATGATAATTTTATATAAGGTACCTGAATTGAGATAGGTACTTACCTACTTATTACGTCTAAGTTAGAAGTATAACTACCTCACAGTAGATGGAAAGATGTGTAAATACCTACCTTGCGGGCCTCCAACCTGCCGATTCGGCTTGTTGGCGTCCGGAGTTGATCAGAAGGTGTCGGTCGCGGCAACACGACGTGTCATTCATTACACAGGTGCGTCTAAAATGGTCAAATTGCGATATACCTACTAGGTACTGAGCTATAAAAAAAAACTCGAGTAATATTGTCCGACAGAAAAAATATTATTCCTTCCTCAATTAGGTAGGTAGGTACCTTACCTACTACCTAGTATTGAATGGGAATTTAGGCAATTGAATAAGCTTATTAATTTGAGGTGAGGTTTTTTGTGTCGAATGCTAATAGTTACCTACCTACAATAACACCTTCGTCTGATACTTTTCTTATAAATTTCATGTTCCTAAAGGATCCCACGGCTACTAAACAATGGATTGATTGATGCGACGACTTTGATGGAAGCTACTTTAGAAATAAAAAATACTAGGTACCTAGGTACTTACCAAAACTTTACAAAGCTTATCCGACTATTGCTAGACCATTTCAATCAGCTTTGATTTCACTTTGATTTAATACCTATGCTTGATATTTTTAGGTTTCATTGTTGGTAAATAATTTATATAGAGGTACCTAACCTACCTACCTAGGTAGTACCATAAGAATAGACGAGGTAGTACCTACCTACGTACAGTAGGTACCTACATACCTACTTAGATACCCAAGTACTTACATGTTAGGTACATGTAAGTACTTGGGTATTCTCGAAAAATAATAGCCTTCTCTGTCGGACAATCGGGTAAATCGATTATGATTATTATTCGTCTGTGAGTATAAAATCGATTTTTGGGAATAAAGGCCTAAGTACCGTACTGCGACAACAGACTCTATAACGTTAGCTTAGGGTACCTACTTTTTAATCAGGCTGTGAGTGGATGAGACAGTCCACAGAATGTGTCCTACTCGCACGCACCACTTGCAGCCTCGCGAGAGCAAGACGATCTTCGCGTCAAGTCGCGCGCGTCTCAGTCAGTCATTCACAATGACCCGTTCATCGAAATGATCGGGTCTTTTCGTCGAGACTGTTCGGAACAATCACGCGCGGGCCGTGATTGCAATCAAATGAGCCGTTCGTTCATGATCGACACAATCCTAGTCTGTGGTATCGTAGCTCCCAAAAGGAGAACCGATTTTCGTTTAGTTTTTTTTTTTGTGTCATAGATAATTTAATCTTAAGTGTTCTTATCTTAGCCATGCTTCATGAAAATCTGTCTGGGGGTTTTTTTAATTTTTTATTGTGTTCTTGTTAAATGTAACGTGAGCGAGCAGTCATCGCAAACGCCCTTAGTGATGAATAATTTAACAGCATGTAGGTAAAAACCTGACCCTGTGAAAGACAAATTTAAATTAGTCGTAAAAAAAATATCAGTCATAATGTCACAGTTAATTTTTGCAAATGTGGCACGTAAAATAAATTTTACTCCATGTTTACGATAACGATTTTTTCTCTTACGTGTGAGACCTTCTAGCCAAATTTCATGATTCTAGGTCAACGGGAAGTACCTAAATAGTTTTAATTTATTTACTTATTTTAAAATATGTGCCATTCCTAAATGTCCGATTTTTTATGTCGTTGACCTTATGGCTGGTTACCCATAAGGTTATATCATAATCATTGTCTTAGCTGAAATACGTTCATTGTTGAACATAGGCCTCCAAAACTCGCCATAGTGGTCCTGCGCGTCATATCCGGAAGCTTAAGGCGAGTACCACAGTCCTGTCGGCTAGCCATTTGGATACTCTATCTATATTATCGAGACGTCATCGAGGCGTTCCAATTTGTATGACGGTTTGCGTAGTTGTCATACCATGGTTGCACAGTAGAGGCGCTGCTCCAAAACCCCATACAATAATTTGATGTTTTTACAAAAACAAAAAAATTGACTTGAATTTCCTTTATATATTCACTGTTTGCGGGACAAATAGTAATTTTCAATTGTTTTAATAAAATTCCTTATATTAACTATTTAATTTTTTTTTTTACGGAATAAGAAATATTTATTTATGGAAAATAACAGTAACAGAATAAAACAATTACAACTAATATATATAACTAATATATATATACTATTTAATTGTATGTATATTAATAAATTATACATTTATTTCAGATTAAATATCCATAACACGTCTTATAAATAAAATTATATTATTTAAACTTAAAATTACTCATTAAAAAATCAAAAAATTCAAGATAATCAAATAATACAAGAAATACCACGAATACAACAATTTAAACGGGTTTACTCAATTAAGAATGAAATGAAAATTATAGAATTACATATATTTGTATCCACCTATTTGAATAGGGGCAGTCTGTTCGACCAACAATCATCAGTAGGATACTTTTGCCACTGCTTCTTGCACACTGGAGTAAGGAAGTGACTTTATTACGAAAAATCGCATAAAAAAGTCGAATTAAGTAAAGGTACCTATTGAACATGAAATTTGAGTTGTATCTCTTTTGTTTCAGGTCTGTTCATCCTGTTGATGCTTGGTTTCTTTTCTCTGGGAGCCGGCTGCTTTGTGCTATTTCTACATCCGTACGACTTCCTTTTCAAACAGGTTTGTTTATTTCTATTATAAGATATACCTACAAATAACAATTTTAAAGCGACGCGAGACCCGAGAGCTGGTTAGTATCTAGCGCAGCGCAGCGCATCAGCATTGCTATACAATACAGCGGGGCTATGCAGCCAGCGTCTTGGGTACGCTTCCGATAGATATTGATATGGATCCGTTGAGCTACCTGTTGATTGTTTGTAACAGTCTGCAGTTAGCTCAGTTATTTCAATTGTAAATACTAGTTCTAATTTGTTTCTAATATTTGATTGTAATTTTCTTTGTTAGTAAAGTTAAATTCAGATGTAGGTCCTACGTATGGAGGTGTTATCTACACAATTTTTTTTAAAATTTATTTACTAACTTGAACTAATGTTCCATAGAAAACTTATAATAATGACACTGAGAAAACCACAGAGGTTTGTAAGGGAGTGCTTACTTAACTTATTGTGTAGATAAAAAATGGGATTGAACACACATGCGGGACAGAATGCTGTCTTGCTTTTTTCCACATACCTATAACAAATCAATGAAAAAAGAAAACTTAATGATCAAATATGCACGACTTACCTCACTATTCTACTTACATCACTATTTTCGCTTTTCCTTTTATTTTTTTGTTAGTCGTTATCATAACGCAGCTATTGAGCGTTGGAAATAGGAAGCATGAGTATATTATTCACAAATACAATTGTATTGTATTGTATTTATTTATTCCATCGTAGGTACACTTGATGTCGTTACATTCTATATGTATAAGTACTATTTTAACAAGAACACATAGGTATTTCGCTATAGGAAACACCATAAAGTACAAAGAAAAAAAAACAGACAGACATGACTGAAAAAATAAATAAAAATAATTAGTTGGAATCAAATCAAATTTATAACTTAAATGGCATGTCAAAGTATGCTGCTGTAAAAGGGCATTGTCAAACTATACTAAAAATAATGTTCAATATCACAATAAACTGAGAAAATAATAATGATATAATGTCAGAAATAAAATAATTTAAATTAAATTCACATGTAAATAAAGCTGTTGTTTAAGGGCATTGTCAAAGTAAGGTAATAACAACATGATATAACACAAAAATACAATGGGTGGCTTTGTTGATTTCTTCCAATTGCCTCTTCCGAATACATAGAAATTGAGGTACAGGGCGCTGCATTACCTATCTGGAAATACATATATGGTAGTATCATCCATGTTTGATAACGTTGCACGACAAAACAACAGAATTGTTCGGGCTGAGATTTTGCATGCAAGTAGGTAATCCTTAATCTGATAAGTACATTTTATCGCGAAAAAACGCGTATCAAGTACGTGTCGAAGCGAATGAATTATAATTTGTTGCTAAGGCTACGATTATGATATTAATACCGTTACTTTCATCGAAATACATACATAGTTATAAAACGTATTAAATCAAAACTGGTTTGCGTCGACTGGTTACTTAAATTCATCTATATTCATTTAATGAAAGGTCAAGTTTTTGGACGCGGTTAGTTTTATCATGCATCTGTTATTGGCAAAGTTTGGACTAGTTGTCGTACGTGGCTTCGCACGAAGTTTTCTCGTTATTATTGACGACCTCTGTGGCGCAGTAGTATCGTCTTGGACGCAGGTTCGTTCCAACTACATCGGCCAACGCCGTATAAAAATGTTTATGATAAAACGGGAATTTAAGACGGACTGCTGTGAGAACTCACACTAAGTTGTCATACCTGCCTGATGGGTCCATTATTAAACCATTTTGTAGTATTTTTACAACTAATAGAATAATTATTCAAACGATTTATTTATCTATTAAAATTAGGTCATTAGGTATCGTTAATATCTACCTATATATTTTGTCTTATGGTCATTCATTTTAATTTTAAATATAAGAATTGGATATTTCGTATAATGTGTCTTTTATATTGTTAAATATATTCATCGTTACAATAAGATGGTGTATTTTTAGCGTTTTTAAATAGTTTTTTAATAATGTTATTAGATTAGCACGGTTTTATTTATAGTTATCTGAATTCCAGCCGGTTTTTTATACAATTAACGAAATGATAAAGTATGTACGTAATTTTTACGTACGACCGTACGTTAGCACGGTCTAATGGAAACCTAGATGGATAAAAAATGTGAATTTTATTAGAAAAACATAATATCTAATATAATTCAATTAACAAAGTAAATAACTATCAAACTATAGAAACAAATTAAAACTAGTATTTACAATTGAACAATTGAACTAATCTACAACAGTCGGAAGCGTCTTTAAGACGCTGACTGCTGTACGGCGAACGTTGGGCATGCGGGTTGGGGATCGCAGTTCGGTGGTAGAATTGTTCTGCAGAGGGCGCTGCTGCTGCCTACTGCCGGTGGAAATCCCTTAGTCGCCTCTTACGACACCCGCGTTCAAATTCTAAGCCGGCACCACCCGGCCCATAATAATAAATATTTATCCATTTTACTTGACAAGCATTTCCTGGTGGCCTAAATAAATCATATCACTGTTTTCTTTCTTCACTAAAGATCATTTGAACAACAAACCGTATCTTTTATTTCCTTGTAAGGGGGAAATACCTACAAAGTAAATATCTAAAATTTCAGTTCGCTGCATTCTTGCAGTTTTCATGTGTTACAAACATCCACCCATCAATTTATTGTTCCAACATCTAAACTGTCACTTAAATTAGTTTGCTGTTGGTACGTCGTATCGAGCGGCGGCGTCATTATTTAAGCGACAACATTTTCCATAATTCATTATGTGGACCCTTAGCTTTTAACAAGATGATTGAAAACCGGTTATTTTTTATCGTTTATTTATAGAAGGGTTTGTTTAAATTTAAAAATTAGAACATGCAACCCACAGCTGATTAAATTCATGTAGGTACATTAACTCAGATTGTGAATCAGGACGCCGTGGCCGAAGATTCGGCTAGGAGTTAACATCATTAACTTGAGCTGTCAAAAGTAAAATAAAGCAGTGGACGGAGTTGCTCCAGTTACTGAATAATTTAATTCACTTGGTTGATTTTCAATGGTTGGCTCCACGTTAGCTCAATTGTTTCAATTGTAACTAGTTCTAATTTGTTTCTATTATTTGATTAGAATCTTTGTCAGATAATTTTCATATTTTATTTGTTGTTGCAGAAAGTCATCCTTCAAGATGGCGGCGAAATCTTCCAGATGTGGGCAAAACCGGAGGTCCAGCTCTATTGCCGGGTCTACCTCTTCAACGTCACTAATTCTGCTGAGTATCTGTCAGGGAAGGCCGACAAGATCGTAGTAGAAGAAGTCGGACCATATGTTTACAGGTAAGGGAGCTGGATTCAGCATGTCACTTCACAAGTCCACAGCTGGGTTCCTATAAAAGACGCCACAAAATTAATCAAATTCTAAACTCGTCTTTGTTTTTGATTGTGTTAATTTTTTAGTAGGTATGTTTTTCTCCTATCTACTCGTAGTCCAAACAATGTTCCGAAGCCAAACTCTCCTCTTTCGGCCTTTTCCTCCAAAATCATTCAGTGACAAGACTAAAGCTATACCACTGAACCATCAAGTGGGCATCGAATGCAGGGTTTTTCCAAAAAGTTATTATCGCACTCAAGCACCAGAATTCCTGTTTTGTGACTCAAATGCCAATACGGACTGGTCTGCTACAATTTTATGCTAATTTCCAAATGACGCAGGTATCAAATTAGAAGATAATATTACCTTTGATAATGGATGGTAGGTGGAACTTATGGAAAATAACTTTTCGGGTGATTTAATTCTTTGCAGAACGCAGAAAATATTAATAACCGCTAAAATACTTGAATTTCGCGCAAATTTGTGTTAGATTCTGTGACGATGACTCAGTCGCGGAGAATCTGAATAAATAAATAAAATATAAATAATGTTGGACAATTCACACAGCATTATCTTACCCCAAGCTCAGCAGAGCTTGTGTTATCGGTACTAGATAACTGATATACTTATACACTACCTACATAGATAGATATTTTTTATTATACATAGAAAATAACCAGACCACCCTGAACAAATATCTGCAGATCGTACAAACATATGTCCTGAGGCGGGAATCGAACCCGCAACCTGTGTCGCAGGCAGACATTCGCCCGCTGCGCCACAGAGGTCGATAATAGCCCTGCGGAGTCGCCGTAGCCGAAATTAGCTTGTCATCATCAGTGTGTTGTGGTTACTATAAATAGTCTTTCCTTCCAGAGAGTCGTTGGAACACAACGTGACAGGGTTCAACGATAACGGTACCCTTTCCGCCATCCCCATCCACCCCCTCACATGGGTCGAGGAGATGTCCGAGGGGCATAAGGAGGACGACATTGTGTATATGCCACATATTGCTTTATTGGTGAGTTATCATAGCTTGTTAATAACAGAAAGCCTGATTGCCGTGGTTTACGTGTTCTTGAGTGAAGAACGCGGCTCGGAAAACGTCGTGTAGGGGGCTTTTCAGCCAGGTGGGATCATCTACAGCCTATACCGGTCCACTGTTGGACGCAGGCCTCCCCTTGATAAACACCTTATTGACCTTTGTAACATGGGGGGTAGTGGCCCATAATCCCCACGGCATGTGGGTTGGACATCGCAGTTTGGTGGTAAAATTGTTCTGCAGGAGGCGCCGCTGCCCGCCCCTGGTGGATATCTCTTAGTCGGTTACGACACCAGCGGGAAGAGTTGGGGTGTTGCAAATTCTAGGCCGGCACCACTCGGCCAGGTGGAATGATGCGAAAGACTGCAGGCAGATGCTGGACGCGTTTGAAGACAGGGCGCTATGGTGCTCATTGGGGGAAGCCAAGGCCTATCCAGCAGTCGAATAATATGGGCTGGTGATGATAATGATTGCTGCGTCGTGGTAGTGTGGTAGATGTACACCACCCCAACTCTTCCCGTGGATGTCGTATGAGGCAAAGGGATATCCACCGGGAGGTGGACAGAAGCACAACCCGCAGAACAGACCCGCCACCGAACTGAGATCACCAACCAAGCGTGGCGATACGCTATGGCAAACTATCAGATATTGGCCTTTAAGCCTATGTCTTCTTTGGGAAGGGCTAGAATCCCTACTCGGAAAAGGAAAAGATTAGCGTTTGCATGAAAACGAATCAGAAACTTTGATGTCGTTATTAAAAGTACGGGCCCAGCAATGGACTTTTTTCCGATGAGTTTCTGAAAAAAATAGAATAGAAGCCAGAAAAAGATAACGAAATGTAGGTCAGGTACATACTCATTAAATCAAATAAGTCAGTTAATTACCACAATAATACTGTATTTATTGATTGATTAATTTCAGACATATCTATACTATCTATACTACAATATTATAAAGAGGAAAGATTTGATTGTTTGTTTGTTTGTATTGAATAGGTTCCGAAACTACTGGACTGACTTGAAAAATTCTTTTACCATTAGAAGTCCACATTATTCCTGATGAACATAGGCTTTTTACCGCGGGAAAATGCTTTATTCCTACGGGAAAACGGGTAATAGAACAACGGGTAGTAAGAATGCAGCTAGTTATTTATAAAACTCTTTCTGATATTCGATATCTATTCCATTAGTGCGTGACCTGCCATAGAACCCCAAACCTTCAAACTGAAATTCCCTTCTAGCTTCAAATCTATAAAAAAATTGAATTGCAACACAACTCGCAATACCGTAGATTTGTTTTAATTTGTTGTGGTAACATGAACTTGACTCGAATAGAATGTTCCGCGGTGTTCGATGAACGAAAATGTTTACGTAATTCGGTGCGGCATGGTCAGTAGTTGGTAGAGTTGCGGATTCGTTTCCCGTTTAGCAATTCAGCAATGAATTGTGTTGGGTGCCTTAATTTCCGTCGTAACCGTTTTGGAATGGGTTCCTGAGGAGACATTTGTGAAGATTCTAAAGAGAAGCAAATTTTAAGAATTTGAAGTCAGTATATAGTTTTATCAATACAATCAAATTAATGACAAAATATTTTGTTTATTCTCCCGTTGTATATTCCGACCCAAATTTTCTCCCACAAGCGAAAAGTAATAATATTTTTTGTCATTTCAAACCACACAATTTTTAAAGTTTGTTTCAACCCACCCAGAAGAAAACAAGCGATAGTCAGCAAAAGTATGGCGAAAGTACCTACAGTCAGATCAAAAAACATGATACCTTCCTATTTAAGTACATATTTTTATTTGCTACTAGCTGCATTCTTACTACCCGTTGTCCTATACCCGTTTTCCCGTAGGAATGATGCATTTTCCCGCGGTAAAAAGTAGCCTATGTTCATCAAGAATAATGTGAGCTTCTAATGGTAAAAGAATTTTTCAAATCGGTCTAGTAGTTTCGGAGCCTATTCAATACAAACACACAAACAATCAAATCTTTCCTCTTTATAATATTAGTATAGACAACATGGCTACCTACAACCTTCGATCAGTATTTATTATTGTGTTGTGCGCATTACCAGGCCACTCAGAAAGTATTGCGAAAAAAGTTTTTATGTATGAGAGACCGGTCAGTTATTTTCGTTTTCGAGTCCTTCCTATACATTTAACTCCTTGTAGTGCCCCCTACCGGATCGAGAGGAACTACTTTTCGTCTACTCGTAATATTGTTTACCAAAGTTCATTTACTTTTTAAAATATATTAAATTTTATGTCTATTGTAACCTATTGTGTGAATAAAAAATGCATCTCTATGTCTATCTTAGAAGACTTAGTAGATCGCCTATGAGATGGACCGATCAGATAAGATCTGCCGTAGGTGCCCCCCTGCAGGAATGGCCCAGTATGACCATATTCTGGGCCAACAGGGAGAGATGGCGATCTATCGTGAGGCGAGAAATATCAGCCCATACAACAAAAGACTCGTCATGACGAACACGACCGTTCTGTCAATAACGTTGCGAATAAGCAGATAACTATCCTTTCCTACCTACTAATATTATAAAGGCGTGAGTTTGTGCCGTTGTAAAGGTACTTGGCCGAAGACAACGTTGAACTACTGAATGGATCGGGCTGAAATTTTGCACGCATAAAGATCAGCAGGGGTATTTTAATTCATTCGATTCGATTCGGAATCGAATCCGACGGATCTATAAAACGCTATTTTCATTTCGTCTCCGGTTGATGATCGGAAATTCGAAGCGAATCTGTTGACTAATGGCCATGTCAATGAGGAGGAGCTCCTTATTTCGATCATCAATCCGAGGCGATCTCAAAGTAGCGTTTTATAAATCCGTCTGATTCGATTCAGAAACGAATCGAATGAATTTAAATACCCCTGCTGAACCTGAAATAACTTATAAGCTACTTTTTAATCCATAAAACTCTTGCGAAACTGCGGGCAGAAGCTAATGATTCAAAAAAATAAACAATTTCGGAAGTTTGGAATTGTGCAAAGGCCGTTAGACAGTGGCAATAACTCGTTCACACAACGTTAGTTATTTCCTTGACCCCAAGAATACTCAATCATAAAAACCAAATAATTTAAGCTGGAAAATAGTAATCCTCACCTCACCTCAACAGCCTATATTGGTCCCTATGATAAGCGTCTTAATGGCTTTTATATCATGATGCTTGCGGGTAGGGCATCGCAGTTCGGTGGTAGAATTGTTCTGCAGGGGCGCTGCTGCCCGCCCCCGGTGGATCCCTAAGTCGCCTCTTACGACACCCGCGGGAAGAGTTGGGGTGGTGCAAATTCTAAGCCGGTACCACAAGTCCAGATATTACTTAGGAGCTGATAACACTGCAGAATCTTAAGAACTAATATAGGTTTCCAAATTATGGGTACGCCGCAATATCAACGCAGTATGCACAAACTTTTTACTCAACTAAACAAATATGTATTTTAAATGAAACAGAAAAACTAAATTAGTAAAGGTAAACTTAAAGTAACATTAAATTAGAATATTCAACAATTAAATTTCGAGCTCTAACGATGATGATTATGAATATTGGGAACGGGTATTTATAAAACTCTGTTCTATATGAAGGAAATTAAGGTAACATAATATGTGTTAAAAATATTATTTATCTACACTAATGTTATAACATTCTACTTATGTTTCCAATACTTGACTTATAATTACTACTGTTATAGCGCAGATAACAAAACACTCAATTTAAGCAATTTCACATGATGGTATAATATCCACATCGATATCGTAAAATCTCATTATAACATCAATAAAACGCGACCAATTAACCTGGCGAGCCTTATGTCAAAATCCTCATACAAGTTGTATAAAATTTTGATATTAGGCTGGCTTTTGAAAACAGTTGGGTTATACGTGAAAACTTCGTCGAAACTACTAAACTTACATACACAAAACTCTTTGGTAAGATCTTATTCAAGTCTCAAATACGATCTTGAACAGTATAGAAAACAAGACGAATGAAGTAATTATAAATATTCCGACTCCGTCTACGAGCTCTACTGCTTGCCCCGCGGCCGCTACAGCTGCTGGATCAATCCTCCTTGCGTCGTATATCCTCATGTCTGAGGGTCGTGATTCCCCCGTGAAACTTTGTCACGGACAATATCGCGCCAGCTGCGTCTGTCCTTGGCGGCGTGTAGAGCGTTGTGGAGATTCGTGTCCAGGGTCGTGCGGATCTGGTCCGTCCATCTTAGTGGGCTGCGGCCTCTTGAACGCTTTCCATCAACCTTCCCGGTGACTATAAGTTGTTCAAGGTTGTCACCGGATTTCCTGGCTATGTGACCAAAGAAGGTAAGGACTTTACGCAGGCACAAGGAGGACAGTCTCGTCTTCACCTTAAGTTCCCGTAGGATGGAAACGTTGGTCCGGAAAGCTGTCCAAGGGATTCTCAGCATCCTCCTCCAGCACCACATTTCAAAAGCGTCTATTCGGTCACGGTCAGCCCTCTTTATCGTCCAAGTTTCAGCCCCATAATGAAAGATGGAGAAGACTAGGGTGTTGACGAGTTTCACTTTGGTGGAGCGAGATATGCTGCGGTCGCTCCAGATTTTCTGAAGCTGCGTCATTGCGTTTTTCGCCATCCCAATACGCCTTCTTATCTCCTTTTCGCAAGAGCCTGAGCTGCTTATGGAAGAGCCAAGATATATAAAATCGTTCACAACTTCAAGATTAAGCCGACCGGTTAGATGGAGTTTAGACGAGCGATCAACCACCATTAGTTTGGTCTTTGCGTGATTCACTTTTAGTCCTAACTCGCTGCTTATGCGTTCCATTCTTTCCAGGAGGCTGACCATTTCGGTTTCAGTAGCTGCTAAGAGTGTGGTGTCATCAGCATACCGCAGATTTGTGAGCTTGGTTCCGCCAATAGTGACACCACCCTCCCAGTTTTCAACCGTTCGCCTGATGATATATTCTCCATACACATTAAAAAGAATGGGTGACAGGATACAGCCTTGTCTCACGCCTTTTCCGAAGCTGAAGGAGTTGGAGAGTGCACAATCAATCTTTACGATTCCCTGGTGGTGGTAGTACAAGGACTGGATTAGCGCAATGAGGTGTTGGGGGACACCCAATTCTTCGAGAACATTCCATAGATTTTCCCAAATGACACAGTCAAATGCCTTACTATAATCAATAAAACACATGACAAGGGGGGTGTTAAATTCGTAGGACTTCTCTATGAGTTGACGAACATTAAATATCTGTTCGCGAGTCCCTTTGCCTTTCACGAAACCAGCCTGTTCTTGCGGGATTTGCCAATCGAGAAAATGACGGATCCGGTTGTTAATAACGTGCAGCAGTACCTTGCTAGCATGTGATATCAGAGCTAGTGTCCTGTAGTTGTCACATTTGGTGGTGGAACCTTTCTTGTGAAGTGGCAAGATTATAGAGCTGACCCAGTCGAGTGGCCACACACCAGTGCGCCAAATATCGTTACATAGCTGATGCATCGCTTGTACGCCTGTGTTGCCCATGGCTTTTAAGATTTCCGCAGTAATCTGGTCGGGTCCTGGAGCTTTTTTAGTTTTCAGTGCGGATATTGCAGCAGAGATCTCAGAATGAAGGATGGGAGGTTCTGGTGTTATGCTACTCCAATTATACATAGCTGGAGAGTGTGCGTTCATTGGGTTCTTGTATAGGTTTTCGCAGTATTTCCGCCACCTCTCTGCTATTCCTTCCAGATCAAGAAGCCGAGTGCCATCTACGTCATCAATCACCCACGTCTTCGGTTTAAACTGCTTCGTTAGCAGACGCACCTTTTTGAACAGGTCTGCGCTTTGGTACTTGTGGGCATGGTCTTCTATCTCCTTACAAATACCTTCTAGAAAGTTGTTTTTATCGCGTCGGCAGAGGAACTGAACCGAAGTGTTCAACTGTGAGTACAAGTCTCTTTCATCTTTGGTTTTCAGACCCCGCACCCTAAGCGCCTTTCTTTCTTGAATTTTGCTCCATGTTTCTGTAGAGATCCACAATTGTTTGGGGTGGTTTAGGCAGTATCCTTTTGAGATGTTCTCCATGGTGATCTGGATCTGGTTTTTGAGATGCTCCCATTGTTCGTTAGTGTTCGCCTCGCTTGGGATCGAGTGTTCTTCTAAGTTGGTTTGGAGTTGGTGTTGGAACTGTAGCTCTTGGGGGGCTGGGATACTAGCTAATCTTTTACGTGGGCGCTTGCCTACAGCTTTTAAGCGCAGAGCGAAGTCTGCGACGAGGAGACAGTGGTCAGATCCACAATCAGCACCCGGGTAAGTCTTGGCGTTTGAAATGGATGTTCTCCAACGGCTGTTAATCAGAATATAATCAATTTGATTACGGCAGCGATCTCCAGGGGATATCCACGTGTACAGCCTTCTCCGATGATGTTGGAAGCAAGTGTTCATAATGGTGAGTTTCCTCTCAATACAGAACTCAAGAAGTCTAGTTCCTCTATCATTTCGGACTCCAAGGCCGTACATGCCGACTGTATTTCTTATGTGGTCATCATCCATGGTGTTTCCGACTTTTGCATTCCAATCTCCGATGATGATGGTGAGGTCTCTATTTGGTATGTTCGTTAGAGTTTTATTAAGTTCGGCGTAAAAACCATCTATTACCTCGTCATTGGCGCTGGATGTTGGGGCGTACACGACCACGACATGAACTGTGCAAGGACGAGTGCTCAGCTTTATCGTCATGATCCTATCTGAAACAGGATTGTATCCTAGTACTGAGTCGTTTATTTTCCTTGAAATCCAGAGTCCAACTCCATTGCTGCTTGAATCCACGGGCCCGGAAAAGTACATAGTGTTGCCCCCAGGAGTATTGAAATGGCCTTGCCCACGCCTGTGCGTCTCGGTAATTCCAAGAATAGCCAAATGATGGTCTTCCGCTTCCCTCTCTACAATGTCTAATTTGCCTGGCTCAAGTAAACCACGGACGTTCCAGGTTGCAATACGTCGATGTTTCTGTATCGAGATCTTGTTTTTGTCACCAGTAGCAGGAACTTTGTTTGGGACCCGGCGAGCCGCCCCAGCAAAGTCTTCGGTAGCCAATTTCACACCGTTTGTCCCGGTTACCAAACGGCGCCGGTTGATAGCCGGATCACTCATCTGATTCGCTCTATTCTTTGTCCTTGTGTTCATGGGGGTTTTTCATGGGAAATTACGTCATGGTGGGCTCCCTCGTCCTTCCATGGTGGATTGTTCGGAGGTTATTTCCACCCTCCTGGTCTCCAGAACCATTCCGATTGTTCGGATACAGGCTAATTAACCGCCGCCCGTGCCTCGGCGTTGTCTACTCGTTTAGCACCACCCAGGGATCACGTGTAGGGTGTCTATGGGTTATCTACCTACGGACGCGAGCGACATCGATCCCCGCTGGATCAATAATTAACATTAACTTTCAAAATTGTACCATCCAAAATTTTAACAATTATTATAAATAAACTATTGTCAGCTTTTACTCTTGTTGTTTGATTAATTGCATTAGTGAAGATAAAGTAGTGTATGCAACTGCATATAAAACGGGTATTAAAACACTCGTTACTATTATGAAACTCGCTGCGCTCGTTTCATAAACTCACACTCGTGTTTTAATACCCTTCATTATATGACAGTTGCATAAACTACTATTATAAACCAAACATAATCAACTTAGCGAAACATATTTAGGGGGAGCAGCCATTGCTGAATATTATTCGTTCTTTTTGTCTCTTTTACATTATAACATTTCTTGTATGAAATACTAGCTTCTGACCGCTGCTTCGCACGCGTATTTTCGGTATCATAAGTAGCCTATTACTTAAGTTCAAAATTTATTAAAATTAAAAACAATTATTTATTTATTAATGTTCTAAATGTACGCCAACTTTCATCTTGATCAGTTCAGTAGTTTTGGAGATCCTAGGTAAAAAAAAGACATATTTCTTCGGCTTATTATTTACTAGCTGACCCGGCGAACTTCGTATCGCCTAACAGTCGATTCTTTAATTTTTTTTTTTTTTTTTAGAATTTTTCTCTCCGTAAGAACCATCCTCGTACTTCAAGGAATATTAAAAAAAAAGAATTAGCGAAATCGGTCCAACCGTTCTCGAGTTTTGCGCTTAGCAAAGCAACACATTCAGCGACTCATTTTTATATTATAGAAGATTACCTACCATAGATTCTGCTAAGACACCTTATATATTCCTGTAGCAAGCGTTTCTCAATATCCTGCCAGAGGCCATCCTTAAAGTAAATGTTAATGCGTATGTAACCTACTGGGAACCAACGATCACAGGCTATTCCGCGTTGTTTATAACCGTGGGTTCAAGTTTGTTAATATTTTATGACCGTATTGAATATAGCAAGTACATAATAATTATGCAGGCCTTCAATATTTTCGAGCCTATAAAACTAAAATTCTACAACATAAACTTTGGTACCTAGCTCAAACGTAACGATTGTGTTCATGTTGGTTGTTACCTATGACGTTAATATGTAGGTACGTTATTAAATTTAAAATATACATTCTCATACCTACCTTATTTAATTGTTTTCGAAAAACTAAAAAGCGATTTCGACATCCTTATTAGCGGGACAAATTATGGGACCGTTTCGGGCTCATTCTTTATAATAATAATAAAACCTTTTATTCCAAACTCCAAACTTATAGCATCTTTAGCTTACCTATTTGTTTGTAGCTTAGGACTCAGTGACCTTATCGAATAACACAGTTCATGGATCGATACTGTATAGAGCAGTGCGTTTTATTTAAGATATAAAGCCCAGTTCTTCCCCATGTAATAGGAGTGCCCCAGTCAGTTGTGCTGAGCCTCGGGGAACCAAATAATTAATAATAACCTACGAATCAAAACAAAAATCTTTTCTATAAACCACACGGTTCCTGAGATCTCGACCAAATTAGGTGCAAAACAGTGTACTTTCATGATTTTTTTATCGTAATTTTCGCAATCGTGCTTCCAAATAGTTTACAAGTTACAAACTAGCGCAGCATTTGTACCTATAATGCCAGATGCTGCATGATGCAGAGATTTTGCTGACTAGCTTACCCGTTGTAAGTCGTATCGTGTCTCTGTGCGATTCGCGTGTATCTATTGTAGGTAAGAAGTTTGATCAAAGGTATCATAGTGCAATAAAGTTTTGGATAAATAAATAAATAAAAAAGCTTCTCAACAATTTTCACTCGTGGACAACAAAGATAATCAATTATGGCGCTTACCCAACCCAAATCAGCGCCAAAGTCTCTCTCAAAATATCTTCTATATATATAAAAGAAAGTCGTGTTAGTTACACTATTTATAACTCAAGAACGGCTGAATCGATTTGGCTGAAAATTGGTGGGGAGGCAGCTTAGAACCAGGAGACGGACATAGGCTATGTTTTATCCCGGAATTACCACGGGAACGGGAACTACGCAAGCGAAGCCGCGGGCAGCAGCTAGTATATGATAAAAAAGGTGGTGTCGCCAGTTTGGATCGGGTATGCGCCTTAACACTTTATTTCTTATTTGGTAATAATTTGTTAGAAATTTACCTATCGAATTGAAAATAATGTACCTAGACAAGTACCTTACCTACATAGTTTAAAATTTGACATGTCTATGAACTTATTTTGTACATAAGCCTAAAGAAATAAAAGTTATTGATTTCTGATTTCCGAATAGCCTCAGAGTAGGTAAATAAGTCAGATAGATATTAAAACTAATACCATTTACAAATAACCCGTAGAAAATTCATGCATACCATTTACGCAATAAAATAACAGGCGAATCGGAAGGTTCACAAAATAGGAAATACTTCGTAAACCTGTCGTCACACCTATCACAAGCTGCTTAGGCATTTCACAACAAAATGCCTAAGCATCTACGCTGTGGTAATATCTAGTATTTTATGGCGTATCATAAAATTGTTCGAATTGCCATCAAAGCATAATACAAGATAGCTAGGTTAGCAAGGCAAACTGTGTGGTGCCGGATTAGAATCTGCACCACCCCAATTCTTCCCGCGGGTGTCGTGAGATGCGACTAAGGGATATCCACCGGGAGCGGGCAGCAGCGCTCCCTGCAGAACAATTTTACCACCAAACTGCGATCCGCAACCGGCATGCCCAGCGTGGGGACTATAGGCATTACCCCCATGAGATAAAAGCCAATTTTGAGCAAAAATTGGAGCACACATTTCGGAGCTTCGGAGCTTATCAGGGGGAGGCCTGCATCCAGCAGTGGACCAATACAGGCTGTTGAGGTGTGGTGAGGAAACGTACAATTCTAGAACAAGTCATACTCATAGTTCATCATTTGTCAGCGGGAATCGAACCTGAAACCCTACGCCACAGAGGTCGTCAAAAGCTCGCGTTTCGCGTCATTAGTAACACATTAGTACTTACATCAACTTTACTACCTACTTACTGTGACCAATTATCTGTGTAATATGTAATTAGTTAAGGGCACTTAACTTAAACAAACAAAACCATAAGTACTTAAGGTGTTCGTACACTAAGGCACACGTGCACTTGAAGCGCAGCGGAATTAGGTAGTTTCAAGTGTTTTATTGCTTTCATGTTGTACAAAGATCTTAATAGATTAGGTACAGCTAAAACCATGAGCCCGGGTGGGGCACTGCAAAATACATCATATTTTTTGCTCTTGTGAGCAAGTGTTAAACAGCTTGATGTTTGCGAAACAAATTACCTACCTACGAAGAAAGGTGTAATACATGTCAAATTATAGAGATGGAAAGATTTTATTAGAAAGGCTGTAGAATTAAAATGTGTTTATTATTGAAACTGTGTACAAAATATTTTATGAAACTAGCAAGAAACAAAAATTTGTCCATTGAATATGGGCCGACAATATATAAAGAAATAATTTGAATTAATATTATAATAGAATTTATGGTACTTATCATTAGATAAGAATTAAAAAATAAGAAAGAATTGAATCCAGAATTACTTTTCCCTTTTTGAAACCGAAATAACTAGGTACCTGTTATAGCATATACATGTACATTCTATAGGTTACATTTTATCCAGGCAGATGCTAGTCCTGAATAGTTCGGTAAAGTTTTTGAACAGCGATAAATCAACCACCTCAAGAGCAAAAATGTATCTATCTAAGCTTTTCCCAAAAAACGAAAGAAGATTTTTTACAAATCAATGCCATCTTTTCGCTTCGTTAAATGCGCACCTATGTCCTTAATTAGGTTCTGATGAACGCGCACCTTAACATAATAGTATCTTGTAAATGATTAGTTGAATATCAAGTGTTATTTATTTATTGACACACGTTAGCTAATGTACAAATGTAAATCTGTTTGAACAAGATTTTAGGTCAGGTGTGGCGCCTATCGCATTTAAATAAACAAACTTAATTATTACCTGCACCTAAATACCTGAGAACGGAGTCATTTCTAAGTCAAAAATATTCAATACAGTCCCTGACATAAATGTTTGCTCGTGCACAAATGAATTTGACAAGTTACTTCGCAATTTATTGCAACCATAGGTACCTACCTAATTCAGCAAAGCATTTATAGGCAATTTTCATATTCTTCTGTCGAAAACAGAACAAAATTCAAAGGGTAAATGTAGCACAAAACCTTAAAGTGCGCGATTCTAACTTGCACTTCCTCACCTCACCTCAACAGCCTATATTGGTCCACTGCTGGACGCAGGCTTTTAAGTGCTTTATTGACTTTTATCTTATGGGGGTAATGCCCATAATCCCCACGCTAGGCATGCGGGTTGAGGATCGCAAGTCGGTGATAAAATTGTTCTCCAGGGGGCGCTGCTGCCCGCTCAATAGGTAATTTCTGTCCCTCATAAGGTAGCTGGGCATCAATTGGATCGTGTCGGCCGTCACTCTGACGATTACACCTTCAACTTCTTGGTGAATAACTCTGCATCTGGTTCGACGCAATTCTGACAATGATCTATGAATTAGGCTGATGATTGACGCATTTTCTATTAAATTTGGCCAAGTGCATGCCCTGTGTTAGAATTTACACCACCCCAATCATTCCTGCGGGTGTCGTAAGAGGCGACTTAGGGATATCGATCTGTAGTTTTAGTAATACAGTGCACAATAGATATAAAATGGCTTAAAAATACGGTATATCTACTGTAATTACAGTGCATCTGGCATCACTGAGTTGGTTAATAACTCCGGTTTATTCAAATCACCTTACATATTGTGAACATATGACGACCTCAGTGGCACAGCGGGCGAGAGTCCGCCTGCGACGCAAGAGGTTGCGGGTTCGATTCCCGCCTCGGAACAAATTTGTGTACTATCTGCAGAAATTTGTTCCGTTGGTCTGGGTGTTTTATATGTAAAATAAAAAATATCTATCTATGTCTTTAATGTATTAAATATATCGGTTATCTAGTACCCATAACACAAGCTTTGAGTAGCTTACTTTGGGGCTAGATGGTGCTGTGTGGATTGTCCAGCATTATTTATATTTTATTTATTTATTTATTGTCCACAGAGCATAGCCAACGTAGTCTCCAAGCAGTCGATCTTCACTCGCTTCGGCCTCAATAACCTCGTTACCCTCACCAACACGCAACCACTGACCAAGATGACTGCGCGGGAGTTCATGATGGGCCATAAGTCGGAGCTGATGACGCTAGGGAATACCTTGCTGCCGGGCTGGATCTATTTTGATAAGCTGGGCCTGATTGATAGGGTAAGTTTCACTCAATTGTCGACGCTGAAACCTATTTTTTTTGTGATTGGTCTGTGAGCCGTGCGTGTAGACACGCACGCACTTAAGGTCCTGCAAGAAAACCAGCGTTGCTCAAATTTATGTTGAGCAACATGAAGCTGAGGCAGGAGCTTTTTGGTTCACATCGCATTAATACTTTTTTTTATATTTTAGGGATTTTTTAGTTATCATTATTATTTTTGTGTGAGCCAATAAATTTATTTTCTTTCTTTTTCTTTCTTTCTATTAGGTAGGTACTGGGTATATGCCTCACGGTCTTTCAGCTATTCCTTTCTTTAATTAAAAATGTATTAATTGATAATTTATCTACGCCAAACTAAAGTCGATAGACGGCGGGTCGGAAGCACTCGCAAGTCTCAAGTGGAAATGGGCAGGACACTTAGGTTGCCGGAGATCAGTGCCGCACCGTTACAGCACTGCACAAAAATTTATATTCAGATATGGGCTTTTTAACTCTTAACATTAAGATGCTTTTTATATTGACGGCATTAGATGACACACAACTCGCGGGCCACTCCTTTGAAGCTTGTGGGAAGCCATTTTGTAAAAGGTATCTAAAAAAACGATTTAAGCCCATATTTGAACGTTTTTGTGCTGTACGGCAGCGGTGTTGGATTAATGTGAGCAGATATTTAATTAAATAAATAAATAAATAATGCTGGACACATAGCGGTTCACATAGCGTTATCTAGCCCCAAGCTAATCAGAGCTTGTGTTATGGGTACCTACTAGATAACTGATATACTTAATACAATACAATACATAGATAGATATTTTTTATTATACATAGAAAACATCCAGAATACCCTGAACAAATATCTGCAGATCGTATAAACATTTGTCCCGAGGCGGGAATCGAACCCGCAACCTCCTGCGTCGCAGGCGGACCTTCGTAGATAGAAAAACTGAATATGGACTACCAGTCATCACGGAATGGTTGCCTAAAGGCGCTCTACGATAAAAACCGTCGTGGTTTCCAAAGCTTACCCCGTCAACCACTAATGTATATTGTTTTATCTACACTTTGCATCATTATAACGTATTTTTTTGTCTACAGATGTACGATTTTAACGGCGACTACGAGACGATTTTCACCGGCGAGGATGACGTACGCAAATCCGGTCTCATAGACACCTACCGCGGTTCCACAGACCTGCCTCAATGGAAGGGACAACATTGTTCGAACGTGCAGAACGCGTCCGACGGGACAAAGTTCAAGGGAGGCGTGACGGAGGATGAAGAGATATTGTTCTTTAGGAAGAGCTTATGTCGTGCTGCGCCTTTGGTAAGTTTCTCGCTATCTTGTCGTTTTTTCGTAGTGTATATCCATGCAGGCGATATACCTTTATTGTTTTGACTTCGCAGTCCGACACGGGCTGCAAAATATAGTTTGTATCCCAATGAGATGTCGTTCGATAGGTCTTCCAAATTTCAAATTTGACAACCAACTCGTAACTAAAGAGGTTGGAGTATTGATGTCGCAAGGCGAAAAAAGAAAATTAGTTTTGCGGGATATTCTATGCTTCTGTTAAGGCAAAGAAAGTAACACTCTGATAAGGTTTTTCTTCAAAATGTCAAAATGTAGTACCTACAGTAATCTTGGGATTGGAAACAAAGCAATGAGTTTTACATTAATATATTTCGTAACTTTAATACTTCATTGATTGTAAGGATAAATTTAACGGTTTTTGTATCTTGTCTTCAGATCCCAACAGGCAAGGGCGTTAGGAACGGCCTTAATGCGTATTTGTACACTTTCCCTGATCACATGCTGGACAACGGGAAGTACATCGAGGAAAACAAATGCTTCTGCAGAAACGGTAAGCAAGATATATTTGTTTTTAACTGTACACGTTTTTTTTTTATAAAGGGAAAAACGCGTGTGACGCTGCGCGCAGAAACTTTGTTTTCAATAATAATAACAGTTTCTGAACAGTTTTTAGTAATTTTAGGCCATTTTGTTACAAAGTTTCAGCCTCTTATCATCAGTGGAGTTAGGGTAAAGTCGTTAAACATCAATCTTTCACCGTAGTTTTCATTTGGCGTACAAGTCACAAAAGATTCTTAGTGCTTACTTCCAGCAGCTAGATTTTCTAATTTTCTTTTTATTTCTAAGATCACTGCCTCCCCGATGGTCTAATCGACGTCACGGAATGTTACTACGGCTTCCCCATCGCTCTGTCGTACCCTCACTTCTACCAGGGAGACGAAATTCTCTTCAGCAAGGTCGAAGGCATGACACCGAACAAGGAGAAGCATGAGACTCAGTGAGTACAACTAAGATACAATGCCTATTGGCCCTAAATTAAGCTTACACGACACTTAAAACAGATTTATAATTATTACGGATAATGGATAAAGTGAAATGCCTTTAAGCTACCATTTATCTCAATTCACAAGAAATTCATTCAGTTTCTATAAACAATGTTTAGAAAGATGCCAAACGTCGAGCCTTGAGGTACTCTCGAATATGGTAACAAGAATATGATAGGCCGTTGACTACTTCATGTATTTTTTAAGCTTTATTGGTGGCAGTTAGTTACAGGAAATGCTACTAACATTTGATTGATCGGTTATTATTATGTTTTGCTTTAATACCACTCGTTCGAACGCCCTATAAAGACCAAATTAACAGTTCCTTTTAGGTCATGCACATATTTTGACACACAGGATGGCCTAACATTTTGAAATAGGCAATCGAATTATTTGTTTTATTCCTAAATGTCAACTTTTATTCTCAGATTCTGGATCGAACCTTACTCCGGTCTCCCCCTCGATGTGAGCTCAAAGTTCCAGATCAACATGGCCCTCGGCGATATCTCGATGATCAAGAACTGCGAGCGATTCGGCAACATGTACCTGCCTATGTTGTGGTTTGATATTGTAAGTAACCTTTACTACTAATACCTATTATAAACTGGCTAGTCTCGGTTGTGACCGGCCACCGTTTCTGAACATTTGGCTAGAAGGCCATCATTATAAACTTATATATGTTTACAGTAGCTTGCAAAAACCCACTGCAATAAAAACACTAAGTTTTTTGCTAAGGGTAGGTACTTATACTTTTTCCCTGTTTAATTTTCATAGGTACTCTAATTCCTTTGAATTTAAAATATTCCCAATAATAACACGAATAGAAACAATTTTAAAATTAAAGAAATCGTAAAGGTTCAACCCTGTTGTTTGATCAATCGTTGTAAGATATTTATGTTTAAGTTAGGTATCTAATTTAAATTTTCTTTTTATCTTTTTTACAGAGAATGTACACTCTACCACCATCTATGGAGCAACGTTTCAAACTCTATCTGAACATCCTACCTATAGTCGAGCAAGGCATCATGTACATCTCCTTTATAGCTGGCGCCATTCTCACTATGACCACAATCTACATTCTAACCTTCAAAATAATGTTCAAATCTATCAAACACAACAACCTGTGGTCGGATACCTGCAAAAATAATAAAGACGTTTACGCACCTTGCGAGATGCCACTAGATTCAGAGTTCGAGGATGATAGTATAACTAAAGAAAAAATGAACTTTGGTGATAAAATGAGAGATCTAAGCATCAAACTTACCGATAAGGTATACGATACTGTAGGTAGTGTTAAGGACATTGTAAAAGAAAACGCTAGAAATATTTTCGATAGACACAGCGATGTCGTTATCGAAAGTGATGGAAGTAAAAGTGACTCTGGTGGGGAAAACGAAGATAATTTTAATTACAAAGAAGTGAAGCAATCGGACAGTGAAGATGAATGCAAGTATTTAGAAGTTATTGATGATGGTATGGATTTGGATTTCAGTTTTGACAATGACAGGACTAAGTTAAAACGGGATGTTGTGTTACATATTGCTGAGTGAAAGGTTGAAACGATGGAAACGGCACAGGCTATAGCTATTATTCGAAATATCGACTCAAAGAATGGCAGTGGTAGACAATCTGCTAACAACCAATGCGTTAAATGAAAACATCAGCTTAGAGCCAATCACTATGTAGGCATGTTACCTCAAGGCACTAAACTATTTCAGTAAATTTCTGAATTTCTGTTCGTTTTCATTTAAATTTGCATATTTGCATTTATTCTTAATTTATTATTTCTTGGCGTCTAGCGCTAAAAAGGGGTAGATGTTTTCGACAGAAAAACACAGATTTAGAATTTATAGTCACCTAAGATTTGTTTGCGAAAATATTATTAAATTTAAAATTCTGATTCTGCAATAACAGTAAGATAATTGAAAATCTTAAGCACGGCCGTTACCAACTAATACAAACGCTTATGTGGCTCAATTTATAATGTTTAATTGTTTATTTATTGCTGCCATATAGCGACTGTCTTGTCAAAGTCTGATATTCTTAGTATTAATAAAATCTTAATACGATTTAACTTTCTGAATACTTCGGTGGTTGTATGTTCCGGCAATAGTTGCAATAATTAGCAATAAGCACATCAATGTATATGGATTGTGCTATATCAATAAATTCGTAAAATAACACATTTTTAAATATATGTAGGTACATTTTTCGTACATATAGATTTAAATCTTCATTCATAAAATAAGCTTGCAATGACATTATAGAATATGTGAATTTATTTTGGTAGTGTTAAAATAATAATTGCAGAAAAATTGCACAAAAGCACTTGTACAAATATTATTTTATACACAAATATTAATTTTTTAAACGTGCTTGTCCAATTTTTCACAGTGAACCTCCCTGGTACCTGATAATGGCAATACCACAGAATATAGTATGGCAATATATCTAATTGTCACTATAACATTCCATTGCTGCAATGAAAAACCATTGCTGAATTATGTTGCTATTGCATAGTGTTTAATTTTGTAAATACTTTTTATCTACCTATCGTATACGCCTTATACCTAGTTAAGTTATTTTAAGTTGTATTATTGTTAGTGCAATAACTGTTATATTTTTATGTGAATTTGTGAATTTAAATGCTCATTACTTTGCTCAATATTGCAAATTTATACCACTTTTATTTAAGATTTTATTGTTTACTTTCTATAAGTGAGTATATATTTCCATTTTAGGTATCCATCGTAGGTACTTCGTATAGCCCCATTAAAGAAAATGCAATGTAAGTTAATTAGAAAAAAGAAAAATAGTTTACAAAGAAATGGTATTTTAATCTGTATTTATTTTGTAATGTAAACCCATCAAAACTGCGAAAATGTTAATATCAAATCTAGCTTGATATTACTATGCCAGTGAATAATAATCACGGAATTTCTTGCCTATTTATTTATCGAAATCTTAGCTGACACTTTTAGCTATAACGTAACAAAATCTTCTGTCTTCTCAGCTTTAAGCTAAATTGCTTAGCAATGTTACCTATGTCTTTTTCTGATAAAAAGTTATCAGAAAACACATAACTATTGCATTTAGGCAACCAACTTTAATCTTTTTGGTTTGAAAATGTAGAGAACTCTTTTTATTATATACCTATATATTTTATGCATTTACAATATTGAAATCTTGATAAAAGTTTTATTTATTTAATACATACAGATTACTATCATCAACGCATTAAAACTATTATTTAAAGTTACATAGATTCATAAATAAATCGTTTTTGTATTGGATTTTGGGTAAAATACCTACTTAAAAGTAGAAACTACAAATTATTTATATCATTACAACGTAATAATTAGTAAATAAATTATTTTAATCAAATAATTAATTATTTGAACAGCCATCAACTCATAAATTGTGATATAATATAAAAACCATTAAGATTAATTTGTAATAAATTATATAAGTTATAAATTAAGTGAAGTATTCTCTCTATACAGTTGGTACTTGGTAATTTGTATATAAAATGTTATTGATAATGATAATAAAAAACTGGAAAATATATGTATTTTTTTATTTCGTAACCATTCACGAATACAGGAAATAATCCAAAATAAAAAAAACTCAGAAATATAACAGAACTCTCTTATGGGGTTAATCAAATAGCAAGTATTAAAAACCCGGAATCAAACAAAAATCATATAGTAAACATTTGTCCCACGGCGAGAATCGAACCCCTCTGAGTAAGATCATAAAGTTAAAACATAACAAAGTAAGTAATGATGAATTTCCTTGCAAAGCTTTTGCATTTACACTAAAAAGTGGCTCATCGATAAATGTATGAAACATAAATACATATAAAGATATATTCGATAAAACATCTGAATTCCTTAACTACCACTATACACATTCACTGACTTTACCTCGTTGGTCTAGCGGTCAGCTTGTTCAACTCATATGAGGTCTGGGTTCAAATCCCGGGTCTTAAGAGTTATTATTGGGATTTTTCTAACATGAAAAATTCACAGTAGCAGCCCAGAGTCAAGAAGTTAGCGGTGTTACACACCTGTGCCTCGGAAAGTGCGTTAAGCCGTTGGTCCTGTGCTTGACCTCTCCCCGGTCGTGTCGGTCTGGCATCCCATCGGATTATGAGATTTGAGAATTAAAATTTATATTTTAGTTTTTGTGTCTGTATTGCACGCCAAATGAATCGGTGAATTATGCTGAACTAATTTTAAGCCTTTACGTAAAACCATTTTCATGGAATAAAGTAATTATGACTAAGAAATAATCATGAAATTTGAAACACCGTCATCTATGGTTCTTGTAGAGGAACTACGAATACTAGCAAATATGATAGAATGTTTTTTTTTATTTATTAAATTTAATTTTGAAAAAAAAGAGTTACATCTCTGTGTCATCAACATGCTCAGACAACATTATTCTCTCATTACACTCTTCCACTATAAGTACTTATTCTAAATTTTTAACCCCCCCCCCCCCCCCCCCCCACGACAGATTTTCATGAAACATGGCTAAGAACACTCAGGATAAAATTATCTGTGAAATAAAAAAACTAAACAAAATCGATTTATCCGTTTGGGAGCTACGATACCACAGACAGACACGTTAAACTTATAACACCCCTCTTTTTTGCGTCGGGGGTTAGGAATAGGTAAGTACCTAAACTCACGACAGTAAGATAACAACTGTTTAATACTGTATAAAAGTCCACAGTACTACAATAAATTTGAATGAGTTTACATTTTTTAGAATGGAGGATCATTCAAAAAAATGTAAACTCATTCAATGCATTTAAAACATAATGAACTGCTGCTGGGCTTTGATTTATACTTATGATTAACTTTTTTTCTCATGTAAGTGACATTGTGTCTTTTTGGATTAAATTACTTCAAAGAAATCAAATAATATTGTAAAAAATTTCGACTTCGACGGGACTTGAACCGGCATCCTTCCTTAATTATCATCTTTTAATATTATTTGATTTCATAGAAATTACCCTGAGTGTGGGGTTACGCACTATAATAACAAAAAACCTTAAATTTCTTCAAACCGATAAACAGTTTAAAACTGTTTATACAGTTTGAAATTGTTTATACAGTTTGAAACTTTATAAACAGTGTAAAACGCTTTTAATATACATTAATAAATAGGTACTTGTTCAGCTGTTTATGGCGGTGAACGTACATATTAAAATATGGTGTTTTATAAGTTACATCATTAAGAAATCATATACGGCTTCTCCACAATAATAGGTAAAAGTTTTGTATACCCAGTAAGCAATCAGTACGTAAAAGGTAATCTGCACTGCCTTGTCTAACGTCGCCATTCTGGAAAAAAACCAAAATAAACAACATTATTAGTAATAATATTTTGATCGTTTTTTTGGTGGTGTACCCTGCCCACAAATGGGCATTCAGAAAACCAAACAAACCTCTTTCAGATATTGAAAAAAAGAAAATAGGTTTTGTTAAAAGGAGTCTGGTCTCAATAATGTTATCTATGTATTTGTATACTATAATATACAGTACAATATCACACTATTATAAATGCGAAAGTTTGGATGGATGGATGTTTGTTACCTCTTCACGCCAAAACTACTAAACAGATCGGACTGAAATTTTGCATACAGGTAATTCTGATCCTGGAATCAAACATAGGCTACTTTTATCCCATAAATCAGTTCCCATGGGATATAAATCACCTTAAAACGTTTCCATAGAAACAACGCGTGCGAAGCCGCGAGCAGAAACTAGTAGCATAGTATAGCATACTATAGAATTTGTATACTTTAATATACAAATTCCTTGCATGTTCTTTTTTTTCTGAAATGTCAACAAAAGAAAACAAACGACTCCTAGCTTTTGCTGACAGGTTGGCAATAGGGTGCCGTTGTGGCGCGCGTAAGAATCGACCCCTCAAACTCAGCCTGTGGATCTCGTAAGAACCTACTAAGGTCCAATTTCACAGCTGCAATTG
This sequence comes from Eupithecia subumbrata, assembly GCA_949316285.1. NCBI lineage: Eukaryota > Metazoa > Arthropoda > Insecta > Lepidoptera > Geometridae > Eupithecia > Eupithecia subumbrata. The sequence continues at coordinate 11,879,997 of OX438645.1, read as the reverse complement.
AACGATCAGCGGCTTAAAACGAAAACGTTCAGCGCATGTTGATCCGGTTCAAGCTGAACTTAGTTTCCCTCAACTCAACAGCCTATATTGGTCCACTGCTGGACGCAGGCCTCCCCCTGATAAGCGCCTTATTGACTTTTATCTCATGGAGGGCTAAAATCCCACGTTGGCATGGGTTAGGGATCGGATGATCCCTCAAATTCACTTGTTCAGAATTGGCTTAGAATTTGCACTACCCCAACTCTTCCTGCGGGTGTCGTAAGAGTCGACTAAGGGATATCCACGGGGCGGGCAGCAGAGCCGCCTGCAGAACAATTCTACCACCGAACTGCGATCCCCAAACCGCATGCCCAGCGTGGGGATTATGGGCCCCCATGTAATATAAGCCAATAAGGCGCTTATCCGGGGGAGGCCTGTGTCCAGAAGTGGACCACTACAGACTGTTGAGGTTGAGGTATAATTATATCGTTTTCATTTCCTTAAGTTTTTCAAACGCCGTCTATATTGTTCTCATATGTCCAGTCCATCCCAAGGTTGCCTGGAAGAGATCCCGCCCTTTGTAATTCCTTAATTCTCTGCATTTCCTTCTTTATTACTTGTATTTTAAGTCTGTGTAGTACAATAAAGAGTTATCTATCTAAGTATATTCCATTCAAAGTTCTCACCGTTTATAATGCGCCCTGGCTTTAGGCAGATCTTCATCTTTTTCCTTGAGTAGGTATCGCCGGCCACCGTAGCAACATTGTGTGAAATATTCGCCGACATCCAGGTTTTCAACCTATTGGGGTTGAATACTTAATTAATAAATAATGCTAAACAATTCACACAGCATCAGCATCATCTAGCCGATAATTGATATACATGTGGTATATTTTTATTAAACATAGAAAACACCCAAAACATCCGGAATAAATAACTGCAGATCGTAGAAACATTTTGTCCCAAGGCGGTAATCGAACATGCATGCATACTCCTGACAATTACCCAGATTAATGCCCTATACGTCAAAATAAATTTGACTCATGGACTCATTTAAATGATAAGTTCCCATGAGTCAAATGTTGTTTAGACTAGGTCTTACCTTATAGAAGAAATCAGTCTGGCCCTTCTGTTCGATGACGTCACGGAGAGCCACAAAGTTCTTGTTGCAGAACGTCCATTGCTGAGTGGTATAATAGCTGAGAGCGAGGTTCGCGATGAAGATTCGACGCTGGACTTTTACTAGCCTGGAAAAATATATTTTACTTAATATAGTTAATATTGACTTCACCAACAAATATTGTTTTATACGGGTATCGTGTGAGCGAAACCGCGAGCAGAACCAAGTTAATTATAATTTATAACATTAGTTTGTATGTATGTATAACTTACATAGTTTTCTTTCCTAGAGCCCACAGGAACAAGTCGACAAAAATGGCTGGTAACAGATGTTGCAGTAATACCTACAGAAAAATAAAAGTTATATATTCTATAAAAAGGAAAAATTTATATGTTTCATCACAATAATTTGTGGTAGTTTATGTAGGGTTCGTTTAGCGGCCCTTTCGTAGATGCCTGTAATGTATTTACGGGCACAAAAGTCGAGTGTTATAGGCTACGTATCAGGTGAGGGAAGCCACGGGTTTTAAGCCAGTGAATCTGAAGCTTAGGATGAAATATCAAATTTTACCTTGCAATAGTGTAGTTTTGCTCCTTGAGTAATTTTTCCACCAACACTCCAGAGGGCGTCGTTGAGGGGAACCTAAAACAATGTATGTTCAATTAAGTTATTAAGAATAGGTACCTACTTATTAAGAATTTGCTGCCTCGTGAGTCATCGCCTTTCTTACATGCACTGTCATGCAAGTGTTTGCTACCGCGGGTCATGTAATTAATGAATATCCAACAATATTTATTTAAAGATATCTTACGTTTTGAGATAGAAATCAGAAATCCATAACGTTTATTTTTGGAGAATTATAAAGAGGCTCATAGACAAAGTCAAATTTTAAAATTAAATTGTTATCCAAATAAGAAATAAAGTGTTAGGCGATTGCCTTCACTTTAATTTTTGTCCACAAGTGGAAGAAGGAAAAGAGAGAAGTGTTGGATAAATATCAAATAGCAATCTCTGTTTTCAAAGTTAGTAACTAACTATCCAAAATCTATTCTAGACTAGGTATTTAGAAAATAAGACCTAAGTTTTTGCTGTGTACCGGAAAAATTTCATACAATTGAATAGTTACAATATTATTGAATGTCCATGAAATGGATAAGATTGTTGATACCTACTTTAATTGAATTTAAGACCCTTACTTAGGTATGATTTACACAATTTTTACTATAAAATATTCTTATTCAAAATTCAAAATTCACCGCTCTTATTATTATTGCAATTCCATGGCTATGAAATTACCATGAATTGGACACTGGCAGAAAAGTGGCAAACCGAACACATATTGCCAATAACAAAGAAGTCAAGTCAAGTCATGAGATGATCAGCGTACAAACAACCACACTCGAATCAATGTGAGAAATGAATCATGAGTCAGGTGTGAGCAAATGAGTCATTAGTCAACTTATCACGTTACCTTGGATCCGATCATTTTAGACATGGCCACGAGCTCCCCCATCAAGATCTGATTGAGTTTTCCGGAACAGCAGTTGTAAATGGGGATGTCATCTGTTTTTTCCAACCTGGAACAAAGAGGGTTAGGTCTCTCAGGTGATTAGGTCTTTTAGGTCTTTCAGGTGTTCTTCCAACACAAATAAGGTTCGTCGTTAACCCGCTTACATCCTTAATGAAGGGTTAGGTCTATCAATAATTTTAAAGTTTTGTAAAAACTACAAAGTACAAACCGACTTCGAAAACCTTAAGAAAGCAAAGTGCCCAGAATGCTGGCAGCATTGCTAAGTTGAATGGCAATGCTAATTCCTTTTGTTATTATTGATTACTAGTTCATGCCCGCGGCTTCGCACGCTTTGTTTCTATGCAAAGGTTTAAAGATTATTTCTATCCCATGGGGACTGATTTATGGAATAAAAAAAACCTGTTTTATTGGAGGCCTAGAACTACGTGTACCTCTATTCAGCAAGATCCGTTTAGTACTTTTGGCGTGAAGAGGTAATAAACATCCATCCATCCATACATCTGAACTGAACATCCAAACTTTCGGATTTATAATACTAATGATAGTGTGATTCTGAATTTTGTTTGAGTTACTATTTTTATGAGAAATGTTTGTAAGATGGACTTTACTGTCTGATATAAAATATATTGATTCATTCATAGTCTACAATATTCATTCTTACTGTTTAGTCCCTCTGATCCAAGCGGCGGCGATGATATGTTTAGCGCTAGAGTCCACGGGAATATAGTCCAGGACTAACTCGGGCTTAGTGTGGATGCTTCGCATTATACCTGGAAAAAAATCATAAAGTATTAGGCTAGTGTCATAAAAAAATCTAATTAGTTCGTCAGTTAGATTATTAGAAGATATTCGACAAATATTTTCTGTTTTCTCAATTAAACAGAAACTAATGAAGATATAGCCCGTTAAAGTTCCGCGTGACGTCACACCTTGCGACACTTTTTAGCAAGGTGTGACGTCACTAGCCCCCAATCCCAAACTTTGACGGGCTTTATTTTTTTCATTTTTTGTTTGATTGACTAAAGAAAAATTTGTGTCCAATAACTTCTGCGTTAGGTTGCCTTCAAGAATCCTCGCCGGCATTACCAACCGCGACAGTCCGCTCCGTGCGGTGCGGATTTTTTATGGCAAACCATTGATGAGACCCCAGTGCGGATTGTCCGATGCCGGCCTGTGAACGCGCACCCTAACGTTTCAACTGCTAACGGTTGAACCGTAATGCCAATACTTACCACACCGTGATCGCGGCTCTGAGTTGAGTTCTGATGAAGAGACCAAAACTTCTGACGGAGCGGGTGCCCGGGCTATAAGCCAAACTTCTGATAGCCTTGGGTTGGATATCTAGATCTGAGATTCTTAGAATTCGCCCGAAGCGCGGGTAAGCACTAAATATAAAAACAAAAAACATAGTAACAGTAAATAATACCTACCTTAATTTTTTTTTTATGTTATGTATTTACCTTTACCACAAGCTACAAAGATTCCGACAGGTCCGTTGAAGTTTTCGATCCACGCTGGCACCGGCTCGTCGATACTGGCTATTACTGAAAATATTACAACAATCCTACTAATATTAAAAAGCCGAAAGTTTGTGAAATCTGAATTTTTGTTACCTAGGATCTCCAAAACTGAACAGATCAAGGTAAAATTTGTCGTACGTTTAGAGCAAAGCCTGACTTAGATAATAGGCTACATTTTAATCCGAAAATACGCGTGCGAAGCCGCGGGCAGAAGCTATTATGTTTATAATGTAGAATAATATAAGAGTGGAGACAGCGACTCGGCAAACGTAATATAGAACGCCTTTCGGCCAGATGGGATGACGATCTGCGAAATACTGCAGGCAGATACTGGATGCGGCAAGCTGAAGGCGCTATGGCGCTCATTAGGGGAGGCCTATGTTCAGCTGTGGACTAATATACAATACACAATACATTGACTTATGTACAATATGGTCGCAATAAAAAAAAATTATTTGAATATAGGCTAATAATGATGATAATAATAATGAGAATATATTTAAAAAACAAATAGGCAAGTCCTAAGAAATCTGATTAACACAAAAACCAGCAAAAAATTATGAAAACATAGCCAGTTAAAATTCGTGATTTTTCCAGCATTATTTATTACTTACAGGTTTAAAGGTTATTTGGGAACTGATTTATGGGATAAAAAGTAGCCTACGTTTGATTCCAGGATTAGAATTAACTGTATGAAAAATTTCAGCCCCATCCGTTCCGTACTTTTGGCGTGAAGAGGTAACAAACATCCATCCATCCATCCATCCATCCATCCAAACTTTCGCATTAATAATATTAGTGTGATTAGTGTGATGGTAGTGTGGTCATTTATCTTTCTTACGTTTTATTGTGCTGGTGGAGGAACGGGTAAGAAGATACCTGCTACCCTGTATGCTAACGGAACATTCGTCACAATCCCACTATTTTATTGGAACCCTTCCGGAACTTACCAATTGAAGGTCTGATGATGACGGCTGGTAAATTCCCTTTTTCCTCGTAAACTACGTGCTCGGCTAACTGTTTGGTGAACGTGTACGTGTTGGGGATTTCTCCGAGATATCTGGAATATTCACAAAAAGGAACATAGAATATACATAAAAATAAGATCTGTCAAGTGCGACTGTAACTCGCGTACGCGAGAGTTTCGAACGTTTGTCAATTATACAAATATGTACTACTACCCACAGTCTGTGGGTAGTAGTAGTCTCTAACCGGTAGGTTTAGAGACTAAATTAGTAGGTACCAGTTTTTGGAGATTAAGGGGGTATTGTAAATTTTTCGACTTTTCTCAAAATATGTATTTCAAAAAGTATGTAACCTACAGAAATTTCAAACACTGTTTTGAATGCACAAAATGTATTATTATGTTTAATTTGGGGAGATATTGAATAGAGAAAAAATCACAGGCAGGACGAGACCATAAGGGTTTCGAAACCGATCTCGAAACCCTAAAAATATATAAGTATGTAATATTTACAGAAATATTATAAAGAAATAAGTTGACGAATACCTGGCGCGTCAACACCCTCAATGGAGACAGACTTTACACTTTAACTCTCACCTAGACTAGTCAGAATCACTTAGCTACTGATGATAGATAACTTCCCAGGTCTTGGAAAACTTTTTCGTTTTTAATAAACCCAGGACTTAGACGGCCTTACAGATCACCGGCTTTTTGCCTATCACAGTCCGCGAACGAAATGCCAACCATGCTCCTACAGTACGCGCGCTCAAACTATTAGATATGTAGATAGATAGAAAATACTTTATTATACCACACAAAGACTGGAAACAATACAGAGAAAAAAGCTTAGAATACAGGAAGTATAAAGAGCGGCCTTATCGCTGAAAGCGATCTCTTCCAGGCAACCTTGGGATGGACTGGACATGTAAAGAACAAAATAGACGGTGACACTGAATAAATCTATTTAGATCACAGAATAGAGAATTCTAATTCCGTGATTTAGAATACTTACACTACATACTATAATACCTACATAGCCCACAAACATTTTAATAAACTTACATAAACATAAAATAAGGTTATCTAACTTTTATAATAAAAAAGTATAAATAATGGTAGAACCTCTTCAACGCCGTCCTTCCCAGTGGGATAACTCCAAAGGCGTGGAGCGGGAGCTCTTTTTTAAGAAGGGAGATAAAACCCTCCTTAAAAACTACATCACGACGTCTATAAGCTGTTCTCACGAGTGGTCACGAATCGTCTCGCCAGGAGACTCGACGAGTTCCAGCCACTGGAACAGGCCGGGTTCCGCGGAGCCTAGCTGCTATTATCAACCCCCGTCGCAAAAAGAGAGGGGTGTTATAAGTTTAACGTGTCTGTTTGTGTATCTGTCTGTGGTAGGTATCGTAGCTCCCAAACGAATGAACCAATTTCCGTTTAGTTTTTTTTGTGTCATAGATATTTATCCCGATTCCCGAGTGTTCTTTGCCATGTTTTATGAAAATCTGTTTGGGGGTTTTAATTTTTTTTAATATTGATCTTGTTGTGTAGGTATCTAAGATTGTTTTGTAACCTAGATAGTAAGCATTTTGGTGAAGTGTAGTACTAGTAAATTACATTTAAAAGTCGATCGCATACAGTTTACGCTATCAACTTTTAATGTAACTTACTACTTCCTTGTAACTAAATGTATTTTTTGTCCCTAATGACAACTAATATTTCAAATCCAGCAATATAAGATCCAGCCTCTAAGTATAACGGGAATTCTCGTTAGGCCTGTCAACCGGACGAAAGGGAACCTATATGCTAACGGGACATTCCCGATCGTCACAATCCCAGTATTTTATTGGAACCTTTCCGATACTTACTTGGGCGTCAGCATCCTTATGGTATGCTCATCTGCCTCCTCGCAGATGCGTAGCGTCTCCCTCCAGTCGGCGTGAGGGGGGTACATCAGCTCCTCAACAGGGTCGCGGTTCGTGTTGGAGTACGAGGTAGAAACGTGGACGAAGGCCTGAAAGAAATAGCAAGTGAACCTGAAGAAAGAAAAAGCCAAGTTCAAAAACCGCCTCCGTGTCAGTAGTTCTACTAAGAAGTACAACTGGTAGTACAGATGACAAACCTTTGTATCTGTAGTACTACCACAAAAACTAGACTGAAAACCAGCGTTGTTTCCGTCCTCGGGCGGTAGCGGCATCAAGCTGAGGCTGGACCTGTTTAGCCAATCACTAGGGAAAGACCATTTTTTTTTCATCAGAATACACGTAGAGGTATTTTTTGTAATTTATTTTTATAACACTTTTTTATGATGTTTGTTTGTTTGTTTTATGCAGTCTCTATTGTGGTGTTTAGTGTAACTTTTTGTTTTGTTTTAACTTCCCCTCAGTGTTTTGAGTGCTAAATAAATTTCTATTTATTCTAAAAAATACAAGTAAATTCAACCGACTTCATTCGACTTTTGAATTTCTAATTAAAACGTAAGTTCAACTGGTAGTACCAATGACATACCTTTGTATCTTTAGTATGAATTTGTAGAACCAGTTGTACTTATTACTAGTACTACTGACAAGGGGGCATCACAATATTTCAGAATAATTTTATTAATAACAGGGTTAAAATAAAAAAAAAAACTATTCCTATCATGTAGGCATGTGTCGTTCGATCATTCACAAAGATCGATATCAATCATGATCCGTTATGAAAATGAACCGGGTCATATGACCCGATCATTTGAATGATTGTTTTTGCCGGCGGCCTATCATTGCCTCAGTTCGATTTTTCGTTTCATTTCGATCTTTTCGATTTTGTGATCGATTGCCTGTGCGAGATCGGTTCATTTCGTCGTGTCGTTTCAGTCGATTTGGTTCTCGCAAAAACTTTTCGAATTCTCGGTTTATATCATTCATGATAATTTTATATAAGGTACCTGAATTGAGATAGGTACTTACCTACTTATTACGTCTAAGTTAGAAGTATAACTACCTCACAGTAGATGGAAAGATGTGTAAATACCTACCTTGCGGGCCTCCAACCTGCCGATTCGGCTTGTTGGCGTCCGGAGTTGATCAGAAGGTGTCGGTCGCGGCAACACGACGTGTCATTCATTACACAGGTGCGTCTAAAATGGTCAAATTGCGATATACCTACTAGGTACTGAGCTATAAAAAAAAACTCGAGTAATATTGTCCGACAGAAAAAATATTATTCCTTCCTCAATTAGGTAGGTAGGTACCTTACCTACTACCTAGTATTGAATGGGAATTTAGGCAATTGAATAAGCTTATTAATTTGAGGTGAGGTTTTTTGTGTCGAATGCTAATAGTTACCTACCTACAATAACACCTTCGTCTGATACTTTTCTTATAAATTTCATGTTCCTAAAGGATCCCACGGCTACTAAACAATGGATTGATTGATGCGACGACTTTGATGGAAGCTACTTTAGAAATAAAAAATACTAGGTACCTAGGTACTTACCAAAACTTTACAAAGCTTATCCGACTATTGCTAGACCATTTCAATCAGCTTTGATTTCACTTTGATTTAATACCTATGCTTGATATTTTTAGGTTTCATTGTTGGTAAATAATTTATATAGAGGTACCTAACCTACCTACCTAGGTAGTACCATAAGAATAGACGAGGTAGTACCTACCTACGTACAGTAGGTACCTACATACCTACTTAGATACCCAAGTACTTACATGTTAGGTACATGTAAGTACTTGGGTATTCTCGAAAAATAATAGCCTTCTCTGTCGGACAATCGGGTAAATCGATTATGATTATTATTCGTCTGTGAGTATAAAATCGATTTTTGGGAATAAAGGCCTAAGTACCGTACTGCGACAACAGACTCTATAACGTTAGCTTAGGGTACCTACTTTTTAATCAGGCTGTGAGTGGATGAGACAGTCCACAGAATGTGTCCTACTCGCACGCACCACTTGCAGCCTCGCGAGAGCAAGACGATCTTCGCGTCAAGTCGCGCGCGTCTCAGTCAGTCATTCACAATGACCCGTTCATCGAAATGATCGGGTCTTTTCGTCGAGACTGTTCGGAACAATCACGCGCGGGCCGTGATTGCAATCAAATGAGCCGTTCGTTCATGATCGACACAATCCTACTATCATGAATTTTGACACAGTCATAAAGTCCCAGATATCATGTACCAGGATAGCAAAAACGTTTCACTGATGATTCACGTAAAAAGGTAGCGTGTAAGTAGAAGTACAAGTACCAGGAATGCATAAATCACAAAGAGGTTTTCGCGACCCATGATCTTGACTCTTTGTGAATCTTCAGTGAAATACCTCTCCATCGTTTCTGCTATCCTGGTACCTGATATCGACTTTATGCCTGTTTTAAAATTCATGGTACGAATAGTTATTTTTTATTTAACCCTGTTTTATTAGTAAATCACATTCACTGCCCAGCCTCGGCAGTGCGACCCGCAGGAGCGCGCCGCCGCGACACGGGGGAGTAGACTGCCATCTGCGTCTTGGGCCATGATAGTGTTAATAAAAATATTGTAATTGAACTGTAAATTTGAGTGCAAGTAGTTATACTGTTTTTTAGAATGTTCCGTTGTACTACCAATGCCGCATAAGGTCACTCGAACTACTGGCTTCGGCTTCGCGTCACGTTCGCGCCTCGTTTAGCAGTGCTATTCAGAATCTCCGCTACCGAGTGATCGACACGGAATCTGACACAGATGCGCGCTAAATTAAAATATTTTAGCGGTTTGTAATATTTTCTGCCTACCTACCAGAAAAGTAGTTTTCCACAAATTGTAAACCATTGCGGAGTCTGTATAGACCTCGTGGTAGTTTGTCGGTTTTTTTGACCCGACAAAGGGTTCGCATGGCGCTCATGGCTCGCGTGCGATTGTGGAGTTTTGCCGTGATTCGCGCTGGTGTGGTATGGACAGGCTTCTATATAATTTTCTGGAAAGATATTTACCGACAAATTCTTGATTTCCTTTGTCAACTCCGTGATCTGCTTAGTTCCCTTTAGATTCAACTTGGCGGCAAATGTCAGGGTGTCGTCGAATCTATGAATACAATAAGAAAATTTATATAGATGAATATGACCGTGACGTTAAAAGATAACGTCAAGTGCGAGTTAGACTTGCGCACTAAGGGTTCCGTTCAATTGTAAGACCTTGCTTCTTGCCAAATAGCCATGATTCAAGGTCAACGGGGAGTAAGTACCCTGTATATTTTGGTCCAGGGAGAAAATCAAAAATATTATTTTTGTTAATAAACTACAAACTTACGGTTTTCAGATATTTCCCGTTATTTGTGCTATAAGCCCTTGCTTCTTGCCAAATTTTATGATACTAGGTCAACGGGAAGTACCCTATAACACTGCTAACTTCCTGACTTCGGGCTGGCACTTTGAATTTTTCTTGCAAGAAAAATCTCAATAACAACTTTGGCCCGACTCAGGATTTGAACCCGGGACCTCTTTATCAGAATTGTATCTACTTCTGTACTAACCTCACACTGGCAGCAACATGGAAAACAATGTGGCATCGATTTACCACCAATGCTCTGTCTTCTTCTGACATACCTGAAATGCAGCAGATTTTTAGAAATAAAATCAAGTCAAATTCTTTATTGCAACCATTTTGTTTCACAAGAACAAAATTAAAAATTTTAAAACCCCCCGACAGATTTTCATGAAACATGGCTAAGAACACTCGGGATAAAATTATCTAGGACACAAGAAATAAACGAAAATCGGTTCATCGGAAAATCGCTACGATACCACAGACAGATACACAGATACACCAGACAGACACGTTAAAATTTTAACATCTCTCTCTCTTTTTGCGTCGGGGGTTAAAAAGGTCTTAGGGGGGCGAACCTATGGGTATGGTTGTCAAACTAGGCCTAAATCTCAGTACTCACGGGATCCCCTTGGTTAAAACTCGAATTACATAAAATTCAAAATTTTTTCTTTGTAAGAAATTAAATATCATCGCAAAAATTTACGACTTCGGCGGGACTTGAACCCGCATCCTTCCGTTCCGTTCAAGTCCCGCCGAAGTCGTAAATTTTTGCGATGTTGTTTAATTTCTTAGAAATTTGCCAGAGTGAGAGGCTTACGCACTATAAAAACAAAAACTTTAGATTTTTTCTTTGGTTCCTTGAAATAGAAAATAAGATAAAAAAACATCCAAGTGCACTGTTTCGCACATAATTGGGTCGAGATCTCAGGAACCCTGCGATCTATTGAAATGACTTTGATTGCTATGAACGCGACAACCTAGGTAGGTATGCCTATCCTTTTCACACAATGGCGCGTATTGAGCCCTCTTAAATCTGAGATTACATAAGCTAGTAATAAGCCATATAGAGCGGACTAGTATTTTATAAGTGCGCGAGCTGCAAGCAGCTCGCGTCGGTGGCTGTCACAGTGTTCGTTTTTAATTGTATTCCCCTTTTCGTAACCTACGTCTTTGATTTTTTCGAAATTGATAACCAAGAGTGGGTTTTGCGATTTAAGAATGTCAGCCATCTTGGATTTTCAAATGGACATCTTTTTCGTAATCTACGAGTTCGAGTTGATCGAAAACGATATCCATTTCAAGTTCTTGGATGGGGGAGGGAGTTCAGGGGGGCTGGGCGTGAGTAATCGCATTGCGGTTCGCTTCGCTCACCGCAATACGACCCCGCACGTGCTGCCACACAGCAAGGCTCGCTTCGCTCGCCTTGCTGTGTGACGTGAGTCGTGATGCGGTTCGCTTCGCTCACCGCAATCCGACGCACGCCCGCCGTCATCAAATTCGTAATCCTCGCCCCCATGTTAGTCGAAAACGATACCCATATCAGATTTTTTGATGGGGGCGGGGTTCGGGGGGGCTGGGCGCGGGGGGTCACAGCACGCCTCGCTTCGCTCGCCGCAATGCTCCCCCGGGTTCAGGGGGACGGGGGTTCTGGGGGCAAGGGGGGGGGGGTCACAGCGCGGCTCGCTTCGCTCGCCTTGCTGTTCCCCGTAGTCGCATTGCGGCTCGCTTCGCTCGCCGCAATGCTCCACCCTAAAAAGTGGTCAAAATATGGGCTAAAAATGGCAAAATTTCAGTTTTTTCATAAAAATGAGAGTCCAGAGGGGCGGGGGGCAAATTTTTTTTTTGCAATCAAAATGATATTAAACCCTCTACACGAACGTGAAAAAATTTTTCTTCTATCGTACTTAGTTTGGGAGATATCAAAAGGGGGGGTGAAAATTGGGGTGGGAGGGGGGTTGATTTTTTTTTCTTCCTATACGAAAAGATACCCTCTATACGATCCTGCAATCGGAACTCCTCTATCACGACGGCATCTTGTAGTACTCGTTAAAGGGGGGTCCGGGGGGGCAAGGGGGGGTAATTTTTTTTCGCAATAGAAATCACTTGTCCCCCTCTATACAGGCCCTATATTTATTTTTTACCAAATTGCTCCGTGGAAAAGAAGGGGGGAAGGGGTGGACTCCGGGGGGGCAAATCTCAAAAAGTTGGGATTTTCACCAACTCACCCCCAACCCCCCTATACGATTCCGCAAAAAAAAACATACCTTCCCATCCACCATCAGGGAGAACAATTGTGTCAATGAGTCAGTCAGTCAGTGAATCAGTCAGTCAGTCAGTCAGTCAGTGGTAATCGAGCTTTATATACTATTAACTAGTATTTTATAAGTGCGCGAGCTGCAAGCAGCTCGCGGCGGTGGCTGTCACAGGGAGGGGTGGGCTCTGGGGGGGCAAATCTCAAAAAGTCGGGATTTTCCCCAAGTCACCCCCGACCCCTCTACACGATTCCGCAAAAAAAAACCTACCTTCCCATCCACCATCAGGGAGAACAATCGTGTCAATGAGTCAGTCAGTCAGTCAGTCAGTCAGTGGTAATCGAGCTTTATATATTATCACTAGTATTTTATAAGTGCGCGAGCTGCAAGCAGCTCGCGGCGGAGGGGTGGGCTCTGGGGGGGCAAATCTCAAAAAGTCGGGATTTTCCCCAAGTCACCCCCGACCCCTCTACACGATTCCGCAAAAAAAAACATACCTTCCCATCCACCATCAGGGAGAACAATCGTGTCAATGAGTCAGTCAGTGAGTCAGTCAGTGGTAATCGAGCTTTATATATTATTATATTCCCTCGCCGATCTTACGCGGCGAAACGCCAGTAAATTATATTTCATCTAATTTCTATTTTCGGTTAAAACCGATCTTTCGCGTTGAGTCCTTGGCTAGATGATGGTGTTAATTGTCCAGCATTATTGATTATTGTATATACTCTTCATTTATTTTTAAATCTCGTAATAAAATATTTTTTACTACACAAAATAAAGTATTATAAAAATATCTTACAGTTAAAATATATCAAAACGGTGAATCACCGGCCGCGAAGCTAGCGGCCAGTGACTAGGGCTGCAGAGAGACGAACTTCCTGACGATGCGCGCCGAGTCCAGGAGTACCGTCTTTTGAATCAGACCCTTGATCCAACTTCCTAGCGAGAGTCTCTTGAGATATTAATATTATTTCATTTTCCCTTACCTAGTCCGGGTTCACCGACATCACCAGGTATCACGGACACTTTGTCGTGGAAAATGTCCGGTTTCTCCGAACGTAGCCTGTCGAAGCACTGGAAAGGTAAAAGACATGCGTGAGTGGCATATTGGCCCTAAGGCCCAGTAGGCGCAGGCTTAGAGCGGCCAGCAGGGGTATTTTAATTCATTCGATTCGTTTCCGAATCGAATCCGACGGATCTATAAAACGCTATTTTTATTTCGCCTCGGGTTGATGATCGAAGGAGCTCCTCCTCATTGGCATTCCTCCTCATATGGCCATTAGTCAACAAATTCGCTTCGAATTTTCGATCATCAACCCGAGGCGAAACCAAAATAGCGTTTTAAAGATCCGTCGGATTCGATTCGTAAACGAATCGGTGAATTAAAATACCCCTGCTGGACAAGGATCAGTCACGTTTTTTTAAGGGGTCACGGGCGGGCTTTCCGCTACTTGACTTCATCATACCAACCCAACCACCGAGCTCCATTCCGGAATCGCCGAATAGAAAACTTTAATAACTTCGTCAATAATAGATGGATAGAAAATACTTTTTAATACCACACAAAGATAGTAATTAATATAGAGAAAAAAGCTTAGAATAGATATAAAGGGCGGCCTTATCGCTGAGAGCGATTTCTTCCAGGCAACCTTGGGATGGACTGGACATGAAAAGAACAAAATGGTGGACATGAAAAGAACAAGACGGTGACACTGAATAATCTATTTATTGATGTATTTATAACATTTAAAAGACAAAATGTCCAAAATGTTATAGCACATCTGCTCCCATACTTAGAAATCAAACATTTTGATATGTGAATGATCCTCATTGTGATACCTATGTCCTAAGGATGGATGATGATAAGGTATGGGCCACAGGTTAAGTAGATTCCGAATATATTCTGAATATTCAAGTGCGGAGGTAATTTTATCGGTGAAATGTTTTGTATTTTAAATCCCGAATTGTAAAAAGGTCAGAGTTGTAATGCAAATGGGCGGCGGTTGTTTTTTAACCTTCTTCAAAAGATAAGGGATATTACATTTAGGTTGTATGGTTTTTAAATTTATTTATGTATAATAATATTAGGACAACAATATTTAGTAACAATTACGCTCAAAACCATTTATAAGATCCAACAAAATGCGATTCGCGTGTACCGCCCGCCATCCCACAAATTGAATTGTTACTAAATATTGTTTTATCCTAATATTAATAATGGATTTCCGCAAAGTAAGGCCTGAATCTATTATTTATTTTATTTATGTAGATTATGTGACTTGGTATCCCTCCAATTTTCATCCGATTTTGATGTTTTTTTTTGCCTGTGTCATATTATTATATTCTCTACCTTTGCGTAGGTACATACGAGTAAATACCGGGGTGGTCCCAAACAAGTTTATTCGCGAAGCATTGCCTATTATTAATTTGTCGGGTTTCTGCGCCATCCCAATAAGTAGTAGTCATATTTCGTGAATATAAACTTTAAATATTCAAATAAACAAATAAAAAATAATTTTTAAGAATAAGAATAGAAATATATTCTTATTCTTATTAATGAATGATAACTTTACTGTACAAAGAGAAAATAAAAAAATGAATATTTTATAACCATCATCAGCCATTCAACACCCACTGCTGGGCCTAGGCCTCTCTGGGTATGTATATGCCATTCGCCTCGATCCTGCGCTAATCTGGGCAGATGAAGCCCACTTAATTTTTTTTTTTTATTTAGCCTATTTCGTCCCACTGCTGGGCAAAGGCCTGCCCCGCACCCTTCCAAGTTTCTCGGTATGCTGCAGACTCACACCACTCCGGGTCAAAGATCGCCCGCAACTTTTTACGTGACTTAATATTATCTAAATTAAATAAAAACCTGTACAAAAGGCAGCAATCCTTATTGCTTTAAGCAATGGATTGCTATGTATATTGCAAGCACTGCCTAGCCGCCACGGGGCGCCATATAGATATGTACGTCTTGGCCATGAAAGTGTTAAAGCAATTTCTTCCAGGCAACTTTATTTCTACACATTTGCTCCCCTTGGAGTCGAGACCCTAGGTACGTGGGGTGCCGAGGCTCTTCGGGTTTTTAAAAAATTATCTGAGCGTCTGGTCGAAGCGACGCGTGACCCGAGAGCTGGTGAGTATCTGCCGCAGCGCATCAGCATTACCATACAGCGGGGCAATGCAGCCAGCGTCTTGGGGACGCGACGACTGGTATTGATATGGATCAGTTTAAAGAATTTATTTCTCAAAAGAACATAGTTCACTTAGATGAGAATATAAACACAATATTCTTAAGCTAGCTATCTTAACTAATTAATAATTTATTCTATAATGTACAATACATAGGTTAGGTTAGTTAGCTAGCAGTTTAAGTATTTTAACAGTTATGTTTGCATTATGTACCGTTTTATTAGCAAATTTTGTCATAAATATATAGTTTTAATTTTTTCTTAAATATGTGCATTGATAAGAAGTTTTTAATGTTATCAGGTAAGTTATTATAAATCTGCGCACCTTCATACATGATGTTCCGTTTTCCGTAGTTAGTCCGTGGACTCCTCAGTTTTAACTTATTTTTTGTTTCTTAAATTGTAGGTGTAGGTTTTCTTTGATGGATCAGTTGAGCTACCTGTAAATTGTTTGCAATAGTCTGCAGTTAGCTCAATTGTTTCATTTGTAAATACTAGTTCTAATTTATTTCTATTATTTGATAGTAATTTTCTTTGTGAATAAAGATTAAAAACTTATTCTTTCTCATTTATTCTTTTTTTTTGTCTCGCTCGCGCAAATAGCTATCTCTATTTAGACCGGTCGCGGTGGCCGAAATTCCACTAGCAAATTTTTTTTATTTGGTGAATAAAATTGTGGTGTCAGCTTAGAATTTGCATCACCCCAACTCTTCTCACGGGTGTCGTATGAGACGACTGAGGAATATCCACCGGGGCGGGCAGCAGCACCCCCTGCAGAACAATTCTACCACCGAACTGCGATCCCCAACCCGCATGCTCAGCGTGAGGATTATGGGCAGTACCCTCCATGAGATAAAAGCCAACAAGGCGCTTATTAGGGAGAGGCCTGCGTCCAGCAGTGGACCAATACATGCTGTTGAGGTTGAGGAGTGAATAAAAGGGCGGGTGTATACTTACTGGTAGAGCATATATTTCCGACAACCTCTCCGAAGGGCTGGTATCTTTCTTGCTGCGAAGAAGCAGATATAACCTGTCCAGGTCTGGACAAGAGTACAGCAGCTTTTCTACAAGGACCTTGCCGATGAATCCTGAAAATAGTTTATATTGATTACTTAGAATTTGCCGTGGCGATCGCAGCGTGAAAATTGACCCCTCCGATTCAGCCTGTGATGACAATTTTGATATTTATTTATTCCATAATAACAATATAGATTATGTGCAAAATAATACTTAAATTAAACTAAAGAAAAAATAATCATTTTAAATCACTTATTGAATAATTGTCACTATCATGAAATAGATATAATTTAGATTAAATTAAATATTAAAATAATTAAAGTAAATGGTCAAGCTACAAATAAAAAGTACAAATTATAATAGCATAGAAAAGACATTTTATCAGCATGAAGACAGTTAAGTAATTTTTTAAAAGTTATAGTGGAATAGATGGAATAGATACGCTCGATGGAATAGATTATACACTTCGATGTCGTAGAACGCGACGACCAATCGAAAGGTATCAGCTTCCGTCTGCCTTCCCCATTTTAATTAAAACCTGCACACACTTAATTAAAACCTCCACTGCGACCTCCAACTCGAATGCCAAGCGTGGGGATTTTTATATTTTCCAAATGGACTTACAGTTAAAACGAAAACATCCAGGAGTCAGGTACATATGAATAACAAAATAGGCATAAAGTAGTCAAATCTTGAACAATACAATACAAAAACAATGAATACAAATAATTATCAATCATATTGTCAGTCTCGAGTCAATACAATCATATAAAATAAATAAATAAATAATGCTGGACAATTCACACAGCATTATCTAGCCCCAAGCTAAGCAGAGTTTGTGATATGGGTACTAGATAACTGATATACCTACTTAATACAATACACTACATGGATAGATATATTTTATTATACATAGAAAACACCCAGACCACGGAACAAATTTCTGCAGATCGTACTATGCTGTAACTCCTAAGGTTAAGAGCCACAGGCGCTTATTCAGGAAGGCCTATGTCCAGTAGTGGACTAATATAGGCTATAAATGAATGTGATGCAAGAATCGATAAGCACCGATTTTATCATCGACAACCGTGCTCACTATCTATGACAAAATGGCATCTCAGCATTATCTGAAGATCGTTTACTTAAATTTAGGTATGTTTCCATGTTGCAAGATGATGTTGCGCATCATGCAACATGGAAAAATAATTACTTCGGTGTATATGTCCCTAAACAGGCCGTAGGTTAAATATATTTTTGACGAGTTGACCCGGCGAACCTCGTTCGTACCACCAAAAAAGTTGTCTGAACTAATCTGTATAAATATTTTCTCATCTTTTAAACATTCCTTGGACTTCTACAAATATTTCAAAACCAAAATTAGCCAAATCGGTTAGCCTTTCTCGTGTTTTTGTGAGACTAACACATTTTGGGGCTTTATTCGACAGTTAACTACTATCTGACCATTGAAGAACCAAGAATGTCGCTATTAATCGAATAAAGGCTATGTGGTTGTTTATCTGAGGCCTATAATGAGTTCACTTACCAGAACCTCCAGTGACGAAGATCGTCTTCCCCCTGTAGTATTCTGGTATACTCGGTATATTAGAGAGATCTCGTTCCTCCAAGAAGCCCATTTTATAGCACAAATTTAAGATATAAAAAAAAAAAGACGTGGAAATGAAATTCGTTCACGACTGGGCGACGCTACCACAACGCATTTATCGACAAACAAATTTGATTATCGAAATTTTACAATAATTCCTTACGAAAACAGGTATTAAAATTTTATGCAAGACATTGGTATTTAACGCAATAATATATATAAAAAATCGGAACTTCAAATTTCAGAAAATCATGATTACGAAGTAAAAATCAAACTACGAATGGTTCGTTAACACGACTTAAGAATATATTAAAATCTAATTAAAATCATTGAAATGTGGTTTATGTAAATTATGCAAAAGGCATGCAACGGACCAAGCCGTCCAAATTACAAAAGCAGTAAAATGTGCAGCAGGAATGGAAGCCCAAAATTGTTTCATCATCATCACAAGCTAAATTCTTAAAATTCTTTATTGCACACACAAGTTAATTCTTACATAAAAGTTAACAAATACCGGACATGTGCAAAGGCGAGCCCTTGTTTTCTTACAGCAAACCTATGGATATAAAGCCACGACTTCGCACGCGGTGTTTCTATGGTGTCGTTCAAAGCTATTTTTATCCCGTGGGAACTGATTTATGGGATAAACAGTAACCTATGTTTTATTCCAGGTTTAGGCCTACATCAAAACAATAGTACATTTTACACCTAGGCGAGAAAGTGCTCGATTCCTACCGAGTGTGTCGTTTTGGGCCCGAGGCGCAGCCGCGGGCCTTAAAACACACGAGGTAGGAATCGCACTTTCTGCCGAGTGATAAATAGTGCTTTATACTACACCTTCGAGGAAAATAAAAAACAGAATTAATTATTAATTGAAATTTAGAAGAAACCGCGCCCAATGATTTTGGTAAAACCTCATTGACCGCGCCAGCCTTTGGGTTCTTTTTTCAAAATATTGTTCGGAAATCGGAGGAGGCCTAATGGACTTGGAGTAAAAACTTTTTGTCGTTTGACCGAACGAAAATAACCATAGCTACCGGTCGATCTTTTAGGAAATTAAAAAAAAATAACACGTTAGAAATGGATTTCCATACACTTTTTCCTCCCGCTAAAACACGTGAGAAATGAAATTCCATAGAGTTTTTCCTCCCGGTTTCCTATAGGCCTGCAAAGACATACTTTCTATTCTATTAATGGAAAAGGAATAGGCAACTTTCCGAGCAGGTGTAGTATAAAATTTCAACCCAATCCGTTTAGTACTTTTAGCGTGAGAAAGAAACAAACACCCATCCATCCAAACTTTCGCATTTCTAATATTAGTGATCCATTTTCTATGAGTAGAGGGTTTCATATAATTATTTTATGATTTATTGCACAGTTCAAATGTCGCATACATTTTGTACAAACACGCGTTAACACGGGTTTATTAATTTATAAAGCGGACACGTGTATTTTTATAAATTTAATAAACAGAAAATTCGGTGGCACTGTGTCACAGTAAAGGAATAATTAATTAAATCGAAGTTTTAAAGGGAAATGTGTTTTTGAGGTTCAACGACTTGGCATAAGCTAATTCAGTAACTACCTAACCAACATAGGTAGGTATTCTATTTGGATGCATGTTACTGAAGTTGAATCCGACAGAAAACCAAGGTTATCGACATAGCTCAAAGAATTAGCCAGCTGAAGTGGTAGTGGTCCGGCCGTATCTCGCGAAGAACCGACCACCGCTGGGGTAAACGTGTTCTTGAGTGGAGACTACGACTCTGCAAATGTAGTGTAGGAGTACCGGGTATCGTAGCTCCCAAAATTTTCGTTTGAAATTATCGTTTAGTTTTTTTTGTGTTCATTAAACTATACAAAATAAAACTATTACAGAGGCATTAAAAAAAAGCTTATAATAGGTATCACAAACTGGCTAACGTAATTTTTGGAAATTCCTTTCTTAAACGTAATAATTAGATAAAATAGATGGCGGCGCTAGTTAGAGGGGAGGCAGCGCCTAGGTAATTACCCTTAATAACTGAAATACCTAAATTATAATACACTAAATTAATATATTGCATACATAGATATATATTTTTATCATACATTGAACGTCCAAAACAAATATCTGCAGATCATGCAAATTAATACATACCTACATTTGTCCCGGGCGGGAACCGAAACGGAAACCCCCTGCGTTGTAGGCTGACCTCCCGCCACGCTTCATCGGTCGTCAATGATGATGATCTCCATGCTTTACCTGATTTATCTTCCTGTCTCCCGGAGGTAGGGTTGGGATTAAAGGTGTCAACGGTCATCTGCCAATTTCTTTATAATCCTTGTTTTCTTTCTTTCTTAAATTTCCTTCGTCAATTCTTTCTTCAACTGAAAGGTCTAAACACATTCCTACCACAGATCATCAAATGCATTGCGTGAAAACTCTGAAACCGCAGATTTTCGCCGCTCTATGTTTCATTTTTCTGTTTTTTATTCGTAATCAAAATGTAACCATTGAAGGCGAAAACAGTACCCGCGAATACATCTGAATTGACCTGCTGTCGGCAGGTTCTGCTTTTTTATCCTCTCTTCTTAGGGTTTTGAGATCGGTTTCGAAATCCTTATGGTCTCGCTTTGTCTGTCCTTTTTTTTTTTTTTAAATCATTTATTTGGTGCATGAGGGTTTTGCCGAGCATGGCATGTCACCCCCGTAATTCTTAATTACAATAGTGCTTATTTCAACAAAATAATATTATATTCTATGTAACGAAACAAAAAGAAATCTAACAGAAACTTAGTCTATGAGATCTTGTTTACCACAATCTAAATTATATGTACATTCAACAAAATTAATTTATCATAAACTAATCTGTGACATAGGTACCTATTACAATAACACATTATAATAATATACAAGCAAACTTTTTAAACAAATTAACTGAAAACTAATCTATGAGATAATGTATAACCTAAACTATTCACTATCATTTAGGTAGGGTAGGGTACTACCTATTACGTGACTACATTTACGCGCTGATTATTTCCAAACCTATCAAAAAATACAGTGTTACCTACCTAACTTGTCTCCTCTAGGGAGGAGATGTAAATTTTAAGCAGTTTCTTGGCATTATCGGAAGTCGGTTCAGCCAGAAAACTGTTGCACATACCTACATTACTATTAAATAACATGCCGCGCTGGACCGCTCCCCGGACACACTCCACCAACACGTGATATACGTCTTCAACTTGATTGCAATCCGAGCAGTTCGGCGAGTCCGTTAGTTTCATTAGATGTTTAAATTTATTTGATGGAATATGACCCGAGCGCAGTCTTAACTAGGGATTCCAAAATCGGGTCCTTTTCGAGGAACCGGGAATCCCGGGAAGTTTCAAAGTCGGAACCGGGAATTCCCGGGAATTCCCGGGAAATTTCGATAAAATATTTTTACTGCTATACCACTACCGAAATAAGATAATTTAATATACTTCACGTTCTTTTTAGGCATTTCGCTGATATTAGGTACCTATGCGGTATTAGGAATGTTACTTAAAGCTGTATTTCTTTTGAGATGTTTATAAAATGAATAACAAATTCTTAGGTCCATGTCTTTTGTCCCCTCGTTCGACAAAAAGCCTGAAGGCTTTTCGTTCTATAGAGTCTAGACTGAACCCAGCATAACACATTCATTTGCTGCCATGTTCCGCAGCAAAGTGCTTTGCAGTTACTCCATGAGGCCGGACTTGAGCTATCCTTGTGTGAAATATCGCCTGATCTCGTATAGTATGAGAAGCTTAGCTTCGTGGCCACCGTTTTAGCTTTGATTCGTTTCTTCATTTTAATCCAATGAAAGTACAGAAGTTCAGAGTTGTTGTAAGAGTGACACCGAGGAGCTCCCGTTGTTTTTCGAGTCCTCTAAGCGAAAACATCAATCTAAAACTACCTTATTTCGTACCCACATAATAAACAATATAATGTTCTTCTATCCAAATACTTACGTAAACGGTCGATTCGTTGTGTTCGAAGAAGTGTTCGAATGCATTTGAATCTACCTGATACCAGATGCTGGTATCTGGTATTTTTACCTAATAATACCCACGCAGGCGATATCATCGCGCTTTACAGGTTCAGAAGTCAGAGCCGATCAGAATAACATGCACAAAGAGGATAATAAATTGCAGCAATGCACTTGACTCTGGTACTTTCTCTTTGCCAAGCTCAAGTCCAGCTTCATGGAGTATTGCTGTCATGTTGCTCAGCAAGGTAATTTGCTGAGCAAGATGGCAGCAATCGACTATGTAGAGCTGGCTTCAGTCACGGCTCTATAGCAAGAAAAGCCTTAAGGCTTGTTGTCGAACGAGAGGACAATAGACATGGGCCCAAAAAATTATAATTAATTACAGATCAAAAGTAATATAGCTATAACTAACATTTCTTATAAGAGTCATGTTTGTTAAAAATCATGGTAAAAAAAGAAAATACGATTAATTTGATTTAAATCGGAATTATTTAATTTAATATTTTTTTCTATCATAATCGCTTTGGTCTATCCAGTTTTAAGGTTTTTATAGGTTGGTAGGAAAGGTAGGTTCAAAGGTTTAATCACACGAAGTACTAGCAGAAAGGAAAGACACCAAGATTGAAATATTTTCATTTCTGTCTTACATGTTTGGTTCAAGTTTTTTTTTCCGTTTCTAAGTCCGTTTATCACACTTCCTACTAATATTATAAATTCATGAGTTTGTGTGAATGTTTGTTACCACGTATCTCAGTAACTAGTTAACCGACTTGGTTGAAATTTGGTGTGTAGATAGTTTAAGTTCTGAAATAACACATAGATTTATCTAATTTGCAAAAAATAATCTCAGGTGGTTAAAAAGGGTGGTTAAGTTTATATGGATAATATTATTCCTTGGTTAGATTCACTCAAAATTCTGTATAAATAAACTATAAAGTAATTTTACAAAACGACCCCTAAAGTTATTTATTGCAAACCTGTTGTGCAATAAATAACTGAAATTTAGACGCGGGCAAAGCCGCGGGGTGCAGCTAATAAAATTATAATATATTATAAATATGAAAGTTTGTACCGTTCCTTCTTCACGCCAAAACTACTTAACGAATCGGGCTGAAATTTTGCACGTTTCCAAAAATAAATTTTAAACGTTTTCAATAGCGCGTGCGAAGATGCGGGCAGAACGTTACCGGAGTACTAGTTCTTTATACAAATTGTAAAACAGATATGACTTGCCGCAAATATGTTGGCTAAGCATCTTTTTTTCGACAACAGGAGAATTTCCTGAATCCTCAAACAATAAAGCAGGTATAGGTACACTGTGCATGTGTACACGGAAGCTCAATTTTGGGCACTCTCATACATTTTTGACTGCTCTCTGTTTTCATTGCAGGGAAAATAACAATTGATTTATATCAAGTGATACTAATCATGCCAACCCTGCCTGATACCGCGTAGGTTAGGTACCTGATAATGTGAAATGCTATAAAAGGAAGTGAAAATGTTGAGTTACGTTATTTCGGTAATGCTATAAAAGTTAAAATATTTTTCCCGAAATTTCCCGGGAAATGATTTTGGATTTCCCGGTTCTTAAATCAGCCAAAAATTTCGGGAATTCCCGGGAAATTCGGGAACGGGAATTCCCGGGACCAATCCCTAGTCTTAACAAATAAACGATATATTTCCTTATAGTCGGTAATTCTTCAAACCATGGGTAACGAGGAAGTTCGCACTGAATGGTGTTATACCAAATGCCTTTTACTTTAGATCTCTCATTAAAATGCTCCTTCCATTGTTCTCTACATATCTCTTTTACTTTGTATAAAATTTCACTATGTACTGGCAGACAACTAAAAGGAATCCCTTCAGTGACGGCTTGTCTAGCGGCCAAGTCGACGATCTCGTTGCCCATGATACCTATGTGCGACGGTATCCACTGTAGTGTTACTGATTTTCTAGAGGACTTTAATCTGCTGATGGATTTCAGAATATTGTAGGCAATCGGTAGTCCTCGAATATTCGAGGATATGCGAGCCAAGTGTGCAAGCGCACTCTTTGAGTCAGACAATATAACAAAATTGCTATGATCGACTGATAATGCGTAAGATAACGCCTCAGAGATTGCGATAAGTTCAGAGTGCATTGTCGAGATGTTTGCTTCAATTTGAAATTTTACTCGTAATTCTGTCTGAGGATCGTAAAATGCCGCTCCTGAACCTATCGATTCCTTTGAACCATCAGAGAAAATTTTGTAATAGGTGCCATAGGTCTCATTTAAAACTAGATCACATTGGTTTTTTACTGCCACCTTATTAAACATTCTTTTAGGTAACTCAACTCCTTTAATTTGTAAACATACCTGTTGTGAAAGGTCGTAATTAGTTAACCAAGTATCCATCGAATACATAAGTAGGTTTTCAGATGAGTAAAACATAAATTGTCTAAATTTTCTACACAAAGCTATTAGAATAGGTATTTTCTTTGTTGCCCAATAGATATGTTCGCATTTTAATTCAAGCTGTTCTATGACATCTATTGTAACATTGTTCTTGAAGGACCTTGCCCTTAACCAGAATTTGCCAGCAAGATAATATCTACGTAGGTCTAAAGGAGGAAGACAAAGCTCACTTTCCATGACGTGTATAGGTGTAGATTTAATAAACCCGCCTATAACGCGCATTGCCTGATTTTGTACGATATCTAGTTTCTGCAGGTGACTTTTGACACTAGTATCATAAAGGAAACTACCATAATCGAGTCTGCTTCGTATGATTGCTATATATAGACGCCTCAAGTGCTTAGGATGAATTCCCCAGTTACCCCCAGCCAGTACCTTAAAAATATTTATGAATTTTAATAATTTCTCTCGAGTTTCGTTGATATGCTTACCCCATTTTAAACTTCTATCTAAATACATTCCTAGATACCTAACGCTATCTACCTGCTGCAGACAATTCTCGTTTACTGTAATATTTAAATGTGCATTACGCCTACCCCTGCTAAATACAATAATTTTAGATTTCCGATAAGAAACATTAAGACCTAATTCGTTTATCAAGTTACAAAATATATCTATAGAGCTTTGAACATCACTGACTGCCTGGCTTAGAATTTTGTTGGAGCTGTAAATAACAAAATCGTCAGCGTATTGCGAAATAAACGCCCTCTTAATAGAATGACAAATTTTAACTGTTGAAATGTTAAATAAGGTCGAAGATAACGGGTCCCCTTGGGCTAAACCTACCCCTGTAGTACGGCTTATTAAAGAACTATTATCTAGTTCAATTGAAAGATTTCTCTCACGTAAAAATTCCCATAAATATTTACAGATGGTTTTATCCACTCCTATACTATCCATTACTGATAACAGACTAGTTACATTTACGTAATTATATGCTCCTTCTATGTCAATAAAGCAACCTATTGTTGGAATTCCATCAGTTAGACCTGTTTGGATGCGTGAAACGATTCTAGACAAATTATCCAAACATGACCTTGACCTTCTAAATCCGATCGTTTCGTTTGAAAGTAGGTTATTTTTCTCAATGTACCACTCCAGCCTACGAGTTAAAATAGTATGAAAAATTTTGCAAATGCATGAGATTAATGCTATGGGCCTGAGACCCACCGATGAACTATTAATACTACCAGGTTTTGGTATGGGAATAATGCGCGCGTCTTTCCATTGTTTAGGCACAAAACTTAGTGATAAGAACCTGTTATAAAGCGATACAAGTACATGCTTACCTAAGTTTGGGAGATTATAAATCATTGAGTAGGGTATGTTATCAGCGCCTGGCGCTGTATCTGACCGTTTTAAACAATTATTTAATTCCTGTATTGAAATAGGGCAACCTAATTGAACATTTTGCGTATTAAAACTAGGTTCCTCTGGTGACACAAAGTCCGGCGCTAAGCTACATAATAAACTGTCTGCTTTATCGCGGTCAATACTAGGTTTACTCACTTTATAGCCCTTTAGCCATCGCATACGTGTCCACATCTGGCTGGCTGAGGTAACACTGTCTATGCTAGAACAAAAACACTGCCACGACTTACGTTTACCATTGTGAATAGCTGTCCGCGCCAAGCTAATCTTATTTTGTAGCAAACTATAGTTTCCAGGGGTCGGGTTTCTTCTGAACTTAGCTAAAGCTAGGCGACGTTCAGCTATACCCTTAGATATGTCCGCTGACCAATAAGGTTTAGGCACAAATTTCTCCGATCTAATAGGGCAATTAGGAATTTTACTGGTAGGTATGCATTCGTCGGCTGCCTGATTTATAAAGTAAATAAAACTATCGTAATCTATTTGCAAGTCTATCGAGTGATTGTAGTCCGATAATAGTTCTTCAATTTTCAACTTATATGTGGTCCAGTCAGCTTTACTGTAAATTCTTCGTTTTCTATAATGAGTAGGGCGAGATATCTCTGTGCTGATTTTCAATATCAAATGGTCGCTACCCAAGTTCTCATTTGTAGCTTTCCAGTTATATCTAAGAGCTGTATTTGTCGAAGAAAATGTTATATCTGGCGCTGTTTTCTGAACTAAACCGTTCACAAGTTTAATGCGGGTCGGGCTACCATCATTCAAAGAAACGAAGTCGTTTTCGATTGCCGAGTCGAATATATTCCTACCCCTAGGATCGGTTTTCGTGGACCAGTTACTGTGGTGCCCATTAAAATCTCCAGCGATGATCGAGTTCTGGCTTAGACGTGAAAAAATTATGTCCCAATCCGCTGTAGAAGTCCGAACATCAGATGGGCAGTAAATAGATATAATATTTTGTAGGTGCTGTGAGTTTAATAATTTTATATGAAGTACTTGAATGCCGTTATTAGGATGTGTGAATTCACACTCTTGTGCCTTGACTGAGCAATGAGTCATTATTGCTATTCCGCCATATCCATCGCTGCGGTCTTTTCGGAACACGTTGTATCCACTTAAACGGAATTCCGATCCGGGGTCGAACCATGTCTCACTAATAATTGCAATATGGACCTTTTCTCTATTTAGTACTGTTTCAAACTCAAACTTTTTATTACGAATACTTTGCGAATTCCATTGTATAATGTTTATTGCCTGTAATGGGACATTAAAATCCATATTGGGTCAGAAATGCGAGGAAAGGCAGATCTGACACATACTGAACCATAAACGATAACGCAGCCTTCCAAATGATCCCCAAACAACTCTTAATCTTATCCTCCCATGATACCTCTGCTTCTCCAATCTTTTCTGTTAACTTCTGTACAAGTCTCCTCCACGAAACCTTCTCCTTGTTTGGTTTTTCCCCTTGCAAGTAACTAGCATCAGATGACTTAGCATTTTCCTCACCCGGTGCCCATTCCATCCACGATCCTTCTGTCAAAATTTCTACTTCTCTATCTGAACCAGTCTTCTGATTTTTACCTTTCTTCTTCTTCTTCTTGGTCGGTAATTCATTTTGTGATACAATGTTAGCATATGTGTCCTTAGCTACCGGTGCTTCTTCGCTGCATGAAGATTCATTCTCGGTGGCGGCCTTCTGACGTAAATCAGGGAATTCCTCCAAGCGGGGAGGTGAGGGTGCGCGGGGAGATGGGGGGACATACATCGTAAGCGCTCTCTTGTATGAACAATTAAGCTCACTCATCAAGTCTCGGATCTTCCTCTCTTTAAGGTACACAGGACACGTTTTTGACATCACCATGTGCCTTCGTCCACAGTTATTACACCTGAATTTGTTTGTCTCGCAGTTTTGATGATTATTTCCACATTTTGGGCACACCGGTTTGATGGATGGACACATTCTGCTGACGTGCCCGAATCGCCAGCAGTGCGAGCACTGTGTTACCGGGTATCTGTATGCGTATATATTGGCTCTTATGTCAAATAACATTACGTCGGCTGGCACAAAAGTTCCTTCAAAGGTGATTCTTATCGCTTCGCTGTCCTCCCACTTTCCATCATAAGAATTTCTACGCTTTAGTCTTTTCACGCCTGTGATAAGAATGGCACTGCTTAGGCTTTGTAAGATGTCTTGATCCGTAAGTTCAAGATCAATATCTTTTATTACCCCATATGAGTGGCTAACTTCAAAGGTTTTTTGGCACTTAAAACCATTCTCATTGAAAAGTTTAGATGACAGTAATGTATTCGCGCTTTCTTCTTTACTAAATTGTAGTAGTACCTTATATGCGTTTATATATTTTACTCGCGTTACGTCATGTATATTTTCCTCTTGCAACGCTTTAGCTAGCTTGAATTGTTTGGGCAATTTTTCTATTCCTGTAATGCTTATTTCAATTTTGTCTTCGGAACTTGTTATAATCTCTCTACTGTTCGAGAAGAGCCTTCCCCTTCTCTTTGGATGAATCCACGGCTGCTCCTGTTTTCCATCATCTCTTATTTCTATAGTTCTCTTGGCAAGTGAAGTTCTCTTCATTTCCTCCATGTCACAGTTGGTATCGCCTTCACTCTCGCTCAAGTCGGTATCTACTAAGTTTTCTCTACTCCTAATTTTCTCATTCTGTTCATCTCTGCTCCGTATTGTCTCACTCTGTTCATTTAACACTCTGTCCCCCGTTTCGCATTGCTCTTGATCCTCCAATAATGCGAATCTATTCATGGTGGTGAAATACGCGCGCAAGGCGCGGCTAGGCGAAGCAACACTTAATCGACTTGCGATAAGGGCACTGCACGCGTACGACGATAACGAGCGCCCGCGCGCAACTGCTGTCCTTTTTTTCCCGCTTTAATATCTCAGCAAGTACCGCAGCTATTAAATTGAAATTTAATACAATAATACATTTCGTGCGCCTGTACAGATTTAGAGAACAGAAAAGAAAAATTAAAATTTTCCATACTATTTACAAATTGTGATGTCGAAATTTTAAAAGACCTTGTAGGTCACAAGGTCAAGTGGGGTATCAAATGAAAGGAAGATTAGTTTGTATATTTCAAAATAGTTTTTGAGGAGGAGAGGGTTCGGCAAGGTTTTCTCAGCGAGATGTGTTCTGGTATTCTTCTCTGGATGTCCAAAACGACGGCCTGCCTTTTTTGCTGGATGTTGCATGTCACGGCGTTGCCCAACAGTGGGATCCAGCAGCCTGATGAGAAGTCTCGTCCTTGGTCGTCGTGGGCCTTGTCTCATTACAAGTCTCTGCTCAAGCGTCCCAGTAAAACTGGGTATACGTTTGACCAAATAGAAACCGTTTGACCAGGTCGTTGCCAAGTACGTTTGACCAGGTCGAAACCAAGTACGTTTGACCAGGTCGAAACCAAGTACGTTTAACCAAGGAGAAACCAAGAACGTTTGACCAAGTAGAAACCGTACGTTCGATCAAATAGAAACAAAATACGTTTGACGTTTGACCAAGCCCAAGAAACAAGAACCATATATTTGGCGGTCGCCTTTTTTTTTACAAACATAAACCAAGCGCAAGTTAATTTTTTCTTGCTTACAATCTGTTTTTTAATCGACCGCCTAAAACAATGTACTGACTTTGTAAAAATATTTTATGCCACGCTAGTTTTTTCGTTGGCTATTTTCATTTATTTCTGTAATTCTGTTTTTTATTTTTTTTTACAAGATTCATAAAACTAAGTCAGTTAATATAAGCTAGCTGTACAATTAAACATTCACTTGTAAATACAGTTTTCCTGTATCAAAACTATTTTTTTTATTTATATAAATATATTATCTGTATTTCTACTAATATTGCTTAGTTTGTCGGAACCAGTGCATTTATCATGAGCATTAAAAATATATATAATATATAATGTGGGTATACACGCGGTAGCATAAAGATAAATTTTCTTTTGGTTTTAAAGTAGGCTAGTAAGTAGACTTTTTTTAGGGTTCTGTAGCCGAAGGGTGAAAATGGAACCCTATTACTAAGCCTCCGCTGTCCGTTCGTCCGCCTGTCTGTCGGAGGGCTCAGGCTTTAGAAAGTCTTTGATTGCAAGGTGACGACGAAGATACACAATCAAAAATGTGTCTACAAAAAATATATATTTGATTCAAGAACCGATGTAGATGTGGAATGGAAGACATTTTCACTGCAAATATTAATCCGCAAAACCCTCGCACAACTTCATTATAATTGCCAAAGCTATATTTACAAGTGAACGGTCTTAGAACTACCAAAACAAGCTAATATTTTATACAAACGGAATCCAAACTGCTACACTATTAATTTGTTTTGTTTTCTTATTTAGTTAAGAAGTTTTGAATGCTTTGTATTAAATGGTCTTAGATACGAAACCTTCCAAAAAGTTATACAAATTTAAGTACCATTGACACTAAAGTTAAATGGCAGTTGACGTGTTAAAAACTATGATTAAACTTAATATTTATTCAACAATAATGATTTAGTTTTTGAATAATTAATTAATATTTCTAAGACCATTGAATATTGCTTTTGACTTTAAATCTAAAGAAGGGATATCTTTCTTAAATTAATGGCCTTAAATTTAATTAATTTAGGAAGAAATCTACTTCTACGCCATCTTGGTACACTAACAAACTCGCTCTCAAAACTTTATATACTTACGAAATGACTAAAACTTTAACTTGACTAACTTAAAACACCGTCACATTGACATTTGACATGACAAATGTCAAGTGGCGGAACTTTTAAGCAGTTTTATTGCATTTTTGCAGCTAAGATTCCATCTTTACATGATTATACCCAATTTCATCAACCAACAGTTTTAGAAACTCCTTGCATGTCAATGAGGGGATTTCGATTTGCATAAAAAAAAGTTAGTTCCATATTCCTCGATAGATGGCAGTGTCTCAATTGGCAATTAGAGTAGGTATATCAATGTCAAATGAAAGGAAAACCAACTTTTTCAAGTTTCTAGTTTGTGTTTCTTGTTTTTGTTTTCCTTTCATTTGACATTGATATACTCAAATTGCCAATCGACGGCCCTGCCACCTATCGAGATATTTAGTACTAATTTTTTTCTTCATAAAAATGCAAATCGAAAACCCCTCATTGACAGCAAATCTTGACGGGTATCTGTCAAATCCGACGTTATTAACCTACTGTAGGTTATTGGCTGGTGAAACTGGACATTACACTAAACTAAATTTAAAAACAACAAACACTAAAATCTAAGAGGTTAAAATAAAAAAATCTTTCAATAATAATAACCTATTAAATATGTAACTTCATACATAGTTATGAAATTGCTTGATCTTGAAGCGTTTATACATATTGTGTATTTCATACTATTTATGTACGTTTTTTGTAAAAAGTAAAAGTTTAGGGTCAGACAACAGTCAAACCTAAGGCGGTTAACACACTGCCACGCATCACGCTGCGTCTTGCGTGGCAGTGTGTAAACCGCCTTATATGGTTAGTCGAATATCGCCGGACGGTCCATAGAGTCAAGACGAGACTACATTAGATTAGTCTTCATTTGGCCTGATTTTACTAATATTTGTTTCATAATCGAAGAGAAACGCAAGCCAAAACATAGTGCCATCTTCTTCTTATAAGAATAATAAAAAGAGTACAGCAATATGTTTCAACTAGAGTTTAAATAGCTTCGATATACTCAAATATTACTATAACCGGGTTACCCCCGGCATACTCAAACTCAACTGAGATTTAAGCACGTCTCGTGTCGCGACTTCTTGTCAGTTTTCAATGAAAATCTGTCTAAAAATCCTCACTGGAGACGTGCTTAAATCTCAGTGGCGTTTGAGTATTCGGGCGTAAATCAATCAGATTTAGAAAGGTCTGAAGTCTTGAGATGTGTTCTAATCCGATAAGCGCAACTTAAAAATTTAGGCTCGTCTCAAACTGCCAATTTCCAACAGTTTTCAATGCAAGTCTGTCAAAAATTCGTCGCTTGAGACGGCCTTAAATCCGAGTTACGTTTGAGTGTTCGGAGTATATCACACTATGTCTCAGCTGTCAGAATATTCCCATAATATATTCGAAAGTCAAAAAAGCTCTAAAAGATAAGTCAATTCGTTTTTCGTAATCATTCTAAGCTCCATTTAAGCTCGCATACTGAAATACTAGTTAGATTGAGTAGCACTTTAATGGCGAAAGCATGACAGGTTTCTTCAAAGATCTGTCAGCAGGGAATTGCCACTTTGGTGGTACTTTAATCGAAGTAGTGTTTTAGTATTCGTGCAGTATGCTTCCTCACTAAACAGTATTTAAACCAACTTATATGCCACTTAGACCGGTATTATGAAAGCATACAGTTATAGATTTATGTTGGAGTAACGCTTATGCCATAGATAACTAATAACTGAGCAAGCTTTCATAAAAAAATCGAGCACTCGAGTCAGAATTTAAGAGATTTTCGTTGACTACTGTCAAATAATTCTCATTTGCATCTGAGAGGTGTTTTAGGGTGCATTCCGAATTACGCTGACATCGATACCGTCTCTTGCCCAGCCTTGATGAGACCCAGAGACAAACTGATGTGTCAGTAATTATACAAATAATGGTTAAAAAATACTGTTTAGTGTAGACCAATAAGCTCGTATCAAATAAAAGTCAATCCATAACCAACACGCTCGTCTGTACTACGCCGTCTAAGAATCTAGCTTCTATTAAAAGAGTTAACTAATGATTATATTATTTGCACTTTCAAACCGCGTAAGTGTTAAAGTTTAAATGGGAATCGTTATGTACGCATTAAGTATTACTTAAAACTTTAAGTTTAGTAAGTGCGGTATGGGGCGATAATGCCCATCTGGGCACTGAGGTCGACATTTGCGGTTTAACTTGTGTCTGTCCAGTCTGTGTCCTATTCGGGGGCGAGGAAAGGTGACGGAAGAATGGGGTCGGCGAGTGTGTGAAGTGGTGGGCTCGCCGGCCATGTAAAGGAGGAAGAGAGGGCCGCGGAGGTTTTAAATGTTTCCGTGGATCGGCGAAAATGGCGAGAGAGGGAGACACCGGAGAGGTTTTTAGTGGGTATTACGTCCTTCTCAGGGAGTCGAGTCCCACATAACTGGTCTGAGGAGGCCAGACCAGTTTACTCGTAAACAAATTTCCTCGAGCAATAAAAAAGTGCAATAGTCGTGGCGGCGTAAGAATCGAGCCCTCTTCGGCCCCTGGATGACGTAAGAATCGACTAATGGAACCTAATAGAGGGAAGGGATCAGCTTTCTTCATTATCTATTTATACTAAATTCGCATTCAGTTTATCGGTTCTCTAGCATCTAGCACAAGCTCTGATTAGCTTGGGGCTAGACGATGCTGGACAATAACAAACACAGCAAATAAAGAATTAGCGAAATTGGTACAGCTGTTCATGAGTGATGCCGGGACGTAGATTACACAAATTTTTGTAGAATTCATATTTCATTTCGAATTCATTTAAACGTTTTTGTTATTCTTACTGCGAATAAGCATAATCTAAATGAATTTTGTCGTACAAAAAGATAGCCTTGATATCTTTTTGTACGGCACAATTCAATTATTGATCGCTTAATGAATTGTTTTAAGTAATACTTATATATTTCAAACGGTTACCACTTAAACTTTGAACTTTATAACCGCGAATTACTTACTAATAAGACTTTTAATGTTCACTAACAATCGTTTATAACAACGAACAATATGTATAGGAGCCTATAAATATGTATTGTATAATTAAGTATTTATAATATTTTTATAAGATTCCTTAGTTAGCGCTTTTCATACAATAGCAGTTTAGAACTGGCTTCTCTTGAATGGTTCAGAAAATGTATTTCTTGAAATGAAAATGTATTTGTTCATTTCGTGAAAAATAAGACTGATGATTATGCAAACTTCGTAAGTTTCACCCATCTTTTATGTGTGGTTTTATTTGATATTTAACGTCGGCCATTTTCTTTTCGTTCCGGCGGTTGACGCTTTCCCAGACAAGGAAAACCTATTTACTCTAAGCACTGAGCTCCATTGTACAAGTACGCTGGACATTTCATTTTGGCGCTGAGCGTTTGCATGTGCCGCCGTGTAGTGCCGGCTTAGAATTACACCACCCCAATTCTTCCCGCGGGTGTCTTAACAGCGTAGCAGCGCCTCCGGCAACAATTCTACCACCTAACTGCAATCCCCAACCCGCATGCCCAGCGTGGGCATTATGTGCAATACCCCCCATGAGATAGAAGCCTATAAGGCGCTTATCAGGGGGAGGCCTGCGTCCAGCAGTGGACCAATATAGGCTGTTGAGGTGCTTTCCGTGAGCGGCGTGACTGCCTATGGAACTAATATTCCGGTTTTCATGTTGTTTTGGTACGCCTCAACAAATGTCAATTTTATACCAGAGACGGTCGAGTGAAGCACTTTGAATCGGTACAATAAACAACGGTTATTGCGCTAAAGAATATTCCCTCCAGCGTTATATAATAGAGCTCAGTGACTCGAAGCGTACCGGTGTCATTTCAAACGAATGTCATCTGCACGCACTACCTTCGATCAATGGAAAAAGAGATCCCCTTCGGTACAAGGAAGGGCACTAACGCAGAGTCAGTATGAAAACTTCATTCTATGGCCAGGTTAGTATGGCCATGTTTTGACGTCAACAGATTTCCATGCTCACACAAAATTTCGAAACAAAACAGCATAAAACCAATGCTGTTTTGTTTCGAATTTTGTGGTACATCTGCTGTCAGTTGGAGTTTTTTTGCTTCAAATAGCCGCCATCTTGTTAACTTGTTTTAGGTTATACACGGAAATTTTATGGTAACGGCCAATCCATAAATAATAAATCAATGCCTTCGATCAGTAAGGTAGCAGATGGCGCCCTCTGATCGAGCTATTTGCTAGTTTTTTTTTAAACTCCTCTTTCAATTTGCCGTGTTAGTTTTGTTACAAGACGATACACCAATGCGCTTGTATGAAAAGAGCTGGACTAGGTTATTATATCGACAGACCTATAGTGCTAAACGCGAAATTATTCTTAAACCTCGACAATTTTGACAGGTTTAATTACTAATTGTGATTAATCCAGATTACAATCGAATCCAGCACTGCAAACGTGTCGATACCATTCCTGTCATTTGACATACAAAATGGCGCATTTATCTGTCAAATGACAGAGCAAAAGGGAAAATAAAATAGATATAAATATTTTGCTAAATTTATCATAAGTACTGGTTCAGTAAAGGCAATTATTCCTTGAATAGATGTAAATGGGTTGGTGTTTTCTCGAGTATCACATGCAATAATCATGTTATAAATCGCGTAAATAAAGACCGGGGTTGAAAATTACCGCATCTCATGCTGTCTCGCTGAGAACATTTTTGAAAATGATCAGAATAGCATGAGATAGGCGGGCATTTTCAATCTTTATTGACGTGACATAAACATGCATAATTTAGTTAGGTTATTCCTATAGTCGTCTTGTTATAGTTATTTTTGTCGCAGTCATAGGTAGGTATTCTACTAGTCTTCTTACTAACAAACCTCTCTCCATCCTAAAGCCAGGTTGCCGCCGCGAGGGTTATTGAGCGAGAAATGAGAGATGGGGGAACGGAGTTCATTTCAAAGTTTTCTCCTCGCTCAGTTCTTTCCGATCGCTTATTTGCTGATTTCCATCATGTTACACAATATATGTACTAATTCCTGGTACATTGTACATCTAGGCGAAAGTGCCCAATTGATACAATTTAAAATTTATTTTGTATGACCACGCATAACTTTTTATTAGTGGTTTTTTCGAGGTTTAGAAGTAAGAAGATTAATTTAGATAATAGTCGCAGTCCATGTTAACAAATATCGAAAATTTTAAACGATTCGCGGGTATTTATCACGCTTATTAACTCTCTGAAGTTTCAACTTCCATCACTGGTGTTTGAAACTTCAGGATTGATACAAAACACGCAAAATACTTACGAACAGTCAAATCAGCACACAATCTGGGGCACAATTCTGCTAACCTGCTTTGCTACGATAACGGTATCGTTGCAGAATCGTCACGTCGAATCCTAAGGTGAAAGAAACTCTAGATAATGTGTGCGGTGCTATTTTCACGGATATTGTTAGAATGGTTTCAAACTTGACACTATTGACGCGCGTCCCTCCATCTGTAGTTTATTTCATCTAAGTTGTGCCAATCTGTGACGATCCCATTGTTATAGTGAAGCGGTTAGCTTAGCAGAATAGGACTCCTGATTATATAAGTTTAATGTTATATCGGAGGCAGCTCTGCATTCAAAGTGTTTCGCTCTGTATCAATGACACACGGTAGCAAGTATAGCCCAGTAAATATAACCAGAATTAAGTGCTTATAGTCTAACTATTCACGGGTATTTATCGCCGTCCCGATAATGCTGAAACGTCAGAATTAGTAAAAAAAAAACGCGCTGGTGGTAAGCGTTGAAACAAATATCTGGTTTTTAACATTTTCTAGGTTCTACATCGCCTATGAGATGAACCGATCAGATAAGATCTGCCGTAGATGTCCCCCTGCATGAATGTTCCAGAATGACCACAAGCAGGGAGAGATGGCGATATATCGTGAGGCGAGCAATATCAGCCCATACAACAAAAGACTCGTCATGACGAACACGACCGTTCTGCCAAGAACGTTGCGAATGAGAAGAAGAGGTTCTACAAGTAATTTAGATAAGATTTTTTACGTATATTGTAAGCCATTTTGCTATGAACCCACGCTAAAATAATATTTGAATCAATTGTAGTTTTTTTTTTAACTAAAACCAACATTGTGTCGATAGACTCGGAAACTACATTTAATTCAAAATTTCATAGTTCTAAAGATTCATAGCAAATTGCTTACAATGTGCGCCAAACTTAACTAATCTAAATTGCTTGTAGAACCTAGATTATTGTAAGGACACGATTTTTTTTTTCATACGTTACAAGCGACTCCATTGTATTGTGCCGCGCACTAGGTTTTATGAGGACAATTTAGCTGTAGCTTACTTTGGACTTACTTTGGACAATAAATGATATTCTATTCTTTTCCATTCTAAACCACCTTAATACCCGTGAATAATCAAATCCACACGATCCGATGGCAACTTAATATCCGAGGGCAAGATATACTTTGGATCTATGAGCCGCGAGAGTAAGTTATAGTATGAAAGTAAATATAACCTTGTAGATACATATCCAGGGGGCCTACTCGAAAAAGGAAAATCGAAGTTTCGTTTTCTTGTCATGCAAAACCAACATTTATGTAGCTCGTATACAATTAGCTTTTGCACGAAAACGAATCAGAAACTTCGATATCGTTTTTAAGAGTACGGGAACAAAACTTAGTGCTTACAATTTAACTATTCGCGGGTATTTCGCGAGTTTATTTACCGTCCTGGCTGAAACGCAGTAAAAAAACGCGCGAAATACCCGCGTATAGTCAAATTACACATTCCAATCGCCTATATTTAAAGTTACTACATCGTTCTAGATTTCTAGTAAGGTAATAAAGTTTAAATGTGTCCGGAACGCTGTCGGCATAGCGGCGCGGCTGCTGTCAGCTGTCCCGGCGGGTGTACATTCGTCAACGGCGCCAGGAGCGAGCTTCGTGTGCTTCGTCGTCGTCTTCTTCGTCGGAGCGTAGGAGCGTTGCTTCTGATGTTGCCGGCTGGAAGAGAAACAATGTTGTACAATATTTGTAGCAATAGGGTTTTGCGTAGACTTTTTTTATTTTATGATCGATTATTTAGGTTCATACATTACCGAAAAAAATATACCTAAAACACCCGCAAGATCATAAACTCTTTATATTTAGGTTATAACATGAATTTACAATTTTATTAATCAGAAATCTAGGAGATGGGAGTTGCAACTACTACACAGTTTGTATAGCATCGATAGTGTCATCGTTTTGAATAGGTATTTAAAAGATCCTTTATGTAAAAATATTCTGAATAAAAAGATTTATTATTATACACTCTTTTCTTCAATCTCGTCAATAAAATACATTTTTTACTATAGAAAATAAAATATTATAAAACTATTCTACAGTAAAAATATATCAAAACGTTGAATCACCGGCCGCGATTCATCATCATCATCAGCCTTATTAGTCAACTACTGGCTATCTTCTTCTTCTAAACATATCCTTTGTAAAGGCTTACTACAAAATATCAGATTATCTAGAGGATAAAAAAGCTTGGGACGAGTTTTGCTCCAGCTCGAAAACTAACACCCTGACAAGGTAAAGGTTTGTTGATCGCTTCATTACTTTACCTTAAAAGATTGAAGTGAACAAAAAATCTAAGTGATCACTTTATTTCCTAGTTTTACTTATGCAATTTGAATTTTGTGATGTGCCCAAGAGTCCTGTAAGGTCTAAAGGGAATAAAGCACTCTGATATTTGATATACATAACAACATAGCCACAACACAAATAATAACTAATGTAATTAATTATTAATTAGGTAAGTAGTAGTTTGCATTGTTTATTTTTGTAGTTTTGGTTTATTTTGTTTGTACTTTTCTTTTCTGTTGTTGACTTATTATTTCATAAATTACATATTAATTTTGTTAAAATGTCTACTTAACACGTTTAATTATATGTTGTGTGCACATAGGTTACGTCTCAAGCCAGTTCGTATTCTCTTTGAATTTTTGTATTACATCATTATTGCTTGTTATGTGTTTTGTGTACCTAATAAAGATAAAAATAAAATTAAAATTAAAATAGAACTCACCTCCTCCCTAAGTTCATCGCTCACATCTCCATTGAGGACTCGTTTGGGTTCTTGCACCGCCGGGGCAGGCTTACTGTTCTGCGC
This sequence comes from Eupithecia subumbrata, assembly GCA_949316285.1. Lineage (NCBI taxonomy): Eukaryota > Metazoa > Arthropoda > Insecta > Lepidoptera > Geometridae > Eupithecia > Eupithecia subumbrata. The sequence goes on along the minus strand of OX438645.1, from coordinate 11,840,820 downwards.
CCACGTTATCTGCAACAACGTTCGTTCGTTTATAATGATGATCCGTAATGTTTTAAGTTGATAATGCAGATTTATAGAGCTAAGAAATCCTTCAAAAAAGTGCAAAAATTTTTGTTCTACGACAAAAATTTACGAAGTTCTGACCAAATTACTAGCGAAGTTTACCGAGTGACCGCCGGGGTCGCTGTGACGTCACTGCCTCGGTTGCCGCCAGTTAGCCGTAGGCAGCGATAAGGTGCGCAGAGTTTTGATTGGTTATTTGTGACTTTGAAACAAATTAAGTGTCTGATTCACCTTTTTAACTATGTATAGTGCCGAATTGTACAAACACTGCTTTTAAAACGCCAGACAAATTTAACGTACCGAGGGATCCAAAACTGCTGCCGAGAACATTATTCTTTACGAAACTCATAATGTCACTCTTACAACGCTTTATTCGAGTGCCGACTGTGCTCGGTTCGCTTGGCTGACTCAGCCGAGTAATTTAATTTTACCAGCAGTAACGGCATAATGTTTATTACTTAATATATTTGTAAGTAATGGTCCGATTTGGATAATTCAAAAAGATGTATCATTGTTATGTCATAAAGAATAACGTGGACTTTTATTGAAATTCCTTTGAGATTTTAGTAAAGATGATAATATGCTCTAAGCTATGATACTTACAGACAGTGTCCTGTCGTTATAGTGTTTCCCGTGTAGCATCGCTTGCTCTGCGTTGGAGCGCGCCTTGAACTGAAGAACCAGTTGCGGCACGGCTAGGTCCACTTCTTTGCTGCTTACTTCTCCAAATTGCTGTAAATAATAATTATTAGATTGTATTGAAAAAGATTAAAACCTACTTCGAATCCCTTAATTTAACACTTTATCTATATTTTGCTGGACAAATAGTAATCGCTCAGGTACAAAAACTTTTGGGACCAATGGGACCATCTACACAACAATGAAAGAATTTTCAAAATCGGTCTATAATTGACTGAGAAATCGACGAACATGCATTAAAAAACAAGATCCGTCAAGTGCGAGTGTAACTCGCGCGCCGAGGGTTTCGAACGTATTTGTCAATTATACAAATATGTACTAAGGTATAGGTTACAGACTTCGCTATTTAATGAAGCCCTAAAAATAGTTGGTAAAAAACTACGTTTTAGATAGCTCTGCATACTTTGGAGATTAGGTAAAATTTACGACTTTTTCCAAAATATTTCAAAATGTATGAAAAACATTCAGAAATTCGTGGGTCTCTTTTTAAATTTCGACATCATAATTTGTACTGAATTTTTTTGATTTATTTTTCTTTAAACCTGTACAGACGCACGAAATGTATTATTATTTCAAATTTAAATTTGAAATAATAATACATTTCGTGCGTCTGTAGTTAGTTAGCTGCGGTAGTTGCCGAGATATGAAAGAGGAAAATAAGCACAGACAAAGCGAAACCTTATGGGTTTCGAAACATACATACCGCCGAACCTCCTCCAACCACTGACGATGACAAATGTGTATTTAAACTTACTGAGAAATGCTGCGTTAGAGGCTCCAACTCGTCCGTTTCGAAGCCCGATATAAGCAACGCTTTGGGTCGATGATCAACTGATGTGCTTGTAGGAAATGTCTTTGGAGGATGCGCGGGGTTGCGGGTGAAACGCATCGAGGGGTTGAAGCGGCCTCCTCTGGAAGATAAGATTTTATTTAGTCGATGGCCAGCCCAAGCTATGTGATACCGGTTTAGAATTTGCACCGCCCCAACTCTTCCCGGTGTCGTAAGAGGCGACTAAGGGATTTCCATCCGGGGGGCGGGCAGCAGCGCCTCCTGCAGAATATTTCTACCACCGAACTGCGATTCCCAACCCGCATGCATGGGGATTTTGGGCATTACTACCAATGAGATACAAGGCAATAGGGCACTTATTAGGAGGCCCGCGTCCAGCAGTGGACCAATACAGGCTGTTGAGGGCCAGGCCAAGCACAGCGTTTTTTGTGTGGGGTAGAATAGATTGTATGACATGGAGTCGTCATCGAATGCGGAAAATATTTGAATTTCATTCTTTAATAATTTACGCAATGTAATGCAATTTTCTCTAGTCTAACCTAGACTAAAACTTGCCATGCAATCTAACTCCTAAATACTCAAACGTAACTTACCTTTGAGCACGTCCCAAGTCGCAATTTTTTAACAGTTTTCAATGAAAATCAGTCAAAAATTTGTCACTTATATCTGAGTTTGAGTATTCAGCGGTAAGATTGGTATGACATTTTTTTTTCTTAAATTCATAGATTTATTTACTTTACATAGGAAGTTTCGTTTTAGACCCAAAATTCCTTAATGTACAAAATAATCAAGCTATTATAAGTATTTAGCTTGATTATTTTATAAATTTCAAGAGGAGAAAAACGACCATACATTTGTAGATTTTATAAATAAAATGTAAAGGCCAATAATGTAAAATGGCCAGCATAACAAATCAAGTAAATGCTGAAATAACATATCTTCAGTAACTATAATATTTCGGTAACTCATACAACATACAATAAAAACTGGATTTTTATTTCACACTATCACAAAGGATGTCTTACACCGAAAACTTACCTTAATCTTCTTTTCACAATTTTATAGAGGCTTGAAAAAATATAAACAAAGATATTTATAAGAAAATCTCTTAACAAACACGTAACTTTTAAGAAGTTCAATTATTAGTACTTACTATCTATTCAAACAAATATACATTTATACAGGGTGCCATGGAAAAGGAGTGATTCTGTTCCCTGAGGTCAGCTGGAGGAAACGATTTTTTGAATTTAGAATTTTATTTTATTTCGTGTTCCTTTCCATGCAATATTGCATTTTTACAAAATATTTCATTTTTTCGTTTGTTTTTTCAGCATAACCAGTGTTTAGTCCTGAAATTATTACAAAAAAGAAATATGTTCATCCTTTGAAATATTCTGTTCGTTTTCTTTTGTATTCACGTAAAAGAAAACGAATATAAAGAAAAAACGTCTGTAATTTTTTTAATAATCGTAAAAATTTGTTCGAAATTCAAATAATCGTAGTAAAAACGTTGACTCCCTCGATGTCCAGAATCACCCCCCTTTGGTTTAGTACATACACTTTCCGTGGCACTCTGTATTCGACTAGCTTCTACGCGATTTTGGAATAAAAAGTAGCCTCTCTATGTTATTCCAGGTCCAGATGTTTAGGTGTACAAAAAAGTTCAGCACGATCTTTTATAAATTTATGGCGTGAAAGATAAACATCCATCCATCCGACGACCTCTGCCATGCAGCGGGCGAAGATCAGCCTGACACACAGGAGGTTACGGGTTTGATTCCCGCCTAGGTTTGTACAATATGAAAATATTTTCAGATCGTACAAATCTCGGGGTGTCCTGGGTATTTTATTTTATGTTATGCATACTAAAAAATATCTATAGTAATGTATTTTATTAAGTATATCAGTTCATCTAGTAACCATAACACAAGCTCTACTTAGCTTGGGGCTTGATGATGCTGTGTGGATTGTCCATCATTATTTACTTATTTAATTTAATATCCAAACTCTCTGAAATATCCAAAATCTCGTGAATAAAAAGCTTTATTGCAGGAAAGATTACTCTAAAGTAGGTAGAGGAAGTTCTTAGACTAACTATCGTATCCTGCAATTGGCGGTCTTATCCCTTGCAGAGATTTCTTCCAGACGGCCATAATTAAAGGAACCCTATATCATATATCTTAATCCTGCATATCTTAGGCTACCTATGAGCTAGCTAGTTGTAGCTAGCTGTGTGTAGGAGTTGGACCAGGCCACGTCAGTGAGTCGGACAGCAGTGGTTGTTCACTGTCCCCCGAACTAGATGTTACTGTATCTCAGGGGGCAGTAGACGCCCATCTGCGCCAGCCTCTTTGACGGTTAGCCTAAAGCCGGCTTTACACTATGGAATTTAATATAATATACATTACATCTTAAGATATAATTTTTTATCGCTCGTCATACATTTTGTACGAGACCGTTCACACTGTGCTCCGTATTACATGTGATGTATTACATCCCAACCTATAAATATTTTTTCAACCGAGTGAGCGATATTTAGAGGTCATTTGAAGGTGTATATTTTACCTCACGTCCCCGGACACCACGCCTCCCCCTGCCTCGCCCGCAGTTTGAATGTTGGCGTTCGTGTGCAGACGGGTCAACTGATCATGTGTGTTCAAAATATATATCTTACAGTGTGAACAGCAATCGCGGAATGTAATATATACCTCAACATGTAATATATATTATATCACACAGTGAAAAGCAGGCTTAACTCAAATTTACAATGAATAAATTTACCTTGCTGAGATAGGTCTTCTATTATTCGAGTGTACCGGGAAGTTCAGCGCCATCTGGCGTCTCAACTCCACGATCTTCTTTAACAAATCTGTTACGTCTTGTCCTTCCTGCGAAATGAACATAGATTTAGTTCTTGTGGTCTCGGTCTAAAATCTGCAGAGGACCGGCTATGCGATTACGTTAAAATATCACATTCAATGGAATGCCATCCGGAGAGACTGGGTTTAAATCATGGTACAAAAAAAATGCATACAATTTTCTGGCTGGATTGAGCCAACCAATGACAAAGCTGTCAATATCAAAAATGTCAACCTCAATTGTTATGTTGTATTTTATTCATTTGTTTTCAAATTTATTTTGTTATATTATGAACTAAAACTAATATTTTCCGACTGTTTTTTGCCTATGTTATCTGAATAATATAGAAATTGTCACTTAGGTGACATTTGGCATAATGTAACCACAGGCTTACCTGTTGTTTTGTGAACATGTCCAACTCAGCATCAAGTATCTCTTTCTGCGCCTCCTCTCTTGTCTTTGGTTTCTTTGCATTGATCTGCAGACAAATGTGAAAAGATATGATTAATTTATGTTTATGCGGTATAGAAGTTTTTTTTCCTGGTTTGTATGTACAAAGATCTGCTTCCCAAGTACCACTTTTATTTATATTTATTTGAAGAAAAACCAGAGTCTTAGTTAGCGTTACAAATTGATAAATACCAGTAAGCTTATCAAAGATTTTCACGGATAGATAAAATAATAGTTTAGTAAAAAGACTGAACACACGATTTACACATACAAATACATTTGGTTTTCTGTGAGAAGATTGTGGTTTGAATTGTTCGAAACATTTCATTAATTTCCGAATTATCAGTTATTCGGCTCACATACAATACATGTCATGTTTTTTTGTTAATATCAAGAAAAGATGATGTTTTTACAAAATGTTTTGTTTGTTATTTTCATGGTCTTTGTTATAAAATTTACAGAAGCATACCCAACTTAAGCACAAAACCACTCCGAAATGATTTAAAATTCATGATCTAACATATTTTCCAAACCTTGAGAATTAATGTACACTTACAAAAGTTATAATTATAAGCCACTGAGTAAACTGTGTTTTTGAACTCTCTAACAAAGACAAACATGAGACGATAATGATATTCACGAAGATAATGAGTATAAAAATGAATGAATTCAAAAAAATACTACATCTGGTTTGTAAAGCTTCTAAAACTATAAGGTATTCTTATAGTTTTAGAAGCTTTACAAACCCGTATAGCTTTACAAACATATATAAAGAATCTACAATAAATAATAATACATATACAGGGTTATTGGTAATTCACTGACACTATGATAACTGCAGGTGCTGTCCACCATCATGAACACGTCCGTGAAGACACCAGATCTCAATTCTTAAAATTGGTGGAAAGGGAATGATATTAGTATGTATCCCCCTCCATTCAAAAATCGTTCATTATAGGGTTTTCTTCGAAACTAAAACTAAAAACGGCTCTGCTCTGAATTATCTGCGGGTGTGTGTGTCGGCTGTCTCCCAGCCAGGCTAAAGCCACTTAAATCATCTAGCCTAGATGTAAAATAAGCCAATGATGATGATGTGGATTTAAATAGGAGTGGGAGTGGAGGAGTGGATCGGTATTTAGTAATTAAAAGGGTTTCGGACAATATTTTACAATATAAAATTAAAAATTACAAAAAAATTAGGAATTAAGACCTGGCGCCTTCACTAACGTATTCGTGATGATGGGCAGAACCTGCTGTTTACGCGCAGTGTCAGCGAATTACCAATAACCCTGTACAGCTCAATAAAGAATCTACAGCTACATAATTAATGATGAGAACTATTATTACCATGACACGATAATGAGTTCATTCTTAACAACAAAATAAATTAATTTCTACTCTAAGAAATTCACTAGTATTTTTGCAGCATTGACGTTAGATGGATTTCTTAACATTATCTAATCTCAACTTTATAAAACTGAACTCTAAAATGTTAAGATTCTAGATATAAGCTACGTTCATAAAGGATGGAATTAAGAATGAAATCATTTCCCTTGGTGTACCGCTCAGGAGGAATTAGTAAGACAGCATCACAGAGGACGTCATTTTCAATTCCATTCTTTAAGATCGCAGGTCATACTTCCCAAGTCGCCTTACACCGGTTTCTACGAAAGCCGAGAGATGTGTAAAACAACCATTTAAATTTCATTATATAATTGGTTGCTTAAATCGGTTTATGAATAGGGTTTATATGATTTCTATACAAAATTAGTGAAAATACAGTACAGACACAAAATGAACGAAAGATACAGTACGCATGCGTTGAAAAAACTAAATAACTCAAAAAAATAAAAGAAGCGAGACAGAACTAAACACACGCACAAACAAAATAATGCAAAATCTAATTTTAACTTTTATTTGATTTCACTTTTGTATAATTTGCAAAACCTATTGTATAAAATGCATGAATGCAGGTTTTGTATTTTTATGGCAAAATGTATTGTATTTCCATGCCCAAAGGGTGTAGTGATTTAAATGTCAAATATTAATGTTTAATCCATGTAGATTTTGCATCGTGCATTCAGATAAATGGTTTTTTGATGGCAAGATTAAGAAGTATTAGACCGTTTGTGTATTATTTATGTGAGAAGATTATACAGAATGTTGTATGCACAAATGCATATAAAAGATATATAAGTAAGATGGTTGTTACGATATCAATATTCCACTGTTATTTTATTATACATGGTGTTTTAGATCATACAGTGTGATTATTATAACGTTTTATGTAGTTTTGATGCAAAGTACCACAGTTACATTACATGGTGTTTTAGATTATACAGTGCGACAGTATGTTTTATGCTCAAACATCCGGAGAGACATGTTTTTAATGAGAAGATTTCACCGTGATTATACATGGTGTTTTGGATTATACATACAGTGCGAATATACAGTATGTTTTATGCACAAACGCATGCGTACGCATCCAGCGTCCAAATACCTGGTTCAGTTGCAGGCGTGACATCCGCGCTAGGGTTTCATCCTGCGATTGATTGATCGAGTTAATTAATCGATATTGATCACGGTTATTTGCACAAACTATTTTATTCTTATATTTGAGTTTAATTAGACTCTTATTCGCTAAAGTATACGCTTTTAATTTAAAACGTCCGAAAAAAGAGAGTTGAATATTGTTCGTTCTACTTGGTTATCGCAGTAAATTCTCTCAAAACTCTCTGAAATAACTCTGAATTCCAGACTTAAAAGAAAATTTGCAATAATAGTAAAAATAAATTAAAACATTTGTAAATTAGTTTAATTTATTACTTTTATTGTACTCGGCGTCTTAAAATACGACAATTAAATAAATAAAAGAAACAAATTACAACTAGTAGATAATATCCATATTTTTTTATCATGATCATGCACGTTGATCACTGATCAGATTTCTTTCCCTCATCAGCTCTATCAATGCTCCAGGAAATTTAGAAGATAAAAACCCTTCTTTTCACTTCATTGTGCGTGGCAAAACACACCCTAGAATAATTCATTTTCTGAGATGGTGGAGATCGGAGGGAAAGAGGGGAGGGAGGCTTTTGCCTTGCAGTAGGACACATTAGGCCAATAAAAAATAAAACGTCAAGTGCGAGTCGGGCTCGCGCACTAAGGGTTCCGTAAGACCTTGGGTCTTGCCAAATTATCATGAATCTTGGTCAAAGGAAAGTAGTAGAAGTAAAGTAAGTACCCCGTACGTTTTGGTCCATGGCGAGAAACAAACAAAAATTTTTTGGTGAATAAACTACAAATTTATGGTTTTCGGATTTTTCCCTTTACTTCTGCTATAAGATCTTGCTGCTCACCAAATTTCATGATGCTAGGTCTAGGGGAAGTACCATATAGGTTATGTGTGCATGTGATTCCTTTGGAAATTTCAAAATATTCGAACATAAACGGCTCTAACTTTTGAGTGCGTTGATTTAGAAGTTTTATTTACGTGGCGACTCCAAGAGGTTACGGACTTGATTAATTGACGTTAATTTCAACTAGATACGTCGACGCGTTCCTGAGAAAAGGGGATTGACAGACGGAAAGACGGACAGCAAAGTGATCCTATATGGGTTCCTTTTCTCCTTTTGAGGTACGGAACCCTAAAAAGGATGGAGAACCATAAAGAAAATGTTAATTGACTGTATAGAAAATATATTTGTTAGTTGTTTATGAAAAAAAAAAAAAACTTGTGAGGGTGGCGACGTGTGAAAAGGCACTTATGGTCCATCATAAAATAAAAGAAATCGTGTCCTCGACATACAGCAAAATAAAAAATAGAACTCCAATACTGTAATTTATCACAGTTTTTACAAACTACCCTAGAATAGGTATATTTGTTATACTCCGTCTACGCGTTTATTTTCTTTGACTGAATGTAAGAATGAAATATTTCAGTCTGTATTGTTTCCGTCTGTCTTTGTGTGGTTATAAATGTTTTCTGTCTATCATAGACACGTAATCTGTCAGAAGCAATTATAAAACCCTTCTTTAAACTATAAATCGGGGGGCGAAGCCCGAAAAAAAGAAGCCCTTTGTTTAAGTTATGCTTCATTCTAAATGTATGCCAAATTTAATTTTGATCTGTTCAGTAGTTTTGGAGATCCTAGGTAACAAAAATTGCACATTTCACAAACTTTCGCATTTATAATATTACTAATATTAGGATATAGATATATTATGGATAGTAGAAGTTTAAAAAATCATTAATCCTATTTATGATTTTTTAATTATTTATTTATTTAATCCCGATATTTATCCGGACTCGCATGACTACCTTTAAAAAGAAAAGGAGTCTGTGAAATATTGCATAATTTAATTTAGTCAAGAAAATAAATGCGTGGAAGGAAAGTAGTAATAGGCTAGTGTCCTAAAAAATTCAAATTAGTCCGTCAGTTAGATTTCAGAAGATATTGGAAACGTATTTTTTCTTTCGTCGATTAAAAAAAAAATTATGAAAATAATATATGAAAATTATGAAGATAATATCCAGTTAAATTTCCGCGTGACGTCACACCTTCAACACTTTTAGCAAAGTGTGACATCAATAGGCCCCAAACCCCAAACTTTGATGCGCTTTATTTTATTCATTTTTGGTTTGATACACCAAAAAAAAAATATGTGTCTAATATCTTCTGATATCTAACTGACCCACTAAATAGAATAATATTTTTTACCCAGGACACTGCCCTATTGTAGTAAAAAAATAATAATATTTAAATTCTTTTAAACACTAAAGCAGTTTCTTACCTGCATTTGTTTCATAGTCCCGTTGTAAGCGACGAGTTCTTTCCTTAGCTTCTCAATGGCTTCTTGTGCGGAGTTGATTGCGTCCATTAGGGCAGTCTTTTGGGCGCCTGTTACATTTCCTATGGAATTATGTTGGTTGAAATAAAAATGAGAAATTGAGGTGGTGAGGGAAGAAATTTGAATTAGCTTGACTGAAAATTACATATGTACATAAAACTGCACTAAGATCCATTAAGTTAAGAAGTGCGAAGTGCGACTTAATACGCACGCGAAACACGAACGCCAGCGGCGCCCGGTCCGCCTATGACTGAGGTGGGTGGACCCCTAATTTAAACCTTCCGCTTTCAAGAAGCTAGTACCTCCCATAATATATAATCTCCCGAATTTTACTGACATCGATGGCTTGAACTCGTTATCTTGAGATACATTTGAGTGCCTAAGGCGCTGCGCAAACGTAGACACTTCGTTGCCGACACGGTACACCATCACAGGGAACCGTAGTTGCTGTGTCCTGTATCGGTGATCGTACGTATGCGCAGGGAGTGTATGATGTCATACTGGTTCTATAGAAATCAAATATTCATCGGTAGCTTGTATCTGACACAAGACACAAAAGTGTCCACGTTTTGCGCCCTGCCTAAATGACCTCCCACAAGCTTGAAACGCCCGCGAGCTGACTGATGGATGCCGTCAATATAAAATGCATCCAAAATATTACAAGTTAAAGCCCATATTTCAATGCACATGTTTATACCGTGCGACAGCGATGCTTTCCAGGTATGCGACAAGCTTTAGTTTGTAAGAGCGAAAGTTAGTAGACCTCGAGTCTACCAACAGTCGTTGGTAGACTCGAGGTCTACTAGTATTACTACTGGTCTACTATAGTCTTTGCAAATGAATAATCTTACCAGACTCCAGCTTCTGTATGAGCTGCCTCTGGTTGGTCAGATGTGTCTGCAACAGCTCCCGACCTCGCTTGTACATTTCCATGACGCGCTTGCTTTTGTCGGCAGCGGTGGTTTTAAGCAGGTGAGTTGTGTTATTTTTCGATTCAATTGTACCGTTGGCTTGATCTTTGTGTTCCTGGAGACAAATTTGTAAAGTAAGTAACGTAAAATAAAATAAAAAGCACTCGCTTGATGTAAACGGCACTAGAGCGTGCGAACAGTTCGTTTGAGCGATCTTGCGTGTTCGGACGTGCTCGCTCCCCGGAGCGGTCTGTTCAAAGTTTTAGTTCTTGGGTCTTGTGTTCTGGTGATTTCTATCCCATTTATGGGGTAAAAAGTTTGATTCCAGGCCTAGAATTATCTGTATGCAGAATTTCAGCTCGATCCGCTCAGTATTTTTGGCGTGAAGAGGTAACAAACATCCATCCACCAAAACTTTCCCATCACAGTAATATTATAAATGCGAAAGTTTGGATGGATGGATGGATGGATGGATGGATGTTTGTTACCTCTTCACGCCAAAACTACTGAACGGATCGGACTTAAATTTTGCACACAAGTATATCTAATCCTTAAATCAAACATAGGCTACTTTTTATCCCTTAAATCTGTTACCATGGGATATAAATCATCTTTAGACGTTTCCATAGAAACAACGCGTGCAAAGCCGCGAGCATAAACTAGTTTATAATATAAGTGTGATGATTTTGGTTTAAACACTGAAAACGAGCTTCGAACGACTTTCGTGTACATTAAAAGATCAAGAAAGAATGATCTTGTTAGCTCTAGCTCTTTGTTCGTTTGGTCTAAACCCACCTTTGAAAGAACACCAACGTTTGATCACGAGGGACATCTTCAAAAAATATGAATATGTGGCGCATACAAACTTCGCACGCGCGGCCGCAAGCAACCTCCAGCCCGGGGGAGCGTGAGGCGCGGAGGGCGGAGGCAAGACGGAGCTCAGTCGCGCCGCGACCCGCCAGTGACCGCTATCGCTTGTTCTGCGCCGGACCTATGCCGCTTTACAAACTCATTCCCGCGCAAATCGATCTCAAATCAATACCTCATTTCTCTCTATCATCTTCTTTCACTTCTACTACTTGCATTGTATTCTGTCGCGTCCCAAACTACTTCCTACACTATCTGTACGTCTTTCGCATCTCTCATTCCTACAATACAACATTATATGTGAAGTCTGCGGTTTTATTCAAGCTTCCACCGTTAGGAACCTGCTAGGATTCCTGCCGTAGGCCACAAATGCATCTAAATAATACGAGTTAAAGTCTATATTAGAATGCATATTATTGTGCGATGCGGTAGCGGTCCTCCGCTGCGATAACCTTTACACTACGTTTACAGAAACATTTTGAACTAAACTAAGTGCCAAATAAGGTGGCAATTCAGGTCGTTCACCTCCTCCACAGTAGGAGTAAAATTATCGCCATTCTATCGCTTTCCATACAAACCTAAAGCGATATCGGTGTCGCTAGAGTATCGTGGTACAAGCGTACTGGGGTGCAACAGACAAACAACACAACCCAAAAAGTTTCGAAATCGGTTTTTTTTTACTATAGTCTAGCATACATTTTTAAATACACTAGAATAACATTACAATCTAGACATAGATTTGAGTAATGGGTAATTTTGTTTTATAACTTAATTTTATAAAAACATATCACTAGGAACGTGTCCATCGGCACTTTTCTTATCGTCTCTATTTAAGGGGAAAACCCTTGGTTCATGTGTTCTTTAAAATGAGGATCATTAAAGTTATAGCAATTTCAATAAATAAATAAATAAATAAATAATGCTGGACAATCCACACAGCATCATCTAGCCCCAAAGTAAGCTACTCAAAGCTTGTGTTATGGGTACTAGATAACTGATATATTTAATACATTATATAGATAGATAGTTTTTTTTTTTATTATACATAGAACATCAATAGAACTAGTATCCACGTTATTCTTTATGACATGAGAATGTTAAATTACGCACTATAATAACAAAAAACTTAGTATACTGTATCACAGTTGGGGAACTTTGAACTGTGTTTGCGTTGTGCATACCTTTTCCTTCTCAGAGTTGATAATCTTGTTGTCCTGCGTGGCTTTAACATTGTCTTTGTTGATGAAAACCTTGTTGGTAGACATGGGATGCTGTGAGCTGGCCCGCTCGGTTCCAATCTGATTGCTGGGCGCTGTGTTTTCTTGTTTACTCTGGAAAAGAATTGGTTATTTACAAAATGCTTTTTTTGACGAAATCTGTGGCGCGGCGGGCGAAGGTTATTACTACGCAGTCATTGACGTCCTCCTAGCCGAATTTCGACCACGGCGGCCAGACTCATCGACTAGCTAGATGCGTAGGACATTATAGTGCACAAGAGTGTGCGCTAACACAGGTGCACTCTCAATTCCCTCACTCTCATAATCCGATGGGACGGCAGACCGACACGACCGGGGAGAGGTCAAGCGCAGGGCCAATGGCTTAACGTGCTTTCTGAGGCATGGGGGTGTAAACCGCCAACTTCCTGACTCCGGGCTTGCTACTGTAACTTTTTCTTGCTAGAAAAACCCCAATAACAACTATTATATATTGCCCTGACCCGGGATTTGAAATCAGGACCTCATAATCAGCGGTTGAACCAGCTGACCGAATCGAAGTCAGTCGAAGTCATGGGCTGTAAGTATTTAGTAATTCTACTTACATCCGGGTTATGCCAGAAGACCTTGATGAATCTGTTGTTAAGAACGGCCTCTGTGCTCTTGTAAGCGACGTTGGCTTCCGTCGGGTTTGAGAAGGTGATGAGGGCAGCCTCTTGGTCTCCCTCGAAGCAGACCTGATGGTGTAAAGCTATTATTATTATCTATCTCTCATTATCATGATCTCGGGCCATAAAGTTACCAGCAGGGGTATTTTAAATCATTCGATTCGTTTCCGAATCGAATGCGACGGGTGTATAAAACGCTATTTTGATTTCGCCTCAGCAGGGCCCGTACTCTTAAAAAAGAAATGGAAGGTTTTCTGATTCATTTTCGTTCAAACACTTATCTTATTATGCAAGCGACCTAAAGAGTTGGGTTTGCACGTTAACGAAACCTCGATTTTATTTTCCAAATAGGCCCCCAGGTCCTTTGGAAGGCATGCATGGGGTCGATGCCAAAAACATAGAGGCCCTTTATCATTAATCGAAATTTGTATCGTTATACAATTTAATTTGAATTATTTAGTGTAAGTGGTTTTCAATAAATGTTCTAATTAATTAATATTTTTTTTTGGGCAGAAGCCTTTATTCACAACGAAAATTACAATAAAATAATAGAAATAAACTAGTATTTACAATTTAAACAATTGAGCTAACTGCAGACTGTTGTAAACAATCTACATATAATAATAATACCAGACGTCGGTTCCCCAAGACGCTGGCTGCATTGCCCCGCTGTATGGTAATGCTGATGCGCTGCGCCAGATAGCCACCAGCTCTTGGGTCACGCGTCGCTTCTAATAAATAAATTGAAATTACCTGTATATTGACAATCTTGCCGAACTTGCTGAAGTGGTTGTTAAGATGGGTGATGTCGTTCATACCGCGCGGTACTTTCTTCACTTCTAACGAACAGTTCGCGGCATTGCTCGGTAGAGGGGGACGCATGCCTGGAACAAATGTGTTGGTTAGACAGAGACAAGTTTATTCTCGGAAACAAGTTACGGCGATTTTTCTTTGAAAGTACGTACGGAGATGAATATCATAGTTTAGATTTTACTGGCACTAAACCTTTATTCACAAAGAAAATTACAATTAAATAATATAAATAAATTACAACTAGTATTTACAATTGACAATTGAGCTAACTGCAGAATGTTGCAAATAATCTACAGGTAGCTCAACTGATTTAGATTTTTATTTATCATTTGACCAATTGTAGAGTGACGTTCATAGACCCCTGAACACTTTCCAAGTCTCATCAGTTTTTGTTTTATATTATTAAATTTGTTGTTTTTATATAAAACGGATTGCTATCTTCACCTTACCGAAAGATTCAAGTTAAAAAATAGTTCTGTATTCATAGAAATTCGACTTCAAACGTAACAGTCAGGTGAGCTTACAATGAACGCCACTGTACATATTGGCAATTAATAAATGAAATCAAATGAAATATCATTCGAATTCATAGATTTTTAACCCCCGACGCAAAAAGAGAGGGTTGTTATAACGTTAACGTGTCTGTCTGCGGATCTATCTGTGGTATGGTATCGTAGCTTCCAAACGGATGAACCGATTTCCGTTTAGTTTTTTTTTGTGTCATAATTTTATCCCGAGTGTTCTTAGCCATGTTTCATGAAAACCTGTCGGGTGGTTTTGAATTTTTTTTATTTTGTTCTTTTCATCAAAAATATGCTAAGTTCAGTCATAAGGTAATAACGTGAACATAGAACATTAGATTGGATCTCATTTCAAACGTTCATGAAAACCTGTCGGGTGGTTTTTAATTTTTTTAATTTTGTTCTTTTCATAAAAATATGCTAAGTTCAGTCATAAGGTAATAACGTGAACATAGAACATTAGATTGGATCTCATTTCAAACGTTAGCGAACAAAATCGAAATCAATTTTATATTTACTTGAACTATGAACTATGTAGTACTCTTACCAATCCTGTTGTAGTCAAAGTTCTTCTTCTGCTGCGGATGCGGGTGAGGATGCGGATGCGGGTGCGGATGGCGTGGCGGCAGCGGGGCCAACGGCGCTCCGCCGTGCGGTACCGACTGACGGATTCTGCAAAAGGAAGGGGGGGTATTAGAAACGTAGGGAAATAATGATAGAGTCTCTACAAATATGTGTTCAGAAGATATTACCCAGGTGAATTAACATGTCACCTAGATCGAAAAAAACTGATCAAAAAAACAAAGCGATTAAATAAAACAACAAAGTGTGATGCGGGCAGAAACTAGTACAACATAGTTTAACACTCTCATGGCCCAATACGCAGATGAACTCCTCCAGCTCCGTGCAGCGCCTCTGCGGGTGGCACTGCCGAGGCTAGGCAGTGAATGCGATATACTAACATTTTAATGTGGCCCAAGTCGCAGATGATCTCGTCTAGCCCCGTGTAGCGGCGGCGCCGGCGCGCCCCTACGGGTCGTACCACCAAGGCTGGGCAGTGAATGCGTTAAGTACCTTCTGACTAAATCCTACTAATATTATCAAGCCGAAAGTTTGTGAAATCTGAATTTTTGTTACCTAGGATCTCCAAAACTACTGAACGGATCAAGATTTAATTTGGCGTACGTTTAGAGCAAGGCCTAACTTAGTGAAAATACACGTGCGTAGCCGCGGGCAGAAGCTAATACTTTCATACCTGGGTATCGGAATAAGCTCGCGCGGCGGATGCGGATGATGCGGGTAGGGCGGGAAGGCCGCGCCCATCCAGATATCAGGCGCTAGTGGGTTGTATTCTGTAACAATAACAAGGGTTAGATGTTATATCACTGTTGTATCACAATAAGGATGAGAAGTTGTGTGTTGTGTGAAGGTCAAACCGTTAATTGTCACTTGACATATTTACTAAAAGATCATTGTACTGTCGACACATTCTGACCACAGGGTTGTAATAAGAAGTATTATTGGTATGGACCTGTATAGTATCCATAACACAAGCTCTTCTCACTTTGAAGCTAGATGATGTTGTGTGTCTTCTTAAAAACATTACCTGGAACTGGATGAGGCATGGTCAGCACAGAAGACAACGCAGCGTCTTCTAAAACCAGAGGATCCGCGCCGTGGTCCCACTGACAAAGGTCGCCTCGCATACAGTAGCCTTTCTCTGAAATAATAAAATAGATAGATAGATAGAAAACGAGACAACTAAAACAAATAGAAACTTTTATTGCACACTTAAAACTAAGAAATAATTATAAATATGCAGGTCTCGACAGAGCTTACACATTTGCTCCCCTTGGAGTCGAGACCCTAGGTCCGTGGGGTACCGATGCTATTCGGGTTTTTAAAAAATTATCTAGTTAATGGTTTAATCGGGTATTTATCGCGTACCTTTTGTTTTTATAACTATGTTTACAAATCGCGAAAGTTTAAAAAGTTTTAAAAAATTATCTGAGCGTCTGGTCGAAGCGACGCGTGACCCGAGAGCTGGTGGCTATCTGGCGCAGCGCATCGGCATTGCCATACAGCAGGGCAATGCAGCCAGCGTCTTGGGGAAGCGACGACTGGTATTGATATGGATCAGTTGAGCTACCTGTAGATTGTTTGCAGCTGTCTGCAGTTAGCTCAATGGTTTCAATTGTAAATACTGGTTTCATCATTATTATCATTCATTATTATATAAATAAAAATAATAATAATAATAATAATGATGGACAATCCACACAGCACCATCTAGCCCCAAAGTAAGCTACTCAAAGCTTGTGTTACGGGTACTAGATAACTGATATACAGGGAGTCCTACGGGTATGCCACATGGAGGGAAAGTACCTTGAATATTGTAGATAGAACGTTTTACTGAAAGAAGACATTATTTTAATTTAAAAAACAATTTAAACTGCATTCATAGATATTTAAATAATTACATGGTTGAACCGGGAATCGAACCCGTTACACGAGAAAAACAATCATCCTGTAGCTTTATAATACCGATCGAAAGGCTACATCGTAAGGATTATTTTTTGCTAAATAACATAGTGTCAGAAATAAAAGGAACACCATGAATTTTAATATTAGATGTATAATTTTGTTTTCAAAAAATGTCCTTACGGCAATGCCAGCTTTTCATGGATTTTCTCTTTTAATTGTGCTATAAAATCTCCCTTCTTACTTAATTTTATGATTCTCGGTCAATGGAAAGTACCCTATAGGTTTTGGTCTTTCGTAAGAATCAAAAGTATTTTTTAAATTAACTACAAATTTACGGTTTTAGGAATTTTTCCTTTACTTGTGCTGTAAGACCTTGCTTCTTGTCGAATTTTACGATTCTACGTCAACGGGAAGTACCCTATAGGTTTTGGTCCATTGCGAGCATTAAAAGTATTTTTTTTAGTTAATAAATTATTAATTTAGTTAATTAATACGCTCCGATCGTGTCGATCCGTCGTCCCATCGGATTATGAGAGTTAGGGTATAGAGAGTCCACCTGTGTTTGTGCGCACACTTGTGCACTATAATATGTCCTGCGCATCTGGCTAGTCTACGATGAGACTGACCGCCGTGGTCGAAATTCGGCTAGGAGGACACTATTATTATTATTATTACTACGTACCATCAAAATCGCGACATCTCCGCTTGAAAGTATCATTGACTTCCAATCTGGAGTCACGGGGCGACGAGCCACGAGAACGGTCGCGAGATCTATCACGGGAACTGTTGGAAAAATGAAGTTTTTAGAATACATCTTTAGTTTACTACGGATGTAAGAGGGTAAACAAAGAACCTTATTTGTGTAGGAAGAACACCAACGCTCAACGCGCGCTCGTGCGTAGTGCTTGTAGAGATGCGGAACGCGCGCGTCTAGAACCGCTGAAGATGTCCCTCGTTAAGGTATGAAACGTTGGTGTTCTTCCAATACAAATAAGGTTCGTAGTTAACCCGCTTATATCCGTAATGAATTCGTCAAACTACGATGGTTTTTATAGCAAAATGTATAGTTTAGTTTCCAAGGCAGTAATCCTGCGCGCAAGGATTGTAGTGGAAGAACACATTAAATGTGTTCTTAGAAATTAGAACAAATTTTATTCTGTGTACCTTACCTAACTGGTACTATAATAAAATAACTTTTTCCCTGTTTATTTTATATCTACAAGAGGGTAACGGTGTTGATTACACTTATAAAATAAATAAATAAACAATTAATAATGCTGGACAAAGTACCCGCCATATGATAAATGCTTATAAGGGACATATCAAGGAGAGGCCAGCGCCCAGCAGTGGACCTTTATAAACTGTAGATATAATTTGCTTATAGACGATGTTTGGCTACCACCATTATTTGCTTGTACTGACAGCAAATAGAATTTAAAAAGTGTTAAAACTCACCGTTCCCTCTCTCTAGACCTCGACATTCGTTCCCTATGCTCTCTGTCTCGTGATATTCTATCTCGCTCTAACTCGCGAGGCAGGCGTAGTCTCTCCCTCTCTCGGTCCATGTCTCTCTCTCGTATCATTACTGGGGACCTTGATCTGGAAAACGGAGAATTAGATTTTAAAATAGTTTAAGATTAATGATGTGGTGTGGTCAATCAGTCACCAAGCAAAGTCAAGCAGTCACAATAGGCTAGTGTCCTCAAAAATTTTAAGTGGTCCGTTAGTTATCAGAAGATATTAGACACGTATTTTTTCTTTTGTAGATTACACAAAAAATGATGAAGATATAACCAGTTAAAGTTCCGCGTGACGTCACACCATGCGACGCTTTTTAGCAAGGTGTGGCGTCACTAGCCCCCACTCCCAAACTTTAACGCGCTTTATTTTTGTCATTTTTTGTTTAATTGACAAAATAAAAAATATGTGTCCAATATCTTATGATAATCTAACTGGCGGACTAAATAGATTTTTTTTCCCAGGACACGGCCTTTTACCACAGCCGAGTGCGCACGTATTTTTGCCTCCCCCACGTTCATCACTCTTCGGCCTAAATAGTTTTTAATAAAAAGTTTTTTATTAGTGTCCCCTACAGACATGATTCGTAACGAATACATCCGACAGAGAACCAAAGTTATCGACATAGCTCAGTAGTATTATCTATACTAATATTATAAAGAGGAAAGATTTGATTGTTTGTTTGTATTGAATAGGCTCCGAAACTACTGGACCGATTTGTAAAATTATTTTACCATTAGACGCCCACATTATTCCTGATGAACATAGGCTACTTTTTACCGCGGGAAAATGCTTCATTCCTACGGGAAAACGTGTAAAAGGACAACGGGTAGTAAGAATGCAGCTAGTAGTATTATAAATACCTAGACCGGCTAGGTGGGCGGTCAACGAGAGGCGGACTGCGGTTTCTATACCGACGTGGGGAAGGCGACCGAGAGGCGAGCCGTCTGTAACAAGACAAATATTAAATACTTATTAATATGGTAGAAGCCTATATATGGTTGTACTTATAAACACCATCGTAGTTCGACAAATTCATTACGGATGTAATCGGGTTAACTACGAACCTTATTAACACTGTATTGAGGAAGGACCATCGCTTTACGTACGTTTCGACAAAGCCCGTGTCTTTTCTAGGGAAAAATTCTTTGTTCCCCGCAATGTACGCGAGGCGATAGAGATAGAACGATGGCCCAACTAGAAGAGAGACAGAGGTTGGAACCTACCACCCGCCTGGAAGCCGTGTCTCCATGAGAAGTCGAATAGCAGTATGGAGCCGGGTGTAGATACTGTTAGTTCCGTATGTACCCAGAGGATACCAACACCCGACACAGTAGGATCTTTACGAAAAGCTGACTCTCACGCTCTACAGCATCAACAAGCAGCGTACCCCCCACCACCTGGCGCTCACGTCGCGGGCTCAACGCGCACTCGTGTCGGAGAGATGCGGAACGCGCGCGTTTAGAACCACACTCACCCTGAAGATGTCTATCGTTAAGGGATGAAACGTCGGTGTTCTTCCAACACAAATAAGGTTCGTAGTTAACCTTCTTACATCCGTAATGGTTGGTTGTACCTGCTAAATTAATGCTGTGCCTGGTAGGTTGTACTTAAGGTTTCATCCACCTACCTCCATAGAATTGACACCTCTGTGTCCTGCATTCCGTTACATGGTACCTACCTTCCTACAAAGTGAATTTCTACCTCATCATCATCATCAACCTATATTAGTCCACAGCTGGACATAGGCCTCGCGGTCTCTACTCAAGTGCGTTTACCTTGTCGGTTCTTCGCAACACATCGCCTATATATATCTACCTACCTATCTGTAATTATTAAATTTGTATGATTTTTACTACGGCAAATCCGCGGGGCGTAGCTAGTTTATAATATTAAGCATTGATTCCTGAGTCAGGTAAAATATGAACTTACTCCATAAGAACTGACAAAAATTGCACTTCCATCACAATTAAATTTACCAACCGTACAGTCACACAACGTGTTAACTTTAGTAATGAATTAGTTAATGTTAACTTTAGTAATGAATTAGTTAATGTTAACTTAAGTAATGAATTAGTTAATGTTAACTTAAGTAATGAATTAGTTAATGTTCGTTCATATAATTAGAATGTTGCCCATCTACGTTCATCTAATGAAGTCATTAGTAATATTAGCAGTGATTTTGATTTTATTTGTTTTGCTCAATGGCATTTACTAAACAAGTGTAATATTATTATAGATATCACACTTCACACTAATCCTACTAATATTATAAACGCACAAGTTTGTAAGTATGGATGGATGGATGGATGGATATCGGATGTTTGTTACTCTTTCACGTAAAAAGTACTGAACAGATCGGGCTGAATTTTTGCATACAGGTAATTCTAATCCTGGAATCAAACATAGGCTACTTTTATCCCACTAAACAGTTCCAATGGGATAGAAGTAACCTTTAAACGTTTGCATAGAACCAACGAGTGCGAAGTCGCGGGCAGAAACTAGTAGTCTTAAATAAAAGGAAGACCATGAAATTTGACATTATATTTGAGTAACTAGTTAATACCCGCGGCTTCGCATGCATTTTTCTATGGACACGTTTAAAGGTGATTTTTATCCCATGCGAACTGATTTACGGGATAAAAAGTAGCCTATGTTTGATTCCAGGATTATAATTACCTGGATGCAAAATTTCAGCCCGATCCGTTCAATAGTTTTGGCGTGAAGAAGTAACAAACATCCATCCATCCAAACTTTCGCATTTATAATATTATATTTGAGTAATATTACCTAGGCTCGTGCCTTCTCTCGTGGTCGCGCCGCGGGCGCATACGTCGCTCGGCTGAACGCGAGCGGCGTCTGCGCCGATCTTCTTTGTCACGCATCTACGGAGTAAACAAAACGTTAAGACTATTTATTTATTTATATTTATTGAGGTAAACCATAGCGTTACAATTTCCATATAAATACTTAAAATATATACAGGGTGGTTTTTTGAGAAGGGCGGTGATGGCCAAGTCCGAAACCACGAGAGTTAGAGAAAAGTCGTGAAAGGAGTCATGCCCTCACCACCGAACTGCGATCCCCAACCCGCATGCCCAGCGTGGGGATTCCGGGCATTACCCCCAATGTGATCAAAGCCAATAGGCGCTTATCAGGGGGAAGCCTGCGTCCAGTAGTGGACCAATACAGGCTGTTGAGGTTGAGGTTTACATAATTTTATTTTTGGTAATCAGAATATTCAATAAAATAAAATAGTATGTAAAATTTTGTTGTTTCATTTTCACTTGCTTGCCCGCGGCATTACACGCGTTTTTCACTATTTTCCATACTTTTTAATGGAAAAATCATCTGGAATAATCTTCGTTACATACTATGTCGGCTCGATAAAAATCGAAACTTTCATGTCCCGTTAAAAGTAACGGACATACTGAAGTATTTCATAGACATAACTTAATTCCGTCATTCAGTCTTCATTTACCCACCTGTCAACAATACAAACTTCATAGTCTTGCATATAACAAACAGAAAATAAATTTGTGGAAGGGTTATAAGTATGTTTCTATTATTCCATTATGGATGTAAGCACCTTGTTTGTGTTGGAGGAACACCAACGTTTCATTCCTTAACAAGGGATTTTTTCCGGGTGTTTGTGGTTACAGTGACTCCCTGGTTAAGGGATGAAACTTTGGTGTTCTTGTGGATTTAGGCCTCCCTTTAAAATCGACAGCATTTGCAGCTCTGCTTTCAGAAAGGTGACTTTCAAATTGTACAACTATTCAGCCAGTATCTAACCAAACTGTACAAGTATTCAACCAGTATCTTACCAAACTGTACAACTATTCAGCCATTATCTTACCAAACTGTACAACTATTCATCCAGTATCTCACTAAATTGTACAACTAATCAGCCAATATCTTACCAAATCATTCCTCCGGTCCCTTCTGCGCGGAGGCTGGTCTACTGGTTCTTCGAGCAGCTCTGTTAAAGGCATCACCTGGAAAGATTGTGAAAACATTGTCTTTAGTAAACATTTCGTGCGAGTCAACAGGCTGAGATATCTATCAGCACTTTTACATCCACTGCTGAACGTGCCTGGGTGGCAAACCTCCCTTGTGGGACAAGGGGGATTTGCCACCCCCACAAGGGAGTTTTTATATTAATTAAAAATTAGCAAGCTGAAGTGGCAGTGGGCCGGCCTTATCTTGCGAAGAACCGACAACCGATGAGGTAAACGTCGGACGCCCTCCAGCCAGGTTGAGACGACGACCTGCAAAAGTCTGCAGGCAGATGCTGGATGCGGTATCGTTACTTTGGTACCAGGGTACCACATCTCCATCTCCTTGACGTCCCGGTGACGACGGCAGTGGACAAACTGTGTAAGTTTGTGGGATAAGCACTATCGAGACATAAAACCTTACAGATATCCTGCTGGAACTTTTCAGGTAGTTGCTGATAGTTACCTTTACTAAAGTCTGCTCGTGTTGTGGCGCGGTGCGCTTGAGCGGCGGCGCGCGCGTTACGACGACGCGACGCGGCGGCGGCGCGACGCGGACGGGGGAAAGAGAACCGTTGGATGCTGTAAAAGAGAGATTTGATTAGAAATAGAAATATAGAAATAGAAATAGAAACATTTATTATTTTATGATTAATGGTGGTACAAAATGTAGAAGATAGACTACTCCTCGAATACTCTCTCAGAATTAAGCAAGTGTCGAGTGACGAATATTTGACATATTTTTAATGAAAACTGTCAAAAAATCGCGGGTTTTGAGCTTTCCAATTCATGAAACTATGCCGAAATATTGGAAAGCTCAAAACTCAAATCATAAGGTAAATATCTATTGTAAATGACTGTAGATTTAATAACTATGATGGATTTAAAAGTTTTATTGTATGTCATGGTCTTATGAAATGGAAGAAACAGATTCTGTCTGAAACCGTAGTAGGGCAAGACAATAATTGCGGTACTCACTATACTATTTTTAAGGATTGCGTACCTACTAAAATTTTAAAACCCCCGAAGGATTTTCACGAAACATGGCTAAGAACACTCGGGATAAAATTATCTATGACACAAAAAAAACCAAACGAAAATCAGTTCATCCGTTTGGGAGCTACGATACCACAGACATATACACAGATAGATAGACACGTTAAACTAACCCCTCTCTTTTTGCGTCGGGGGTTAAAAAAGTTATCAAAAAGCAAATAGTTATGTAAAAGGTTCATAATAAACTTACTATGGTTCTCTTCAAATTGCTCCTTCTGCAGGTCTGGTTCTGAAAAAAATATGGGGTCTATCTTAGCGCTCGTAACAGAATATGATAACTTTTTTTTTATTGTGAATGGCAAAGTTGACCACCATCAATCACATTTAAGAAAGTGACGATGTGGCCTAAGATGGGGCTTGCTTTCCCAGAAGGAACTTTTGACTAGGGATTTAAAGTCTCCGAGATTGTACTTTTATTCTTTTTTTTTTATTTCGTATCTATATTTAGAGATCTTTTTTTGTTGAATAATTCTGTAATACGTTGTAGATACTTGTGTTATGTAATGTCTCTTTGTAATGTTGGTTTTCTGGTGTACAATTAAGAATTTTTGTATTGCATTGTTGTTATACAACTGTATTGGTTTACGCAGCGCCAGTAAAGCATCATTCATCATCGTATTACACCCTATGTACACAAAACCCGAACGCGGGCCTCCCTCTGATAAGCGCCTTATTGGATTTTGTCCCATGGGGATAATACCCATAATCCCCTGGCTGGGCATGCGGGTTAGGGATCGCAGTTCGGTGGTAGAAATTGTTCTGTAGGGGGCGCTGCTGCCCGCTTCGGAGGATATCCCTTAGTCGCCTCTTACGACACCCGCGGGAAGAATTGGAGTGGTGCAAATTCAAAGCCGGCACCACACAGCTATAGCTTAGCTCCTTTTTCGCGTTCAGACAGACAGGCAGACGCGGCGAGTAGGCTTTGTTTTATAATGTGATGACGAATTTCGACCACGGCGGCCAGTCAAAACATAAATCATTTCAATAGACCGCAGGGTTTCTGATATCTCGAACAAAATATGTGCGAAACAGTGCACTTTCATGATTTTTTTTTCAAATTTTTTTCTCAAATGGCCTTTCAATTTTTAAAGAACCGAAGAAAGAAATTTATGTGATTCGAGTTTTTTACCACGGGGATCCCTTGAGTGCTGAAATCTAGGTCAAGTTTGAAAGCACCTTAACAACTACTGGATTTTTGAAGACGTACTAGTAGACAAGTTCTCAAAGTTACCATGGTTATCCTCAACAGACTGCTTCGCCAGCTCCAGTTCTGGAGGGGGAGTGGGGGGCTTGGCTTCAATCTCCTGCGGTTTTAAGTACTCGTTGCTTTCTAACGATTTGAACAGCATCTCTACGAATGGTTTCGTCTCTGAAAGAAAGAAAGAGTGTTTAAATAATATTCCGAAAATTTCGACCTCGGCCGGACATAAACCAGTTACCTTACCTCAGTACGGGCCCTTTTTCTCACATAATTCAGTTCCCATGGGATAGAAATCACCTTTAAAACGTTTCCATACAAACAACGCGTGCGAAGCCGCGGGCATAAACTAGTATTATAAATGGAAAAGTTTATATGTATGGATGGATGGATATTTGTTACTTCTTCACGCCAAAACTATTGAACAGATCGGGCTGAAATTTTACATTATGGGTAGTTCTAGGCCTCGAATAAAACAGACTACTTTCTATCCCATAAATAAATATCCATGGGATATAAAAAACCTTTAAATGTTTCCATGTAAACAAAGCGTGCGAAGGCACGCGTATAAACTAGTAGTAACATAAACGTTAGTTTTGAATCGTTACTAAATACTGTGTAGGTAAACTATAGAAGGAGACAGCCTGGATCCTGAAATACCTATAGCTTAGGCTATTTTAAGGACCCTACGGATTCAGGTTAAACATTAACACTTGTAATTGTGTCAAAATATATATTTTTTGGTACAAAACAGATATAAAACGAACAAATGGAAAACAGAAACATAAACTGGAGGTAAGCGACACAAAAAGGTGGTATAAACCGTCCACGAATTTATTTTCTGTTTGGTATAGGTATGCCTGACTATGAAGTTCCCTAATTGTTGATTGTTGACGGGGAATGACAGAATGCAGTTTTTCATAGACACAATTACACAGGACAGGTAGAAACGGATAAATTATGTGGACGAAAGTTTCGATTTTTATCGAGCCGACATGTGTAACGAAGAAGTTAACGATGAAGATTATTCTAAAGTATTTTCAATACTTTTTCGTGGAAAAAATCATATCGAATATGTAAAAAAATATAGTTTACCATCATGTAACTCAATACTTCTTACTTTTTGTCACGGAAGAACGCGTGTTATGCCGCGGGCAAAATCAAGTAGCAACCAAACAACAAAAATAATACTATTTTATTCTATTGAATATTCTGATTCCAAAAATAAAGTTTTTTAGACGCCTGAGTAAAGTCTGTAAAATAATACAAAATTTTGAGCAACAATAACAAAATCGACTACAACTTCTTCATAAAAAAATCGATTGTCATAAAATATCGAATCGGTAAAGCATTAGGTTATGTTATGTATGACTATTGGATTGTCAGTCGAACCACCAAAAACAAAATAATTTCATGGAATAGGTATAGGTAGTAAATTTAAAGTTAGGTTGCTCAGCCTGCTCAGGACTTTTTTATTGACCTTTTTAAGGTGTACAATACTGTAGTACATTTTTTTTATCTATCTACGAGATAGCTGGGTTCAGCCAGCTAGCTGGATTCAGAGTTTGCAATGTAAGCGCAAAAAAATGAGTTTATTTACGACATTACATTAGAAACCTCTAAAATTAACAGTCTTTCCCTACTATAATATGCATCTATTATACATATAAACATTCCTCTTGAATACTCTATCTATTAAAAACCGCATCAAATCCGTTGCGTCGTTTTAAAGATCCAAGCATACATAGGGACAGACAGACAGCGGGAAGCGACTTTTTTTAAAACTATGTAGAGATACTAACCATGTTGTAAAAAGACGTCTAACTGGTCAACCATAACATCCCTGAGTTCAGATATCGGTTTCTCCTTCTTGACCAGGGCATACACGTACTTGGCCAAAGCGGCGGGATCCGCGTCACATCTGTAAAAAAATTTTTTAGAATCAATACACTTTATTTTACAGCGGGGGTGAAGACTTTTGTAGGGAGGGTGTCCCTAACATTTGACTTTTTAGGGTTTCTTGATTGAAGATCGATTTCGGAACCCTTATGGTCTCGCTTTGTCTGTCTTTTTTTCTCTCCTTAATAACTCAGCAACTACCGCAGCTATCAACTTGAAATTTAAAATAATAATACATTTCGTGCGCCTGTACAGATTTAAAGAAAAAAATGAAAATGAACATTTTCCATACAAATTGTGATGTCGAAAATTTTAAAGATAACCTAAAGGGTCATGTGGGGTATCAAATGAAATTCACCTTTCAGGCTGTGAAAGGTATCAGTTTGTACATTTCAAAATAGTTTATGCAATTTCTGAAGGTCTTTTCCAAATATTTAGAAAAAGTCGAAAAAATATCCATTCCCCTATCTCCGAAGATTGCAGAGCAATCCATCTATAATTTGGCGTGTTTTAAAAAAACGATTTCAAATTCTTCTAGTGGCGGCATCTAGTTAAAATTTTGAGTCTTCTATCGATCTATCTGACGTCATGTCGTATATCAGCCTTGTTGCACACAATTACCACATTTGATTCCAGACTCTTTATCTGTTGATTTTTATTTTCTTTATCTCCTATCATATCAGTGGGCATAAAAGATAAGTTATCTTTCCGATGAGATTTTCAACATGAATGAAGCATAGCATAAAATTGTAGCAAAAAACTTGGGACGGGTTTTGCTCCAAACAACTAACAGGCTAAAGGTTTATATACCTTGAGTAATTATGTACTTATTTTATTTTACTTTATTTTTATTTTTATTGTAATAAGTATTTATCTTAAAGGTCTGTGTACCTACTCTTATGGATCTTGGTATCTGAAATAAACGATTATTATTATTATTATTATTATTTATTCGTCCCTTCTTTACTTTAGACTACATACCGAAGCGACAGAAATAAAAAACATCACTTTATTTCCGAATCAGTGTTTAGTTTTATAATTTGACCTATTCTAAGTGTACATTAATGTGTTTATGGAAATAAAGATATTTTGATTTTTTTAACCCCGACGCAAAAAGAGAGGGGTATTATAACTTATAAGTTAAACGTGTCTGTCTGTGTGGTGTGGTATCGTAGCTCCCAAACGGATGAACCGATTTTCGTTTAGTTTTTTTTGTGACATAGATAATTTTATCCGGAGTGTTATTAGCCATGTTTCATGAAAATCTGACGGGAGGTTTTCAAAATTTTTAATTTTGTTCTTGTTGACTACTTGAGTTGGAGTCTGGAGCCCTACTTAAGTTCTTTTCATTCGCAGTTTCGAAATGCGGCCGCAAAACGCAACGTGCAGCGACACTCGTTTACTCGTTTTAAATTTTGTGGAAAAAATACTATAATACCGGTGAAATAACATTTTCATGGGACCATCTGATCCGCAAAACATGATATTCTCAAAATATTCTAAAAGCACAACACGATGTTCTCATAATATCATATTTGCAAATCATGATATTCTCAAAATATAACAAAAACAAAATATGATATTCTCACAACACGATATTTGCAAAAAATCATATTAGCAAGATATGATCTTCGCAAAACATTTCTGTAACAAGCTTTGTTGCCTACCGTACCTTATTGATTTTGAAAGATTTCCAGTTTAGGACTTCCGCATTGGACGAATAACTCGTGAGCATTGGGCCTATCTTTACGAAGTAATACATGTATCTATGGAATATATACATTTTTTTATGCCTGAAGGTTCTAGGACTGGCCAGTTATGCGGCTATGTCTATGACTCCCTTCCTATTGTTATCTATTAATATGACAACGTCATCATGTTTTATTTCTGTCATAATGGTTCTTAGTGCGTTTTATGTGGCGAGAATAGTGGAAATGGATCACCCGAATTGTAGTGATGTTGACAGATATTCAAACAAAAGGTTGCTACTATCATTTTTGTAACGCTGTCTTCAAAATGAGCCAGAAATTAAATCCTGAAAAATCGAAAGAAGATAGCACGATCACACAATTCTGCACTTTCTTGCCATTGCTGCCCCCTAACATGATATCGAATGCTTTTCATACTATTATAGAAATGGCACCACAGTCTTCCAGTAAATTTATAGACTACTTTGACAGACAGTGGATGAAAAATATAAATAGCGACATATTAAGTTATTATGATCAGAAAAGTAGAACCACAAATGGCGTTGAGGGTTGGCATCGTAGACTCAACACAAAAATACAATCGAATCCACCTTTGTTCTTGTTCATATCCCAACTGAAGAAGGAAGCAAAAATACAACAAATAAAATTTAAAAAGAACGCTATGCATTGCCCAGACACAAAAAGGAATAGGAAAATTATAAAAAAGAATATACAAATTAATGGTATAGTAGAAGATTACGTAAAAGGCACAATTAGTATTGAGGTTTGTCTAAGACGGTTATTGGCACTAAGAGGCCACTAATTCAGTAGTTTAAAAGTTGATCTCTCTTGTACAATATCTTGTTCTATCCTCCGAGCCCTTCATATCTCAAGGCCTCCTCTGGACATCAGACGTGCAAAATCACTCCCTATTTTCAAAAAACTGCTTCATCAGCATTATATATCCTTGTAAAGAGTTAGACAACCTTATTTTATGTTTATGTATGTTTATTATTAATCTTTGTAGGTATTATGGTAGGTATGTAGTGTAAGTATTTGTTTCCTTTTCTTTAAGTAGGTATCTATCTATATATTTATTCAGTGCCACCGTCTATTTTGTTTTTTCATTTCCAGTCCACCCCAAGGTTGCCTGGAAGAGATCGCTCTTAGCGATAAGGCCGCCCTTTATACTTCCTTTTTTTCTAAGCATTTTCTTTGTATTGTTTCCTGTATTTGTGTGGTATAACCTTTTGACCGCCACCGTCGTCTATACTCGACATTTCAAATTGTGCCTACTACGCCAGTGTCGTTATTAGACGACCAAAACTGCTCCAAGAAAAAAACGAAATACACAATCTTTTAACTGTTAGTTCTGCGTTTTATTTATCCTAAAAGGAACATTGTTTTCGTTATTATACATCTATATTAAAGGTTTATAAGAAAAACCCCTAGTTGTATAAAAATTTCGATGATGAAACATTGAAATAAAATCCCGTCAGCGGGCGTGATTCGCACGCCATTGTCGGCAGGAGACGACCGCTAGTGTTGTGGTATACAGCTACCAAGCGAAGGTGATAAAAAATAGACAATTTACATTTAAACAAGATATTTATTATTTATTTCATGTTCATTCTCATGATATAAATAATAAATATCTATTATGATATCATAATAAACCCAAACTTTAACTCTGCAAACGCATAATGAAAATAAAAATGATCCATGAGCAGGATCGATAATTCATAATCCCCACCAAAGCACATCACTGGCTCATCATCCCTTAGCAGTGTAGCATACGCCACGGTCGGGACTACACGACCGTAAGTGACGTCATCAGCGTAACAAGACAATGGTAGTGACGTGCAAGTGCATTCCAAGTATGTCCGATCTGCTATTGATTTTGGATTTTATCTGCTATTGATTTTGGATTCATAGGTAAAATGTAGGTATTTGTAGGTTCATAGATCTCTTGTTTAAAACTTCGACAAAAGCATGTTTCTGCTTCGAAGCACACAGGTTCCCTGTAGTTCGGTGGGTAGGTAGGTACATACCTACCTACATTTTATTTCTTTCTTGTAAGATTAGAGTAGGTGCCTGCCTACGTTGGGAACGGGATAAATTTTTGTGTACTAGATAGGTAGGTACTTTCATCATTGGTAAGTAGGTAGTGTAGGTACCTAAATCGGTTTGATTATGAGATAGGTATCCGACTCAAGGAAATAATTACGTGGACAGAAAATCAATAAAAGATGTTAGATGGATAGGTAATGCGTAGAAAATTTACAATGAATGAAGAATGAAGGAAATAAAATAATACCTACCTAGTGAAATTTCCTAAAAAGCGGCAAGAATTTGTACCATGCATGAATGATAATTAATGAGAAGAAATTCTGCAAGTAGCAAGGAAGATAATTAGGTATAAAATACTTTAATAGCATTCATGGTACAATAACGGTTAGAAAGGTCATTGACCGTTACTTCGACCTACCTACCAAGAACACAAATTCTAGCACTAAATAATAATAATGCAACATTCACCCGATACGGGGATTCTTTCTTTAGTCTTATACTGTTAGTTTTTCTCTTCTTTTAGTGATAAGGCCGCCCATTCTGCAATGCTGTTATTTCTCTTTCCCTGTTTTGTTTTTGTATTTTCTTGGTTTGCAATAAAGTGTATTGTATTGTATTGTACCTAGGTAGGTACCTAAGTGCAGTTGACTAGGGTAGGTAGGTAGGTACTTATTATTGCGTCTACCTCATTGTCTCTGTGGCGCAGCGGGCGAAGGTCCGCCTGCGATGCAGGAGGTTGCGGGTTCGATCCCCGCCTCGGAACAAATTTGTGTACGATCTGCAGAAATTTGTTCCGTTGGTCTGGGTGTTTTCTATGTATAGTAAAAATATTTATCTATGTAATGTATTGTATTATGTATATCAGTTATCTAGTACCCATAACACAAGCTCTGCTTAGCTTGGGGCTAGATAATGCTGTGTGAATTGTCCAGCATTATTTATTTATTTATTTATTTACCTACTTATTACACTGATGGGTAGGGACTAGGTATGTTGGTATAACTGGTAGGTAGGTAGGTACCGTTTCTTTCTCTGCATTGTGTAGTGATAATATTATTTGTGTCTTCAATCTTTAGTGGTTTGACAGTTACTACATGGTAGGTAGGTAGGTACCCAACTAGTTATTTGGCATTCAATGCATGTGATGTGATGACCATTTTAGTTTCATTTCAAGAGTGGACAGGTATATACCTACTTGCCCTTATCGATAATCAGCGACTATAACCTACCACATCACTACCTCAGATGTAAGCAAGCTTTCAAACATCGTGCCAGCCGCGCCTATGTCGGCTATTCACGACAACAGAAGACGTCACGTGGGTGAATAGTGATGTGCTGTTGTTATTTGAAAATATTTGTTGTCGATCTGATTTCTGGTTTTATATAGGCAAAACATCGGCAACTGCGGCGTAACAATTAATATATTATAGAGTAAATTGGTATCAAGTAAAACTCGAAAATTGAAGGTAGTGCTTCTAACCTGAAGCCCTTCTTTTTGTAACTTGGATGGCTTGGAGAGTTAGATTTTATCATTTTAAGGTGGCGTTCAAAAGGTAATAAAAGATCCCAGATTTTAAAAAGTTGTTTATTGCATAAAAACCAACGAAATCAAGTCTCCATGTGTTTATCGACAATATACATTTCATCGACTCTTGGCAGCACCATTTTTTCGTAGGTATTTTTGGTCACTTTTGTGCTTTGGCGTAGAGGATACGAGAATGCGTTTGGGGTGTGGCGGTCAAAAGGATAATAAAGTGTTTTCTATCTATCTATCTAAAATTAAGCAGACATTATGGGAAAACCAACATAATAAGACGACGACCTATATAAAATCGCGAACATAACGGAAAAACAATTTATATAGAGTTTTTTCTAATTCAGGCGATACAGTAGGTAAAAAAGCTTGTTACAGAAATGTTTTGCGAAGATCATATCTTGCTAATATGATGTTTTGCGAATATCATGTTGCGCGAATATCATATTTTGCTTTTGTTATATTTTGAGAATATCATGATTTGCGAATATGATATTATGAGAAGATCGTGTTGTGCTTTTATGATATTTTGGGAATATCATGTTTTGCGAATATGATATCCAACGACGGAGCGATCTGATCATTCACTATACAAAAGAAACATCAAAATCGGTCCACAATTAACTGAGTAATAGACGAACATACCTTCTTTTTTGAAGTCGGTTAAAAATATGGCAATTTCGATTCAACTGCCTTGCCTTATCTCTTTATTTAGAAATAATTGTTTTCGTAGCTTCGGGCACGTTTCTTATCAATTATTAATTTATTACTTATATTACAACATTCAATGGTCATTACTGGAATGTTAAAGTGCCCTTTGATAATACTTTTAAACGGACTACTTATAAAACGGCACCACACAGACCAGGATATCCACCGGAGGGCGGGCAGCAGCGCCCCCTGCAGAACTATTCTACCACCGAACTGCGATCCCCAACCCGCATGCCCAGCGTGGGGATTAAGGGCATTACCCCCATGTGATAAAAGCCAATAAGGCGCTTAACAGGGGGAGGCCTGCGTCCAGTAGTGGACCAATTTAGGCTGTTGAGGTGAGACAAACTCGATGTAGAATGTTTGTAAACAAACCGTCCATACTTAACCTATATAAAATTCCCTCTGCTGCCGCATCTTTTTTTACGCAATTTACATTACTTATCGATTTGAGATTCTTCCTTCAATAAATGTTGCTTATTTAAAACTCAGCCCTTTTGTTCAAGATAAGATAGAGAGAGATTATTATCATCATCAGCCTATGTTAGTCCACAGCTGGACATAGGCCTCCCCTAATGAGCGCCATAGCGCCCTGTCTTCAGCTTGCCGCATGCAGCATCTGCCTTAGTCTTTCGCAAGTCGTCATCCGACCTTGCCGGAGGGCGTCCTACACTTCGTTTGCCGAATCGTGATCTCCACTCAAGAACACATTTCCCCCAGCGGTTATCGGTTCTTGGCGAGATATGGCCGGCCCACTGCCACTTCAGCTTGCTAATTCTTTGAGCTATGTCGATAACTTTGGTTCTCTGACGGATGACTTCGTTACGAATCCTATTTTTCAGAGAAACCCCGAGCATAGCTCTTTCCAAAGCTCGCTGAGCGACTTTGAACTGGTGGACCAGCCCTACCGTGAGTGTTCACGTCTCAGCTCCGTAGGTCATGACGGGCAGGACGCACTGATTGAAAACTTTAGTTTTCAAGCATTACGGTATGGATGACGAGAAGACTCGACGTAGTTTCCCAAACGCTGCCCAGAGAAAGATAATCTAACTAGATTTATTGCCAAAGATTGAAAGTATAGACATTTAAAAACAAGCCTTCTATATCTTGATAAATAAATTAAATTACCTACCTACTTACCACTATCATAATAACAAAATGCATGAAAAATAAATTAGTACGTATGATTATTAATAATAGTAGCATGCATAAAATTTAAGTGCGCAGGGCGCAGTGCATCAGCATTGCCATAGGTACAGCGGGGCAATGCAGCCTGCGTAGCGGGGACGCGACGACGACTGGTATTGATATGGATCAGTTAAGCTACCTGTAGATTGTTTGCAACAGTCTGCTGAATTATTTTAATTGTAAATACTAGTTCTAATTTATTCCTATTAATTGATTGTAATTTTCTTTGTGAATAAGGTTTTATAAATTGAAATAGATATTTGTTTGATTGAATTCAAATGATTGAGAGATTATAGCGCGTGCGCGGCCGCGCGCGGCTTCGCACGAGCTTTTTTTTTAAATGCTGAACAATTCACGCAGCTTTATCTAGCCCCAAGCTAAGCAGCGCTTGTGTTATGGGTACTAGATAACTAATATACATACTAATACAATAAACTACTTAGATAGATACATTTGTTTAAGGAAAACATCCAGAACACCCTGAAAAAATATCTGCAGGTCGTACAAACATTTGTCCCGAGGCGGGAATCGAACCCGAAACCTCCTGCATCGTAGGCGGACCTTCGCCCGCCGCGCCAGAGAGGTCGCTTTTCATTTTCGCTTTTTGTAGAAGCTAGTACCTACCTAGGTACTAAACAAAACGTTACCTACTCGTAACTCTCTAATTATATTGCGATTCGTTTATCTATTTACTTAAGTGAGTTTAAACCGTTGTTTTTCCAATAAATAAAATAAAAAAAATACTAAGAAGGTATCCGATGCGTCTTGCGTCCTCTAAGCTGACGGTCCATCGAGGATCAAATCGTAGGGCATACGCGGCTGTCCTACTTTCACTCGCACAGGTTCAAACTTGTCGAGTAGGT
Organism: Eupithecia subumbrata; assembly: GCA_949316285.1. Taxonomy (NCBI): domain Eukaryota; kingdom Metazoa; phylum Arthropoda; class Insecta; order Lepidoptera; family Geometridae; genus Eupithecia; species Eupithecia subumbrata. The sequence continues at coordinate 11,805,907 of OX438645.1, read as the reverse complement.
ATTTGTTTCGTGAGCTGCGCTTTATGCCGTCAGCGCTACTTTTTAACCGAGATCAAAAAAGGAAGGTTCTCAGAGAGGTGCGGAGATGTCCGCAGCGGAGACGAGAAGACACGTTTTTCAGCTAGGGTGTCTCCGTCGAAGCTGTGCAATGATGTATTGGATAGACTGGACTGGAGCACATGTCCAGTGCTGGCTTCAACGGAACTGAGATACGGGCGGCGCCGCCGCTCACATCTCTTGGTTGCGATGGCACAGCATCTCCGTTTCGATCTTTCTTTGTTTTCTTTTCATACAAATATGAGATACATTTCCGCTCGGAGGTATCCAAAAAAGAACCGACAACTGTTGGGGTAAACGTGGAGACCGCAGCCCGATGGCGATGTGGACATCGGCCACCTTCAAGTTCTCAGTCTGTTTGATACCTATCAAAGGGTTTCTTAAGAATGGATATTATATAACTTGAAAACTGAATCAATCCAGCATCTGCCTGCAGTCTTTCGAAGATCGTCATCCTACCCGGCTTATACTTATTAAATATTTAAGTTCTTATATTTCATGTATTTAAGTTTTAAAGATACTATGGACCGTAAATAAGTTAAATAAGATCTGTTTATTCTGAAATAAAAGAATAATTATTGTATTATACTACGTTTACCGAGTCGCGGTCTCCAAGTTTACCCCAACGGTTGTCGGTTTTTTAGGAAGGTTGGTCCACTCTGTGAGTAATCTATAGGAGCACTTATAATTAGAAATTCAACCTGTGAGGTATTTAGAGCGCTAATAGTCGCCGTGGTTTATAAATAGAGCTGAGCGACCTACGCAATGGCGGGTTCGGTTCCCGCGTTGCGACAGAATGGGTTGGTAAAATTATACGGTTTGGGAGAGGATTTTTCGTTTAAGCTGAAGTAATGGGGGTTTTATTTTTAGAAAATCAATAGGAGTATGTAACTAATTTCACACTGTTTTGCCAGCCTCCTGACCAGGTTGGGTTGTCTTTTTTAGGGATGGTCTTAAGGGGGCGAACCTAAGTAGGCCTTGATCTCAGTATTCATGGAATCCTCGTGGTAAAAAGCTTGACACATAAAATTCAATATTTTTTCTTTGGTTCCTCGAATGTAAAAACACGATTGCGAATGAAAATACGATAAAAAAATCATAAAAGTGCACTGTTTCGCACCTAGGTATTTGGTCGAGATCTCAGGAACCCTGCGGTCTATTGAAATTACTTGTTTTTATTCTTGACGACTTTTTTTTATTACTAAGTAGTCGACGACCTCCGTGGCGCAGCGGGCGAAGGTCCGCCTACGACGCAGGAGGTTGCGGGTTCGATCCCCGCCTCGAAACAAATTTGTGTACGATCTGCAGAAATTTGTTCCGTTGGTCTGGGTGTTTTCTATGTATAATAAAAATATCCTTATATGTAATGTATTGTATTAAGTATATCAGTTATCTAGTACCCATAACACAAGCTCTGCTTAGCTTGGGGCTAGATAATGCTGTGTGAATTGTCGAGCATTATTTATGTATTTATTTAATTATTAGGTTCCTTGAACCAGTGTCTTCATAAATTGCGTATTTTTCTTGTAAATAAACAATTATTTGATTTTTTCGCTTACGCCGTTACAAAAAGGGATGCTTTGTCCCAGTCCTATAAACGCGATAATGTCTATCCTTTAAAGCCTAAAGCCGGTGATCTAACCTAACGCCCGCAAAACGCAAGGGCCTGGAGAGGAGATTGCGCCACTTTTAAAACTAAACTAAATTTTATTGTTAATTGTATAAAGAATTGTATATTGTTTAATTAGGTTTGAAGAATCCCCGTGGAATCGAACCGAGGTCATAAAATTATGTGTGAACGAAAGGCCCTTAGCGGGAATACCAACCTAAAAATAATGATACAGTGATTTCATTTATACTTTTCAGTTTCATATAACACCTACTCTTTCTAACACCGCTTATGACACAATTCTTGTTATTTTTAGAGTTACTCACACTTTGTTTACATGCTGTTTCACTTATTTATGAGACAGTATGAGTCTCTTGCCAACATTCTAAATTTACATGTATTGTTTTGATGCAAACAAAAGTAATAAATCTGGTATTGATATTGTAAAATACTAGTTCTAATTTGTTTCTATAATTTGAATGTAATTTTCTTTGTAATTGAAGGCCAGAGCCATTAAAAAAATAGAGATATTAGAAAGTCTACAAATACATAATTGTATAACATAGAAGATAACATCTTGGTAGGTTGAGAGTATAAAATTTGTAAGATTTACAATATTGCCTAAAACCACAATTTTATTAGAAATAGAGTATTTTTCTTCACAGGCGTTTAACTTATTTATGGGACAGTCAGACAGTCTTCTGCCAACATTCTAATTTTACACGCATTGTTTTGAATCAATAAACTGATACTATGTATACCTACAGAGCAAAAAAAAAACCTTAAGATGAAGCAAGTCCCAAATCCCACATTTTGACTGTACGGAAAATCAATAATAAGGCAAAGACATTGATTTTTTTAAATTTGGTTGCTAAGCAACAAAAGTTTAGGATTGTAGTCAGTAAGTTATGGAAGTCAAAACACGATTCACAAAACTTGACTCGATACAAAAAATCCCAGAGTTACTCTTCATTTTTGCACAAATACTTCTATGGAAAAAGCAGTTTCATATTTTGCTAGTTATTTATCATTTTTCAATTAAACTTCGTCTAAGTGTACCCTAATAAATACATAGTTTAGACGATTATGGTTTTATTAAATGGCGAAAGAGTATTATTTTAGAGCAAAAAACAAATTTATAATCAACAACCAGTGAAATTGCGCAAATTTAAATTGTGTTTGAAAATCAAGAACAAGAGGGTTAATTTTAGGTTAAGTGCTGCATAATTGTTTATAATAAACGCAGATGATTAAATTATCAAGTGTAGCCTGTTGATTATGTATATCTGGTTCAAAATAGCCGATGTTATCTTGAACCAGTACTGAGACATTTAGCGGGCATGAACAGGGATGGTTGACAAGGCTGTCTATTTATCTAGCCTCTTTGGAACTTTATTTTCTGGTACGCTGATAGACTAAAATAAACCAACTTATTTATAAATATGTACTAGGTTATCATGTTTAATGAATCTTCTATGAATCAAGCAGCGAATCAACAAACATTCCAAGACTATATTTATGAAAAACTTAAGATGAGTGAAATGGTCAATATGTGGGAGCAAGATGTGTGTGCATGACATTGTTATTTTGACACCATTATTATTTTAGCTCCCTGCCATAATTATTACAAGCAGATGAATGACGCCTAAAGTTTTGCGAAACTTTCCAAGTCACAAACTTGCCAATTTTATTTAAGTAATCTTGCTAATGAATTTAGTGAAGACCTACAAATAACTTCAGTAAACTTTTTTTTTCGCAAGGAAAGCCTATCTATTTAAAATGAAAGCCATGTGTGCGTAACCAATTTAACTTGACGGAAAGTTATTGCGAAACGTAATTTGATACGTTTCAGTTGGCGCTTCGCTAAAATACCACCATACATGGTAAATAAATCGACGAATTTGCATTCCTAGCCGGATTAGAGGTTAAATAGTGATTTCTAGAAGCCATCGAATGTAAATAACAAAATAAAATGGCAGCGATGTACTCACAGAGGTTCCAATATGGAAGTCAACCAAGTTTTGAAAACGTCCGGGTTTTCTATAATCATCTTGTAGAAACTAAAAATATAGATCACTAACGATATTACATTAATAAAGCACTTGATTTATCACTGAATTAGCACTAATGATTCACGAGAAAGTTTGTAAATTTATTTCTGAAATTACACGTCCTTCGCGTTTCACGAATCTTTTTTTTCTAATTTTTGACAATCGAAAGAGAATGTGACGTGACGTGCGTGACAACATTTGTTGTCAAATGTCAATGTCATGGCGCAAACTTGGTATTGCCAGAATATCAGTGATTTTTTCTACTACCTATCGGATTATTGGGTATTCATTCTCCATGATTACCTACCTATTATGTATAGTAATATAATATCTGTGCTATTTTACAGACGACACTTTTTAATAATAATTATTATATAAATTTGTAACTATGACGTAAACTTGACTTTTATTTATTGAAAGACTTAGATTTGATATAACGAAACGCATTGGAGTAGGTATGCTAAGTCTGGTTTTGAATAAACAAATCGAATTGAACAACAACAAGGAGGGTGATTACGGTGTGGTAAGGCACGGCATCACAGCTCAAACGTTAAAGGCCTATTCCACTACCCAATTATAAGGGACCTTACCCTAACTAAGAGTGGTGTAATAAGATTTAGAGCGTGAGGGTCCCTAATTAGGGCGACGACCGGACGGACCCGGCAAGCCTTACTTCCTAATCGCCCTTACAATCGAGTAGTGTACTATCATTTAGGGCACAGGAACTCAGTCATCGCACGGCTAGCGTGGAGAGCGCTTGCATCAGTGTTTTTTTTATACGGAGCTACTAAATTTAATAAGTATTCAAATTCCTTCTCTCCCATTCTTAAATAGTTTTAAAATCCGTTGGTTCCAGAGCACTGAGTATCCTCATATTGGAGTGCTTTTCTCTTAATTTTAAGTATTGCTTAACCCAGATCCTTCTCCTCTTTTTTTATTGTATGATATTCATTGATCCACGGCAATCGCTGCTTTTTTAATGGTTTGGATACAACAGGTGCCATCAAGCTTATTACACTAATAAACGCACGTGCCTAAACGCACGTAAACGCACGTACGTGCGTTTGCGTGCGTTAGCGCGCGTTTGCGCGCGTTTGCGCGCGTTAGTGCGCGTTTGCGCTTATTTAAGCGTACCTATTTATTTGGTTCATTATCTCACTCATTGAATGAATGAATGAAAGATCAAAGTGTCAATTGTCAAATTATTACGCTGTCAAAGTACTAGTGGTGTGAATTGTCAACTTCAGTGAAGTTGTTTTGTCTGACATGTGACGGAGGGGTGATTTCCTTCGTCCGAGGTGAGAATAAACAAGCAAATGTCTATGTAACAGAATCTAGCCAGTCCAAAGATCCTATGAATGCTTTAAGAATGACTACATTCCTTCTATTGGAAAAATGCCACGGGCCATGGATCCCGCCGATGCACCGCGCACCGTCCCGCGGCGGCGGCGGCCAGAAAGCCGGTGGTTCTACCTCCCAAGAGAAGAAACATAATCGCGATTGTTTTTAACTAAGTCTTCTTTAACCTCGGAACGATTATAAATGTTAAACAGCGGGTATACAGTGCTGTATAGCCAAAGTCCCCGCTTATTACCATTTGGCTGCCCATAAAATGTAATGTTAGACCTTTTCTAAGTGTACATTTATTGTAATGGATATAATGAGTTCTTGATTTTGATTTTTGATTAAAGGTTAATAACACGACTGTGGAACACGGAAAGGTGGATTATGATAATCGTTCTGGAATGAGTTTTTATGTGTATTTTATGTGTATATAAATAAATAAATAATGCTGGACAATCCACACAGCACCATCTAGCCCCAAAAGTAAGCTACTCAAAGCTTGTGTTATGGGTACTAGATAGAGATAACTGATACATTTAATACATTATATACATAGATAAATATATTTTTTATGATACATAGAAAACACCCAGACCAACGGAACAAATTTCTGCAGATCGTACACAAATTTGTTCCGAGGCGGGAATCGAACCCGCAGGTGGACTCTCGCCCGCTGCACCACTGAGGTCGTCAAAATAAATATGTGCACTTAATCACGCCGCACTCGCCGCACGCGCCGCAGTCATCGAATTTTATTATTATTATATGCATTTCTGTAAAATCCTGTAGGAATATGAATTCCATAAAAAAATTCAGCGTGTAGGTACGGCGCGGGCGGTACAAATGACGTCATCCGTTTTCAATCAGTGGTGACGTCAGTTCCAGCAGTTTGTGCACCACGTATTTACGATGCGGACAGGTGCGCCTTCAACACTACGCATAGTGGCTTTAATTTTGATATTTTTAATTAATTCAACTATTTTAATAATATAAAATTCAATAAATTAGATGTGGCTTTAATTAAAACTAAAAATCACATTATTATAACCGCCTATTGTACGTTATATATATTTTTTTTGTTTTTCGTACTCAGACTGCATCCATTAAGTGCACGAATTCATAAAACATTGAAGATGATAGGTGAAATGTACCTAACTTTATAAGTATGGTTTTGCTGAAATAGTATGAAATTATGTGAAAATCGATGCAACCAATATGGGTAGATAAAATCAGAAGGTAACGATGATGTATACATAGCTTCCTAACCCTTACCTACAAATGCCGAAATCTACCATTAATAATTAGTACATTTCACAAAACATTATGACGACCTCCGTGGCGCAGCGGGCGAAGTTCCGCTGTGACACAGGAGGTGGCGGGTTCGATTCCCGCCTCGGAACAAATTTGTGTACGATCTGCAGAAATTCGTTCCGTTGGTCTGGGTGTTTTCTATGTATAATAAAAATATCTATCTATGTAGTGTATTGTATTAAGTATATCAGTTATTTAGTACCCATAACACAAGCTCTGCTTAGCTTGGGGCTAGATAATGCTGTGTGAATTGTCCAGCATTATATATTTATATATTTTTATTAAAACTCCATCTGGCAGCACCAAAGAGAATAAAATCAACCTAGCAAGCTGGCAACACTGATTGTCTCTGGCTAAGTGTTTGTGAAATCTTTTCATCCTTTTAACGTACCTATTCATTCAAAATCATTAAAACTGCATGGAAATGGATCTTGAATCTCTGCAAGATGATTCTCCAACAAGCCCGAATACAGAAAACCATGGGCGCCCACGCGCTGTCGTCAGCGCATCCGCAACAACGTAAGTAAGATCCATCTCGGTATAAGGTTTTTATGCAGACTGTCGCTGCGCCTAACCCACCCTGTACGAGTCCATTCTAGTCTAGCTGTCCATCAACTATATCTGAACAAGTTAATCTTCAATTACAGGAACAGACGAAAGAGCAGAATCACTAAACGGCAGATAGAAATAATAATAGATTATATGGCCACACACAACTACTTCGCGAACGGCGAATATTTCGCAGCACAGGGGGGCTCTGAGTTTACCAGAAAATGGAAAGACCTTCAGACTCTGGTAAATCGAGCAGGCCCCCCACGATCTATTGCGCATATTCAAAGTGTAAGCTTATAATGTAGTACTCTCTAACAATATTTGTTTTTACCATCCACAAGCTGCTTGTGGCTCATGAGTTGTTCCATAATACCTTAAATAGGTAAGCTAAAAACACCATATTCAAAATTTTGGGCCTCCATTCAGCAGATAAAGCATTATCTTGACTCAAACATCTTCACAAACATTCAGATTGATAGTATTAATTTTTGGGAGAACCCTACTGTCTTAAGTTTCGTAGGGTATTTAAGACCAAGTTCAGTCTAGTGAGCCATTTATGGGCTCATGATAGGAATCTGTAATCTCTAGGGTCGCCGTCATCGAAATCGATGAGGAGGCCTATTTATATAACTTGGGTAATATAAATTAAATTTTTCAGACATGGACGGAACTTAAGAAGGTGGCACGCTTAGAAAAAGCGCGGTGTCATTCCCATTTGGTGGCCACTGGCGGTGGCCCAGAACTCCCAGTATCGGACAGGACAAATAAAATCCTGTCCATTATTGGAAATGCCGTGGCCATTGGAATAGGCCCAGCTGAGACACCCATTTCTCGAAATGTAAGTAGTAAATCCAATGTACTGGTATCATCCCTGAGTTTAGAGACCAAGTGCAGCTATCATTAACTAGGGGTTTTGAAGATTTTTGTATGGAGGGTGCCCTAACATCGGCCACCACTTTGTTTTATTTTTTCAAAATCATGTCACACAATGAAAGTATAAATAAAATATACCTATTTGTATAGAGGATGCTTTTACAAATAAAAAATGTCATAACATAATGTTCTCAAGTCTTCAAACCCATTTAGTAAAGTATCTGGAGTGAAAGGAAGGCAAAAGTCTTCGCAGTCGCAGACGTCAGAAGTCGATAAATATATATATTAATTTATATTAAATATCTATTACCTAAATAATTGGTGTAGAAATGCAAATAGCATGAATTTGCTTTGATCAAAAAATTTGTTCAAAAAGGCCGTTTAGATGTAACGGACCCTGGCCTGAGTGTCTGTATGAACACCAGATTATATCATGCACTTATAGCATCTTTATTAAGCATCTTTATTTATCTTTATTATTTGGATATTAAGAAGTCCACATCACCTCACACTTTTAAAAGGAAAGTTTTTAATTACTTTTTGATTGTCACGTCACACTAGTTAGCATGTTCACTATAGTTACTAAGTATAATTATAATTTTGTATGTATTAGTGTATTAGTTTAGTAGGTATTATGTGTATTAGTATTAATAGTTTAGATTAATGTTAAGTTGCACCGCCATCCTGTATTTTTCTCCCATCGTTTTGGTTGCCTGGAAGAAATCGCTTTAAGCGATAAGGCCGCCAGTTCCATTACTGTTCTCTAGTTTATATGTAAAATTAGTTTTTTTTTTTAAGGTGATGAATAAAGTATTATCTATCTATCTATCTATCTATCTTTAGCTTCCCTGTTTGTTTGTAGCTTATGACTCAGTGACCTTATCGAATGACACAGTTCATGGATCGATATCATATAGAGCAGTGCATTTTTATTTAAGGTGTTAGGCTCAGTTCTTACCCATGTAAAAGGAGTGTCCCATTAATCTACCTGATTGTTATAGTTATAAGTTTGTAAGTATGTGTATCTACTTCACACTCTAAATGGAGTGAAATTAATTTTGGGACCAGGAAAGCTTATATCCTGGATTAAAAAATTGGGTACTTTTATCCTGGAGGAATGCATGCGAAGCTGCGGCCATAAGCTAATTGATCGATAAAATCCCTGTAAAAGTATGCTACAAAGGTCAATTTATATATTACTCAATACCTACCTACTCGTTTTTTTTTATTGCAAACATGTACTTCTGTATACTGTTTGAAACCACATACTATTATGTCAGGGGTCATTATACAAAAGTATGTAGTTTCAAACATGCACCCTGGTGGGGTACAGCAATATTTTAGCTAGCTAATATTTATACCAAATTATCCTATTCACAAAAATATACATAGGTACCTACGTAAGTTTGGGTTTCTTAAACAGAAACCCAAACTTACGTACTTTTTGTTTAAAATATATTATTTTACAGGATAGGAACTGGCACCATGAGGTATGTACAGGTAATCTTCGTTACGAAGTAAGTAATAAGAAACCTATTTGCATGCTTAGTTGTAACTTAAATAATAATGTGAATACAAAATAAAATTGATTTAGAAAAGCTAGTGCGAGTTCAGGCTCATATAGTAGAATCATCCCTAATAGGTAGTGAAATGTATCTATACCTACTAATTATATAGTAATTCAGGATTGCAATGATGAATCTAGCATATTATGGCTGGATATAGTATTACAATCCCTGCTGAATTAGACTGTAAACTTTAGTATTTTATTGCGATCTATTTAATTATTATTTATAAAAAGGTTTATCAAAACTGCCAACCAGGCCGAAAGTTCGGTTTCGGCTTAAAATCCAATTTCGGTCGGAAATAGAAATTTAACTTTTAGGTACATAGATTAATCTCTAGTACATGCATATATATATGTTTTTTTTGTTTTCTGTGATTCTTGGTGTGCAATAAATATATTTGTATTGTATTGTATTGTATATATTATTTGCACAGTTATGTTACTATTCTTTAAAAGTGATAATTATTTATTCGGCTTTCATTTGACCAGTCATCTGCCGATGCAGCGCAAAGGGACCGGTCCCCTATTCCAGCTCCGCGCTTCGTAAGTAATAAACAATTAAAGGTTATAATCGCATGTTACCTTGAATAAATAAGGTTCAGTCTCGATTTCGGCCGAAACTGACACCCAGGCCAAAGGTCCGGTTTCGGCTGAAAATCCAATTTCAATCGAAAATTGACTTGTAGCTTATTATTCCTGGACGATTACTTAAATAAATATGGCTGGACAATTCAAACAGCATTATCTGGGTACTAGATTTTTATTATAACTACATAGAAAACAACCAAAACGAATATCTGTAGTTCTGCAGATATTCGTTTTGGTAATATTTGTCCGGAGGTGAGAATCGAACCCGTAACCTTGTTCGACGCAGGCGGTCCCTCGCCCACCGCGCCATAAAGGTCATCAAAGCTATTACCTATTTGCATAGTCATTTTGATATTCTTTAGAATTGACATTTATTAATTCTGCTTTCATTTGCCCAGTCACCAACCAATGCAGCACAAAGAGACTGGTCCCCCATTTCTGCTCCGCGCTACGTAAGTAACAAATAATTAATAGTTATTATCGCACGTTACCACTAATAAATAAGTACCTTTTCGGTCCAGCCAAAGGTTCGGTTTTGGCATAAATTTAAATGTAGCTATTATCTTGCCTATTTTTGTTATCTTGAAATACTTTAGAAATTATAAAAAAATCTACATCAAAAACTTTATTTACATAAATACAATAAATGTACACTTAGAAAAGGTCATATTTTAAAACTAAACACTGACACGGAAATAAAGTGATATTTTTTATTTCTGTCGCTTCGGTATGTAGACTAAAGTAAAGAAGCGACGAAGAAACCTTTAGCCTGTTAGTTGTTATTTTTCATCCTTCAGGCCCGGAATGTTGAATTTCATGTTGGAGAAAAACCCGTCCCAAGCTTTTTTATCCTCTAGATACTCTGATATTTTATAATAAGCCCTTTTGCACAGCAAGGTTTTGACAATTTGTTTGAATTTATTTTCTGATAATTTTTGCAACTCACTAGGAGTTTTGTTGTAGAAGCATAAACATTGCACAAACAAACACTAATTTTATGTAGCCTAGTTGTGGACACAGCGAGTTTAAGTTTGTTTCTGGTATTAAAATTATGTTTAACACTATGTTTAGGGAAACGATTTATATTTGTATGAGTGTACAACAAATTTTCATAAATATATTGACATGGTATTGTCATTGTGTTTATTTCTTTGAAATTTACACGTAAATAATTATTACAGTCGGCAACAAATGCAGCACAAAGGGACTGGTCCCCTATTCCAGCTCCGCGCTACGTAAGTAACAAACAATTAATAAGTTTGTTGATATTATAGTGCGTAAGCCTTCACACTCTGGGTAATTTCTAAGAAATCAAATATTGGTTAGCACATCCCCGTACTGAGGGAAGGATGCGGGTTCAAGTCCCATCGAAGTCGAATTTTTTTCCGTTAATGATTTCTTAAAAACAAATTAATACTTATTATCGCACGAATAAAGCTGAAACTGACATCGTAGCCGAAGGTTCGGTTTCGGCTAATAATCCAATTTCGGTCAGAAATTTTAAAGTAGCTATTACCTATTTGCATAGTTAAGTTGATATTCATTAGCAATGATATTTATTAATTCAGCATTCATTTGTCCAGTCACCGACCAATGCAGCACAAAGGGACTTGTCTACCTCTTTTACTATCACTTCTACTCCGCACAAACAATTAACAATTATTATCGTATTTCACCATGAATAAATAAGGTTCAGTTTCGGTTTCGGCCAAAACTGATACGGAAACCGAAGGTTCGGTTTCGGCTGTAAATCCAATTTCGGTCGGAAATTAAATGTAACTATTACCAAATACCTATTTTAATTCTTTAAAAATGATAATTATTAATTCTGCTTTCATTTGCCCAGTCACCAACAAATGCAGCACAAAGGGACTGGTCCCCTATTCCAGCTCCGCGCTACGTAAGTAACAAACAATTAATAAGTTCACACTCTGGGTAATTTCTAAGAAATCAAATAATGGTTAGCACATCCCCGTACTGAGGGAAGGATGCGGGTTCAAGTCCCATCGAAGTCGAATTTTTTTCCGTTAATGATTTCTTAAAAACAAATTAATACTTATTATCGCACGAATAAAGCTGAAACTGACATCGTAGCCGAAGGTTCGGTTTCGGCTAATAATCCAATTTCGGTCAGAAATTTTAAAGTAGCTATTACCTATTTGCATAGTTAAGTTGATATTCATTAGCAATGATATTTATTAATTCAGCATTCATTTGTCCAGTCACCGACCAATGCAGCACAAAAGGACTTGTCTACCTCTTTTACTATCACTTCTACTCCGCACAAACAATTAACAATTATTATCGTATTTCACCATGAATAAATACGGTTCAGTTTCGGTTTCGGCCAAAACTGATACGGAAACCGAAGGTTCGGTTTCGGCTGTAAATCCAATTTCGGTCGGAAATTAAATGTAACTATTACCAAATACCTATTTTAATTCTTTAAAAATGATAATTATTAATTCTGCTTTCATTTGCCCAGTCACCAACAAATGCAGCACAAAGTGACTGGTCCCCTATTCCAGCTCTGCGCCACGTAAGTAAAACAATTAATGGTTATTATCGCAAGATACCATCGGTATATAGTTTATATCGCATGTTAACGTGAATACGTAAGATTCAGGTTTGGTTAGATAAATATTTGATTGTTTTATAAAATTTTGTTTATTTATTGCGCAGACACCTGAAACAAGCCGGCCAGGTCGGCAGTGGCGACAGATGGAGCCTGTGATCCACGTAAGTTTGTGCATAAGGTATTTTTATTTAGTGGATAATGGAGATATGGCACCTTTATAATCATCGAGTTATTCCGTAATAAATAGTTTACATACTTATAATTCTATTAGTTTAAGGAAAAGCAATGAGACCATTTCAATGAAAAATTTAATGCTCAAGAGCGTGAAACACTTATTCTGCACACTGTGACTAATAAGGGAAACTACTAGATAGATAGATAAATGTTTTGTATTGCATCATCAAAACTTATTATTTTAATTTAAAAAGCAACCTTTTTTTAATTGTTTTCTTTTACACAGATAACTGGAACCAACCAGCTGCCACGGCACTATACACAGAGCGTGCTTGCTGACCACGTAAGTAAAATTCAATACTTTATACAGTTAAAAAGTGAATACTGTTGGACCTACTGTGACTGTCTATTTTTGATAAAACTAGCAATAAAATTAGATAAACGCTATTTTGTCCTATTCTATGTTTCGTCTATCATCTCGAATAAAAAAATTTCTTCGTTCCATAATGAAGTCTTACGGCCGCTCCACGCGAACTATACCAACTCAAGATGATGATCTTAGAAGACACATGCAGGTTCAAATGGATGTTTTAAAAGTAAGTACAATATTATTATTTGAAGAAATTGATTTATTAAAGGCTATTTATTTATTTATTACATTACATACTTCGAACTCTTATTACAAAATAACTACCAGGAAAATAACACAAGACAAAGTCAAAGTACCCCTGCCCAATAACTTCTATGGACGTAGAACCATAGAATTTATGATACCTAAACTCGTTAACGAATTGCCACAGAAAGTCAGAGAAAAAGCCAACGATAAAAACGACATGTTTATCCTACAAAATTATTATCACAAAAGGCTGCAGAGTGAATAGGAGCATGCTGCCCCTTAGTCATTCTGCAACACCAGCAGTTTTTGTCGCTGGCCGGGTACAGTCGTCAATGTTATACTACAGTAGGTTTTTTTGCTTCGATCATAATATAAGTGCCTACACACAACTGGCGAACAGGTGAGCCAACTGCAGACTGCTACAAAAAATCTGCAGGTGGCTCAACTGATCCATATCTAAATATATTTATTAATCTTTAATTATAGTATTATATATCTCGATATTCCACAATCAAATAATACGATAATAACGTTTTACGACAGCTTGTAGGTAGGTAAGTACTTGCCAGAATCTACGTTTTAACCTGGTTTTGCGTAATTTCATTTATGTTTTATTATAAATCTAGATAGTAGTGATAGTTAGTGTTTTTGTTAATTTTATATAAGACGAGTCTGTGCACCAACACAAACCTAATATGGTTTAATGGTGCAACATTGTCAAAACATATGTATTCTTTTTAAATAAATAAATATTCTATTCTATTTTAGCCTAATAAATTACTTCTTACTTAAACGCAAACATTCTAACATTGACATTTATATTTGCTTGGAAAGGTTATATTCATAAATTAAAGAAACAGGGATATAATTTGCAATTTTTATTACGGTCACTTCAATATACATACAGTGTACGCTACGCATTGTTAGTTTAAAATATTTAAAAAAATAAAGTCTTTTGTCTTTTACCTACTATTTTTTTACATAAGTATTTATTAAAAATATTGTACACCTATCATTACAGGCACACCTAATGCGATAGGGTATTTATCTATTCACAACCTTAATAAGTAGAGTCACAATCATTATAGGTAATACTAATTAATCGAAAATCGGCAATAATGGTCTTTTTGAAAATAATTAATTAAAATTCTAATAATAACATAAAACAATACAATTTTATTAAATAGTAAAGCCTTGTCACACAACACTAAGTATTGTACGACTCCTCCAGCTTATTTTTAAGTTTAAAAGTATCCTATAAAACCATCACATGATAAGTGTATCTTTTAAAGGGCAATGTATGGGCTTCTACAACAAAACTCTGAGTTGCAAAAATTATCAATAAATAAATTCAAAGAGACTTACTTACTACAAAATATCACATTATCTAGTCTAGAGGATAAAAAAGAAGAAAATAAAAAACTCGACCCCTAACTAACTTTGCAAAAGTTACTGCTGTGCTAAGAGAGTAAGATGTTAATTTAAAATCTTTTGATTTCAGGACATGGCCAAATCAGCGCAGAGAACTGCTGCGGCAACAGAAGAGATGAAGGAGTTATTAAAGGAATTGACGAGATCGATTAAAGAGATCTGCATTCAACGCACTTGAATGCAGATCTCTTTGATCGATAACACAAAAGGTCCTTGCTTTGTTCCTGGCATCGACGATCGAACGAAGTAGGAGGGTGGTGGTCATTAACCTTCAACCACCTCCCTCTTACGTTTGGCCATCGATACATGGAGAACCTTGCTATTTCGTTTGATTTTTCTTATGCAAGGTGTTCGGCAGACCGTGTGCACGTGTGTCATAGTATTTAGTGCTGTAACTTCTTTCGCAGCACGGCTGATTTATCAACCTTATCCACTCCAAAGTCACATATATGTGACAAGCATCACTGTGCCCTTTTTGGAAACATAATTGAGACTGATTAATTAGAAATAAGTTAGCTTGCATAAATATGATCATTCATAATAATATTTATTGTTAAAATTATTTCAACACATTAGGTACTTTATGTTCTAAATGATTATAAACATTAGGCCTGTGATAATTATTAGGTAGTAGATATATGGAAAACCTTGCATTGATCTTTCTTATATAATAAGGCTGATTTATTAACTCAATCCACGCCGAAGTCACGTATATGTGACATGCATCAGCGTCCCCTGTGCACAAACCAAGATAATTGAGACTGATTAAGTAATAAGATATAAGTTAAGCTTGTAAAAATATGATCATTTATAATAATAATTATTATGTTGAAATTATTTCAACAAATTAGGTACTTTATGTTCTAAATTATTATAAACATCAGGCCTGTGATAATTATTAGGTAGTAGATATATGGAAAACCTTGCATTGATCTTTCTTATATAATAAGGCTGATTTATTAACTCAATCCACGCCGAAGTCACGTATATGTGACATGCATCAGCGTCCCCTGTGCACAAACCAAGATAATTGAGACTGATTAAGTAATTAGATATAAGTTAAGCTTGTAAAAATATGATCATTTATAATAATAATTATTATGTTGAAATTATTTCAACAAATTAGGTACTTTATGTTCTAAATTATTATAAACATCAGGCCTGTGATAATTATTAGGTAGTAGATATATGGAAAACCTTGCATTGATCTTTCTTATATAATAAGGCTGATTTATTAACTCAATCCACGCCGAAGTCACGTATATGTGACATGCATCAGCGTCCCCTGTGCACAAACCAAGATAATTGAGACTGATTAAGTAATTAGATATAAGTTAAGCTTGTAAAAATATGATCATTTATAATAATAATTATTATGTTGAAATTATTTCAACAAATTAGGTACTTTATGTTCTAAATTATTATAAACATCAGGCCTGTGATAATTATTAGGTAGTAGATATATGGAAAACCTTGCATTGATCTTTCTTATATAATAAGGCTGATTTATTAACTCAATCCACGCCGAAGCCACGTATATGTGACATGCATCAGCGTCCCCTGTGCACAAACCAAGATAATTGAGACTGATTAAGTAATTAGATATAAGTTAAGCTTGTAAAAATATGATCATTTATAATAATATTTATTATGTTGAAATTATTTCAACACATTAGGTACTTTATGTTCTAAATTATTATAAACATCAGGCCTGTGATAATTATTAGGTAGTAGATATATGGAAAACCTTGCATTGATCTTTCTTATATAATAAGGCTGATTTATTAACTCAATCCACGCCGAAGTCACGTATATGTGACATGCATCAGCGTCCCCTGTGCACAAACCAAGATAATTGAGACTGATTAAGTAATTAGATATAAGTTAAGCTTGTAAAAATATGATCATTTATAATAATAATTATTATGTTGAAATTATTTCAACAAATTAGGTACTTTATGTTCTAAATTATTATAAACATCAGGCCTGTGATAATTATTAGGTAGTACATATATGGAAAACCTTGCATTGATAATTATTGATAATTGATTGATAATTATTAGGTATTGATAGGTATTGATAATTATTGATAATTATTTGATAATTATTAGGTAGTAGATATATGGAAAACCTTGCATTGATCTTTCTTATATAATAAGGCTGATTTATTAACTCAATCCACGCCGAAGTCACGTATATGTGACATGCATCAGCGTCCCCTGTGCACAAACCAAGATAATTGAGACTGATTAAGTAATTAGATATAAGTTAAGCTTGTAAAAATATGATCATTTATAATAATATTTATTAAGTTGAAATTATTTTAACACATTAGGTACTTTATGTTCTAAATTATTATAAACATCAGGCCTGTGATAATTATTAGGTAGTAGATATATGGAAAACCTTGCATTGATCTTTCTTATATAATAAGGCTGATTTATTAACTCAATCCACGCCGAAGTCACGTATATGTGACATGCATCAGCGTCCCCTGTGCACAAACCAAGATAATTGAGACTGATTAAGTAATTAGATATAAGTTAAGCTTGTAAAAATATGATCATTTATAATAATATTTATTATGTTGAAATTATTTCAACACATTAGGTACTTTATGTTCTAAATTATTATAAACATTAGGCCTGTGATAATTATTAGGTAGTAGATATATGGAAAACCTTGCATTGATCTTTCTTATATAATAAGGCTGATTTATTAACTCAATCCACGCCGAAGTCACGTTTAAGTGACATGTATCAGCGTCCCCTGTGCGCAAACTAAGATAATTGAGACTGATTAAGTAATTAGAAATAAGTTAAGCTTGTGAAAATATGACCATGTATAATAATAAATAATTATGTTGAAATTGTTCCAACACATTAGGTACTTTATGTGCTTAATTATTATCAAATTAGGCCTGTGATAATTATTATGGTGAGTACAGACCAAGCGAGCGCATGCAAACGAGTGAGATTTGACGCTCGGTCCGTTCGTCCCATTTTTTTATGTAATGACAGCCGCCGAAGGCGAACGAAGGCCCTCGTCTCTACTGGCACGTTCACACTGGTTCTTTTGCGTTAGTTCGTCCGCTTTCGCTCGCTTGGTCTGTACCGGGCATTAGTATTTCACTCAGACTGATCAAAGAAAGAAGTGTATAATATCACTTTAAATTTATCCTTGTTATTAAAACAGAGAGGTAGAATAATAAGACTAACGATTAATAAAAAGTATTTTTCGGTTGTGTTAGGAGAGACTGATTTATAATATAAAAAAAAAACAAATACAATATGTTTTTGCCCTTGACTGTACCTACGTAGAAAATATTCGGAATGTCTGCAGATCATTATGTACAAACATTTGTCCCGAGCGAGGCAGGAATCGAACCTGAGTCGCCGGCAGAGTTTCGCTTGCTGGGTCAACAAATGATAGAAACATGGAAACAAAAGATTATTTGGTAAACAGTTTGTTTTATTTTCTGTACATAAATAACACTATGTCCTAATAATCAATACCTTTAAAATAGCAAAGGCCGCAGCGCTGCAGCCGCGCTGCCTCCGCGCGACAACTTGCGGCTAATTTGAAGGCGCCCTTAATCTCTTCCCCAACGCCGCCATACCTAGAATAAAGAGAAAGTTAATTTTCCCTTAGAATTAATGAGAGTTTTAATGAGAAAGTACTCGTCATGAAAAAATAACGTGCATTAGCAGACATAGAATGAATTCTTGAGCTGTGGCAGATAGTTTATTATGAACAGCTTTCCAGTATTGGATAACAGGGCTTCTCCCCCAGGCATCAGCTCTCTTCACAACCCATTACGTACCTCCGATATGTGGGTCTGATATGTGGTTGACTGCAATATAGACGCCTCCGGTGCCGCTCATAGAGATCTGGCCCTGCTGGGTGAGATCCCTGATTTCCCAGCGAAGACCCAGCAAATCGATCAGCGACTGTGGCAACGGCGACCGAGGTGGTGGCATGCCGATTGAGAGTCAGCGTCATGGCCTATGATGATAGGGTCACTGGAAAATAAAAATATTTGTTTATTTATTAAATACTTGTTCATGCCCGCGGCTTCGAAACGTATAATGATGATTTCTATGCCATGGGAATAGCCTATGTTTGATTCCAGAATTAAATTTTTTGTATGCAAATTTCAACCCGATTCGCTCAGTAATTTTGGCGTGAAGAGGTAACAAACATCCATCCATCCAAACTTTCGCATTTATAATATTAGTGTGATGTACTTGTAGATATCTCAGTAATTATACATTAGACTCAATGTCTGAATTTTCTCATTCATTATTTTCATACCTATTAAATTATTATTTTCAATTGCGCATTGTCCCACTGCAGAGTAAAGAGCCCTTACTCCCTCCCTCGTTTGCAGGTTTCTCTGTATAATATTAGGTATATCAGCATTATACAATAAAGATTGACAAGGAGGTAGTGCAAAGTGATTATTAGGTTGGTAAGGCATTATGCCTTGGTAATGGCTAGAATACCTTTAGACAACTTATTTCTTGAGCAGAATAAATAATTACAAACACTTATCATGAGTGGAAGATTATCAGTGCAGTGATAAATAACCTATTTTGGTATCATTTTTATCTAGCGTACTATTAACAATAAGTTAGTAGGTACTAAGTAATAAGTTAGTACATACCACATAAAAATATACATCAATTCCTCTGAAAATAGGTACTTATTAAATTCTGTCTCCTCGCCAGCGCCACTCTGTAGAGAGAGTCGCGAGTAAATGGATGTGCAGCTTGCACTGCTGCAATTCCTCTTTCCTCTTCAAAGTCCTCTTGAGGTAGCACCCTTTCAAATCAGAATACCATTTTTTATTTTGGTTTTAGTTGTATTAAAACATTTCATTTTTGTAGTCAAATTAAATACATTACAAAAAGCTTTTAGTTACTAAGTTACTACATACCTATCACTTACCTGTAATAAAGCAATATGTTGTACAATGTACATGCAGTGTAAATAAGTTTTGATGCCACTTGAGGTCGGTAATGGAGAACCCTGTCATGTCTTAAGCATCGGAAACTATTCTTAATGTAGCCATTTGTCCTTTCCACACAGTTCCTTGCCTTGCAGTGCCACTGTGTGTAAGCTTGCTCTGCACTGCCTTCTGCAGCATGCAGAACTGGTGTCATAAGCCAGGGCTCTAAAGCATAGCCAGAATCACCTGAAAATTATAGTTAAAAATAATGTTTTAAGTGTAGCAATAAACAAATGACACAAATAAATCCACACTAATGTTATAAAGAGAAAGATTTGTATTTCTGTATGTTTGTAACGAATAAACTCAAAAACTACTGACTGGACCAATTTCAAAAATTCTTTCACCATTAGAATACTACACTATCCCTGAGTAACATAGGCTATATTTATATGTTTAAAAAATAAATTTTACCCAGGCGAAGCTGGAACGGGCCACTACTGTCATATATTTTACTATATACCTTATGGATGCATAATATTCATTATGGATGTAAACTTACCTATTAAAAAGTAATTTCCTCCATCTTCATAGACCTCCTTCATTTCCCTTTTTACATTTGAGTTGTTGAAGATGTATTGGTCATGGACCCGTCCTGGATATCGTGCAGTCACACTGAGTATCCGGCAGTTAACATCAACAATCTACAACAAAAAGTGTATTGTTCATCATGGATTAATGTAAAGAAAAAGTAGGAAGTAAGCACTTTTATCTTTATCAAGAATGAACATACCAACTGACAGTTTAAGGAGTATATACCCTTTCTATTTTTATATTGAGCAGATTGGGGTTTTTTGGGGGAAACTATAGCCACATGTGTGCAGTCTATAGCCCCTAGCACATTATCCACCCCATATTTGGCAAGGAAACCATCTGAAATTTCCTTCCGTTGTGTCTCTGTGCCAGGAAACATGATCCACTTGGGAAGTAATCTGAAATCATTAGATAGGGCTTTATGGCACTAATACCTAATTAAAAAGGAAATTTCCTCTCTGTTATTTACAAAATAACTGATTAAATAAATAATTTTAATGCTTCTCAGTGCTACTTACACTCTAATTACAGCAGCTGTGAAATCCTTGAGAATAATTGATACCGTTGGCTGCGCTACGCACAACCCCAAATTCTGGCCTGTTCCTTTCTGATAACTCCCATCCGCAATGAAACGAAGGCCAATTAGGACCTGAAAGGCATTATATTAGGGCAGAATAAAGTAAGCTAGGTCAATATGTATTTTGGAGTGTAGGTATAAGGTGCAGTGATTTATTACTGAGTGAGGAGACCTTTCTTGACTAGCAAGTAGACCTTTATAGACTAATATGCAGAAGGTTTTGCGGCAGACAAAGGTGGGTATTTTACTATTGGATGGATTGATTGGACTGATTGGAAAGTTTACTGGGGAAACTCACTTTTAAATGTACTGGCACCCCTCCTGCGCGGCGAGGCTCGAGGTCATTTTTAAGCTGCTCGGTAATATACAGTACCATCGCTTTGTTGGCTCTAAAGAGCGAAACAAATTCAACCTCTGGGATCTCAAAAGGGTTGGTTTGATCTCGTATAGTTCTACGTTCCAAACGCCTTTGGTGGCTTCTGGCCCTACGCCGCCGTCGCCACATTTCAATGAGGGCGTAATCCATACTGTGAAACGAACAATAATTGAAAAATAAAGTACCTACCCATGTGTGTGTACCTACTGTCTTGAATCCTTTAGAAAAAAGGTAATTATCTACCTAAAGAGTTTTATGGACATCATCACTTCAACACAAGTAAATAACGATGAGTAACAACTTGTTTCGTTGATTTTACAAATAAATATGTATCTTACCTTAAACAATACCTACAAGACAAGATTATAACTCAGTAATTTTAAGAATCGTATGCACAAAGAAGCTATTTACAAAGGAAATACGAACAGAATAAATAAATAAAAATAAACGAATTGAATTGAAAACACAAGGAAATTTACGACTTCGTCACACACGTGTGTACCTACCTATAGTATCGATAGCTCATGCGATGCGGTTGCGGCCATATTTGTTTGAGCGTTAATTTTATCCGCCTACAAATCGACCCCGATAAATTTTTGCACCAATTTCCACTGCCGGAGTACTTTTAGGCAGCAAATAAACGCACACGCGTGAAATTTGCTACCTACACGTGCTAGGCAGGTTTTTGACAGTATTTACACGCGATTTGACATAAGAGAGTGATTTATTTAGGGTTCATTCAGTTATTTAGCCAATCAGCTTAATGAAATAAACGCGCACGTGCTTATGTGGCGCGCCACATAAGCACGCAAAATGGCCGCTAGCCAGCGTGTATTTCCACTTAACGCTATGTAATTAGGCTACATGACGTCTCTATCCGCGCGCGTTCAAATTCAAATTCAGACTGGACACAGAGAGTGAGGGAGCCGGTATTCAGTGCAGTGTAATAATCGACGGCCTTGCAAGGGGCCACGCCCTCCCTAACTACCGGGCCCTGAATACCATGTAGTGGAATATGTACCCCCTTTAGCATTTGAAACGTTCGGGTGCGCGTTCACAGGCCGGTATCGGACAATCCGTACTAGTCCCAGTAATGGATTGACAAAAATAATCCGAACCGCACGGAGCGGACTGTCGCAATGCCGCCGCCGGCGAGGATTCTTGAAGGCAACTTTTTCCTTTACCTAATGAGAATGACGAAATTCGGATTGCCGATCAGTGGATGTACTTGACAGTGGATTGTCCGATGCTGGCCTGTGAACATTAGGGTGCGCCCTAATGTTTCAACTGCTAATGTTTGAGCCGAAGTGCCGTGCCTTACCACACCGTAATCGCGGCCCAGGTAATTTTAAATTGTTGTGTATGGCAGAAACTTTTTTATGTTTCTTTATTTAATATGCAGCCACCTGTAAAATTGAGGGAGGCTTTAATATACGGTGTATCTGTCGGTGGTTCAGCCACACTAATATTTTATATGCGAAAATTTGGATGGATGTTAATTTGCTAACTCTTCACGCCACAATTATTAGAAGGATCCGTCTAAAATTATACAGATTTAAGCCTTGAATCAATATAGGTTACAATTATATCCCACAAATTAGTTCCCGTGGGATAGAAATAACCTTTTAACGTTTCCGTAGAAACAATGCGTTCGAAACCAAGTGCAGAAAATAGAAAATATAATATTAATGTGATGTCAATGATTATGATGGAGCATAAACTTGCTCCTTTTTCTATTCATTCACCATAATTATTTTACAAAGAAAACGTATGATATGTACCTTACCTAACAAGTAAACATAATACTACTACCTAACAAGTACATATACACGTCATACCTATCAAATGGACCCCTGTTTTTATAACATTAATTAGTTTGTAAAAAACCACTCCAATGAATTAGTTTTTGAATGTTTCACTATCGTTAGTCAAAAACTCCTCATTATGCGTGTTACATGCAAAAGTTCTAGTTCCAATCAGAAACCTGTGGCTTCAAACTTTATTATTATTACGATTTATTTTCATCTAAAAAACCTACCAATAAGGTAGTTTGTACAGCAGTTTTCAAATGTGAACAAGAGCGTCATCTATACTGTTTGCGACTCACAAAGACTAGTAAATTAAATATTGTTTAGAAAAAAACTTCAAAACAAATTCAACGTTTTAGTTCTTTTCTTTGACTCAGTATATTACAGATGTCTCTGCTATCTGTTATATTTTAATAGTATAATAATAATATCATTCAGGGATAGGATAAGCTAGAGCAGTAAAAGTAATTATTTAATCTAAAAAGCAAAAATTTTATAAATAATAAAATAAAAGTGTTTTATTTCAGACAATACTAGGTACCTATATAAGTAGTGCAATACAATGATAGTAGTGCAATCTATTAAAATCTCATTGGTGCAATAGGACATTTTTACTTCTACCTCTTCTTAGCCATGTCCGATGCATGCACCGATTCGATAATAATATGACAATCAATTTTGGTTATAGAAGATGTAAGTAGGTACCTGCCTTATCAATTTTGTTATAGCGATTTCCATACTGTTTTACCTATTTTAAGGGGACAGATGAATAAAAAGACAAGTCTGTAACTTGTCTTTTTATTTAGGTTCTTTTCTCAGTTCAGTTTTGTATGCTTCTTGCTGCCAGCCAGCCATGCCATATGTCCATCGGCATACCTACCTACAATGAGATTTCCTACCTATCCATTTCTTTGGGGTTGTCATATACCTACCTAGGTCTTGAAGGGCTTTTCTCTTTAGTCGTCTGGTCTGGATGTTGTGTCTTTCTTCATGGGGTCAGTAGCAAGCTCATTTGGGTGGATTTCCAAAACGTTGGGCATGATCTCAGTTTGGGGGCGATATCTTCCCTAATTGTCGGTGTGTGTAGTTCGTGTTGCAAATGTTGCAATTGGTAATTTGTCATTCATGATTTATAAAGACGCGATGACTTTAGTTTTCGAATCCGAATAATCAATAAGAGTAAAATAATATTATTTATTCTATAGTACAAACATAATCATCATTACCCATCAGTGCGACACCCGTAGGGGCATCGCCTCGCCCGCCGCCGGCCGCCCCACGCATGAATTTCCGGTTGGCTTAACTTACGACTTCGAACTTAGGTGGTTTGACAAAAGAAGTTCGTTTAAACTTCCTGTCACCTCCCTTATACCGGAAGAAGTCAAGTACCAACCTATACCTATTGATTTTCGTACCAACTTTTCTTTAGCTTTTCCGAAAGTGGAACTAGCCAATTCAAATCAACATAAAATTAAGAAAAATTGAGAACTTGAATAAATATTTTTAGGGCTAAAAATTATATTAGAAAATCTTTTGAAAATCTTTTTAATATGTCGCTAAGGGATATTGTAGCAATTTAGTGCAGAAATAATGAATTTTCAAAATCAGACTACCGGAGATAGCTTCCTATCCTACTACCTATTGCTCCTTCATTCAAAACAAACCTTAGCCAGCAAAGGCACCTACATTACCTACTAACTGGGTAATCGGGTATTCTAAGTGCTTGTTACCTACAAATCTATCGTAATATCGACGGTAAAATTATTATTTATAAATAAATATTACAAAAATTTTAAAACTTTAATAAATTAGCGCGTCGAACTACCATGGCGGGTCATTCTCATCCGTACCCATTCATCCACACGAGTGTCCTCACTGGTAACAAATGTAAATGGATTAGGAAACGTGCTGGAAAGTCAAACATCATTCAGCGACTGACTGACAAGCGATATCTACTTACCTATTCGTGATTTTTATCAAGCTCAATGGGATCATTCGGATCATACGATAACAAACTTACAATAAAGCTAAACCAGCGCTGCACACAGCACAACCTTGTAACGTTTAAAATAAGCGTCATTTAAATGTAGCAAGGCCGCCGCTGAATCCCAAAACATCATTTTTTCAACAGTCTTCCCGTGATAAGGCGTGCTTGTTGCGTGCGATGCGTGATACGAATTAAATTAAATCAAGCAACGGCATGGACCATCTTTTTATGATTAGCCATTGACATTGAGGTGTAAGTTAAAAGGTTATAACAGTGACGGATACAGATTAATTATTTTATTCATAAACCCGCTAAGCGCGCGGGGATGACAGTCGTATGTCAAGAAATTGGCGGGAGTACTATTTTTTATTTTTAAATTACGAAGCTATGGCTTCCGGTTGTGTTATAGTGTTGTGAAAAGTTTATTTATGATAACGATTGGTTTCCTCGCCGCTGTTGTTTTTGTTTATTACGTTTTAAAGTTCCTTCTAAAGGAGCGAACCGAAGAAAAAGTGCAAAGTGAGTATGAAGAAAGATATGAAACCTAACTATTGTCTTGAGAAATAGTGCTTTAAGTAATAAATAATGCCCAATAAATCTATGTACCTAAATGCCTATCTAATAGGTACTGACGATTCTTTTCACAAATCTTGATTTATAACATTGAAAAATGACAAATTGTATTGCCCACACTGATTCGAAAAAATCTTAGTTAGGTACTTAACCTTTGTTCCACCTACGTAACCTACAGTTGCGCTTTATGAGTTAGTAGGCAAGTCTTTTACTAGTGTTTTCTAAAAACTATGGATTTGACACAGAAAACTGGTTTATTGGCGGCGTCGTCATATCAACATAGACCTTAACAGAGCCTTTAAGGCTCGAGTCGAGGCATAAAATGGAATATATAATGACACTAATGACGTACTTCGAATTTTTGTTATATTCTGTTACCAAAATAGAAACAGACCTTATCGATTCGTGTTTAAGTCAGAAATTATTAATCATCAATATATGTATAGTACCTATCGTAGTATATAGCAGGGACCAGGTTTTTTTTTTAAATTGTTTGTTCCAGCTTTTTTCCCTCCGATATGGATTGGAGACATTTTTAAGGCTAAAATTTTGCTTAAGACAGCTGTTTTTGCATTTTCCTTTACATGAAATTTCCACGCGATGTTTGTTTGACAGTCTATTCACTAGTTTTTATGTGTAAATTTGTTTATAGTGGAGACTTTACTGATCTAAGAAAATTGTTATAGAATCTACCTATGTACTGCCAGTCTTCAAATAAAATAAATAAAATATCTTTAACCATCTGGGTTAAATGTGCCATCATCAATAGTAGAGAGAATTGTCTTTCTTGACTAAAATCTAATCTATAGCTTACTGTTATCATAAGATACTGACCTTTACCTGAATAAAATATAGTTATAACGGTAGACTATGTATAAAATAAAGTACCTAGTTAAATAGTCTATATTTATTATTATAGGCAGTGTAAATGACCCACCTAAATTTTTCCAATTTACAGGTAGACTGCCTCGTATTTTCACGTCATGATTTTTACTGCCTATAGTTACCTTGTTAGATGCATTAGGTATTCATGATTACTCTATTTTAAAATTCTATAATTTACTTTAGTTAGCCATTTAAATGATCAATATCCAATCATCACCCAAAAAGAAACATTTTGAGAGCGAAGACATGTAGATAGCTAGTGGGATAATAAATGAACGAGTACGTGAACGGAAAACTCGTAATAATATTTAATAGTGATATGGTTTTTGTGACAGGTGAGTCGGTTTCAGACTTTAAGGATATTAAAATTATAAAAATGTGTTGCAAGCAAGGTGACGCGCAAAGTAGATCCGTGATCAAAAACTTCTGTCATTTTTGACCTTTGCTGTAATTATCTGTCACATTTTTCTAAATTTACTCATTTATATCTTGTTGTTTTTTTTAATATCCAGCTGATTAACAAGGTAAGGCACAAATAACATGTCCACAACCATAAAGTTATAAAAAAACATAGCCACATGGTGACTGAATTGCTAACAGAAATAATAATATTCGTAATTGTACGTTGTGACTTCGTGAACTCTGTGACGAAGGTGCTCATTTAAATATAATAGTATTTATTCATTCAAAATACTCAAAGTAAGTGTGTCTCTTTAGGATTCACTTGGAGTATCCGATTAAAATCTTTTTATGTTACAAAATGGTAACGAAGTATTAGGTATCTTCGTTATGGACAACAGAAACAAAAAAATACCTAAGTACTTGTGGGGGAAACACTTCCCACGTAAATAAAAGAGCGGCTTCGATCACTGGGATTTATTGTTGTACAGTTTATACCTAAACATAAATAGTTAACAATAAAATACGTTAGGTAGGTACATAATAAGTACCAGATTATACTATCATCAACATCATACCTCAAAGGGAATCCCTGTTTTACTTAATTTAATGGTAACAAACAAATAACATTCAATAAAGGAACCTTCAGTCAGTTTCCCAATTCAACCAAATTGAAAACAAAGACGTCAGCCTGAGTTTTAATTTATTAGCGTCCTATTATGTTCGTCAATAGACCAATTTATTGTTTATAAAGTAGTTTTAAGAATGGAAGTAAAAGTACCTACAGAAACTACTTACTATATCGTTCATCATCACGTCCACTGATAAACATGCCTGTCCAAGCAAGAAGAGTTTTTGCTTTCATCATCATGCTTTGGCTTGTGGATTGGTGATCACAGTGAAGGTTTTAAAAATACGCAGATAGAAGCTGCTGCTCCCTCAGATTTGATAGGTACTATTTATGATAAGTCTTATTTCGTGTTATTATTTAGTGTTATTTCGTCAGTCAATACCGAATAACTCGTCCATTTAAATATTCTGAATACATTCAGAAGTATCTACCTACTTCTTAGAATGAGGTAGTCAAGGTATGAATTTCATAACCACCCATGTGTAAAACCATCTTTGAATGCCGATGAAGGTACATAATAATGTTAATTAGCTGTTTTGATGCAATTGGTGCCTTCAATCTAAGAGACAACGTACCTTACGTACATCAAAATAAACTTCATTAAAATTTAAGATTATTGATGATGAGATTGGATGACGTACGATAATTTTCATTTCATTGCTTAGGTAGGTTACGTAATTGTCTATGAAGGTCATAAATAAGGTGCATTACTTGCTGTGAGAAATTTAGTAGAATGAATCCTACTATATTTGAGCGTCGCCTACTATATTTCTAGAAAAAATACTTAGTATGTAGGCGAAACTACTATATTTTTAGGGCCTTAAATGGCCCAAAGGAATATGTCATTCAACAATTCTTTTTGGGTGAAACGGAACGTCCGAAAGAATTGTTGCATGCATTTTGAATGAATGTCAATAATTGGCCATTTAAGTACTACCAACTTTTAAAGTTCGTCACTACTTATTTTAGATTTTTCCTATCCTACTATATTTTACGAGCAAGATCCCCAAACCTACCAAATTCTAACCAAAATAAGTTGGCAGCCCTACATAAAAAACACCCTCAAGTTACAGTAGTTTTACACTACGAGCCAGAGATTAATCTCTGCAGCAAGCCCGTAAGCTATCTTTCTTTCTGGCGCTGAAGTATTGCTCAGTTTGCATAAGTAGTTTAGGAAAGTAAAAAGTATTTCTTCCGGGCCCAGAAAGAAAGGCCAGAAAGCTTAATGTGTTTTGGATATTAGCTAGTATAATTAGTGACGAGCAAAACGTACCTAGTCTAAATACATACTCACGCACACACATAAATTGAAAGTTGAATTCCTTTCATAAGATTTGTCCTTCGTTGCGAAGGTATTGCTATTGTGGGTCAATTGAGAGACTATTTCGAAGATTCGTACTCTAGAATAGGGCTTTGTCATGAAAGGATTTCCGTATACGTAGTACTTCCGGGTCAATAATTTGCATTCATACATTATTTTGTTTTATTTATAGACTAGACTTAATTTGAAAAAAAAAAAACACCTGGATTAATTATTATTATATTACATTATTATAATTCATTTATTTCGGGCAAAAAACCCTTATTGCGAAATAAAAATATCTCAATGTAAAAAACATAATACAAAAAAATATAACACGTCACATAAAGCTGGTTTACGTCACTTTCTGTTTCCTTCCAATGAAGGGAAATCCAGTGCATATTATGACAGACCAGTTTACTGGTCTGTGTTAATATAAGGATTTTTGTTAACCTGCTGTGCGATTACGGTAAAATATCTCATTCAATGGATCGCCGCCATCAGGGGAGACTGGGTACCTTACCTACCTACCTATAAACAATTTCTGTTTCCATTTTTCATATTCATACTTATGTATGTTACTCACACTAGACCTTATTTTGCTCAACTACGTTTTATTAATACAAAGTATTTACTGTTTGCTACGTTGCATCAGAATTACAGTAATCAAGCAAAAAAAATTCAAGTGTGATTAATACGGCAATTGACTCTTTCAAATTTTCATTATCGTGTCGATCGGCTTCGTCCCGTCAGAAAGTTGAATGTATTATTTTAGTTCCTTATTGGAAACTTAAATCGTGTATGTATACCCAGTCTCCCCGGATGGCTCGTTTAATGGGCATGGGAGGTTTTAGCGTAATCGCACGGCTGGTCAGAGACCTTTCAAAAAGCTGTCTGCCTCATAATTTAGGAGCGGCCCAACCTACCCCAGAACAATGCGAAGCTAGCACGGACGAGCAAAGAAGTCGGACGTTTCTGTTTTCTCGCAAATAATTTGACCTTCATTTCACATATCTATCGTCCTCTTTCACCTTCAAATGCATGCTTAAACGTGACAACTTGACAGTTTGACTTTTGACACTCGATAAACCGTAATGAGATAACCAACACGCAAAACTGTTTATCGACTCTATGAAGCTTCCTTGCTACATATAAAACTGAAACATAGAACCTCATTCTTTTTTCGTATTCTGTTAGAAATAACAAACTACGAAAAAAGAATGAGGTTCTATGTTTTTAGCTGTATGCACATTTTTAGGGTTTTGATGATCGAAGATCGGTTTCAAAACCCTTATGGTCTCGCTTTGTGTCCTTTTTTCCCTCCTTAATAACTCAAAAACTACTGCAGCTATCAACTTGAAATTTAAAACAATAATACATTTCGTGCGCCTGTACAGATTTAGAGAAAAATAAATGAAAATAAATGAAAAATGAATATGAATATTTTCCATACAAATTGTGATGCCGAAATTTTAAAAGATACCTACAGAGTCATATGGGGTATCAAATGAAAGGTACCATTTTGTACATTTCAAAATATATTTTGAAATTTTTGTAGGTTTCATACTTTTTAAAATATTTCGAAAAAAGTCGAAAAAATACCCATTCCTTGATAGGGGGGGGGGGGCCCTATCTCCGAAGATTGCAGAGCGATCCATGTAAAATGTATGGAGCGTTTATAGACATGGATCTATATTTTACAGGAAAAATATAGAGAAGTTTGAAAAAAGAACACTTTTTGAAAAATGGTCAAAATGGGGGGGAATAATTTTCAAAAGGGGGGGCTACCTTACCGAGTGGGGTATCAAATGAAAGGTATTTGTTTGTACGTTTCAAAACAGTTTTTCAAATTTCTGTAGGTTTCATACTTTTTGAAATATTTTGAAAAAAGTCGAAAAAATACCCATTCCCCCCCCCCCTATCTCCGAAGTTTGCAGAGCGATCCGTTTAAAATGTATGGGGCGTTTGTAGATATGGATCTATATTTTACAGGAAAAATATAGAGAAGTCTGTAAAAAGAACACTTTTTGAAAAATGGTCAAAAAGGAATAATTTTCAAAAGGGGGGCTACCCCACCGAGTGGGGTATCAAATGAAAGGTATCGGTTTGGACATTTCAAACCAGTTTTTAAAATTTCTGTAACTTTCATACTTTTTGAAATATTTCGAAAAAAGTCGAAAAATTTACCAATACCCACCTTAACCGAACCACCCATTTAACCGAAGCATGCAGAGAGATCCATCTGAAATGTAACCTACTATTCTTAGGTATTCGTTAAATTGCGAAGTCTCTAACCGGTACTTTTGGTACATATTTGTTGACAAACGTTCAAAACCCTCGGCGCGCGAGTTACACTCGCACTTGACGGATCTTGTTCTATCTCGATTTATTTCTGTGGGTGTATGTATGTTTTTTTTTTTATTATTTTAGGGTTTCGAGATCGAAGATCGGTTTCGAAACACGGTCTCGCTTTGTCTGTCCTTTTTTCCCTCGGCAACTACCGCAGCATACATTTCGTGCGCCTGTACATATTTAAAGAAAAATAAATGAAAAATGAAAATGAATATTTTCCACGTTCCGTTTTTTGACATTTTTGTAGGTTTCATACTTTTTGAAATATTTTGAAATAAGTCGAAAAAATACCCATCCCCCCCCCCTATCTCCGAAGTTTGCAAAGCGATCCATTTGAAATGTATGGAGCGTTTGTAGATATGGATCTATATTTTATAGGAAAATATAGAGAAGTCTGTAAAAAGATTAGAGAATAGAGAATAGAAGAATTTTTGAAAAATGGTCGAAAGAGGGGGGGGGAAATAATTTTCAAAAGGGGAGGCTACCTCACCGAGTGGGTTATCAAATGAAAAGTATCGGTTTGGACTATTCAAAACAGTTTTTCAAATTTCTGTAGGGTTCATACTTTTTGAAATATTTTGAAAAAGTGGAAAATTTACCATTACTCACTTTAACCAAGCATGCAGAGATCCATCTGAAATATAATACTAATAACTAAAAATAGTAGTTACCAATCTACATTGGTAACTACTATTTTCGTTAAATTGCGAAGTCTCTAACCGGTACTTTTGGTACATATTTGTTGACAAACTTTTGAAACCCTCGGCGCGCGAGTTACACTCGCACTTGACGGAAGTTGTTTTGTAATAGGTTCGTCGATTTCTCAGTGATTTAGGTACTTTAGGACCAATATGGATGATTCTATTGCAACTGTATAAAGGTGACCACGAAATGGTCCCATAAAAAATTATTCACAAGGGATAAGTATTTGTCCCATAAAACTTAAAAACTTTTTATATTTAAGGTGATTGGAAGTCGGTTTGTAGTTTTTTAAAACAATCAAATTTATGTAGGCCAATATTCACGGCCTAAATATTAAATACACGCAAAGACACGCTATACTCTATCTATATCTAAGATTAGTGGCACAATAATAAAATGTAGGTACCTATTACACTTCTAACATAGTAGGTAGGACCTACCTTTCGGCGTTTCCACTGGGAGTGGAGCGAAAAAGAGCAGTGAAAAGTGGCAAATGTTTCCATTCAAGCGGAGCGGAGTACACACACACACACACACCACACCACAGCCTGCTCGACTCCGTTCTGTCCGGCTCGGTAGCCGCGCAGTTTTAATTTGAAAGTCCGCTCCATTTACATTACACTGTTTCTTTTTTCACTGATGCGGAGTGGAGATTTTGAATACTATGATTGGCCAATTCACAGTCCGCTCCTCTCCACTCCGCCCAACTCCGCGACAGTCAAAACGCACCCTTTAGCCTGTGTGCTTTTCTGACTGGGTATTTTTCTGTGGTATTTTTAAATAAACACTGTCCAAAATGTGCTTTTTTTTAATATAACTTTTCTGGCTGTTCATTTTCTTGAATAATAATTTCTATTATCTGTTTTGAAAATAGTAATTTTTTTATCCGTGCCATCCAAGCAAACCTAGTACCTATAGCGATTAAAAAAAGTTTTATCAAAATGACCATCTTCTTTATCACCTCATAATACTTTCTGACAGTAGGCCTCCCCTAATGAGCGCCATAACACCATGTCTTCAGTCAGAACTTGTTTCATAAAATAACTAGCTTCTGCCTTCGCACGCGTATTTTCGGTATAATATGTATCCTATTATCTAAGTTAGGCTTTGCTCTAAACAGTTTAAACGTACGCCAAATTTCATCTTGATCTGTTCAGTAGTTTTGGAGATCTTAGGTAGCTAACAAAAATTCAGATTTCACAAACTTTCGCATTTATAATATTAGTAGGATAATGTAATGATAGATTGAAATATTAAATGCGAAGAAAATATGTACCTATTGCTTCCTAAAGCTTCAGGTTATTAAACAATAAAATTGCATTCCGATCACCTGATGGCATGAAATGGAATTTCTTGATGAAAAGCGATCGGATTCCTTCGGGTACAGGGTGGAATGAGCTTTCTCGGCTTAGTGGTGCTGGTTTTATTGGTTTATTTTTACACTTGTTTTTAAAATGTTACAATATTTGTTTATAAATTCATATTAGTAAGTATACATGTCACATTCATTTCAATAAATCTTTATTCACTTAGAAAATTACAATCAAATAATAAATATAAATTAGAACTAGTATTTACAATTTAAACAATTGAGACTGCAGACTGTTTCAAACAATATACAGTTATAAAAAAAAAACATTTTATTGACTTAGAATTCGGTAAACATACTTACCTACCTACACAGAAATACACACATAACATACCTACAGCCGAACATGGAACCAGCAAAGTCATGCATGAAGTCAGCAAATCAACAATTAGGTATGTAGTCTATGATGAAAAGGTCGTCTATTATAGACGTAGTCCTACGTGAGAACTTATTAAATCTCTAACCCATTTGAAGTAGTATTGCCTTCCTAAAATACTTGGGCAAAAGAGCATTGAAGGTCTCTTTGTATTTTATCAGGCAATCTGTAGCGTCTATTTTTAGGGTTTTGATGATCGAAGATCGGTTTCAAAACCCTTATGGTCTCGCTTTGTCTGTCCTTTTTTCCCTCCTTAATAACTCAAAAACTACTGCAGCTATCAACTTGAAATTTAAAATAATAATACATTTCGTGCGCCTGTACAGATTTAGAGAAAAATAAATGAAAATAAATGAAAAATGAAAATGAATATTTTCCATACAAATTGTGATGCCGAAATTTTAAAAGATACCTACAGAGTCATATGGGGTATCAAATGAAAGGTATCATTTTGTACATTTCAAAATATTTTTTGAAATTTTTATAGGTTTCATAGTTTTGAAAATATTTCGAAAAAAGTCGAAAAAATACCCATTCCCCCCCCCCTATCTCCGAAGATTGCAGAGCGATCCATGTAAAATGTATGGAGCGTTTATAGTCATTGATCTATATTTTACAGGAAAAATATAGAGAAGTTTGAAAAAAGAACACATTTTGAAAAATGGTCAAAAATGGGGGGAATAATTTTCAAAAGGGGGAGCTACCTCACCGAGTGGGGTATCAAATGAAAGGTATTGGTTTGTAAATTTCAAAACAGTTTTCCAAATTTCTGTAGGTTTCATACTTTTTGAAATATTTTGAAAAAAGTCGAAAAAATACCCATTCCCCCCCCCCTATCTCCGAAGTTTGCCGAGCGATCCATTTAAAATGTATGAAGCGTTTGTAGATATGGATCTATATTTTACAGGAAAAATATAGAGAAGTCTGTAAAAAGAACACTTTTTGAAAAATGGTCAAAAAGGAATAATTTTCAAAAGGGGGCTACCCCACCGAGTGGGGTATCAAATGAAAGGTATCAATTTGGACATTTCAAAACAGTTTTTAAAATTTCTGTAACTTTCATACTTTTTGAAATATTTCGAAAAATGTCGAAAAATTTATCATTACCCACCTTAACCGAAGCATGCATAGAGATCCATATGAAATGTAGGTTGGTACCTACTATTCTTAGGTATTCGTTAAACTGCGAAGTCTCTAACCGGTACTTTTGGTACATATTTGTTGACAAACGTTCAAAACCCTCGGCGCGCGAGTTACACTCGCACTTGACGGATCTTGTTTATCATAAACCTACCTTTTTGTTGTTTCCAATACGTATAAAGGCCTACCAAGTTATAAAGATAAATAATTTCTGAGTACT
Source organism: Eupithecia subumbrata (assembly GCA_949316285.1). Classification (NCBI taxonomy): domain Eukaryota; kingdom Metazoa; phylum Arthropoda; class Insecta; order Lepidoptera; family Geometridae; genus Eupithecia; species Eupithecia subumbrata. Next base: position 11,770,916 of record OX438645.1, on the reverse strand, counting down.
ATAATTATTATAGTACTTAGGCGAGTAGGTACATTCTATTTATTTATTTACATTCATTTTACATTCATAAATTTTAATATTTCCTACAATGTAATATGTAAACATTTGTGTATTTCCAATTAGCAATTAATAAGGAACCAAACCAATCTAGCAGATTTCAGTACCTATATTTTATGTAGGTATATATTATGATTATGTACCTATCTACCTACCTAAAGGTAGGCTGGTATAATAATATATTAAAGTAGTTAGAGTCCAATAAAATCACTTAACATAAACACACATCATCACAATTTCCCACTCTAGCCTCTACATTCAACTAACCGAGGTTTTTATTTTCGAATAAGGTACATAGGTATTTTATTTTATTTTCAGAATCACAAATGGCCGAACAGGAGCAGGCTCGCTGTTCCTCGAGTGAGAGCGACAACTTCGAAAAAATTGACTCCGAAGATGTCAAAGACGCAAATGTGAGTGCTATCATTATTTTTAAGGCGCTACCTAATAAAAGAGACATGAATGGCGATTTGCAAATGAGGAGGTCAGGAACAAAAGATGACATAGTAAATGGTTTAATCGGGTATTTATCGCGTACCTTTAGTTATTATTTCCCCTTCTCATTTTTAAAAGGTGACATTTACGCATTCGGCTCGATGTTTTTTTTTCAATCGGTTTCAAAACTTTGCATTTTATAGATTTCCGAATGCTTTTATTGCAATTGGTGAGTTATTTTAAGAAAAAATAGCATACCTATAAAAGCAGCATTCTGTTCAAAAGGTAACATTTACATTCACTTAAAAAAGTAGTTGAGGCTTTTGAACCAAAACGTGTCATTTTTGATCCAAAACGTGTCCAATGACGTGGGAATTGTATCAAATAGGTACAGTACATTTTGTGTAAAAAAATATATCGATTGTAAAACGATTAACGAATGATAAATAGGAAGTTTTAAAAATGACATATTTTATCACATTGAATCAAATGCTGACATTTTATATTGTGTAAGATCAAAAGGTGTCATTTAAAATTATTTTCTTAAATATTTCGTATAGTTATCAATACATTTTAGCATTACTTAATAGCTTATAATAATAATATTAATAATAATAATATATAATATATATAGCTTAATAATAATAATATTACTTAATACCTACATGTATTTTTTCAAATTAAACTGTTACTGGACATAATACATTTTGCTCATTTCCTGAAAAAAAAACAAAAAGTGTAAATGACACCTTTTGTTCCTAACCTCCTCAAATGTAATCACAACATAAATAACAGCATTATTCTGTATCAGCATTTAGGGTACATAAAGTAAGTTAGTTCTATAATTTAGTGCGAGTATACCTATCGTAGGTATTTTCACACTCTATCATATAACTTTAACTTTCTTCCAAGCGCGGTGTCACTACACTACCTGCACTGCCTCTAGAAAAATAAAAGTTACTTGCTTGACTTTGAAAAAGGTACCTATATAAATTTAAGGGTCTGTAAAAAATAAATTAAAATAATTCTACAGATGAATGATAAACCGTAAAAAAAAAGTACTAACTTACCTACCTACATCCTATGATGCATTATTCCTTTTCTATGACCTATCTAGAGCATGTTGGTGACTTTGAGAAGTTTGAGATTATAGATGGCACTGCCTGATTTATGCACAAGCGTTGTATCTAAACCTTTTAATTTTCAATAAAATATTATCCTAACTCTTTTTTCTTTCGCAGAGCACCGCAAACTTCACCGTAGGGGACGAAGACCCAAGCATCGAAGAGGATGAACCAGCTCACGAGGGCCGTGACTCTTTCCCCAATGCGCCTCCGCCACACATCCGGAGACAGCATCTTACTACCGCGCAACAGCTGGCGTTAGCTGAGAAGCGGTCTAAATTGAGGTTTGTAGCATGGCATGCAACCACTATTTCAGTATCTTAGCGTAACTCGAACGGAAGCTGGCTCTCATCTCACCCGACGGCCGACTGGTCAAAGCTGGATTATGGCAGCACAGCTTAGAAATTTTAGGTTAGCCGGATGTTGAAAAATTTATAGGGAGGGTATTTAATTAAAAAGGGCAGAAGCATTCACAAAGAAAATTATAATATAATTAGTATTTACAATTGAAACAATTGAGCTAACTGCAGACTGTTGCAAACAATCTACAGGTAGATCAACTGATCCATTTCAATACCATTCGGAAGCGTCCCCAAGACGCTGGCTGCATTGCCCCGCTGTATGGCAATGCTGATGCGCTGTGCCAGATACTGACCAGCTCTCGGGTCACGCGTCGCTTCGACCAGACGATCAGATAATTTTTTAAAAACCCGAAGAGCCTCGGTACCCCACGGACCTAGGGTCTCGACTCCAAGAGGAGCAAATGTGTAGGCTCTGTCGAGACCTGCATATTTGCGCCTCTTGAGATCTTCGGCCAAATCTGCCGCCGCGCCTGCCCTCACGGTTGTCCTCGGAAGATGGGAAGGCGCAAGAGTGTCGACGCATGTAGCATGTAGTTATTTAATTATATTTGCACATTCCTAGTCTCAATATCCGGTTAGATCTCAATATAGGTACTTATATAGTTAGAGCAAACGCCATATCGATATCGATTTTCGCTTAGAATCGAAGCTGTATGTCCCTTTTTAAATCTGTAATAACTTCGACATATTCATTTAAATTACGTGCTGTAAATTGCCGTATTGATTTATATTATATTAAATGTGCAATGTATTTAAGGTACCTAATTGGCTAAGGATTAATGCTGTTTTAAAGTAGTAAGTCTAAATAGTTTTAAAGATCTAAGCATACATAGGGACTATTAGGGACAGACAGACAGGAAGTGACTTTGTTTTATATGTACCTATTATGTAGAGATGACATACCCCTTACTTAGTGCTAGCTACTAGTATAGTATTATTATATCTGTGGTGCTAGCCAAAGATCCAATGACTACGTTCCGTAGGGATATCTTTGGTGCTAGCTAGCTAGCTACGTGCACAGCTACGTGAGTGTTGGGTATTCATTCATAGACAAAAGTACTCACTGCCATGCCATACCATTTTAAAAAGTATGCCAATATCTATATATATAAAAGAAAGTCGTGTTAGTTACACTATTTATAACTCAAGAACGGCTGAACCGATTTGGCTGAAAATTGGTGGGGAGGCAGCTTAGAACCAGGAGACGGACATAGGCTATGTTTTATCCCGGAATTACCACGGGAACGGGAACTACGCAGGCGAAGCCGCGGGCAGCAGCTAGTTTAAAATAAATTGAACCCTGTAGGCAACTACTTAGGTATCTTTAGGTACAATATCCACCGCACATGTCGTCTGATATTGATAACAATAATGATACTAATAAAGAAAATACCTAAACAACGTAAACAGTTTTCAATTTGTGAGTAATTTATTGCATATAATCCCAGTCATTATGGTCCATTAGGTACGGAATTGACGTCACCAATCTGGCGGCAAAGCCTCAGCGGCTAGTTTGAATCAAACCTCCGTGACAGGTACTCGCGCATTTTCTCTACGAAAAAACGCCGCGTAATATAAAACCTGAATCCGAGTTTATTTAGTGCTTTATGTTTATTAAGTGTTCTTAAAATAATGAATACTTTGTTTTAAATTGGTAAATGGATAAAACGTGTATTTGGTGTCTTCTATTTTCAAAAGTTTCGAAGTTTCGTTTTAGTTGGATGCTGGTGCTACCTTACTTGGGTTAAATTAGTGATGTCAATGTGTACATTAAAATTATCGAATATTGACCTTTTTCACAACGTCTATAACATCTGTTCCTACATTGATCCTAGGTACTGATTACGTATGTACTAATAATGATTAAAATTTGGATTATAAATAGTAGGTGGGCCTTATCTCTTATCGATAGTGAATCGCGATATGATTTAACGATAAATTAGTCTGTTATCAAACATAAAATATTATTTACTTCTTACAAATGTAGAGTAAAGCGCGTTTATTTTAGTTAACTTACACTGTGAGTAGTTTTACTTTCGTAAAAAGGAAGGCAAGAAGCACAAAAATGTATCAGACTCATCAATATCACCTAATGGGGTAGGTCTAATTTAATATTAACTACTTTCATCATCATCATCATCATTTACAAATGGATTATGAATTTGGATCCTTATTTAAGTCCACAGAAATCATTCTATAAACGTTAAGTAGAATAGAAAATCTTAATTTAACTTAATAATGCTGGAAAATAAATTATGCTGAGCATAATAGCATCATCTAATTAATAATTAAAAGAGAGCCTTTGCCTAGTAGACAGTAGTGTAGTGGGACAGTAACGGCTGAAAATAATAATAAAAATATTTTTTTTCTTGTATTTAATTGTATGTACCTTGCTTTCATTATTTAATGAATAACTTTGAAAACATGGAAAAACCAAGTTTTTGAAGGCATACCTTCGGTAACCTCTGTGGCGCAGTATGTGAAGGTCCGTCTGGAGGTTGCGAGTTTCATTAGGTACACCGCGCGACAAATGCTTGACCCGTAAATATTATTTCCGGGTCCCTGTGTATATTCTTACTAAAATAAGAATGTATGTCTTTACAAAAAAATTATAGATGCTCACGCACGGTACGTTTAAAAGCGTTTAGAGCCAATAAGAAGAGTAATTTTAAAGTTTCCTATAAATACACTAAAATTTCGGAAGCTAAATATAATAATTATACAGTGTATAAGAGCCAAAGCCTCGTGTGAACACCTATTAATTATTTAAGGTAGTTGATAATCGAGGACGCTTAAGATAATGAATTCAAATGTTTTGTTTACAAGACAAGACATTGAATTTTCCTTAAACTTTATCAGATAACGTTTATTTAAGACATCACCAATAAATAAATAAAAAAATGTTGGAAAATCCACACAGCATCATCTAGCCCGAAGATAAGCAGAGTTTGTGTTCGATCGTTTCATACAGTCTTAATAAATTAAAGAGACAATTTTTGAGATAAATACTTAAATTAATTTAAAAAAGACATGTGTAACACTGGTCAAGAGAGTACACTGTATTCGCTCTTGGCCAGTGTTCCATAATTTACATATAGATACATAAAAGCTCTGAATATAGTTGTAATTTTCTCTTATTCTCCCTGTCTCCGGTTGTTAATTGTTAAAAATAAGTCTCTTAGTGAATGGGGGGAGATCTTTCTTTACAGATGAAATTGTACGATTATCCTCACGAAATATAAGGCATATTAATTTTGATTCGATGAAAATTCATTTGTTCTATCTTTAGCCATTCGCAAAGTTCTCAGGTAGAGTCAATTTTTTGACTCTTCCTACGTTTGTTTACTTAATAACATGTACATTGGTAGCCAAATTACGTCGGTACTTTGATTATTTGGCTTAGCGTCAATCGAAGACGTCATTTCGTTGGACTTTTTGTTTAGATAAGTTAGTTATATAATCACTTCCTTGTGGAAATAATAGAAGCGAATTCGCTTCTATTATTTCCACAAGGAAGTGGATGCTGACGATCATATTTATTTAAAATATTGAGTAGCTGTCATCAAATAATTTTATGCCTTTTTTTTATTTATATTCCCGTATATTATTTATGATTTTATAATCCAGTTCAGTGCAATTTCTCGAAATCCTTACAGGGGTTTTGATGCTGTACGTTGAGTGGTTTGAAAATAAGGGGTATTTTTTATTAAAGGGACACATTTATGACCATAATAGAAACTGATTAAGGTAGCCTAAAAATTGGCATTGCCAAATAATGTAGGTAGATTTACCGGACCTACCTACCTACTTAGACCAAAGGAGGAAATTCTGTTGTAACATACTTACCATAAATACATAGGTTAGTGATTTTATGGCCATGAGAGTAGGAAGAGTGAACCAATCATCACAAAATTATAACATGGCACTATTAGTGGGTAAATGTAGATATATATACCATATTTATAAATAGTTTTAAAAGTTGGTGCTGTATGTAATGCTTGGAACCGTCGCGTCGTCAATGAAATTCAATATGTTGACTAGATATCAGCAATTAAATCCAAATGTCTGTATTGGTTTTAAATTCTTGTATTACCATGGAAATTGGTGCGAAGTGTGTTTTTGATGATTTATATTATGTAGGTAAGTTAGTTTTTCGGCATTGTAAACGGTAGTAAATAGGTACTATAATATCCTTTGAATAATATATTATTCTTATTTTAATAAATCCTTTGGTAGATTATTAAATAAAGCTTTAATGTACATTCAAATGGTTATTTGTCACTGGTACATTAAGTGCGGTGCTTGGCAAAATACGAAGGTCATATAAATATTAGCTTTGGTATCAACTTAGCCTGCGTTTATGAATATTAAGCTAATAATAACGTCAGTAGTTATTCAGTAAACGATCGTCTTAAAAGCGTCATTTATGTTATTTGAAAATATAGGAAGTGTACTGTAACTACCAACCGATGATAACCGAATGACTTAGAAATAATTGACTTGACGTCATAGATTTTCTTACAAATTTTATTAGTAACGGGGATTTTTGTGGTTTTATCCACCGACCTTCTAAACTGAATTGGCCAGCAAAAGTTTTCTCTGCTAAGGATTAATATTGTAAAGATACGTGCCTGACCTTAAATCATGAGTTATTGTAGTTTGAATCTATTTTAGTTACATACTCGTACATTGGATAAAATTAAAGGGGCATTATTTAATCACCTTTGTAAAAATAAAATCATTAATGATTGACCCATGTATATGAGTAAATTACATGCCATACCTGGCATATAATTTACTCATATATACATGGGTTTTTCTTAGCACCGAACAAATATTAAACCTACTACGTATGTTGTTGTTAGCAAGCGCTCTTGCTTGACCTCGTCTTCTATTTTTTGCTAAATATAACCAACATAAAGAAATTAAAGTCTTTGCTTGATATAAAGTTCCTGTAGCACAAAGTTAATAGGTGTACAAAAAACAAAAAGCAAATATTATAATAATAACCAACCAGCAAATATCCAGCCAAAACGAAACTTCGAATTTCAAATCAGTGAAAACTGCTTAGAGTTGAACTGTGATGGCATAAAAAGTGATAAAAGTGTTTAGAATACTGAGTTTTATGTGGAATTGGATCATGATGAAGCGTCGGACCTCAAAGCGTTTCGTCATAGGCGAGACTTCCGGTGATGTCCAGAACTTTGACGAAGATCCTGTGGAGGTGATACCTTCTAGCCTGATCCAGAAATTTCAGATGACGGTTCAGGCTGATGAGGGTAATTTACAGGAGGAAGAAACCACTCCAAGTGGAGATGGGGGGTTGTTGAGTCCTCCAAAAGCGGCAACGCTGCAGTAAGTTGTGTCACAAATCTGTAAAATATTACATGTAAAAAAATTAAGTCATAACCACTTTAAAAGGGGACTGGTTAACATTCAAGGGGCTAAGTGACATTGAATGAAATACGAACATACATACTAAATTACGGTCGGAGATCCCTCTAGTAACCTCAACACAAACGCAATCAAAAGTCTGAAATGATTGTATTACAAAATTAAATTTTTGGTGTAATTTGTAAGTATTTTAGAAAATGCCATACGGCAACACCGTATGGCATTTTCTTTTTATAAAATTTTGGTGGCTGTGTGAACGAACACAATGTAAAATTGTAAATCAGAACCCCTACTTGCCCTTACTAAAATATATTTTCCATAAACCAGTTTAATGCCCTTGACATGAAAAGTTATGTCACTTCTTAACAGGTTTTAAAGAGCAACGAAGTAAATTATTTTGGTGAATTATTTTATTTTTGATGATTCGCCTACTTATTATAACTACTAACATTTTTATCAGGTCTTTGCTCTTAGAGGATCTCATAATTGAAGGGTATTGAAGATTAATAGAGCATATTTTAAGATATCAAATATTATCCCGGGAAGGGAATATACGGGAAAGTACAAATGATGAATGGACTGTGTGTGAATTTTTGGAATAATAATTTATAACTTAGAAATTACCCTGAGTGTGAGGGGCACAATAATAACAAAAACTTATAACTTATTTCGTTAGCGATAAGTTCATTTAATAATTAGTGCCTTAGAAAATGGTACTTTTTATGCATGCTTTGTTGTCAAGAAGGCTAGTGCAATAAGTAATTACCTAAGTACCTACTTCGCTGGGAAATGCCTGCTGCCAATGTGTTAAGTGTGAATAGCACATTACTACTCAATTTACTAGGTATTCTAGTATTATATCCAACTTTAGCTAAATACTTCTCTACCACAGTCTACAATTGCAATGATGTAGGTAATGTAATACCTATTATCGATGGATTTTTAGTGCCTAGATACCTACTGCTTCGTACCTACGTAGGGAGGTTGGAAGCACGTTGGAAAGTACTTACTTCAATTCTAGTACCTAGATATCGTATTAGTAGGTAATTGGAGCCAATGGTACTTGAATTCAATGTAATGATAAAATATAAAGTTTTTTTGCCAAAGTGATAAGTAAGGTAACAGGAAAATTTGGTGAATCAACATGCTTGACCGTAGCGTTACGGCTATGTTATTTATTAGCATCATGTGTTTGTAGCCTAGTATTATCTCGTCTGTTTCTACACACAGTGAGTGTCAGAGTCAGATAGCCGGAGAAACTGATGATGGACGGATGGGGATTATTCCTTTCCTTGCATTCAAGCCTATTTGCACTTTATGTAAGGAATGATCCCGGATTGAGATTAATACCTACCACAGCCTACCTATAAGCATAGGTAGGTACTTATACTGTGGTAATACTATGTTGAATATTGCATGTTACGAATCATACGAGACGATGTATGAAACATTGGTCTTCTTCCATCAAAAACCAGATTCGTAGTTTACCCTCTCACATTGATATGATAATGAATTTAGCAGACCACTTTAGTTATTAAAATAGATAGGAAGCTAGGTAGGTAAATAGATATAAAGTTTAACTCTATCCTAAATAAATTGATGTAGGTATACCTATGTCACACCGCACAAAACCAAAGAAGACGTCATATTATAATAGCCTTGGTGTTTAGCATGCATTGACTTGCCTCTCTATCTCTAATCTCTACTTATTAAAATTATCACAAGCTTACATACATAAGAACGTAGATCTAATTTTCGCACAAACAACTTTTATCGATAAACCAACTTGATTTTTCTCATCTCTATTGTAAACAAAATTACGCAAAACTCACTTGCATTGCGACGATAAAATTTTTAGATAATGGCAACTTTATAATTCAAACTTTGCTGTTCTCTTTCTCACTCGGGTTAATTAACGCATTCGTAAGGGATAGCATGATCGTACGATCGTCTTCCGTCAGGCTACGAAGTTCATTGGTTTGAAATACGTCAAAAAAATCAAAATACGAAAACAAAACTATTTTGGCGGAAGAAGATGTCGATTTTAATTTGAAATACATTATTTTCGGTATTAATTGCTGTTAAATAGAGTTAATTAATGTGTTTATTGTGTGTTTGTGTTGAAAAATGTACCCTGGGATGAACGGGCTTTACTCAGAAACGCCTTACAGGTTAGAACTTGGTACTTTGGCATTGATTTTAGTTTTTGTTAAAATAAATCGGTCAATTGTTCTCAACCCACCTAAAAACCTAAGTAAATACTAGAAAAAATATCACTGTTTATGTTCAGCAGCTTCTTTTAATTAAAGTTTTCTGTTGGACTCGGAAATGTGTCATGAATGTGTTGGCCCTGATTTCACACAATTTCATTAGTACATGGGTATATTTATGTGTTATTTACATCATTCGTAATTGATTCATAGTAAAACTGCTTATTAATCAAAATTAACCACTTCCTATTATAACCATCATCAGTCCTTACAAGTTTATACCATATTGAAATAAATTATCGTGTTCATTCTATTCACAATAATTCTGTAACTTTGTAGAAACAATTCTATAGGTTTTTATAACTTCCTAGGTACATCCTTAAACTCATCAATTTGAATCAACACAGGAAACTTGGATCATCCTCGAAGACAATTCCACCATCCTCCGTAAAAGTTGTTCATGATAACATGAGAATTCAAACCAGGTCACATTTTAGTAAAACTTTAACGGGCATGTTTTTTGTTTACATTAATCTTTTGTACTACCTACTTTTTTATCTGACACCTTAAACTAAATCCAACCTCTGTGTGCCTTATTTTCTCTAATTTCCATTGAAGAACTAATGAAATATGATATCTCCTGAGAATTTGGCATTCCCATTACTAAAATTCTGTCTTAACTTCCTATTTAAATTAGTATTTTAAAGCAATGTGTGTGAATGACTCTGCTTAGAGATTACTGGATATTTTGATAGACTTTGATAGAGAACAAAATACCTATGAGAGTTGATGTTTGTGAGTAATAAAATAAGTTAAGTGATAACTATAAAAAAGTCCCGTAGACCATGAACGGGCAGTTGACCCGCACTGCAATGGATAGGAAAAAGTGGAAGACCTATTGTTGTAGAAGGACAAGGTGGAAAAAAGGAAATAGAACTTCAAACTAACCTTGACCTGAATAATAAATTTTATTAAGTTATCCAGCAATAAAGGCTTAGTTTATTTTTTATATAAAAATAGCTTTTTCACTTTTTATGCCAAATGAGATAATGAAGGCCTGCAACATATAGCTACATACCATAAAGGACACCAGACAACTTTTTTGATATCTCATAATCAAAATCGCTTTAGCTGTTCTAATGCCAACCACATAGAAACACTTGAAAAACATGAACTCACTTACCAAGGTTAGGTTCTCTATAAATGACTAGGCATTTTGTGAGGTCAATTAAAAGTAAAGTAAATGCAGCATATAGGAAACCCACACAACTAACTAATCTATGTTCAAAATAATCTGTTTGAAATTAATAAAACTTTATTTACTTACTTATTACTCCACTACTAGATGAATATTGAGTCTTATGGTTGACTTATCTGTGAAGGCAAAAGTGTGGTTTCTTAGTATTAATTAACTAAAGTTGTTTTTAAATTAAAGAATACCTTTTAAAATAAGCTTCTGTTTTTTTTAAATTTGCTTTTTTGAATGAATGGGAATTTTTTTGAACCTGGGTTTCTTCAAGACAAGAATGAATGAGTGTCTTCTAGACCTTAGTGATCAGCACATTAAATGAGTTAAGAAGTAGCTTACTGTCTTGATCTATTCATTCTGGCTGGAGATCTTAAGTAACATACATGTCCACATCTTCATAAAGAAGGAGTATACTCTACCTGACAATAAGCATACAAAAATCTGCTCACAGCTCAACATCACAGCTAAAACCAAGAAAAAAGTCTACAAAATTTAAAATTTGGTTCTATTTAGAACCTTTAAAATAAGCATGCAATGCCCAAAAGGAAAAGCTTTTAAGACACAGTTTTAAGAATAATTTTATAAATGCACTTTGTTACCATATTTTTTATCAAGTCCATGTTGTCCGACTGCTTGGCAATCTCTGTAAACATAATACAGATTATATACCTAATGTATTAAAGATATGGAAATAAAAAACACGAGATACGCAATAAATCCCGAAAATCATTACTCTAATCTAAATCTATCTAATCCATAGATCTTTGTGTTGTCTCAATAAAATTAATTTAATAAAATTTTATTAAATATATCTTTCTTCCAGGCCATCTATGTCCCAAGGGACAGTGATCCACAGCGCTCGCTTCCAAGAGAAAGACTTCACGGTTGCCACACCTGAGGAGTTTGTACGCAGGTTTCAGGGGACACGGTCAATTAATAAGGTTACTATGTTTTAAATACTTATAAATCTAAGTTCTGTCCGTGACTTGGCACCCGCTTTTCTTGGAAAAAAAGTAACCTATGTCTTTTCACAGGGGATATAGTTGTAACAAAGTCAACTGTGTTACACCCCCCCGCCTTCGGAAAGCATATTAATCTGACGTGCACACGTTATCGTTGACGACCTCTGTGATACGGCGGGTGGAGGTTCGCCTGCGACGTAGGAGGTTGCGGGTTCGATTCCCGCCTCGGGACAAATGTTTGTAAGATCTACAGATTGTTCAGGGTGTTCTGGATGTTTTCTATGTATACTAAAAAAAAATATCTTTGTAGTAGGTATTAAGTATGTATATTAGTTTTCTAGTAACCATAACACAAGCTCTGCTTAGCTTGGGGCTAGTTAATGCGCTGTGAATTGTCCAGCATTATTATTATTATTATTATTTATCTATTGGTCCTGCGCCTAACCTTTCCCCGGTCGTGTCGGTCTGCCGTCCGATCGGATATTCCGAGTGAGGGAATAGAGAGTACACCTGTGTTTGCGCGCACACTTATGGACTATAATATTTCCTGCGTACCTGGCTAGTATTCGTTGAGACTGGCCGCCGCCGTGGTCGAAATTCGGATAGGAGGGCATCATCATGCTATGTGGTGCCGGAGAAGAATTCTCACCACTCCAACTCTCCCGCGGGTGTCATAAGAGGACTAAGGGATATCCACCGGGGTCGGGCAGCAGCGCCCCCTACGGAACAATTCTACCACCGAAATGCGATCCCCAACCCGCATGCCTAGCGTGGGGATTATGGGCTCCAATAGATAAAAGCCAATAAGGCGCTTATCAAGGGGAGGCCTGCGTCCAGCAGTGGACCAATATAGGCCGTTCAGGTGAGGGGACCTGCTTAGCCAGGCACATAGCGAAATACAAAATTTTATTCACGAGGCGTAGAGTTCTTTCGTTTACTTTTGTGTGTTTGATTTGTTTTGTTCAGTTTTTTAGTGCAAGTTTCTATTTATGTTCCCTTGGTTTTTAAGTGTGTTTTGTTTACACAAAAAATCTTATTCTTATTATTTCTTTTTCTTATTAAATCTTATTCTTCTTAATTCTTATTCCAGGTCCTTATCGCCAACAACGGCATCGGAGCGGTAAAATGCATGCGATCCATCAGAAGATGGTCCTACGAGATGTTCAAGAACGAACGCGCAGTGCGCTTCGTTGTGATGGTAAGGATATTACATTTTAAGGTTGATCGCTTCGTACATTTTAAGGTTGATGAGTTGCCGCGAGATTAAATTATTTTGTGGTTTTAAGTTTTTTCTGCTTTCTACAATGAATAAAACTAGCGGGAAAGTAATTTGCTGCAAAAAATGTAAACAATTTACCAATTTTGAATAACTTACTTCGTTTCACTGATATTTTCGGAGCATTCGGGAATACATTATAAGAGATTCTAAGCTAAAAATCATATTTTTCCCTAAATGCTAAATACAATTGAATCGAAGTTGGTTGTATCATGGGTTTACAGAAAATGGTTTACACAAATATAAAAGTCTTCTCGAAGGCGTGCTACTAGCGGAGTTACGATTTGTATTTATTTACAAAAATTTTAGCTTGTGACCCGAATGAGGTGCTAAATAAAATGAACTACCTATATCGAAAAAAATATAGTACTAGTTCAACCACATCGTTGTATAGACGACTGCTGTATAAAATATTATAAAAATGACATCTTTACAATAAAATAAGGACATTTTTACAATAGTGCGACGCCGTGACCTACACACACAAGGCTCCAAAACGCCTCCGCGAGGCCACGGCTCTCACACGCCTGCAATGTGAAGACATCCGCACCGCGAACGCCACGCATGGCTCGGCTACCGCCCGCCACCGCTCCGCCTCCGGCTTCAGTGTGTGACGGCATTTAACGAGGATTTTTGGTTCATAGTCAATTTTTCAAAAGGAATGTTTTATAGAACAATTAATTTTATTGCGAATTAAATAAATAAACATAAAAAGTGATTAATTTAAAAAAATTTTTCCTTACAGGTGACGCCAGAAGATCTGAAAGCCAACGCAGAGTACATCAAAATGGCTGACCACTATGTGCCTGTGCCTGGAGGCTCTAACAACAATAACTACGCCAATGTAGAGCTGATAGTGGATATCGCTGTTAGGACTCAAGTTCAGGTGAGGTTCTGTTGCTCTTAGCTAAGTCCTCGCATATATCTGCGCATTTAGGCCAAGGCAAAGTGCCATGCAAGGAAATGTATGAACTCAGGCCTTCAATAGTTATGTGTGTACATTGATCCCCTGAGTACTGAGATCTAGGCCTAGTTTGACAAGGAAACCCACTAGGTTCGCCCCTTTAGGCCAAGGCAGATTTCCATGCATGGACCATATCCATGGAAATCTGTGAACTCTGGCTTCCAGTGTGTACATCGATTTGAGTTTCGGTGACGCCTACTTCCAAAGCATAGGTAGTACATACCAAAATTTACATCCTCTGAAAAATTGGTCCGCCATTTCTTTTGAAATTTTTCGTGCTGGCATTTCACCTTCTTAGCCAAAGAGCCGAAACAAAAAACTGTACAAGTCTCAACTGCAGAAAAGGCTTGTGAAACCGAAATTGTAGTTACAACAATAAGAGGACATTTAGAACTAGATCCTCTCAGCAATATCTGCACATTAAGAGGGCGCATTGCGCGCCATTTTGTGAAAAGGATAGGCATAGGATTTTGCGTTCATAGGAGCGGGAGCATACGTTTTTAGAACGGCGTAAGCGCAAAAATGATGTTTTTGCTTATTTACAAGAAAACTACACAACTTATGAAGAAACTGTATTAAGGAACCAAAGAATTAGTAATAGCCTACGAATCAAAACAAAAATCTTTTCTGTAGACCGCAGGGTTCCTGAAATGTCGACCAAATTAGGTGCAAAACTTTCATGATTTATTTATCGTATTTTTTTTTGGCCATGCAACGAAATGTATGAACTCTGGCCTTCAATAGCTAAGTGTGTACATCGTTGGATAGGTATTTGATTTTCTATGACGCCTACTTCCAAAGCTTAGGTAGAACGAATTGGATATAGGTAATACGGCGACGATTTTCAGTTGCCGCCTTTTCTGCCCCTTTTATAAGATTACTTCATAAATCAAAAATCCCCCACGACAAAAGAAAATCTTTAAACCTATACAGAAAGTTTCGTCCGGATCTGATGTTAAATACGAACTGTAGAGGAAGACCAATAAACTGAAAGAGGGAATCAAATTCTGCCAGACCTGAAGCAGAAACGCTTAGCTAGGTCCATTAGTACTCACGTTTTGAGGAAACACGAAATTGACTTAGCTCATATGACTCAATTTCAGAAAATGTTTTTAGCATAAATAGACCTTATCGGACTCGAGAATAGATAGGATGTCAACCAGATCTCAATACTCTTTAGAAAAAATACTCGTTGCTTTACAAATTCATCTGTTTCATCCTTACCGAGTACCTATCTAACGAATTAAACATAATTTTATGTTCCAGGCGGTCTGGGCCGGCTGGGGTCATGCCTCTGAGAACCCCAAGCTACCAGAGCTTCTCCACCGAGCGGGGGTCGTCTTCATAGGACCCCCTGAGAAGGCCATGTGGGCGCTCGGAGATAAAATCGCCTCATCCATAGTAGCACAGACGGCTGAAATACCTACCCTGCCTTGGAGTGGAAGCGGTAGGTCTTATTACTATAGGGTCAAGGTGCAAATTAGTGTTGGTGGGGTGGCAGCAGCGGTGAGATGACGTCATAAGGACCCCTAAAAAGGCCATGTGGGCGTTAGGAGACAAGATAGCTTCGTCTATAGTAGCGCAGATGGCTGAGTTAACTACATTGCCTTGGAGCGGTAGGTCTAAATTACTAGAAATAAAGCACAAAATAGTGTTGGTGGTGGCAACGGTGGTTTGACGTCATAGGACCCCCTAAGAAGAACATGTGGGCGCTCGGAGACAAGATCGCCTCGTCTATAGTAGCATAGATTGCTGAGTTACTCACATTACCTTCCAATTGATGAAGTAGGTCTTATTACTGTACAGATAAGGTTCAAAATTTTCTCTGGTATGGCAGCGGTGGAATAAAATAATCCTATCTTTAAGGTTCTAACTAAATTGTCTTAAACCCATTTTACTAAAAGGTATTCACACGGTACTAAGCTATTTCTTTTATTTTCAGAGCTAAAAGCTGAATACAATACCAAAAAGATCAAGATATCCTCTGAACTCTTCGCCAAAGGATGTGTCACTACCCCGGAACAGGGGTTGCAGTCGGCGTATAAAATTGGTAAGTGCGAGATCTTACTTCACTCGACATTGAGAATTGACTGAAGAAGTGAAGTTACCTATAGAGGTCTCACTTCACTTGATGCTACGGGTTTCGACAGCTTCGTGACGCAGTGACTGAACAAACGACAACCGCTGGGGTAAACAGAGACCGCGACTGGGCAAACGTAGTGTAGGACACCCTCCGGCCAGAGATGACGACCTGCGAAAGACTGCAGACAGATGCTGGATCTGGCTTGTTAACAAATAAAATTACAATCCAATGATATAAACAAATGCGAAACGACGACGTCTGTGGCGCAGCGGGCGAAGGTCCGCCTGTGACGCAGAAGGTTGCGGGTTTGATTCCCGCCTCGGAACAAATTTGTGTACGATCTGCAGAAATTTGTTCCGTTGGTCTGGGTGTTTTCTAAATATAATAAAAAATATCTATCTATGTAGTGTATTGTATTAAGTATATCAGTTATCTAGTACCCATAACACAAGCTCTGCTTAGCTTGGGGCTAGATAATGCTGTGTGTATTGTCCAGCATTATTATTTTAAAAAAAAAAGTAGGGTACCGAGGCTCATCAATAAAAAAAAAAACTGAGCTCCTGGTCGAAGCAACGCGTGAGTCGAGAGCTGGTGAGTATCTGGCGCAGCGCATCAGCATTGCCTTAAAAGTGGGGCAATGCAGCCAGCGTCTTGGGGACGCGACGACTGGTATTGGTATGGATCAGATGAGCTACCTGTAGATTTTTTTAATAAAGTAGTCCAGTTCAGTACTAACTTGTTTATTTAACATATTTTAATCTTTAATTTTCAGGGTTCCCCGTGATGATCAAGGCATCAGAAGGTGGCGGCGGCAAGGGAATCAGGAAAGTCGACAACGCAGACGATTTCGCCAACATGTTTAGACAGGTACTTTCGCTCTTACTCACTCTTTAACAATGTGCTGTTAAAAAGCAAAACCTGTGCTTGTAGAGACATAGAAAATATCTTGAAATCAGTTCCAATATCAATAGCATTTCAAGCTCCATACACATTTCTGATAGCTGAATAAAAGCACCACCCCAACTCTTTCCACGGGTGTCGTAAGAGGCGACAAAGGGAAATCCACCGGGGGCGGGCAGTAGCGCCTCCCGCAAAACAATTAATAATATAATAATAATAATAATAATGTTTTATTCATTAATAAAAGATACATAGTCTTATTAATAGATGAAAACACCTTTTAAGTATTATTGAAATACTTGTGATAGGTGCTTTCGCTCTTCCACGTTTTAATTTATGTATACGTTTTGAAGGCGTTACACTTTTTTTTTAAAAACATTACAAAACAATATAATTAAGTATAATGATTCTAAGTAAATTAAAGTAAGATACAAACAATTCTACCACCGAACTGCGATCCCCAACCCGCATGTCCATCGTGGGGACTAGGGGATTACCCCCATATGATGAAAGCCAATAACTCTTATCTGGGGGGAGGCCTGAGCCCAGCAGTGGACCGGTATAGGCTTTATATGAACTAAAAGCTGGCTTACCTGGCTTTATGTCAATCAATTTTACAAACTTTGGGCTTTATAATATTAGCTGGATAATAGAAAAGTATAATAACCGTCAAATTTCTTTTCCTCTCGCGAACCGCGTGACAAAAATGCTCAGAACGCAATCCTAAGGCCAAATTAGTGGTGGGCGGTTACCTTCTGGACAGTCGCGTCGATTGTTCACTGGGAGTTATTATTAGTATTATTAAACGGGTATTTATCGCGTTTATTTACATATTTACCTATACGTCTGGAAAAAAAGGTAAATAAACGCGATAAATACCCGTTTAATAATACTAATAATAATGTGTTCAGATCGCGTAAGTTTCAAAATATTCACTGGGAGTTTTTCTTTCAAACAATGAAAGAGCGAGACAGCTATACGAAGCTGTACCTATCTCTTTCACCTACTGCGTTGGTGGCATATACGTGAGTGTACTTCGCAAACTTCCCAGTCTCGCTGCCAGACACCGAAGATGTTTGGTGGCACTATGTACACTAATAAATTTAACTACATTTGCAGGTGCAAAGTGAGGTGCCTGGTTCTCCAATATTCGTGATGAAGCTTGCCAGCTCCGCTCGACATTTGGAGGTGCAACTCTTGGCTGATCAGTACGGTAAGACTATAGATAGGTTAAATAAAAAAAAGTATTTATTTCAGCAAAAGACATAATTACATTAGGTTTAGGTCTTAAGGGTCCGGCGACGGATGAATTTCATATACAAACGTAATACCAAAATGATTTGTAATTTTAGCATATTTTCGCCATGGTCTGCTATTATTTGTATTAAAATAGTATTTATCTAGGTTCCTGACACATTTTTTTTTTTTCAAAATACATCGCTGAAATGAAATTAAACCGAATCGCAATTTTACATTAAAGAATGAATGTCTTCTTAGTTTTTGTGTAGATAAGTAGGTATTTTGAAAAAAGATTTTGGCAGGAACCTAAATAAATACTATTCTAATACAAATAATAGCAAACCGTGGTGAAAATATTCTCAAACAACAAATCATTTTGGTACTACGTTTGTATGGGAAATTCATCCGTCGCCGGACCCTTAAGGCGCTACCCCGACCCAAATCAGCGCCCCCGCCTATTTTATCTTATAATTCTGTTCAACGAAGGAATTTTCAAAAATCGATTGGCCTGTTTGTGATACCTATCATAAGCTTATTTTTAATCTCTCTGTAAAAGTTTTATTATGTATACTTTAAGGAGAGATGACTTGAAGCATCTCTGCCTACAGTATACAATCTAAAACTTTTAAAGAGGCATTAAAAATAAGCGTATAATAGGTATCACAAACTGGCCAATCGATTTTTGAAAATTCCTTCGTTGAACAGTATAATAAGATAAAATAGGTGGGAGCGCTGATTTGGGTCGGGGTAGCGCCTTAACTACATACTTATAAAAACAATGGTGTCTTAGGAATGGTCACAGTTAACAAATAAAATTAATACATAAATAATGCTGAACAATCCACACAGCATCATCTAGCCCAAAGCTAAGCATAGCTTGTGTTCTGGATACTGGATAACTGATATACTTAATACAATACACTATATTGATAGATATTTTTAATTTTACATAGAAAACATTCAAACATCCAAAAAAAATAAGGATGTTCACAGACCTAAATTAAATCTCCCATTCAAAATGCTGTTGTACCTCTTCGAAATGCAGAGTACTTGTGTAATCTTTTGAATTAGGCAATCTCTCGTAAGTTGCCACATTCAAAAGATTAAGTCCAGTGAGTAAAAGCCCGCCTGACACGCTGAAGGTTGCAGAATTTATTCAGATCTAGGACTACAAACAGTCCTAAAAATATGCCCAAACTATACTTTAATATTCAGGCTTAAAGTGCATAAAAAATATAGATTTTTGTATGGTGTGCGCCGCGATTTTGAAAAAATAAACAAAATGGTGACCGATGTTAGGGCCAGGTTTCTTCGTCGCTTCTTTACTTTAGTCTACATACCGAAGCGACAGAAATCAAAAATATCACTTTATTTCCGTGTCAGTGATAGTTTTATAAGTTGAACTTTTCTAAGTGTACATTTATTGTATTTATGGAAATAAAGAGTTTTTGATTTTGATTCAAATATTAACAAAATAATACAGATCTGTGAATATCTCAGAAATCTGAAGCTTTAGGACATTATTTTATAAGTTTTTTTTATTTGTTGTTGTGTCCTATCCAAATATATAACTTTAGACCTTTAAAATTAGGGCCAAAATCTTTAAAACCCTTTCTTACAATATTTATGGTTATAGGTAACGCCATATCCCTCTTCGGTCGCGACTGTTCGATTCAGCGTCGTCACCAGAAGATCATTGAAGAAGCCCCCGCGGCTATTTCTAAACCTGATGTCTTCATTGAGATGGAAAAGGTAACTTATAGATACGTTTTTAAAAGCTGACGCGATTGTATTTTGTTTTTTCATATAATAGAGACGATAACAGTAACTAAAAATCAACATCATTAATTTACATAATTAAAAAAAAAAAAGAATTGTATTTAGAAGTCTCCACTCTTCTCATTGTGACGGCATGGCATGACGTCACAATGAGAAAAGTGAGAGTGAAGAGGGTCATAAGAAGGACATTCATCAATCAATAGATTTCTTTGTTCTTGACAATAGTATGGTCATTCTGTAGCATCAGAAGTTGTGCATCAGTGACGTTATAGACAGACGTTATTAGAATTCTAGCGTTTTAGAGCTAAGTTTAAATTGCATTTTCAAATCTAAATTTTTCCTACTAAAAGGTTTTTTTCGGTGAAATATTTTTTTGAATTCAATAGATATCCATCTAATGCAGCCAGCGTCTCGGGAACGCTTACGACTAGTATTAATATGGATCAGTTAAGCTACCAGTAGATTGTTTGCAACAGTCTACAGTTAGCTTAATTTTTAAACTGTAAATAAAAAAATAGCCGAACTCCTTTTTTTGTCGGGAGTAAAGAATGGCTTTGATTCACTGTTCACATAATACAGCGTTCACTTTCCATAAAAAACAAGCTAACTTATCAAATTTTTGTGTTTAGGCTGCCGTCCGCCTAGCCAAAATGGTAGGCTACGTCTCAGCAGGCACAGTGGAATACCTGTACGAACCGGCAACAGGGCAGTACTACTTCCTGGAACTGAACCCGCGACTACAAGTCGAGCACCCCTGCACTGAGATGGTCGCTGATGTCAACTTACCGGCCGCGCAGTTACAGGTAAAGTGAAGTGTTATCTTATCATATTAATATTAGCAACCATATCGTTTATATACGCTAAAAATAGGAATGTACCGAGGAACACCCTTGCGGTACACCCATTTTAACTACAGACCCGGATACCGCTCTAACCAAAGAGTAAAGTAATATGTTTCAACTCTTTGTTTATTGTCACTGTAAGAAGATCCAATGAGATGTCTCTTACTCCACAGTGATGTAGTTGCTCGATGAATTTTTCGTGGCGTATGTGGGGACTTTTATGTTCGTCTCCTAAATAATCCAAACAAAGTTCCGAATTCAAACCTGCTTTCGTCCTTTCTGTCCACCCCCTCTTCTCACTCATTGACTGGACTTTGTCCCCATCTTTTAAATCTTTAATTTAAATTTCTTCCACAGATTGCAATGGGTCTACCACTCTACCACATCAAAGACATCCGTCTACTCTACGGCGAATCCCCTTGGGGTCTAACCCACATTGAGTTCGATGAGCCGAAGCAACGTCCTTCGCCTTGGGGCCACGTCATCGCTGCTAGGATCACCTCTGAAAATCCTGATGAAGGTTAGTAGACCATCAGTAGACAGATGACCTCAAGCAACGACCCTCGCCGTCCTGACCCCAAGGTCACGTTATCTGCTAGGATAAACTCTGAGAACGCAGATGAAGATATGTTGGAAGTTATTGCAAGATATAACGATCTACCCTCATTTTCTGTCTAATTGATCTGTAGTATTAGAAGAACGTACTAATATTATGAATGCGAAAGTAACTCCTTTCCACGTCTGAACGGCTAAGTACATCTGAATGAAATTTGGTAATGTGATGGATGATAATCGGGGCAGATTCTGCAGTTAGGTAAAAACAATTTTAGAAGTAGCAATGGGCCGGCCATATCTCACGAAGAACCGATAACCGCTGGGGTAAACGTGTTAGTAGTATAGGACTCCCTCCGGCAAGGTAGTCAAGGTGGGATGACGATCTGCGAAAGACTGCGGGCAGATGCTGGATACGGCAAGCTGAAGTCAGGGCGCTATGGCGCTCATTAGGGGAGGCCTATGTCCAGCAGTGGACTAACATATTCTGATGATGATGATAGATGATAATCACGAGTAAAGACATACTTTATCCCGGGAAAACGCATGCAAAGCCACGGGTAGAAGCTAGTATGGAAATAAAGCACTTTGACTTTTATTTTGACCGCCTTTTTTGTCAAAGCTTTTTGACCACAAAAAATGGTAAATATTCCGTTAAAAGAGCTTCTAAAACGCAAGAAGTCAAAAATCTAAAGCCAAATCTGTATAACTCTAAATAAATAAATAATGCTGGACAATCCACACAGCATCATCTTGCCCTTGTGTTATTATGTTCTAGAACCAAATATTTATAAACTTATTCCCAGGTTTCAAGCCATCATCAGGTACCGTCCAAGAGTTGAACTTCCGCTCCTCAAAGAACGTATGGGGCTACTTCAGCGTAGCGGCATCGGGTGGACTCCACGAGTTCGCGGACTCGCAGTTCGGACATTGCTTCTCTTGGGGCGAGACTAGGGAGCAAGCCAGAGAGTGAGTAGACCAGAAGAATATGAGAAGACCGCATCAGGACACATACGTCCTCTGAAAATGTCTTCCAAAACAATGGGGATTTTTGCCATTATAACCACGCTTAGTAGATAGATTGGTGATAAAAATATACAGAAGGAAGCTGGTACCCTACCTCTGGTAGGTTCTCTGAGTTGGCTATTACGACATCCACGGGCTGTGTTTCAGTCGATTCTTTCGCCACGACGAACACGGTTTAAAAAGACCTTACCAGATTGTAAAAAACCAGTAGATGGTCACGACAAATAGCCTTAATGCTCTGTGATTTATTTTTATTTAGAAAATAGAGCTGGATTTGATAGCGATTCTTGTCAGTTTTAAATTTTTTGTTGAATACTATAGTTTGTAGGCTATACCTAGCAGTGAGTGAAGTAAGCTTGGGGATAATGATTATTTTAAATTATTTTATTGTCGCTAGCCTTTTTTTTGAGAACAATCTCACCTGATGGAAAGTGACGATGTGGCCGACGATGTAACACGGAGGTCTAGAACATACCTATTCACTCTTGTCTTGATGATGATGATGACATGAAGAAATAAAATACATTCTATTTTTCAGAAACCTCGTCATAGCTCTAAAAGAGCTGAGCATCAGAGGTGACTTCAGAACCACGGTGGAATATCTCATCACTTTATTGGAGACAGCTTCATTCCAAAACAATGATATTGACACTGCGTGGCTCGATGCGCTTATTGCTGAACGGGTGATTAGACCAGTAGACCGGTAGTAGACCAAGAGTAGACCAGTTAATATCTCATCAAGTTATCAATTTACATTTCTACAAATCTGTTCCTACTTCTTCAATTGTTTACCATTATTTATTGTTCCCAAGCTTTGTTCCATCAAAAAACTATTAAGTTTCTGTGTGTTATATTATGAATAAGGACTGTGGATTTTGTTAAAATAAATAAATAAACAAGTGCCTCAATTATTGTGATATTTTGTATTATGTGCTGCAGTGTCAAATAAATCTTTTATCTATCTATGTTTACTTACTTATTTTACTGTATCTCGGTTCTGAGCTGTCTTTCAGCAGTATCATTTTTTTTTATTTGCTTACAGGTACAATCCGAGAAGCCGGATGTGATGCTAGGAGTGATGTGCGGTTCGATTCTCATCGCGGACAACATTATAACGGCGCATTTCCTGGACTTCAAGAACTGCTTGGAGAAGTAAGCTAGCTTGATTTTATTTTGATAGAAAATATCACATCCCTCGAGAGAGCAAAATATGCATCTATTGTTGGGCCTCTTATTTTTTTTTGCATATTTTGTACTTTTCTTCTAGGGTTTCTCTTTTGTTCTTTTTTGAAACCCCGTAATAAGGGGGTTCTAAGTTTGACCATGTATATTAATTCTGCATGTGGCATTGTACTTTCTAACGGAAGAAACGTGAAGAAACGAGTTATATTTTTGTTTGAAACTTGACTTGATCGAGAGCATTCTAGCTATGTTTGATAAAAATCTGTGCGAATGGCTTAATTTTATGTTTGTATTCATCTCTGTACTGTGTATCGATATCAAAGTTAAATCACCGGCAATTTTAGTATTGTTAAATTTGAGGTTTGTATAAATCTAAGTTGGTTGGAAATAAGGAAATAGTGATTTTAAACTCCTTTTTTTAACAGGGGTCAAATCCAAGCGTCAAGCCAACTGTCAAACACCGTTGAAGTAGAACTGATACACTCCGGACACAAGTACAAAGTATCAGCTACTAAGTACGGACCAACTTCATACTTCCTCACCATGAATGGCAGTTTCAAGGAGTTGGAGGTGCATAAGCTCACTGATGGAGGTTAGTAGTCCATAAAAAAATCAGGGAAGCGTACCAGGGACGCAGCCACAGTGGAGTAGATCATCATCATCATCTTAATAATATAAAAATGAATCCCTATTTCCCTTGGTCACGGCATCACGCGTGAACGGCTGGACCGATTTCGCTAATTCTTTTTTTGTTGTGTTTCTTCTTATTGTCAGGAGAAGGTTCTTATGAAAGAAAAAAATAAGAAATATGGCAACATATATTTTGACGGGGGCGAAGCCGCGGAGCGCAAGTAGTCAACCTATATTAGTCCACTACTGTACATAGGCCTCCCCTAGTATCGGAGTAGATGTATATCCCGGTGTTGATTTAACATGGTACCTAGCTCGGAACTCGACTCGCCGTGCTGGGCAGCGAGGACTTCCCTCGCTGCCCAGCACGGCGAGTCGCCTCGTCGTCGCTGTGCGAGGGCTGTAGTGGCATCACTAAAACCTTTGCACGTGTAAAATTTTCATTTATTCTCTTGCTGTTATTGGATTTTTTTGTTCAAGTTTTTGTTCGAACCACGTACCATCTTAATTTCCCCCGGTTATAACGTCTTATGTGTGCTACCGAGTTGTGTAAGACTTGGGTGTGTGCTGCTCGCTTCGCTCGTCACGTCGTGTGTTGCACTGCGGCGAGCGAAGCGAGCCGCATTGCGGAGGCGTGTCGTTGCACAGCCCGGTATGCTTCGCTTTTTGAAATACGCTTTACGTCAAAATGTAGGCACACTCGAGCTATATTTGTCAATACATCGGAAGGTCCTGCGAGATCATGTTTGTTATTATATAGTAAACGATGATTACCTTTTTACCTCGTAAGTTTTTTTCGTCTCCAAGTTTCATACGAATCATAATCTCAGACACACAGTTAATATAATAGTAGAGTAGTAATGCATACAGCAAATGAAATCCAAATGTGGAGTAACTCGTAGCTAAAAAAAGCCGTAAATTATCTCTGGTTTTTTTTTTCTGTCGAGAAAAGGTATGTTTCTGTGGTAGACTTCACATCAACATTCACCGTTGACCCGTAAAGTATTTTCTGAATATTCCTCATTCCAAAACAAACCCTGCCCCAACTAAAACAAGGTCTAATTCCAGGAACCCTCCTCTCAATCGACGGCTCTTCCTTCACAACCTATTTAAAAGACGAAGTCGACAAATACCGTATCGTCATCGGAAACCAAACAGTCGTCTTTGAGAAAGAAAAGGACCCTTCTAAACTAAGAGCGCCCTCTGCCGGGAAACTGGTTAATACTCTGGTAGATGATGGAGGACATGTCGACAAAGGACAGCCGTACGCTGAGATTGAGGTTAGTAGACCAGGAGAAGACTAAGTAGACCAGGAGTAGACCAGTTGAAAAATGCCACGAGAAGCCCAGCCCACACATGAGATCTCACCTTCTGTGTGGTAGGTTTGTTAGGTTTGATTTAGAATCAACACAACGGATGACGCCCTCTATAGAGAAAGTTATATTACGTGAATAGGTTTGTTAGGTTTGATTTAGAAACAATCCAGCGGCCGCGACCTATGTACACAGATGCTGATATGCAAACTGTCGCATATCAGCTTCTATGTACGGTTTGTTTCTGTGTACGGTATGTTAGGGTTAATTTAGAATCAACACAACGGCCTAACTATAATTGGATGCAATAAACTAAATATGAAATAAATGTTTTTCATTTTTTTTCTATAGGTGATGAAAATGGTGATGACGCTGGCATCCCCGGAGGCCGGCAAAGTGACGTTTAACTTACGACCTGGCGCAGTTCTGGACCAGGGATCGCTTATCGGCACTTTGGGTAAGTGATCGAATAGACAGCTGTCGGCAGGTTCGATTCCTGCCGCGGGGTAAATGATGTTATTTATCTAAAACAGATATTTTTATTGGGTTGTATATGCGAATAAAAAAAACTTGATGGTATTAATCGCGTAGATAAAGAATTTAAAATTACTCTAGATTGTTTGCAACAGTCTGCAGTTAGCTCAACGAATGGAAACATCCATTGTAAAATACCCTAATAAAGAAAGAAAATTTCAATCAAAGAATAGAAAAAATTAAAATACTAAAAGACATTGGAAATATTATTTCTAATATATAGCCTATTCGGCCTGAACGAAGAAAGTTAACAGACAGAAACAGTTACTTTCGAATGTATAAATAAATAAATAATAATAATATAATATATAAATAAATAAATAATAATAATGACACTATGTTATTTAGCACAAAATAATTATGATGATGAAGCCTTTCGATTGGTATGATAAAGCTACAGGATGATTGTTTTTCTCGTGTAACGGGTTCGATTCCCGGTTCAACCATGTAATTATTTAAATATCTATGAGTGCATTTTAAATTGCTTTTTAAATACAAATAATGTCTTCTTTCAGTAAAATGTTCCATCTACAATATTCAAGGTACTTTCCCTCCATGTGGCATACCCGTGGGACGCCCTGTATAGAAAACACCCAGACCAACAATATTAATACTAGGCTGTTGAGTTGAGGTATTAAAATTAATAATAATTTTACAGAGCTCGACGACCCATCCTTGGTGACAACAGCGCAACCTTACAAAGGACAGTTCCCGTTAGAAGAACATCCTGAGCTATCTGAGAAACTCCACCACATGCACCAGAAGTATAGGATGATATTGGAGAATTCGCTAGCTGGTGAGCTGACCTTTAAAACTAACATACAATACTATACAATACAATAACACTTTATTGCACACCAAGAAAATACATAAATAAAAATACAAAAGGAAAAGAGAGATACTGAGTTGCACAATGGGCGGCCTTATCGCTAAAAGCGATCTCTTCGAGACAACCTTGGGATGGACACGAAGCATTTGTTTACGTAAAGACATAATATAACATAAGCACATTCTGCAAGTTTTCTTTTGGATCACATCTTTAGATAGGTTGCACTATTCATTACGGATGTAAGCGGGTTAACTGCGAACTTAATTTGTCTTATGCTCCACTTCCGTTAGCGTTGATGTTAGTGTTAATGTCCATTAACGCGTTAATTAAGGCGCCAAAAGCTATTTACCTTGGCTACTAGTAATGCCGTTAATAAATGAACACGTTGAAACCTTGGTCACATCTGCGTAACGCCCAAATTAACGCGTCAATTAACGCGTTAGGACGCAGGTGGAGCCGTAGCATTGGACGAACACCAACGTTTCATCCCTTAACGAGGGACATCTTCAGGGTGAGTGTGGTTCTAGACGCGCGCGTCCGCCTCCCGTCTTCCGCCGTCCCGCCGAGCACAGGACGTGGAGGTGAAGACGGGAGGCTTCGTTTTCTGCTTAGGAAGGTTCGTAGGTATTCCTGCAGTGCAGTAGGCTTAAGGGAAAACGCGCGCCTGCCAAGCCGCCGCGCTCGTGTTTTTTGTAGTTATTTAAAACATGGTAATTAAGAAAATCATTTTATCAAGTCAAACTCTGCGAATTTGTTTAGAAATATTAGGTAAGTGTCTTTATTTGAGTACAAAAAAAAGTGTGATATCAGTAGTTCGTTAGTCATAGTATTGAAAAAACGTGAGAAAAAGGGGTAACTTTGGGATTTTTTTCTGTCGAGTGAAGTTCATTAGATCTTGTAACTGAATGCGACTTTGACTAGACTAGATCCTTGTTTATATATTTTTTTCAGAATTTTAATAGTAGTTTATGCAACTGTCATATAATGAAGGGTATTAAAACACGAGTGTGAGTTTATGAAACGAGCGTAGCGAGTTTCATAATAGTAACGAGTGTTTTAATACCCGTGTTATATGCAGTTGCATACACTACTTTATCTTCACTAATGCAATTAATCAAACAACAAGAGTAAAAGCTGACAATAGTTTATTTATAATAATTGTTCAAATTTTGGATGGTACAATTTTGAAAGTTAATGTTAATTATTGATCCAGCAGCTGTAGCGGCCGCGGGGCAAGCAGTAGAGCTCGTAGACGGAGTCGGAATATATAAAACTTTCACCATGATTGTACTGTCGTCTATGTTAGAGACTTCATCGAACTGGATGTTGTATAGCTCTTGCCTTCGGCATGCCCCCATTATGCCGAAGATTAGTGCAACCTGTAACAATAAACGATATAATAAGCTTGAGGTACATAGCCAAGGCAAAAACTATGATTTATGAAGTAGTAAAGTGTAGGTACCTACTACCAAATTTATACACAAAGCGCTGCGTGTGTAGTACGTAAGTACTAGGTAGATTAAATAACAGAACTAAAATACACTTACCTTTTCAAAAAGATACAAAATATCTTGTGAATCTTCCAGGAACATCTTTATTTGACCTGATGTAAACGTCAAGGACTTTTTTCCCTTGTGTCCTTCTGAACTGCGTTTCAGGAACGCTATGACTTTTGAATACTTCGTGATATCAATATTGTTGTAGATACTCAGTGTGGACTTGAGCATAGAATATTTAGCCCACCTCGCTATCCATTTTTAACTTTTAATTTGTATTTTAAAAACAAAACACATTGCGAAACATTAAATTCACGCGTACGTGTATTGTCACAGTGAACTTGCCGCCATTAATATCTAACCAATGAGAGCGCAGCTGCTCGCGCAGGGCCAATCAGGAACGAGCGCGCGCTGTTCTTTTTTTATTTAATTGGCACAAGATCTTACCAAAGAGTTTTGTGTATGTAAGTTTAGTAGTTTCGACGAAGTTTTCACGTATAACCCAACTGTTTTCAAAAGCCAGCCTAATATCAAAATTTTATACAACTTGTACGAGGATTTTGACATAAGGCTCGCCAGGTTAATTGGTCGCGTTTTATTGATGTTATAATGAGATTTTACGATATCGATGTGGATATTATAACATCATGTGAAATTGCTTAAATTGAGTGTTTTGCTAACTGCGCTATAACAGTAGTCATTATAAGTCAAGTATTGGAAACATAAGTAGAATGTTATAACATTAGTGTAGATAAACACTTTTTTTCTAAGTCTCAGATCATTTTAAAATCTCAAAAATGCGGCCTCTGCTGGCCTACCAAGCCTTAACCCGCTAACATCCGTAATGAATTCGTCAAACTACGATAGTTTTAAAGTAAAAAAGATTACACTATTAAAAAAAAACTTAACGTTTAAATTTTTTACATTTTACAGTGCTCGTTTGATTAATTAAACCTATTGTAGGTTCCTTTCTTTAAAATTGTATATCTTTGTTAATTGCATGTGTGTCTATAATACAAAATAATTGTTTTATCTATCTAAAAAAATTATTTGGCGCTATTTTCGCTCACTACAACCCTTTAACCTCCCATCACACTCATGGGCAGTAGCCTATGCTAGTCCACTGCTGGACAAAAACCTCCCCTTTAGCCTCATTCTGACCGTATTTCCAGGTTACTGCCTCCCCGAGCCGTACAACACGCCCCGTTTGAGAGAAGTCGTTGAGAAGTTCATGTCAAGTCTGAGAGATCCTTCGTTACCATTGTTGGAGCTGCAAGAGGTAAGATTGATGGCTGTCGCAGATCTGGGGGCCTACTCGGAAAAGGAAAATCGAAGTTTCGTTTTCGTTGTCGTGCAAAACCAACTCTTGTGTCGCTTGTATAAGATTAGCGTTTGCACGAAAATTAAATCAGAAACATCTAATTCATTCTTAAGAGTGCGGGCCTTGGAACGCTCCACTGCCGCATAGCACAAAAATAGCTTTGCGGAAAATTCTACTAAAACAATTCGTCAAGTCAAATTGTGACTAGTCGAAATTTTTAGTCGAATTGTGTTTTAGTCGAATTGTTTTAGTAAAATTTTCCGTAGACGCAAAAATAAGCATTAAAAAGCATTAAGCATTGCTGTGTGAATTGTCCAGCATTATTTATTTTATTTATTTATTTAGGTAACAAAAATCCATCCAAAATCTATATATCCAAACTTTCGCATTTAAAATATTAGTGTGATATTCGTAACATTTGGAAACATTTTAGTGACTCAAGAAGAAAATAAGAATAAATTAGAATAGAATAGAATTTTATTGCCCTAATTTAGAAAATACACAAAATAAAAATATACATACTACTTAATAAAAACTAATAAACTAAGACAATAGGAGTAAATTCAGCATTTAGCTGTAATGCATTAATATGCAAGCAGCGCTGATTTTCAATTTACTCCTCTCGGATAGCTGGTCACCGAGAGGTTAAAGTGACAGCGGGATTATAATAATCAATACACAAAAAAAATTTACAATCTAGAATATCTGACATTTAGTAGGTACACATTTGTACTTAGATACAATTAAATGAAATGCACGGCGTTTTAAACAATTACTATACACATTTACTAAGGTGGGATATTATGACGTATTTGGGAATGTTCATGGGTGTGTTATGTTGTGCAAATTAAAACCCCCCGACAGATTTTCATGAAACACGTTAAGAACACTCATGGATAAAATTATCTATGACACAAATAAACTAAACGAAAATCGGTTTATCCGTTTAGGAGCTATGACACCACAGACAGATACACAGGCAGAGTGGCCCACGAGCTGTCGGTTATCTGATGCCTTTAATATAAAATGCATCTAAAAATTACGAATTTAACCCCATGTTTGAATGTTCATCTTATTATTTGACAGGTGCTCTCTTCAACCTCGGGCCGAATCCCCATAGCAGTAGAAAAGAAAGTCCGCAAACTGATGGCGTTATACGAGAGGAATATAACCAGCGTGCTCGCTCAGTTCCCGAGCCAACAAATCGCAAGTGTTATTGACCAGTGAGTTATTTTGTATTTATATCAATTATTATATCAGTCAGTATAGAACAGTGCCTGCAAACTGATGGCGGGATAGAAAATGTTTCCAAAACAAACAACGCGTGCGAAGCCGAGGTTTACAATATTAGGATTGATTCGTCAAACAGTAATAGTACATTTTACACCAAGGCGAGAAAGTGATCCATTCCTACTGAGTGTGTCGTTTTGGGCCCGAGGCGCAGCCGAGGGCCTTAAAACACACGAGGTAGGAATCGCACTTTCTGCCGAGTGCTTTATACTACACCTTCGAGGTAAATAAAAAGCTGAATTATTTATTAATTGAAATTTAGAAGAACTTACCGCGCTCAATGATGTTGGTAAAACCTCATTGACCGCGCCAGCCTTTGGGTTCTTTTTTCAAAATATTGTTCGGAAATTGGAGGAGGCTTAATGGACTTGCAGTAAAAACTTTTTGTCGTTTGACCGAACGAAAATAACCATAGCTACCGGCCGATCTTTTAGGAAATTAAAAAAAAATAACACGTTAGAAATGGATTTCCATAAACTTTTTCCTCCCGCTAAAACACGTGAGAAATGAAATTCCATAGAGTTTTTCCTCCCGGTTTCCTATAGGCCTGCAAAGACATACTTTCTATTCTATAAATGGAAAAGGAATAGGCAACTTTCCGAGCAGGTGTAGTATAAAATATCTTTTGTTTCAGTCACGCAGCATCGTTACCGAAGAGGGCAGACAGGGACGTATTCTTCATGAGTACTCAAGCTCTGGTGGTTTTGGTGCAAAGATACAGGTAAATACACAAACATCTATTACAATAATATTCTTATAGATGGCTGGGAAAAGTCCTCGACCCTCTCCCTCCAGACCTGATATCGTGATCACAGCTCCGCTCAGTCTATGAGAATAAGATATTTTATTGTCTTTTCTATGGTAAAAAATGTTTTATACAGGGTTATTGGGGAATTCACTGACACTGAACTGCAGATTTTGATGGGCAAAATCTGCAGTTCAGTGTCAGTGAATTCCACGAACATGTTTGTGAAGACGCCTGATCTTAATTCTTAAATTTGACTTGGTAATAGGTACCCCTTTTGATTCGCACAATACATACGAATACAAAACTCTTCGCCACGACAAAGTCTTCGACTAACTATGCTACTTCGCAGATAAAATTGATAATTTCCGTTCCGCTCCGCCTATAAAATGCCTTCTCTTGTGTAATAAATAAATAACAATAAAATTTGTTTAGTCTATTAATTATGTAGTTAAGTAGGCCATCTTTTTCTCTAATAAATTATGCACATGTACCCTCATAACGTTGTGTCTTTCTCTCAGTAAGGTTTGCTGGAAGAGAGCTCTTTTTAGGGTTAAGCTCGCCTTTGCCATTCCTTTTTCTAGTTTAATGTTTTATAAGTATGTTTTATTTAGTGCAATAAAGAATTAAGAAATTTAAAGTACATAAGAATAAAGAACAAAATAGATTTATTTGTGCAATCAAATAAAAAGACCTACAACCTTTCTACAGTTTAAAACAAAATAAAAATACTTATAAATGTAAGCCCGAAGGCACAAGATGGCCTTCAGAGACATTTTGTTGGCGTTACGTATAATCTGTTCACAAAAAAAACTAAATACTACTCACTGACTAATATTGTTTTGTTTTCAGGAATGGTATCCGTGGTAGAATGAAGGCAGCGGTCCATGATTTACTGAAGCAGTACTATCAAGTCGAAAGCAATTTCCAACTAGGTAAGTTATTTTAAAAACAAAATAATCTTGTGCCTGCGGCTTCACATGCATTTTCCTGGATAAAAAAAGTAAAGAAAGCTTATATGTTAATCCAGTAGGCCTAGCACGGGGATTGTTGTCTTGGGTAGAATAGAGAAAAATTACGTCACATCGTCAACGTATGCGTAATATGTTTGAAACTCGTTCCTTCAACTTCAATATTTTGCGCAATGTATGACAATGCAATGTCATTCTTCTCTATTCTACCCTAGACAACTATCCCTGTGCTGCCGCGGAGGTTTTAAATGTTCCCGTGGTTCGGCGAAAACGGCGAGAGAGGGAGGAGTGGTTTTTAGTGCGTAGTACGCCCTTCTCAGGGCGTCGAGTCCCACATCATTCTGGTCCCCCCCAGGCCAGTTTAATCGTAACTGGATTTCCTCACCGAATAATAAAAAAAGCCCTACGGGTGTGGGAAATTTTCAGCCCAAGCTGTTCAGCAGTTTGGCGTGAAGAAGTAACAAACCTAACATCTAAATATCCAAACAATAGTGTACCTATAAAATACTATTTCTGCCCGCGGCTTCGCACGCGTTGTTTCCATGAAAACTATTATGGTTAATTTAAATTAAAAAAATTAAAATTTGTGCATTTTATATGAATCAATATGACCCCTACAGCATTTAATTTAAATGAATATTTTCGAAAATATTACAGATTTAAAATGCAGGGACATAGGTTGCGCCGGTACCGGCCGGGGGGCCGATTCTATTGTATATATTTAGCATCAGCATTGCACCCGTGGGATGCCGGGGGGTCGCTAGTAAACTATTAAGTAAACAATGAATCATGTGTTTTTGATTTTTACAAAACGACCCCTAGGGGGTGTGCAATAAATTTCTGAAATTTCCACGCGGGCGAAGCCCCGGGGCGCAGCTAGATTACATATTTACGATATATTTTGTATTCCTGCAGGTTCATACGACAAATGCGTGGTGGCATTAAGGGACAAACACAAGGAGGACATTCAAGCGGTCGCTAATATGATATTCTCACACAACCAAGTATCCAAGAAGAATATGTTGGTAAGTTCTTGAACTTAACAATAGACGACTTCAAACATACAGCGAACCTAGCGCGGGGGGGCGTTTGAAAATCACGCGTGCTAACTACCCAAGCCCGTCGCGCTAGGCGTCCGCCTTAGCCACTCCAGTATGAACGCAAGCGGCGGTTTCATATGTTTGATAAATAGCGCGCGTCGCCGTCGGGCTAAGACTATCCAAGAAGAATATGTGGGTAAGTTTTTCAACTTCACAATAGACGGCTTCAACCTACCCGAGCCTAGCGAAGAACTATGTGGTCCATATTATGTAAAATTTTTGTAAGTTAATAAAAATGACATATTTAAGAAAAATGTTGATTATTTCTAAGACGTTGATGTTTCTTAAAAACTGTTGGCATCGTTTTTGATACCAAAAAAATATCGAACAGTTTAAACTAAATAAGGCTGAGTAAACTTAAAAATTCGGATTTATATGCAAGAATTATTTTACTTACCATACCTTATGTCAATTAATACATATCCCGTTCACAGGTCACCCTCCTAATAGACCACTTATGGTCCAACGAGCCCGGTCTCACAGACGAGCTAGCAGCCACTTTGAACGAGCTCACGTCGCTCCACAAAGCGGAGCATAGCCGCGTGGCGTTACGAGCTAGACAGGTACGTCATCAGCACATATACGTTGAGTGCTGGTTGTGAACGTAAAAAGAAACAAAACCAGTTCGTTCAATGACCATTCGCTCTTAGCCTTAAAAAAAATCTTATCCATTACGACGCCGCCGCCATCAAGCAAAGTCATAAAATCAAGAATAATATACAACTAATAAAAATAAAGAAAGAAACCCGCATTACAAATATAAATAGAAGGAAATATCTGCAGTCTACAATCTTGGGAGTATTCGCAACACTGAGCATGCCCCCCTAAATAAAGGGGGGGGGGGGTTTGGACGTAATCACCATGCTTGGCAGGCTTGCTGTTTCACATAGAAGATGAAACTGCTGAATTTCCTCTGGTAGGTTACCTTATGCCGGTTAAGGTAACCTACCAGAGAAAACTCAGCATTCCTTATTTACAACATCCACAGGCTATATCCACGACGATAAATTTGACAAAATTCTGTGTAAGTAGTATAGATGACTTTAGAGTAACGGTTTGAAATGACACTCTGCTTGGTGAATCGCAAAAAAAGTAATCTTAATAATCACAACAGCAATCCCAAAAAAAAACAAAATAACCGTGAAACTTCCCCCCAGGTGCTGATCGCCGCGCACCAGCCCGCCTACGAGCTGCGCCACAACCAGATGGAGAGCATCTTCCTCTCCGCCGTGGATATGTATGGGCATGACTTCCACCCCGAGAACCTGCAGAAGCTGATCCTCTCAGAGACCTCCATATTCGACATACTGCACGACTTCTTCTACCACACCAACTCTGCCGTGAGTACTTTCATGTTTCTCTGTCTTTACACCACTGTCTCTGTACGTCTGCAGAGCAGTACGAAAGTGTGGCACAGCATGTCAATACACAAAGAACGGCTCACTTCACACGCCACGTTGTGGAAAAGAGTCCAGCTTGCTTCGCTCGCCACACTGTCCACGCTGTGTAAACTAGTGCGGCTCGCTTCGCTCGCCACAAGCAAAACAAGTAGCGCTGGGATGACATATCTTTGACAAACGCAGATCATTTGCTTGCCACGTTGTGTAGACGAGTGCGGCTTGCTTCGCTCGACACTCGTACCCCACGACATCTGAATCGACACTCGTACCCCACGACATCTGAATCGATACCTGTATAGTTTAAGTACTTTTCGTACTCAAATTGTACCTCGAAGAACATTTTTCACCTAATGATAAACTAGAAATTCAAACATACATACTTTCTGTTGTGAATACTGTGCGTTTATTTTCAAAACGGAATATTTCTAAATATTTTAAAATGCTCTTAAGAACTCAGAAGCGTGTACATAGAATATGAGGTCTGCAATATCTGAAAAAATAAAGAAAAGAAAAGTTGGTAACTCGTTTGTGTAATTGAAAAAGAATAGGTCTCAAAATACAGGGTGGTTTTTTGAGAAGGGCGGTGATGGCCAAATCCGACACCAAGATAGAGAAAATATTTAGTTTTTTAAAACCTATTACTTTTGACGGAAATGGACACGAAAGATTAAAAAAAAAGACATCCTTTATTATTGAACCAATGGATTTTGATGCTGATAAGGATCAATCTTTGCAAAGAAATATATTATTAAAAATCAAAAGAAATAGCAAATTTTCACTATTATTTTTACACGGACGAAAAATTAAATCCTATCCAAACTTTTTGGTCGTTATGTGTGAAACTAAAAACAAGAAAAAAAAAAGTAAATAGATCCCAAAAATTGCTCAGTTTTATTAATAAATCACAGAACCAAACATGTACTACATACCTATCAAAATAGTGGACCACAGTAATCTAAGCCCAGGTTTATGAATAAATCGTAGAAACTAACATCTACCTATCAAAATAGTGAACCACACTAACCTATGTCCAGCTTTATAAACAACTCACAGAAACAAACAGGTCCATATCGAACGCCATCATGTTGAATGCCGTGATCACTATCGGTCGCTGCGCGCGCGCTATCATGAACATGATCGTTTTCCTGATGCTCAGGTCGTTGCTTCTCTCCCAGCCGCAGCAATAGATCTGCGTTGATGTTTCTACTGACTGGAAGTAAACGGAGAGTTGGTTAAAAACTACGTCCAGATCAGTATGAGTACATAATTTTAGTCCGGTCCATTCAGTAGTTTTGCCGTTATCTTCGGCCAAAATCTTCACGACGACGGCACAAACTATTGCCTTTATAATCTGAACAAAAACTGTTAAAAATATCACAAATCAAACAACCTAAAAACAAGAACTCTCTTCCTCGGATCTCTAAAAACAAAAATTTCAACAACGCATAATTGCACCTGAACAACAAAAGGTTCAAAAGCGAGTTCGAAAAAGCACAAGAGACCAATGAATGATGAATGGTTTTAAACTAAACGCGCGGTAGCTCAACTGATTCATATCAATACCAGTCGGAAGCCCAAGACACTGGGCCTCTGTACTCTACGGACCTAGGGTCTCAACTCCAAAGGGTGCAAATGTGCAGGCTCTGTCGAGACCTGCATATTTGCGCCTCTTGAGATCTTCGGCCAAATCTGCCCCGCACCAGCCCAGCTTAACTTGACCTTCTTGCAAGTTACCAATGTTACCATAGCTTTCAATTTAGCCGCGTATCTGCAAGGCAGGTAAATGTGTATAACTGCACCCATCACGAATACCATGTATCGGAGGTCGAACCCGTAACCCTGGAAAGAAAAACAAATAAAACCTCAGTGGACCTTAAGGTTACACAAGTTGTCCGGGTCAACTCATCAGTGAGCGCGGTCTAAGTGTATGCTAGCTACTTCACCTGACATAAAAGACATACCCGCGCGCTAACAGGCGAGAACGCTGTACGGAGCGGACTTTCGGCAATGCCGGCGAGGATTCTTGTAGGCAACTTTTCCATTTAATAAGAATGACGACATTCGGATTGTTAATCAGTTGACGCACTCGTCAGCGGATTGTCCGATGCCGGCCTGTGAATGTGCACCCTAACGTTTCAATTGCTAACGCTTGAGAAATGCTGTGCCTTACCACACCGTGATCGCGGCCCTGTACTGACTGCACGAACGCTCGCTGTGTGACTGCTAACGCTTGAGCCGTAATGCGAATAGGTAACTACACAATTACCACACCGTGATCGCGGCCCAGTACTCGGCCTTAGATATGATTTGAAATTTTAAAGACAGAAAGAGGGGCAAAGTTACAGAAGCATTTAAAATATTAGTTTGGATTTAAGGTTATAATGTACGGCAAATTGTCGAAGACTGTACCTCACTGATGTGATAAAGACAGGTGCATATCTGTATCATGGTAGCGAGGAAAATGAGACCGAGCCAGATGTTGTGGACATCCTGAATTAGGTCGACGAATCTGTGAAAGATACATTTTTTGTAACGCCATCTAGTTGTTGACTTAGAAAAATCTTTTGAAACTAGTGAGAAGTTTCACGCGTGCCGTGTGTGGAATCATAGTTCGTAAATGAATAAACTGATTTGAATGTAGTTTGTTTTGTTAGTAAAGGGACTCGATCGGGCGAGATCTAGATCTGTTTTAAACAATAAAATATATTAAAAAAAAACAGATTACTGTGATCCATATTTTTTTAGTAGCAGAAAGATCTTATATTGATTTGCGGAAAATTCGACTAAAACAATTCGTCTAAAACAATTCGTTTCAACAACAAAAAAAAAATGTGTCAACGTATTGCTCTGGGTGCAATTATACGTATACACACCCTTTCAGTCACAGAGTCGCCACGACCCCCACCCCCCCGCTTCGCGGAGGTGGGACGCCTACAGGTCGGGTTAACTCAAGGCTCATGCCATAGAAAATCGTCTAAATGGGTAGGTACCCACTAAGACCTTAGTATCATCTCACCAGTCAATAAGTTCTGCGGCTGTTCTGACATTGTTCTGCAATAAATACTGAATAAAACGATGATTCAGTCAAAGTGTATATACACTACCGAAACCTATGTGAAATGTTTGTAAACAAGCCATTAAAGAAATAATTATAAGCAATATTTATTGAAGCATCTCAAATCGAAAAGTAATGTAAATTGCGTAGAAAAACAAGATCCGTCAAGTGCGAGTGTAACTCGCGCGCCGAGTGTTTCGAACGTTTGTCAACAAATATGTACCAAAAGTACCGGTTAGAGACTACGCAATTTAACGAATACCTAAGAATAGTAGGTACCAACCTACATTTCAGATGGATCTCTCTGCATGCTTCGGTTAAAGTGGGTAATGGTAAAGTTTTCGACTTTGTTAAAAATATTTCAAATGTATGATACCCTACAGAAATTTGAAAAACTGTTTTTAAATGTCCAAAATGATACCTATCATTTGATACCCCATTCGGTGAGGAAGCCCCCCCCTTTTGACCATTTTTCAAAAAGTGTTCTTGTTACAATTTTCTTTATATTTTTCCTGTAAAATATAGATCCATATCTATACACGCTACATACATTTTACATGGATCGCTCTGCAATCTTCGGTCGGAGATGGGGGGGGGGGGAATGGGTATTTTTTCGACTTTTTTTAAAATATTTCAAAAAGTATGAAACCTACCCCACATGACCATGTAGGTATCTTTTAAAATTTTGCCATCACAATTTGTATGGAAAATATTCATTTTCATTTCTTTTCATTAATTTATCTTTAAATCTGTACAGGCGCACGAAATATATTATTATTTAAATTTCATGTCTATTAAGGAGGAAAATAATTACAGACAAAGCAAGACCATAAGGGTTTCGAAACCGATCTTCGATCTCGAAACCCTAAAAACGCGGCAACAAAGTGAAATTTAGGTTAACTATGGGCGGTTTGTTTACAAACATTGTACATCCATTTTGGCTGGAATGTATTTAATGGTATTAGGATTGTTACTCACTCGAACATGCGATTCTGCTCGTGTATAACATGGACGATCCTGTCAAAGACATCTACACCGTCTTTGAATGCGTCCTCCAAAGCCTGCAATATAATTTGTTAAGAGGGCTCCGCGGTAACATGCCCCCATTCTGTCCTCACCGTTTTAAAGATTTCTCTTAAAATTATCTAATATATGTACCTACTGAAACAAATCACAAAATATGACCAATATCTGAACTACACGATAAAATATATCGTTTTACAATATTTTGTAAATATTGTAAAATGTAGAAAATACAAAAAAATGCGGGGGGTTTTAACCCTCACAGTAAACAGGAAACACCAAATGTAAAAAGAATCGTTAAGACTAGTACTTAAATTATATATATTTCCTTTATGTAATACCGATTTTCGTAATGATTTATTAAATTCAATAATAATAAAACCCCAAAAAAACTCTATTTTCTTATATTTCATGATTTGTTTCATTACTTTGCATAGATTCGTTATAGAGAAATGTTAAAACGGGGAGGACCGTATTGGGAAATTTACCGCGGAGCGGCCTTATATACTAGTTTCTTAGCGGATTTGCACGCGTTGATTCTCAACAGTCTGTATTGGTCCAGCTGGAAGCAGGCCTCCTCCTGATAAGCGCCTCATTGGCTTTTATCTCATGGACGGTAATGCCCATAATACCCACGCTCAGCATGCGGCTTGGGGATCGCAGTTTGGTGGCAGAAACTGCAGGGGGTGCAGCTGCCCGCCCCAGGTGGCCTCGACCTCGCCCCACGACACCCGCGGGAAGAGTTGGACTGGTGCAAATTCTAACAGCGCCAGACAGCTACATATCCAATACATACATAGCACATACAAAAGATAAAGGTTAAGATAAAAGTAAGAAACGGGGGTCGGGCGGGTTCCTCAGAAGTACATTAATGTTGATGGACTCCCCCCCCCCCCTAACTGAAGTAGGAACGCAAAACAAGCAATGTATTGTGAAAATGCAACCGGGGCAGGGGTATCTTTCAGGCATGCCATGGGTCCGCCCCATAAAAACTCACTAAATACCTAAACTAAAGAAGTGTCGGATTGTATAAAAGTCTAGAACGGCTGCCTACCTAGTTAGCATGATATTATTGGGAATCCATCAGATATTTTTTTTACATTTTTTAAAAGCCCGAATGGATGTAGGTATTCCTAGGGGGTAGTTACTTAATTAAGGGGGTGTATTACCTTGCAGTATAAATCCATCTTCATGCACGCGTGATTGATGGATAGGCCGAAGAATCCGTCGTAACCAATAAAGTTGATCACGTACAAAATTGATGCATAGAACATGTAAACGAAAGTTATCTCGAATTGTGGGGAATTGAAGCGGATTTCTGGAACGGAGGTCGGAAATACAAGTAAAGTACGAATAAAATCAAATTGAAAAATAAATAATAGATTCAGGCGTTACTTTGCAAAAATCCATTTTATAATTTTAGGATAAAACAATATTTAGTAACTATTCCGTGCAAAACCTCCTCCGACAAGATCCAACAAACTGTGATTCGCGTGTACCGAAAGTTTAAGCAGGTAGCTCAGAGAGACAACATCTCTGGTAGGACTCTGTCGTTGTTGCTTGGCGGTCTCGGTGTCAAAGTCGAGTATTGTTGTGGTGTCCTGATGATGTCTCGTGGAGAGACGAAACTAGTTGACAACTTACTTTTAATGAGTTTTTTCGTTGTGTAGTTGGTGTGGTCTTTTCTTTTACAAATTAAGTTGTGCTTAAAGTTGGAGGGTAATTTACTTGGCAATTTTATATTGCGTAAGTCTGTTGTATACCTTCTCTGATTGCAAGTGAAAGCAATTTTTGGGAGGGCGGGCGGTACAAGCAAATCACATTTTGTTGGATCTTGTCGGAGGAGGTTTTGCGCGGAATTGTTACTAAATATTGTTTTATCCTAATATTATAAATTGAAAAATGTTAATTTCTATTAGATTTGAAGAGACATGTCAACGTAGAGATTGATCGTCATTCTGCTAGCACAAAACCTAATATTGCTGTCCCTTTTCTACGATCGAAAAAAAAGGACGGCAACTGTTTTAGGCTACTTAATTTAGACTAAAGTCATTTCTAACGGGATATTTACCATGATTTGAGTTTTGAGCTTTCCAATACTTAATTTAGGTTTTGATGCTTTTGATACCTGATACTATATTTAGACAGTAGTAAAAATGATAAATCATAAATCATAATAATAATACAGAAAATAAAGTGCAATTTGATTCAGCGTGGAAATTGTCAAAATAATTTACATTGTCTATCCTACTTCCTACTAATATTATAAAGCCGAAAGTTTGTGAAATCTGAATCTTTGTTACCTAGGATCTTCAAAAGTACGGAACGGATCAAGATGAAATTTGGCGTACTTTTAGAGAAAAGTCTAACTTAGCTAATAGGCTACTCATACCAAAAATACGCGTGCGAAGCCGCGGGCAGAAGCTAGTCTTGTGTAAATTGAAAAATACCCATTACATAATTATGTACGCATTTGCCCCCTCATTTTGCGAAAAAATAGGAGACTTAAGTCGGGTTTTAACCGTTTTTATAGTTTTCAATCAATTAGTTAATTACTTATTGGTTTATTATCCACCTATCTTTTCGAAGTCGATGAAAAATAAGCACCTCAACGTAGGTGCATAGGATAAGTTAGTGTCTTCATTTATTTTACTGTATAGTTGATTTAAGGTAAGCAAAACTTTTGCATTTAATTTAATTTATATTTTCTCCACTTACCCGGATCACAGAAAGGTATATTCAGATCGTGTACCATGTACTTGACGGGTTCTGAGACGAATATGAAGTTGTACGTGGTCTGTAGTATCGCCATCGCTGGGAAGGTCATCACGCAGGTGATCACCACCACCACCCAGCAACGTTCACTGAAAAAGATAGATAAATAATGCTGGACAAGCCTGCATCATCAAGCCTATTCATCATCATCTAAGCGGCTTGTTTGAATAGAACTTTTTAAACTTTCGCGATTTGTAAACATAGTTAATGGTTTAATCGGGTATTAATCGCGTACCTTTAGTCGCCCCGTGACCACGATCGCTGTAACGCGGTAGAAACGTAGGGTATAATAACAAAAGGTACGCGATAAATACCCGATTAAACCATTAACTTTGTTTGAATAGGCACCACTCAGCAGCGCTTGAGTATAATCGTAGTCACACTGGAGTACGTGTAACGTCTGTGCGTTCTAGAGAGCAGCAGAAAGTAAAAATAGTAAAGAAAAGTATTTATTCTGTGTCCTAAAATTACAAGTTTGTACCTACAAATAAAAGTTACAACCGTGACATCAAAATAGGTCGTCGCTAAGCAAGGGCTTCTCGCTTCGCTCGCCAAGGTGTGTGAAGGTATGCGGCTAGCGAAGCGAGCCGCACTGGAAAGATTATGAGCTGTGAGTTTACTTGTGAGGTTACAGGACTCACAGCCTATAAAGGTAGCTCAAGTGATTCATATCAATACCAAACGGAGGCGTTCACAAAATGCTGCTGGCTGCATTGCTTTTATGGCAATCCTGATGGGATACGCCAGAAACTATAAAATTCTTGAAACTCCTGTGATTCGCTAGCGCACCTTCATAATCCATTTGCTAGTCCACTGCTGGACAGCTGCCTCCCCTAACCAGTCATGGATCCCTGTCTTCAGCCGCATCCATCATCTGCCAGCAGTCTTTCGCCGATCGTCATCCCACCTGACCACAGGGCCTCGTACACTACGTTTACCGAGTCTCGGACTCCTTGTACCTACCTATAGACTAGACTGTTCCTGATCCCCTTAGCAGTGAGCTCTCTATACTCTTCCGACATGTAGTTATACGACTCGTAGTCTCGGTCCATCTCGTCTATAATCTTCTGCGCTTCTTTACGCTTGAAGAATAATAAAAACATCTGTAGAAAAAGACGAAGATAGATAGATAGGTAAATAATAGATTTATTCGACACTGCAACACACAATTCTAGTAACTATAACTTATAGAAAATTACATAATATAATATATATCTTCATATTGTCATTTTGTCAACATGAGTATAGTGTCTATTCTATGCTCTTTTTTACTTAAATTATTTTAATATTTAATATAATCTACTATATTATGTGACAAATTATTCAATAAGTAATTAAAATGATGATTTTTTCTTTAGTTTAATTAAAATACAATTTATATTGTTATTAGGGAATAATAATAAATAAATAAAAAAAATATACCTACAAAGGTAAAAAAATAATAATAAGGTACATATTGACATGACATATAATTATTGATCTATCAAAGCTTAGGAACAGTAAGAACAATAAGTGTATAGTATACAATTAATAAAGTACAGAGTCGTAATAATTATGTGTGTGCTGCAGCCTGTCAAATAAGCAATGGTGTCGATTCAGATGTCACCAAAACTAAATTAAACAAATTTGACAGCACTAAAACTGTTGCCTGTTTTTAAATTTTTAATTTATTACAAAATTAATTAAAAACCCCCCGACAGATTTTCGTGAAACATGGCTAAGAACACTCGGGATAAAATTATCTTATTTTTTCAGCCATTACTGTCCCACTGCTGGGCAAAAGCCTCTCATAAACCTCACACAAAAAAAAAACCTAAATGAAAATCGGTTTATCTGTTTGGGAGCTACGATACCACAGACAGATACACAGATAGACCGACACGTTAAACTTATAACACCCCTCTATTTTTGCGTCGGGGGTTAAAAAGGAGGGTATTATTTTTAGTGGTATCAAATTAGTACCTATAGTTTAGTTTTGGCGACATCTGAATGGACACCAATAACTCAGAGGAAAGCTTTGCTCAGTTTCAGTACCTATTACTTCGGTAGTAACAAACATTCACACAAACTTTCACATTTATAATAATGATAAATATGATAATAAAACCTACCTTAAAGAATCCTCCTAGAAACGGTCCAAGCACAGTGCTATGCCGTATAATATTGACGATATCTCCCCTCATCCAGCAGAAGTACATGTCTATTAGCA
Organism: Eupithecia subumbrata; assembly: GCA_949316285.1. Lineage (NCBI taxonomy): Eukaryota > Metazoa > Arthropoda > Insecta > Lepidoptera > Geometridae > Eupithecia > Eupithecia subumbrata. The sequence goes on along the minus strand of OX438645.1, from coordinate 11,726,589 downwards.
TCATGGTCGCTAGCGGTACCACCGTCAGGAGTATTATCGCTAAAAATAATTAAATAAATGTTCAACACCCTGTATTGGTCCACTACTGGACGCAGGCCTCCCCCTGATAAGCACCTTATTGGCTTTTATCTCATGGGGGGTAATGCCCATAATCCCTACGCTAGGCATGCGGGTTGGGGATCGCATTTCGGTGGTAGAATTGTTCTGCAGGAGGCGGATATACCTTAGTCGCCTCTTACGACACCCGTGGAATGATTTGAGTTGTGTGGCATCATCATCATCATCGACATCAGCCTATGTTAGTCCACTGCTGGACATAGGCCTGCCGTAATAAGCGCCATAGCGCCCTGTCTTCAGCTTGCCGCATCCAGCATCTGCCTGCAGTCTTTCGCAGGTCGTCATCCCACCTTGCCGGAGGGCGTCCTACACTACGTTCCGAGTCGTGGTCTCCACTCAAGAAGAGGTTTACCCCAGCGCTTATCGATTCTTCGCGAGATATGGCCGGCTCACTGCCACTTCAGCTTGCTAATTCTTAGAGCTATGTCGATAACTTTGGTTCTCAGTCGGATGTATTCGTTACGAATTCTATCCTTCAGAGAGACTCACAGCATAGCTTTTTCCATAGCTCGGTGAGCGACTTTGAATTGGTGGACCAGCCCTACCGTGAGTTTCCACGTCTCAGCTCCGTAGGTCATGACATTATTATTAAATAAATTTAAATTTCTACTTACGAATACCAATCATCCGCATCACCTCCTTCTTTGGGTTTGGATAAATCATCCCGAGGCACATGGTTATTGTGATTATTTTATACGTGTCACGAAAAGGCTTGAATTGTTTCTCCATTTTCAGCTTTAAAACCCTATAAGTGGGTACTGACCGACGTTATGGGGCGTAATGTAACGTGTCGAACTTTCGTGCAGTCAGTACGGGGAAAGAAGACGCTCGCAACGAGCAACGAGACAGATTTTAGCATACGATGTAACGAAAAGAAAAAAAAAACTTTTTCCTAAATTTACTTATGTAATTTGATAAGATATACCTCTACTTTATTTGTAGCTGAAAAATATACCATTAACGCATTCACTGCCCAGCCTCGGCGGTGCGATCCGAGCGCTGCCGCGATACGGGGACGGAGACTAGCATCTGCGTCTGGGGCCAAGAATGTGTTAATATGAACTCAAAGTTACTAAATTACCAACACCGTATAAACTACATATACAGGGTTAGTTGTAATTCACTGACACAACCTCAACTGCAGGTTCTGCCCACCATCACGAACACGTTTGTGAAGATGCCAGGTCTTAATTCTTTAACTTGGTGTTAATTGAGGGCATACCCCTTCATTCAATAATCGTTCAGTAGAGGGGCTTTATTTGAAACTAAACTTAAAAAAAGACTGCAATTACAGTGGGTATGGGAGTGAGAGATTGATCTTTAGTAATTCATTGGGTACCGGTCTAACGTATTTGTTCATATTGTATCAGAGGTGATTTACAATGTTTTTTAAGAACTAAGACCTGGCGTATTTGCGAACGGGGTCGTGATAATAGGCAGTTCACGCAGTGTCAGTGAATTACCAATAACCCTGTATAAGGGTTGTTAGGTTATTTGAAGGTTCTCTTGCGACCAAAAGGCCTGTAAGGTCTACTAAACTTGTAAAGGAAATAAATCAGTATAAAGTAATTTTTTTGAGTGTATTGGATGTTCTTTCACAACGACTTTTCTCTTCGATTTTTTGATGGAAATTTACCTTGACTGCTTGAATCGTATTGGCGAATTATATCGCTATCGTTTTAAAGGGAATAATTTGTGAGGACTTGCGCAGATTAAATTGCCTTAATTTGAGTCGAATGATCAAAGGAGAATCTAATGCACCTTTTGCCTTTTACCTATACAGGGTGCCACCTAATATGTGTACCAAGCCGAAAGGATTCTGGACCCTGAGGGGACCAATTTGTGTATATGATATTTTTTCTTCCTGTAGGCCTAGCACGGGGATTGTTGTCTAGGGTAGAATAGAGAAAAATGACATTGCATCGTCATACATTGCGTAAATTATTGAAGTTGAAGGAATGAGTTTCTAATATTTTACGCATTCGATGACAATCTGATGTAATTTTTTTCTATTCTACCCTAGACAATATTCCCCGTGCTAGGCCTACTGTTCGTGTTTTCACACGCATTCTTGCATTATTCAACACTTAAAAATATTTCACAAATGTCTCTTGCTAGTTTTTTTTTGCAAAGACAGTGTTTTTTTCTTGAAGTCATAAAAAAAATTATGTTGATCCATTGACCTTTCAAAACTATGATAATAATGTAAAAGTAAAAAAACACGACTATGAAGAAAAAGAGTCTATGACAGAGAAATATTTTTTTTATCGAAATTCATGAAATCGTAGAACCGAATTTGCTCCCCTAGAGGCCCAGAATCACCACCTTTTCTCTTAGTACACATGTATCGTGGCACCCTGTATATTAAGCCTAAGGCGCAAATCGCCGTTCAAGGATTGGTAATTTGCCATTACGGTAATTGAATGACCTTTGCGCTTTGAGAATAATGAATTGATGACTTTCATGGCATAGTGAGAGGATAGCCAGTTTTTTACTAATTACAAATTGATTGTAAGAACTGTATGCAATTATTTGTTCCGGTGTTCTGCAGGATTGAGGGTTCGAAATTTAAAGAAAAAAAAATAACTTAGCCACAGTACGAAGTCATGGAAACTCTAACCCATAGCTACTATAGTATTATAATAATCTGTGCCCAAATCATCTCGTTCTGGTTTTATTTTTTCGTATTATCAAATATCAAAAAATACGGATGCTAACATTATTAATGCTAATATTCATACTGAAAATGTTATCAGAATATATTAAAGACCTCAACAGTAGTTTATTTATACAAAATGTAAGTGGTTGCTTGACAAATTTTTCTATTGTGTAACCGAATATATTAATTTTGAGTTGCATAATTTATTATGTTTTGACAATTTTTTTGTCTTCTCCAGGTATGCAACGCAGCATTAGAAGTTTACGTACGTCGTGCGTATACGTCTTATGATATAACGTGTCTTCAACACATGGACTTGTCTGGTGAACTGGGCGTGGTGCACTTCCAGTTTATACTGCCGACCGGACATCCTAACAGGTGAGTTACCGCATTCACTGCCCAGCCGATACCCGGAGCTGGAGGGCATGAAATGAAAGTGTTAGTAAATTTTGGTTTAGTTTATTTAGATAGAAAATACTTTTATTGCACACTTAAAACTAAGAAACAATTTAATATGAAATTATTATAAACTAAGTGACAATTGGCGGTCTTATCACTCAAGAGCGATCTCTGCCAGACAACCTGGCTGAGATCGCTTTTAGTTTAGTATTAGAGTGTTTAGTAACAGAGCTTTTAGTATTGTTTATGTATCAGTTATAGTCAGGACCAGTTATGGTCCGTCAACAAAATCAAAAATCAAATCAAAAACTCTTTATTTCCATAAATACAATAAATGCACACTTAGAAAAGGTCAAATTATAAAACTAAACAGTGACACGGAAATAAAGTGACCGATACGAAATCTAAAAAATCTTAAATCTTTATTGCACACAAATAAAACAATACACAAAAGTTGACGATTTAAATGACATTTACAAAGGCGAGTATAACCCTACAAGAGTTTTCTTACAGCAACCCTTTTGGGTATGGAGAAAGGTGAATGAATGAATGAAAGGTGATTTAATATGGAAAGATAAGTGTACATATAAAACAGAAAAATAAGATATTATGAATAATCTTGTTTAATAAACCTGAAGTTTATAACTTCTAACATGTCTCCGAAGGTTACTTTATAGATGATTCTTTACCAAGATAAAATCAAAATTAGTAAACAAAACTTTTCCCTACAGGATACCTCTCAGCGAATCAGAAATCGAGCTCGCCTCAGCCTCCGACCAAGAAGGCACCCCAGCAGAACTCTGTACGGCCGCCATGCGCAAATGTCACCACAGAACCGGTGCTCTAGCTGCCTTCACATCCTTCGAGCAGTTCCAGCAGTACGCTGATGAGGTCTTTGACCTGGTGTATGATACGGCCAGTGACGCTGCAGTGAGGAAAGAGGTTAGTACACTCGATTGACTGCTAGCAGATGCTGTATACGGCTGGAGACAGAGAGTTATAGCGCTCGTTAGGGGAAGTCCAGCAGTGGACTGGCATAGGCTGATGATGATGATGAAGAGACATTTGGATGCTGTTGCCGCTGTAAGGTAAAAGGTGAGTCAAGCTGTGTATACTGCCGTTATTCGCAAATGTAACCACAGGACCGGCGCTCTAGCTGCCTTCACATCCTTCGAGCAGTTCCAGCAGTACGCTGATGAGGTCTTTGACCTGGTGTATGATACGGCCAGTGATGCTGCAGTGAGGAAAGAGGTAAGAACACTCGGTTGACTGCTAGCAGATGCCGCATACGGCTGGAGACAGAGAGCTATAGCGCTCGTTAGGGTACATTACATTAACTGTATTTTTTTTTAACTGAATGAGTATGAAAATTTCTCAAAAAATTATGGATAGAGTATCCAATAAAAATAACGAAATCGAGCGAGAATTATGGATACTCTCCTAAGGATCGTGTGGAGTGGCACAAAAGTTTGGAGGCCTATACCCAGCAGTGGGTGAAGTCGGGTTGCGGATGTTTTTTTTTCCAGTACCTACCTAAACCGGATAAGGTACCTACCCTTACTGCCCCGTACAAAAAACCATGTATTGTGACGAATACAACTTATTTTAAAAATGTGATTTCTAAATTATCTAATTCCACAAATATAAAGTTTCAAAGTTATCAATCTAACAAGAGCGAACACAAAATAATTGTAGCGCCCTGACAGGGTTTTTATGCATTGTGTACCCACTAAGACTAAAAGAACAATACCTGTATGCATAAAATCTAAATAAATGATATGAATATAGCCACCTGGCCCTAAAAAGTTGTGTGGTTCCGGCTTAGAATTTGCACCACCCCAACTCTTCCCGCGGGTGTCGTAAGAGGCGACTAAGGGATATCCACCGGAGGCGGGCAACAGCGCCCCCTGCAGAAAAATACTACCACCGAACTGCGATCCCAAACCCGCATGCTCAGCGTGGGGATTATGGGCACTACCCCCCATGGGATAAAAGCCAGTAAGACGCTTATCAGGGGGAGGCCTGCGTCCAGTAGTGGACCAATACAGGCTGTTGAGGTTGAGGAGGCCCTACAAAGAGGGATCATAAACACACATTTAAGTGCAGAGTTATCAACAATACATTTGTTACAGGACCTAGCAGCATTGCAAGAAGGCAGCGAGAACCGCGACAGCACCAGCATCAATGTTGGACTTGACTTCAAGCCCGCTGATAGTGAGGATGTGGTATGTATACAGATTTATGGAATAAATATTTGTACGATCTACAAATATGTGTTCCGGGTCGTACGATTTGCATACCATACAAGGTAATTGGTTAACTAAATCGTATTCGTTGTTAAATAAATAAATAAATGCAAATACATGACAACCTCTGTGGCGCAGCGGGCCAAGGTCAGCCTGCGACGTAGGAGGTTGCGGGTTCGATTCCCACCTTGGGACAAATGTTTGTACGATCTGCAGATATTTGTTCAGGGTTTTCGGGATGTTTTATGTATAATAAAAAATATCTTTCTATGTAGTGTATTGTATTAAGTACCCTTGACACAAGCTCTGCTTAGCTTGGGGCTAGATGATCCTGTGTGGATTGTCCAGCATTATTTATTTATATAAACACTCCTTCCTAAAGAGTAATATTTTGTTCCAGCCACTAGAACCAATCCACATCCTAATGGTGGGCGTCATGGATACAGGCGAAGCGGACGACGCGGCCGTTTCTCGCCGCTTCGGTAACTTCTGTCGCGCGCACAAACACACGCTGCACCAGAAGCGGATCCGAAGGATCACTTTCATGCTGCTCATCAAGTTAGTATCACTAGATGGCGCTAGGAACAAATGACACGGCCGTGTCTCGTCACTTCGGGAACTTCTGTCGCGCACAAGCACACGCTGCACCAGAAGCGGATCCGAAGGATCACCTTCATGCTGCTCATCAAGTTAGTAACACTAGATGGCGCAAGGAACAAATGACGCGGCCGTGTCTCGCCGTTTCGGTAACTTCTGTCGCGCGCAAAAACTCACGCTGTACCAAAAGCGGATCCGAAGGATCACCTTTATGCTGCTCATCAAGTTAGTAACACTAGATGGCGCAACGAACAAATGACGCGGCCGTGTCTCGCCGCTTCGGTAACTTCTGTCGCGCGCAAAAACACACGATGTACCAGAAGCGGATCCGAAGAATCACCTTCATGATGCTCATCAAGTTGGTAACACTAGATGGCGCTAGGAACAAAGTACGCTTCACTTCTGGTCGCATCAGAAGCCGTGAACGCAATTTATCGTACTCGACAAGAGTCCTCGTTGATAATTGTATTTTTTGTTTTTAGTTGTTACCTTGTAATTTTCAGTTGGTATTTTTAATTTTTTTAAAGTTTTCATTCATCAATGCTAGATATTTTTTTTATAAACAAAGACATTTTTATGTTTATTTGTAAACAAGAAAATAATAGCAAAGCAAGCATTTTTTATTATTTTCTGGTTAAACAATATGACCACTTATTGCTTTTAATTAATTATAAAAGGTCTTATAATAAATATGATTTAAAAAATGCCCTTGTTTACAAAAAATATCTAGCATTCTAAAACCGAGCATAAAAACTTCCCGGCAAAAATTTTATAAGCATACTATTAATTACGCTTATAACTTCACCAACTAAACCAAAACCATTATTTCCAGACGTCAATTCCCCAAATTCTTCACCTACCGCGCCCGAAATGACTTCACTGAAGACACCATCTACCGTCACTTGGAACCAGCTTCAGCTTTCCAGTTAGAACTGTACCGTATGAGGAGTTATGAGCTCGAAGCACTGCCTACTAGCAACCAGAAGATGCATCTCTATCTTGGGAAGGCTAAGGTACACTTTACAATAACACGGTTAACCCTTTCGGCATCTGATTTTCAGTTGTAATTCAGAGCTACTAGGTGAAGGCACTAGAAAAGTCATCCCTATTTCGGCAGGGTAAGGTACAATTTCTAAATCACGATCTACCACCCACCATGTACTAGGTGTACTAGGTACCCGTGCCAGCTTCATTCGGGAGATATCTCGAAGAACCGTCATCTGCTGGGGTGAACGTGTTCTTGATTGGAGACCGCGACTTTGCAAACGTAGTGTAGGTCGTCCTGTGGCCAGGTAGGATCACGACTTGTGAGAGACTGCCTGGTAGATACTGGGTGCGGCTAAAGACATGGCGCTATGACTTGAGTTTGGGGAGGCAGTTGTCCAACAGTGGATTACTACAGGCTGATGATGACACTGGGAACCAGTCTCTGCTTTCCAGTTACAACTGTACCGTATGAGGAGTTACGGAGTGAGGAGTACTTTTACAGAGTAGTCCGATTTCGATAATTCTTTTTTTATTGGAAAGGGTATACCCCGAAGGTGGTCCCATTTAAATTTGAAAAAAAAATCCAATCGTAAGGGTAGGATAATATCACTGATTGTAATGATTTGTACTGATTGACCACGCATAACTTTACAGAGTAGTCCTAGTAGGATTTTGATAAATTTTTTTTATTGGATAGGGTATACTTCGATGTGTCATCATCAATTTGTATTTTTTTTTTATCAAACTAAATTAGACTCGAATTTTAACTAGATGTTGCCACTAGAAGAATTTTGAAGTAGGTTTATCGTTTTTTATAACACGCCAAATAATAACATCGCAGTGGATGCGATCACCAAACTGCCTGCCAAGTGTGCCTGACATATTTGATGATGACTGGACTGGGCCTTTATTAGTGAACTTGAAATTGACGGATGATATTTGGCTGCGTTTTGACATTAACTTAGTAAAATTAATTTTGTAATATTATTTGATTTCGAATTTGATATTATTTATGGTACTTATTATATTACCTCTTTGAATTTGAAAATTTTGCTGTTGCATTTTGAATTTTGAATTGTAGGCATTATTTTATTGTGATTTTTTATAAGAAATTTGTTATTTTTATTGATTTATTGAATCCAGATTGGATTGATACTTTCTGTGTAATTTGTACTTTTTATTTTTAATTAGTTAGTGTAAGTGGTTTTAAATGACCGTTCGATTTAAATAAATAAATTGAAAATTTAAATTCAAGTGTGGTAATTAATGCAAGACCCCACTTACTTGGGGGACCAGTTTTTTATTTTTCTGTAATAACCACCTTCAGCAGTGGACGTAGGTATGCTGATAGTGTGTGTAGTAAACCATATTTGATTTCTTTATTTTGCTGCTATTAATGTATTTAAAATAACCTTTATTTTCAGGTGAAGAAGGGTCAAGAGGTGACTGACTACCGTTTCTTCATCCGCTCCATCATCAGGCATCAGGATCTGATCACCAAAGAGGCTAGCTTTGAGTATCTACAGAATGAAGGGGAAAGGTTAGTAAATCCATAAAAGTAAAATTTTTATTTTAATATTTTCAATTAAAATATAGTCGAAAGCATCCTTAAAATATCTACTCTAAATTTGCGTTTCCATTGACGCGGAGCTGAACGGAGTGGAATGGAGCGGACCGTGAATTGACCAATCAGTACTCAAAATCTGTAAAAGCTATTGCATAAGTACATGCAGTAGGTACATTTTAACCAGAACATTTCATGTAGACATTGACCTCGATTATCAACTAATGTGGAAACAATAAAGCAGTGTTCAATCATCACTAAACGGGAAAAAGAAACAAATTTTAGGGTTGCTGTCAATAAGATAAGCTGGGGTAAAACTCTTAAGGATGCTAGCTAGCTGAGGGTGATAATATCTGTAATATCTCCGAAGAGATTAAAATAACCGAACCCGGCGGCAAGCTGACGACAGGGCGCTATGGCGTTCATAAGGGGAGGCCTATGTCCAGCAGTGGACTAATATAGGCTGATGACGATGATTACATTTAATTTGTACAATTTCATCATACAGAATGTTACTAGAAGCCATGGACGAGTTAGAAGTCGCATTCTCGCACCCGTTAGCCAAGCGGACTGACTGCAACCATATCTTCCTTAATTTCGGACCCACCGTCATCATGGATCCTACTAAGGTAAGGTACTGCCTTCAGCCATAGGGTATAGTGCATGTGACTTCAAAAAAGTTTATAATTTTTTTCGTATTCTCTATTGATATAGAAATATATCTATATATTTATTTTTGTATATTTTGATGATTTATTGTGAAATTTAATCATTGAAAAGTAAATATTTTAAATTTCAATCGCTAAATTTGTACGCAACGCCATTGGCAAGAGCGAAATGATTTATTCCCGGGGGACTCATATTGGCCCGAAAAACTTAAATATTAATGAATTTGAAGGTGGTTGTAATTTTTTTCAAAACAATCAAATTAATATTATTCTGCGTGTATTCTATTCTGATTGTGTTACTATTTCAGATTGAAGATATATAAATATAGATAGATAAATATTATTTAGATAGATAATTTATAATTTCAGATTGAAGAATCAGTGCTGGGTATGGTGATGCGGTACGGGCCTCGACTCTGGAAGCTGCGAGTGTTACAAGCCGAGATCAGATTCACTCTGAGAATCGGTAAGAGTAAGAATTTTCGACTTTTTTCAAATATTAAAAAAAAAAACTCAGCAGCCCTAGCCACCTGCCGGTGATTAACCGTTCTGATATATGTTTTACTGTAGAATAGTTTTATAACATTTTATTTTCTATAGTAAAAAATATTTTATAAACGAGATTTAAGAATAAATAAGTGTATAAAAATAAATAATGCTGGACAATTCACACAGCATTATCTAGCCCCAAGCTAAGCAGAGCTTGTTATGTTAAAAAGTATGAAAACTACAGAAATTTCAAAAAACTGTTTTGAGATGTACAAACCGATATTTTTCACTTGATAACCCCCCCTTTTGAAGAAGATTCCCCCCTTTTCGACCATTTTTAAATTTTTCAAGTCTGTTAAGAGTTGAATGTGAGTAATAGAAATCGGCTCAGCCGTTCTAAAAATAATGATGCGATACATCTCAGTACTGTGCCCGATTTTCAAAGTATAACCTACTCAATAGTTTTTAATTTCTGTAAAAAAGCTTGATTTACGAATTCTCGTGACTTACGTCTCGGTGAATTTAAAAATAAATAAAAAAAGCAATGCTGGACAATTCACACAATGTTATCTATCCTCAACCTAAGCAGAGCTTGTGTTATGGGTACTAAGTGACTGATATACTTTATACAATACACTACATAGATAGAACACAAATGTTTGTAAATCTACAAATATTTCTTTCGGGTGTTCTGGTCGTTTCTATGTATAATAAAAAATATCTATATATGTAATGTATTATATTATGTATATCAGTCATCTAGTACCCATAACACAAGCTCTGCTTAGCTTGGGGCTAGATGATGTTGTGTTGTCCAGCATTATTTATTTATAGATATTTTTATTATACTTAGAAACATGTAGAACACCCGGAACAAGCAGCAGTTCGTACACACATTTATCCTGAGGCGGGAATCGGATCTGTAACCTCCTGCGTCGCAGGCGGACCTTCGCCCGCCGCGCCACAGAGGTTGTCATATGAATTTTACCGTGGCTGAGTGCAGACAAGACAAAAAAAACTATACCACGACTCCCAAGGTCTATAACATGTATTATTTGTATTGTCAGGACCCGGCGCACCTACAAAGAACGTGAGACTATGCTTATCCAACGGCTCCGGCTATTCTCTCGACGTGTACACTTACGAGGAAATATCGGACCCTAGGACCGGCGTGGTGAGTTAATACTTTTGCTCAAAAACGCTCGTAATCTGAGGCGTTACTTATCAAATCAAATCAAAAACTCTTTATTTCCATAAATACAATAACTGTACACTTAGAAAAGGACAAATTGTAAAACTAAACACTGACACGGAAATAAAGGGATATTTTTGATTTGTGTCGCTTCGGTATGTAGACTAAAGTACTAGTATAGTATTATAATGTCTGTGACTAAAGTAAAGAAGCGACGAAGAAACCTTTAGCCTGTTAGTTGTTATTTTTCGAGCAAAACTCGTCCCAAGCTTTTTTATCCTCTAGACACTCTGATATTTTGTAGTAAGCCTTTTTCCTAGCGATTTCCTCCCTTTTGCTTTCGGCGCCACCGTCGTTTCCGTTTTGACGGACAACGTGGCGACGACCGAAACGGCTGTTCTACTTCATTATACTCACGATATACCAGGTAGATATTACCTGGATTCCGGAAATCGTTATAAAAATAATAGGTAAGTTTTATTGGTAGGTAAAACCCTCTATTATGTGTTCCTTGCGTTTGTTATCTCCTGGTAACCAAAATGTAGGTACTGATGATGCTATAATGTGTTCACTAACTGGCTGGGCGAGACATGACGATCAACTTATTTATAATACCACCTTTGTAGTTTACCATGTCTGATATGAATAAACTATTTGAATATGAATTTGCGACGAGATGTCGGTGCCGGCGCCGGCATGTCGGTGACGGGCCGGGCCAATGAGACAGTGTGCCATACAATTTCATAGAATTATGCGTCCACCGATGTCGGTATCGGGCCGGCCAGTGAAGAAACGCCCTTACTCGAAAATTCGCCAATAATTTCCTTATCTTAATATAATAAGCTAGTTTTATTTAGACTACAAGTCTGAAAAATAAACGATTAATATTTTATGATACATTTTATATTATATTTTAATTTTATTCATAGCCTCATCACATCATTTTATTTAAGTAACAATAATTTGTACATTTTTATTTAAGATATATGACAATTATTCTCAATCTGAATCTATGTGAGTAATTTTTTCACTGTACATATGATAAGTCCCCAAATTAAAAATGTAACCTCGTTCAATGTCTTTAAATCGAAACGAACCGAGCATATCAAAATATAAGCACATTGAACGAGTAAATTTTTAACGACCATAACCTATGTATAGCCATAGCCTAATTTTATGTAAAACCCTGTATCTCATCTCAAGTAAGTGACAACAACTAATTTTATAAATGCGAGTGTTTGGATGGATGGATGGATGTTTGTTACCTCTTCACGCCAAAACTACTGAACGGATCTGGCTGAAATTATGCATACAGGTAATTTCAATCCTGGAAGCAAACATAGGCTACTTTTTATCCCATAAATCAGTTCCCGTGGGATAGAAATTACCTTTAAACGTTTCCATAGAAACAACGCGTGCGAAGCCGCGGGCATAAACTAGTGTAGTTTGTCTTTTTGAGAATAAATTATTTAAAACGTAAAACGTAAGTTAACATGGGTACTCGTAGACGGCACCGCTTGTTCTGTGGCATCGCCCTCCGAACCAAGCACGGAAATAACGCACCAACGGTTCGGGCACTCCAACTTCTGAACGAGTTCGTGCATGAGTTCCAGCATGTCGACATATTCCACGACAAACTAATTGTAATAGTTAAAAGTCCTTTAATATATTTAAGTTATAACATGTATTTATAGTCATGCATAGGGATAGTGTGTGATTTGGTTCTTACTCTGTAAACTTCTATCTTCTTTAATTAATAAATAAATAAACATGTTCGTTTATTTGTTTCCAGATAATGTTCCACTCTTTCGGAGCCAAGCAAGGACCGATGCATGGTCTTCCTATCTCCACTCCATACGTTACCAAGAACTATCTGCAGCAGAAGAGATTCCTGGTAAGTTGAATAAATTTACCATATAGCTTCTGCCCGCGGCTTCGGACGCTCTTTTCAAGTAGCCTATGTTCGGCCCCGGTTTATCGTTTACCTCACAAATTACTTTATTGTACACCAACAAAAATACAATACAAAAGACATTACATAAGACAAGTACAATGGTCGGCCTTATCGCTTAGAAGCGATCTCTTCTAGGCAACCTTTGGATGAAAGAACTATGTGAATTTAAGAAAGGCAGGGAGCGTACCAATTTTAATCACACTAATAGTATAATAATAATAAATAATAATGCTGGACAATTCACACAGCATTATCTAGCCCCAAGCTAAGCAGAGCTTGTGTTATGGGTACTAGATAACTGATATACTTTATACAATACACTACATAGATGGATTTTTTTTATTATACATAGAAAACACCCAGACCAACGGAACAAATTTCTGCAGATCGTACACAAATTTGTTCCGAGGCGGGAATCGAACCCGCAACCTCCTGCGTCGCAGGCGGACCTTCGCCCGCTGCGCCACGGAGGTCGTCATATGCGAAAGTCGTATAAATGCGAAAGTTTGGATGGATGTATGGATGGATGGATGGATGATTGTTACCTCTTCACGCCAAAACTACTGAACGGATCGGGCTGAAATTTTGCATACAGGTAATTCTAATCCTGGAATCAAACATAGGCTACTTTTTATCCACTAATCAGTTCCCATGGGATAGAAATCACCTTTAAACGTTTATAGAAACAACGCGTGGCAAGGCCCGGGCATAAACTAGTCTTAAATAAATATTTATCAACATTATAAATACCTAAAAACAAGAAAAACTAAATTGTAAATACTTGTTCTAATTTATTTATAATTATTTGATTGTAATTTGCTTTGTGAATAAAGATTTTGTATTTATGGATATCAAGAAGAACTAAATACAATAAATACTATATAGGATGTCAGTCAAATTAGCGCGCCACAGAATGAGTTATTTAAAGCACTTTTTCTTTCCTAAGCAAAAATATCCCGTTCCGTCCGTATACGTTACGTGTACAGAGACCTTAAACCTTCCTTCTAAGATTATCTTCGTTTTTTTTCAGGCAACGTCTCAAGGCACGACCTATGTGTACGACATGCCAGACATGTTTAGACAAGTGGTCGAACAAAGATGGCGGGAGTGTATTGAAGACGGAAGCGTAGACGGTGCGTAAGATTTTATTTTTTAATCATATTTATTGTTAAGGCCAGGTATTCCTGCAGCAGTAAGCGTAAGGGAAAACGCGCGCCTGCCAAGCCGCCGCGCTCGTGTTTTTTGTAGTTATTTAAACATGGTGATTAAGAAAATCATTTTATCAAGTCAAACTCTGCGAATCTGTTTAGAAGTGTCTTTAGTTGAGTACAAAAAAAAGTGTAATATCAGTAGTTCGCTAGTCATAATATTGAAAAAACATTACATAAAGGGGTAACTAAGATTTTTTTCTATCGATTGAAGTTCATTAGATCTTGTAGCTGAATGCGACTTTGATTAGCCCAGATCCTTTAGTAATATATATCTTTTTTTCAAAATTTTAAACACTTTTTTCTAAGTCTCAGATGATTTTAAAAATCACAAAATTGCGGCCTCTGCTGGCCTACCAAGCTTTAAGGAATTTTACTTTTCAAAGTGTGCCAGTCCTATCATAACCTAGACTTATTAATAACAAACAAAAGAAAACCGTTGCCGTTTCATACCAAAGAATGTCAGCTTTTCAACCCAAATCAAAAAAAAATATTTTGTCGGTGTTTCTACCCAAAATTCGTTTCCGTTTCGCACTACAAAGAGATCAAGAGATTTTGTAGTCAGATCAACATTAGCAAACCACAGATTATTTTAAAGCGTAGGTTTATTAGAAGGAAAACAAATTAAGTAGGTAAATTTACCGAGCTACCAGGAGCGCATAGAGTAAATGAGTTACGGGCAACATCGCACTCTCACCAACATAAATAAACGATTTAGTTTTCTATTGTTTAAAACTCGGGAACGCAAGAACAAGAAGAGAATATGTAGGTATATTCAAAGGGTGAACTAATGCATAAATATTTTAAACAGTGAAATGACCGCTAATGAATTTGGTTCCGCTAAAATGTTAATAAATGTTCCTAAATTTAATCTATTTAAATTAAATTTAGTCATCAGTGCCTCCCTTCGATCTTTGAACTTGGTGCAGTCCATCAAGAGGTGATGCACATCATCTAGGACTTCACAATCTTCACAGTTTGGAGAAACAAGAAGTGCGTAAGATACTTGCTAGCTAACTAAATCAAAACAAATCAAATCAAAACCTTTTAGTTAGTGTAGTGTGATAAAACTGATAAATTAATATTTGTGAAATGTTGTGTAAACAAACTAAAGAACACATGAACAAAGTGTCTTCCCGTGAATCTTATATAGATACAATAAGAGAGGTGTTAATGAACACGTTCTAAGAATAAGCTATGCTGGCAATTTAAGTTAAATTTAAATTACTCATTAGCCCACGTTGTGGCCAGATTGTAATCATACTAGGGTACATTCTTTACAAGTAATTAATGTGCACTGGATATAAAAAATTAAAAAAATAATATCATTTATTTGCCGAATACATTATAACACAGATCTTATGACGTGAGTGATGTCAAATGTATTCAACCCGCAAGCAGGTGTGCAAATATTATATCGCAGTGATTTAAATCGTTAAAATCAATAATGAAAATAATCAAGGATAATACAATCGAAGATAAAAAGTTACCACAACAGCCTGTATTGGTCCACTGCTGGACACAGGCCTCCCCCTGATAAGCGTCTTGTTGGCTTTTATCTCATGGGGGTATCCATAATCCCCACGCTGGGCATGCGGGTTGGGTATCGCAGTTTGGTGGTAGGATTGTTCTGCAGGGGCGCTGCTGCCGCCCCCGGTGGAAATCCCTTAGTCGCCTCTTACTGTCGTAAGAGGCGACTAAGGGTAGGAGGTTCGTCGGTTCCCTCGGTTCCCTCGGTAAGAGTTGGTGTGGTGCAAATTCTAAGCCGGCACCACACAGCTATGGTATGGCTATGGTGATAATTCTGGTTTTATTTCCAATTGTCCAGCAATATTTATTTATTTATTTATTTCCAGGCCCAGCACCAGACAATGTTATGTCAGCTGTCGAGTTGGTGGTAGAACCAGATGGTGAACGAAGAGTGGTGGAGGTCACAAGACTACCTGGACAGAATAATGTAAGTTATTTCATAGTAATAAATAAGGGAAGGTAACCATACTTGAACCATTTTGTAAATTTTTTTAGATAATAAAATACTCGATTATCATCATCATCAGCCTATACAGAGTTAAATTTAAAAGACCAGCAACCTTCGGTGTCCGGGTTCCTAGCATCATCAGCACAACGTTTGTTCTACGACTTTTAAAATAACTCAATAGGTACATTAATTAGAAATTATTTAAGTTTTTATTGAACTGTCGTGACTTTTATAGGTCTATGTTGCATTAAGGACGACGACACATGCGCTGGCGATAATAATAAATAACACTCAGATAATTAATTACCTACTTACCTAGTTAATATCAATTGATCTCGGGGTTTGTAGGTAGTAGGTATGTACTGAGTCCACAATCCCTTCATACCTCCTTGACCAGGCTTAGGACTGGCTACATTAAACAATTAAAAACAAATAAGTGGTACGTAGATAGGTACATAAGTAGATCTGGTACCTAGGTAGGTAATATGTTTAACGTAATCATTCATAACGTTTAACTAAGTAATATCAATGCTAGATAACTACACAGCTTTTATTCAATTTTCATTGTTTAATGCAGGCGTATCACTACTGGACACAAGGCCTAATGAGCGCCATAGCGCCCTGTCTTTAAAATACTCTATACCCAGGCTCATTTACATAGTTAGGCACCTAATGCTTGTGATAAAAAACAAGCTTTAAAAACACATTGACTCTGGGGAGAACCCATTAGAAAAGCGTCAGTTTAAAATAGATAATTCCGGCAAGTGCGAGTCGGACTCGCACACGAAGAGTTCCGCACCAATAACGATAACGAAGACCACTATCTGGAAAGGACCTGATGGAAAGAGGAGGAAAGGAAGACCACAAGAAAGATGGCAAGACGAGATAGAAGAAAATGGGAGAAAAACATGGACAGAGAAAGCAGAAGACAGAAACAAATGGCTGCAACAAGGCCTATACCCGCAGAGGGGTCCGTAGCAAATAACACAATAAATTATTTTTTTTAAGCACATATTTCTTTCAAATGTAAATAACTTGTTATAGGAATAATAAAGGCATTTTTATTTATATTATTTATTAACGATATCTTGTTATCAAATCAGCAAATAACTTTATACGTTTTTTAGTGTGGCACTTGAAGCTGTATTTGTTTATTTTTTTGCAGGTCGGCATGGTTGCCTGGCGTTTAACCCTTCTAACGCCCGAGTGCCCAGAAGGGCGTGACATCATCCTCATAGCCAATGATCTCACCTACTACATGGGGTCTTTTGGACCCCAAGAAGACTGGGTCTTTTACAAGGCCTCATCTTATGCAAGAGAGCTGAAGATTCCTAGGGTAAGTAAAAGTACAGTCAAGTGCGAGTGTAACATATTTTTTCTCGAGTTAATATCATGTTTAAAAAAAACCTCAACTTCAACAACTACCTGTACTGGTCCACTGCTGGACGCAGGCCTCCCCCTGAAAAGCGCCTTATTGGCTTTCATCTCATGGGGGTAATGCCCATTATTAAATAAACACTTCTAACATAATAATTAATTCATAATCTTCTAATATTTTTATCATTTCGACGAATTAATATACTTTAAAGTCATTTACAATGGGATATTTATCATTTTGAGTTTTTAGCTTTCCAATATTTCAGCACAGTTTCATGCGCCATGCGTTCGTAGCAAAAGACAAAAAATGAGGGTAGATCGATATATTTGATAATAACAACTCAATCGCAGTGCCCTCAGTTATTCCGTGATCATGGCGCATGTAACTGCGCCGATATATTGGAAAGCTCAAAACTCAAATCTAAATGTTAATATCCCGTTGTAAATCACTTTAGTTTTAATAACCATGACGGATATCAAAGTTTTTTCATATACCTTCTTAGATAACCCACATTAGTAAATTAAATATCTGTCCCTATCAATCTTAAAATATTGAAATTCGAACCTTCCCCCATTACAACAAACTCTATTCTCCCCCAGCTATACATCAGTGTCAACTCAGGCGCCCGTATCGGCGTAGCGGAAGAAGTGAAATCAGAGTTCAACGTGGCATGGGTGGACAGCGAGCGGCCAGACCGCGGGTTCAAGTACCTGTACCTGTCCCCTGAGTCCTTCTCCAAGCTGGGCCCCCTGGGCTCCGTGAAGACTCAGCTGATTGAGGACGAGGGGGAATCCAGATATAAGATCACTGATATTATTGGTAAGGAAAAGTTACTATAACAAAATAAGGTAGGCTGTATCAGGGACTAACCTGTGGCTCTTGGGCTCCGTAAAGTCTCTGGTAATCGAAGATGAGTTTGAGTCCAGATATAACATCACTGATACAAGGTAGGTATCAAGGACGCAACCACTGTGGAGTAATGAAACGTCTTTGGCGTGCTAGACACTCACTTAAAACACTAAAGGTGGCTGGTAAGTGTGGCTCGCTTCGCTCGCCGCACTAGGATAATCGTTATCTCTGTTAAACGCGACCACTCTCGCTTGCATTGATATAAGTAATTAAATTCAACTGGTTCAATAAACCTTTCACTACATAAAATCAGGTAGGATATAATATCAGGGACGCAGCTGCATTGGAGTATGTGAAACGTATTGGGCGTGATAGACAGCAGAACGCAAGAGGGTGACGGTGCGTGGCTCGCTTTGCTCGCCGCACTGTCATGGCAATCGATGATTAGTTTTGTTGACCGACTTAAAAAAAATGAGATTCTTTATTCGTCTGTATCTACGTTTTTTTATGTATGTACGTTTTACGTCAATTTCGAACCGATTGTGATTCTTTTGCTATTGTATAGTGTAGAGAATGATCCTTATCCCGCAAAACTTATAAAACAATGTAAATATTAAGGAATTTGAAGTGTTTTTACAAAGTAATCAAACTATTTCTAGGACGCATAGTGAAGGTAGTAGTAGTCTATAATATTAAATGGTAAATTCTAATCAAAAACTTCTTTATTTCTGATTTAACCCCACAGGAAAAGAAGACGGCCTAGGCGTAGAATGTCTTCGCGAGGCTGGTCTGATCGCAGGTGAAACAGCGCAAGCGTACGAAGATATAGTCACTATATCCGTGGTCACCTGTCGAGCCATCGGTATCGGCTCCTATGTCGTGCGGTAAGTGAGGAAACGCCTCCCCATCTTCTAGGAGAGTGCGGAGCACTGATGCGAAAACGTAGCATCCATCTGGGCAAGCACCTGCTAAGCCCAGACGAGCTAAGAGACTCCGCCCCAAAGAAAATCCTACAGTTCCTAGCAGCTGCAAGGGTTAGTGGTGAATTATGAACGCCGCTGCTGCGAAGCGGCAAACACAAAGTGGCGATCACATTAGACCTATCATGGCCGCTGGCTGCAAAAATGCAAATTAAAATAAAAAAAAACTTATTCTAAGGGGCGAGCAGCAGCGTGCAAACTGCGATCCCCGACCCGCATGCCCAGCGTGGGGATTATGGGCCATTATGGGGGGATTATGGCCCCCATGTTACAAAGGCCAATAAGGCGTTTATTAGGGGAGGTCTGCGTCCAGCAGTGGAACGGCTATAAATATAGGTAGATGATGATATTGTGTTTGCTATTAAACTTGCATGTTCTTTGTTTTTATATGTGTGTTTCGATATAAATACTATTTTATCAATCTACCTTAAAACAAACCGATTATTTACTTAACCTAAAATTCACTTCCTTTTTGTCTTTTTTCATACGCAATTTACATTCCTTGTCCAGTTATAAATAAATAGTAAATAATTTATTCAAAAATTTCACAAGACAAATGCATAACATGAGAATAATGATAACTTAAATTCTATAGATTACGTGTGCCTGAACTAGCTAATTGATGTCTTTTTGTGATAAATGCCGACAATATATTTGAAACTCAACGCCATGCATGTAAATTTTAATTTTATTTAATAAAGATTCTTTCTTTTCCAGTCTCGGCCACCGAGTGATCCAAGTAGAATCCTCCTACATAATCCTGACTGGCTACGCAGCCCTAAACAAAGTGTTAGGACGCGCAGTCTACGCCAGCAACAACCAACTTGGAGGCGTTCAGATAATGCATAACAATGGCGTCTCTCACGCCGTCGCACATACGGATCTGGACGCCATCTTTACAGCTGTCAAGTGGCTGTCCTTCGTGCCCAAGGTAAGGCATAAAATAAGTAAAAATACCTAAGTCTTAGGACGCGCATTCTAGGCCAGCAACAACCAACTCGGAGGCGTTAAGATAATGCACAACAATGGCGTCTCGCATTCCGTCGCACATACGCATTTGGACGCCATCTTGTCATCACATACGACACAAAATAAAGACTTTGTGTTAGAAAGTGTTAGAAAGGCTGTCTACACCAGCAACCAACAACCAGCTCGGAGTCGTTCAGATAATGCACAACAATGGCGTCTCTCACACCGTGGCACATCTTTACGCCATCTTGACAGCTGTCAAGTGGCTGTCATTTGTGCCGAAGCTAAGGCATAAAGTAATAGAATCAACATAAAAATTTTGATCAAGCTGATCTTCAACCTCGAAATAGCCCTCTGTAAGCAACCTTAAAAAAGTAAAAAGTTCTCAATTCGGCAGTATAGTTTTTCTGTCTTATAAGTAAGCATTTAATAACGATTATGAGAGGGGCGACTTATTCACACAGTATATTAATATTATAAACAGTGTATTTATGGTCGGATTTTGCATCATTTTACTATAGGTAGACCACACAACTGGCGTATCTCTGTAGAACCTTGTCACAATAAGAAAACAAACGCCAAACAAACGACATGGTTCTACAGCGATCCACCACTTGTGTAGTCTACCTATAATCTAGTTTAAGTCTCGTAACGAGTTATCATTATTTTTTGAAAGCTTTTCGACGAATCCGCCAGAAAATGAATCTGTAAATCCAACTTTCAGTGTTCCAACTCCAAAACTAATAACCCCTTTTCCCCAGGACAAACTCAGCATGGTGCCCATGATGCGAAGCGGGGACCCCATAACTCGACCGGTAGAATGGACCCCACCGCGGGGTCCGCACGACCCCCGCCTAATGCTGACCGGGGAGCCCGGCAAGCCAGGCTTCTTCGACGCGGGGACCTTCGACGAGATCATGAAGACGTGGGCGCAGACCGTCATCGCTGGTGAGTCACTGCGTCATGACAGCATGAGTAAATCAAGATTCTTCACTCAATATTTTATGATCGGAAATAAATGGTGTTGGAAAATTCACACAGAATCATATAGCCCCTAGCTAAGCCCCGAGCTAAGTAGAGCTTGTGTTATGGGTTAATACCCATAACACAAACTCTACTTAGCTCAGTATTGTATTAAGTATATCAGTTATCTAGAGGATTAATACAATACATTACATGGATAGATTTTTATTTTACATAGAAAACACCATACATACATAACATAACATAACATCAACATATCTGCAGATCATACAAATATTCTTCCCAAGGCGAGAATCGATCCCGCAACCACCTACGTCGCAGACGGACTTCGCCCGCTGCGCCACAGAGGTCATCAAATGACCGCACGAGTCAATCAAGACCCCTCACGTAATATTTCATGATCAAAAATAAGGAATTCTATTTGTATGAATATTTTACCCTTATTTAACAAACAATTCAAATATATCAAAGAAAAATTAACCCTTTTTCTTATATCAGGGCGAGCTCGACTCGGCGGCATTCCCGTCGGCGTTATCGCCGTGGAAACCCGCACGGTAGAGTTCACTCTACCAGCCGACCCCGCCAACTTGGACTCGGAGTCGAAGACTCTGCAACAGGCTGGACAAGTGAGTGTGGACCTTATTGTGTTGTAGCTAAGTTTATATTAGAGTGATAGCAGTGGAAACTAACTCGCACGGCAGAGTTCACTCTAACAGCCGACCTCGCTAACATGGACTCGGGAGTCGAAGACTCTGCAACAAGCTGGACAAGTCAGTGAAGACCTTATTGTGTTGTAGCAAGGTCTATATTGCATGCGTAGAGACGTGGACACTCACGGTAGGGGTGGTCCACCAGTTCAAAGTCGCTCAACGAGCAATGGAAAGAGTTATGCTCAGAGTTTCTGTGAAGGATAGGATTCGTAACAAATAAATCCGACAGAGAACCAACGTTATCGACATAGCTCAAAGAATTAGCAGAGAATTAGCAGTGTTGTGCTGAAGTGGCAGTGGGCCGGCCATATCTCGCGAAGAACTGACAACCGCTGGGGTAAACTTGTTCTTGAGTGGAGACCGCGACTCTGCAAACGTAGCGTAGGACACCCTCCGGCCAGGTGGGATGACAATCCACGAAAGGTTGCAGGCAGATGCTGGATGCGGCATGCTGAAGACAGGGCGCTATGGCCGTCATTAGGGGAAGCGTATGTCTAATATTGGGCGAAAAACACCCCTAAACATACTTCTAGATAGAAACAAAATGATTACAATGTTCAATAACTTATTTCTAGGTGTGGTTCCCGGATTCCTCGTACAAGACGGCTCAGGCCATCAACGACTTCTCCCGCGAAAACCTGCCCATCATCATATTCGCGAACTGGCGAGGATTCAGTGGAGGACAGAAAGGTAAACATAAAGTTTAAGGTGGTTCGGGGTTATAAAAAGGGTTTGAAGATTTTTGAGTGCTCCTAACGTCGACAACCACTGAGTTATTTTCAAATTCGCGGCGCATAATGACTCTTTATATTTGGATGGAGGACAATTATGCGAATAATAATGTCACATAACATAATTTCCTCAAGCGTCAGGTTTATGAGATATTCACAGATGAAAATAACTATTGCTCTAATGACTTTATTTCACACTAGTGTATGCCCGCGTTGTTTCTGTGGAAAAGTTTAAAGGTGATTTATATCCCATGGGAACTGATTTATGGGATAAAAAGCCTATGTTTGATTCCAGGATTAGAATTACCTGTGTGCAAAAGTTCAGACCGATCCGTTCAGTAGTTTTAACGTGAAGAGGTAACAAACATCCATCCGTACATCCATCCAAACTTCCACATTTATAATAATAGCGTGATGAATATCTCAGAAACCTGACGCTTTACGACATTATGTAGGAGTGTTTTCTATCCAAATATACAAACTTCATTGTACGCCGCGATTTTGAAAAGAAAACAAAATAGTGTCCGACGTTAGGGCCATAATCTTCAAACCACTTTACCGGCTTTTAGTAACTTCCTCTTTGCAAAAGTTCCGCCTGATCCGTTCAGAAGTTTTAGCGTAAAGAAATTACAAACGTCTAAAGATTAAATTCGGCGCAGCCTGTAGGATTCTTAACCAACAACTGAACATTGTCACTTCTAAAACTAACAATCTTTCACAGACATGTACGAACAAATCCTGAAATTCGGCGCGGAAATAGTGAGAGCGTTACGCGGCGCAACCGCCCCCGTTATTGTTTACATTCCACCCGGCGCGGAGCTCCGAGGCGGCGCCTGGGCCGTCGTGGACCCCAGTGTCAACCCACAACGGATGGAGATGTATGCTGACCCCGAGGCTAGGTAAATATATTGACTTTTTTTTTATTTATATAATTCGGATTGCCATCAGCTTAACTAATTACAATATAATTTAAAATAGACATAGAAAGCTAATAATAACCATTCGCTAATAGAATTATAATAAACTACTTAGTGTGAACACTATTTTCGTCGACAATTGCGTACTTAATGAAGCAATAAAATTATACTTATTTAAAATAAGAAAAAAATTAAGTGTAAAACTACATCATGTGCAAAAGAAGTTAAGAGTCATGCATCGCCTTGCCCTGTGAATGCTAGTCTTGAAAGCGTCAATGTTCAGCGTCCTGCAGAAATCATTGACAGTTCTGCTCGCTCGCCCTACAAATGAATTTTGTCTATAAAATTAGTTCCATGTTGGACATGTAGGGGGTTGTCTCTAAGCTGCTTAAGCGGTACATTGAATTCGACCAAGTGCTAAAACCCATTAGTTGTATGTCGCGAGCAATCTACCGCGAGCGGTGTAATTTTCTCAGTGATTCTATGACGCAAAAACCTTTACCGTACCGCCACGCGATTGCGCGCGGCGTACGCATTATAACGAGAAAACGCGCGCGACCTGTCGCGTAGTTGGACAAATTTAAAAATTTAAAAACCCACCCCGGCAGATTTTCATGAAACATGGCTAAGAAAACTCGGGATAGAATTATCTAAGACACAAAAAAAAACTAAACGAAAATCGGTTCATCCGTTTCGGAACTACGATACCACAAACAGACACGTTAAACTTATAACACCTCTCTCTTTTTGCGTCGGGGGTTCAAAATCGGGTAGGCAGTATCAATACATCTACAACGAGATAGGTTGTAGGCGACCTCTAGGCGACAACGGCCGAACTACAAGGCTAACTTGTCAATAGAGGCGCTAACACCGAAACACTGAAGCTAGTAAAAACCTACCTAAGCGCTTCAATAAACATCCGCTAGATGTCGTTATAAACTATCGGTAAAAGCAGAAAGAAGCAATTCCTAGATCGCGCAAACGCTTGATTCAGTTAAAACTGACCATATGCGACTATCCGACATCAACTGTCGGTCGTAAGACCACCGGGCTCAGTGGACCAGATGGGTCGGGCCCAGTTCAGAGGAGATCTCCCTCTGTACCTATTTGGGGGAAATCCACCTTCACCCCCAAATAGGTGAAACGTCTTGCGCGTGCTAGAAAGCACGGACAAGACCACACAGAGCCACGCGCCGTAACTGTCAGGTACAGTGCGACTCGCTTCACTCGCCCCGATCGCCTAAATCAGAATTTTTAGTTTGGCTTGTGCATAGTTAACGAAAACTATAAACAACTAGCTTCTGCCCGTGACTTCGCACGCGCTTTTCACTTAACCATGTCCGCCCACCTGATTTTTGTTTCAATCAAAATCGAAAAAGCCCTTATTCGCTGACCATCTTACATAGTACATTTATAGCATAATATTATACAGTAAGTGATATTTATAAACATAAAATAGAAAACTATTTTTTTTAGCAACCAGTTTGTTGGTCAGATTGTCCTTCGACATAGGCCTCCCCTTGTTTCTTCCACTCATCTCTGTCACGAGCTAATCTCCTCCAACCTTTTGGTAGATCATCTTCCAATCTCTTGAATTGACGTCCCTTTCGTCTTTTTCCGTTCTTAGGATACCATTCCATTACATCTCATCATGCTAAACAAACGTGACAGATGGACGACTTAAAAAAAATAAGGAAGAGGACCAAAATAAGCGAGGTTCTACTAAAAAAAACTCAAATGGAATTGGACTGGCCACATTCTGAGAACGAATAGAGAAAAGTGGACGATTATTGTTTACCTCCCTGCCAAATTTCATCTAGATTCTTTCATTCGTTTAGGCGTGAAAAGGTCAGACAGACAGAAAGACAAACAGACAGAGAGACAGAGAGTTACTTTCGATTTTCTAATGTACTACGGATTAATAGATGTTATTAGAACCTCTGTGGCGCGGCGGGCGAAGGTCCGCCTGCGATGCAGAAGGTTGCGGGTTCGATTCCCACCTCGGGACAAATGTTTGTACGAACTGCATCTATTTGTTAAGGGTGTTCTGGATGTTTTCTATTGTATGTTTCTATGTCTATTAGAAAAAAATAATCTATCTGTGTAGTGTATTGTATTAAGTATATCAGTTACCTAGTACCCATAACACAAGCTGCTTAGATTGGGGCTAGAAAACGATGTGTGAATTGTCCAGCATTATTTATTATATTTATTTATTTTTATAATTTCAGAGGAGGAGTGTTAGAAGCGGAGGGTATAGTGGAGGTAAAATTCAAGCAGCGGGACATTCTAAAGACGATGCACAGGATCGACCCTGAGCTGATGCGGCAGAGCTCTAGGACTGCAGGTACTGTATCTTTAGCATAAAATTTTTATATAATAGACCTGGACATTACCCCCCATGAGATAAAAGCCAATAAGGCGCTTAGGGAACGTATCCATTCGTGACCCATTTTTTTTTATTTACACAACTCCCCCCTCGTGGTGACCATCTGTAGTATATGAGAAGACCTTCCCCCACTAGTTAATTCATAAATACGTTTATCAATAATTTTTTGCAAACAGAAAGTTAAAAAACAATAATTTGGCTCATATTTGTCCGGCAAAAACTGCGTGCATAGCTACAGTTACAAATGTAAAGAATATTATCAAGAAGAAGAAACTTATTTAAAAACATTGTAACAGGAACATAATTTTAACGCCACGCCCCATATTTGAGTATAGCTCAAAAAAGAGCGAGATTCGAGATTTCCCTACAGTGTTACGTATTGACTACGTGACGAAAACCTAAGCCCCTCCCCGTGACCAAGCGTGGTATTTTGAAGACCCCTCCCTCTGAGTCTGAGGTCACGTAGTATGGGTACGTTCTGCGAGGCCTGCGTCCAGGGGGGTGATTCACTATGACCAATGCAAGCGTGTTACACACCTACGACACGACAACGGCGTGGAATCGTACAAAACCGTATTCCGCATGCCCTAGTTGTCATTCCTTACCACTGCACGGCACGATTTGAACTGTCAAATAAACGAGCTCGTTCATAGCGTGTTAAGGCACAGATTAGCGTGTTCCTGCAATAGTTAGTATGGATCGTTTCGTCGTTCGTATTTTGAGGTTTTAATAAAATCATTTCATAAAATGCAACCCGTAAGATATCTTTTGTTGATTGTGTTTATCAAAGAACACAATAACAATAACACAATCCTTAGGAATGATAGATTTTTAGGTTATGATAATCAAAACAAACGTTCCGAAACTAGTCATGACTGACTTGAATGTTTTTACAAATCATTATTTTTGGGCTTTTAATTTTCAAATCACACTAAAATATTGTAAGCTCAACAATTATTGATGGTTGAGCAAGCTTAAAATTCAAAATATTTATTAATTAGAAACAAAAAATTATTTATAATAAAACCGTAAATTTTCCGAGTAGTCCGAATGTAAGATTTTGAACGCACCGTGTGAAATAATCGAAAAACAAAACACGGGGCATAGACAACCAGTCTTGTGGCATGCAGAATTCAATTTTTCGATTCCACACCTAGGCTCGTTTGAATCGTGTTTATGTTTAGAACACCCCAAGTAACACAGAAAGCATTTTAACAAACGAATTATAAACTTATGTAGAACTTAAGGACCGTATAAAATCTTATATAAGTTCACCGAGTATCTTGACGCATTATATAGGCATTTGAAAATCATTACGATGCTGTACACCGTATAACGGTAGGATAATGGAATATCGAAATGCTTTTGTGAAGCCTTTAGTTTTAGTATAGCAAACCACAACGCAGCTGTACAATTTTTAGCTGTTTTTAGAGCCTTAGGGTCTACAATGGCATTTTTAAGTCGTAAGATAATGTTTAATGCTGCTTAATAGCATAAAATTTTTCCATTATAATGCACCGCAAATCTGTTATACAGGTTAGAGCTGTTTTAATGCCTTTTGTTGTGTAATAGCACTTTTAAGTGGTAAGTAAAAGCCTAATAATGATAAACAGCATAAGCGTGAGTCAATGTAATGCTTGAATTTTTAAAGACCAACTGAATTCTGTTGTACAGCTAATAGCTCTTCAATCAAACACACGTGAGTTATTGTAATGCGTAAAGCTGGTTAAACATTAATTTTTCGGAATTCGTAAAACCAATTGTCTTGGAGAAAAGAATATAATGCACATAAAACAACAGCAATTTTTATAGTGGACGTATGATATAATAATATATTATTAATTGAACTATGTGTGTTGCCTAACTGTGTGTGTATAACGATAATGTTATGCTAATAAAATGATTAAGTTGATTTCATTGTACGTGTAATTAATATGCACAACAAAACGATTCATGCGAAGTGAGTTGAAGTGATATTAGAGAAGGTTCCGTAGGTCGCCAAAATCTAGTAGGACCTGTCAATATTAAAAATATCATACGGAATAATATAATACGATACGGAATCCTCGTGTTTTGAAACAAAATCTTTTGTAGCGAATAGTGAAAATATTCAACAAAATCGTGTTCGCTTGATGCTGAAAATGAGATAAGACCTGAGAGCTCCGACGAAAGTGAAGATGACAGTGATATTGTTCTTGATCCTAGAGACCTACAATGTAAATTAGTATGTTTGCATCATCATGAAAATATGTATTTCATACCGCTGTTGCATACGTACCAATAAAAAACATTATTTAGTACCTAAGTTTTTTTATTTACGTAGATTAAATAAGAATAACAAATTTTTTTTATTAAGAATAACAATTTAAGTATTAAGTTTATTATATTTAAGTATTATTTAAATATTAAGTTTTGACATTAATGTACCGTTATTTAAGTATAAAAAATTATTTAATGATATAGTATGTAAATAAAGTTTATATATTGAAATATATAAACGTTATTTAATTATATAGATTGCTCATCTTTAATTAATTTCCACTGTTTCTATTTAGGCGGCCACCACAAGCTATCATTTTCCTCCCACAAAGAAGGTACAATAACTAGTATTGTTTTCCTCTCTCTATCGTCTGTACTATTTTGTATGGCATTGTACGGTTGGTACAAAAAACCTGAAAATAAGGAAACAATATTATTAGAAAGCATCAACCATTAAAAAGATATTAGTGCGTACTCTGAAGTTTTTGACCATCCTAAAGTGTACATTTGATGGCTACTGTACCTAACTACCTACACTACACCGAGAATGAAGTAAATAACGGTCCTTTTTATAGACTAATTGCGAAAAATATCTTAATGACATAATCGAATGAAACTATCTACTTTCACGGATCTATCTAATCAACGGATTCAAGTGGTACAAAAATTCTTAAATGGGTCATATTGTTTTGCTCAAGGATCCCTAAAATTCTGTTCATTTAATGGCATTATTTCAGTCTACATCAAGTCTGCTGGTATACTGGTGAACCCGTATAGAACTACTTTATTGACAATGGCACCACAGTGTTTCACCAAAAGCCTTCTCTCTGGCCTTTGGCTTAATAATTGTTCACGTATGAGTATTTATGGTGCTGGCGGCATTAATTAGCCTGTTTATAGGCTCACCGAGTTGCTATAGACAGACACCATTTTGTTAATATCTTATAACCAAAAAATATTATAATTCGGACCTATTTATAAAAGCCATAAACCTATATAATAAACATATAACTTAGTTATTATACTGTGCAAACATTACTATTATGTTAATTATGCCAAATTCGTTCACTACTAGGAATACACAATTTTTTAGGTTATTTCACACATATCTGTATCTAACATTTTATATCAAAACCATAAAATATCGAAGGCGCGTGAAAATTGCCAATGAAACTTATATAGACATTTACAATAAACTAAATTGCGCAGTAATATTTGAAGGCATAAATACCAAAAGAGTCAAAAACTTACCAGTATTATAAATTTCCACACTATTTTTATTTTAAATTGCCACTCACTCAGTCTTGCTTGACCGTCACCGTCCATATTATATTGTACAACAAATTATATCATTTATACCGTGGTATTAGAGTAGTTTTTGCAGATGTAGGGTTTATTTAAGTTCTAACTGTGAACACTTAAATTGCTCCAATCATTCTCTTACTACCACTCGAATGCTAGTCTAATGCTTTTGTAATGCAATTAATATCTTCATTATCAGTAATATTACTAGTATAATGCTTCTCTAATGCGATTGATATTTTCTTTGACCACAATAATGCTAATATAATGCGCCTGTAATGCAATTATACAACTATTGTGAACCTATTTAGGATTTAAAGCCGTATAATTTGTGCCCAAATAAGCATTACAGTAGCCGTATAGCAGTTTATAATGCTACTATAGTTCTAACTCAAAATGCGAAAACGATACAGGCATGCTGTAAGACGGCCGTTATACTGCTTTGATGTGTTACTTGGGACGTTGTGACGTCACACGTTTTGGGCATGTTATCTCGTAGGTCATAGAGAATCATGCCCCAGCAGTGGACCGGTATACAATATGTAGATGATGAGTGATTCACACTCTTTATGCTAAAATGCATGTTGTTTCAGAAATAAAAGACCAAATAAAGGAAATCTCAAAGAATCTCGACCGACGCGGCTCAATAGACGACGTGCTCATCAAAACGGACACAGGGAAGCAAGGTGAGTTAGAACAATCATCATATTTAGAAATATATGCTGCTTAGAGTATCGTTCGTTAAACAGGTGAATTGAAACTCCAAGGTGAATAGATATGGACAAAATACTGCAGCAAGACATTACCTGGCTGGTAACAGTGGAAGTATCCTTAGTCCGCGACTGTTCGCCTTCTGTGTCAGTCGATCTAACCTCTGCAAAAGGATGTTTTGCTCTAGTATTTCGTCCATTTCTCTTCACCCATAAGTCTCTATCTCCTATCTATATTTCTTATCTATAGTCTATTCTATAAAAATAGTAATGCGAGGTATAAACTCACGTTACTATTTTTTGGTTGAGCTTGAGCATATAAAAAGCAGTGCGCGTAGGAGTTTGTCTTTGGTGACGTAACTACTCCACAAGGGTCAACATAATACCAGCGCTGAGTAGGTAATCCGACTTATCTTATCAACTCAGCAACATGCTGAGTTGACACCTTTTCTGGTTCGACACTCGGTGGTTTGCCAAGCAGCCTGCGAAAGTACTAATGCTAGCTATGCCTAGTTCTCTTAAGTAATTAAAAAAAACTAGAAATTAAAGTATGCACGTTAGAAACGTGCGTAATTTAATTTCTAGTTTTTTTCTTAAATTAAATCTCATAATCCTAGCTTTGTCTTTCCGTTTTTTTGTCTCGTGCTAAAATAAACTTTTTTCATTTCATTTCATTTATTCCCCGTTTTACTGTAGTGGATTCCAGCTGCGGGACATATAGTAGGCATAAATGACCACCGTTCAAGCACTATAGTTTAGAGAATTAAAAATAAAAACTTCCTGTTAGGATTCCAGATCCACGCTGGCGGATTAGTATTTATTCCGCAAAACTTAAAAAACAGTAAAACTAAAGGATTCTAAGTCAATTTATAGCTTTTTCAAAACAATCTGAGGGGTGAGTCTATTTGACGTTAGTAACGAGACGTGATCGAGACGTCACCTTTTTCCATACAATTTGATACAGCGCCTCTATCGTGCGAACATGGAACTAGACTAAAAGGAGAAAATTATAATTATATTTATTATGTAGTAGTGAAGGTACTCAAAAAAATTATCACAGAAAGGATCTGGCTCCTTTATCATAAGCTCTGCTTATTTCGGGCTTCGCGGAAAATTCGACTCAAACAATTTCTCTAAAACAATTCGACTAAAAAACAATTCGACTAAAACACATTTCGACAAAAACGACATAAAAATATTGTGTCAACTTATGGCTCTGGGTGCAATTATACATATACAAACCCTTTCAGTCACAGAGTAGCCACAAAAACGCTCTATCGTTCAGTAGTTTTGGTGTGAAGAAGGAACAAACATACATTCATCCATCCGACCAAACATTCGCGTAGTTTCTGTCCGCGGCTTCGCACGTGTTCCCATAGGAACTGATTTATGGAATAAAAAGTGAGCCTATGTGATTTATAGATAAACCTACATATTATAATAATATGCAAAATTCATCAGCCCGATCCTTTAAGTAGTTTTGGCGAGAATAAGTAACAAACACACATCCACCCATCCAAACTTTCGTATTTATAATATTAGTGATATCCTAACCGAAACATTTATTAACGTGTTTCAGCGGAAAGCAAAGTACGAGAGCTGGAAACGGAACTGCTAGCAGCTGAGAAAACGATGAAAGCGAGAGAAAAGTCACTCAGCCCTATCTACCATGAGGTAACTAAAATAACCGTCAATATAATTGTTTGTGTTCTGGGTATTATCTGTGTATAATAAAAAATATGTATGTATTGGATTAAGTATATCAGTCATCTAGTACCCATTACACAAGCTCTGCTTAGCTTGGTGCTAGATGATGCTGTGTGGATTAATATTAGGATGAAACAATATTTAGTAACAATTCCGCGCAGAATTGCGCAACAGTTCACAGTTGCAGTTGCAGTTAACAGTTCTGCGCGGAATTGTTACTAAATATTGTTTCATCCTAATATTATACAATGGATTTCCGCAAAGTAACGCCTGAATCTATTATTTAGCTGTGTGTATTGTCCAGGATTATTAATTTTTAATCATTGCAAGTACCTTGTTAAAAAATTCAAATGTGAATGAAAAAACAATGAAAGAGCGAGATTTGCGTTGTCAGCGGTTGTTAATTGACGATATGTATTTTGTTAATTGACGAAATGTATTTTGTACATTTTGTTAATTGACGATATATATTTTGTACATTTGGTTAATTGACGATATGTATTTTTTTCAGATCGCAGTCCAGTTCGCTGAATTACACGACACAGCTGAACGAATGTTAGAAAAAGGATGCATATTCGTAAGTGATTTTTAAATATTATGGCACCGCGGTTACCGAACGCGTTGTTTTTATTGTAACTATTAAAGGTTATTTCTATCTCATGAGAAGTAATTTATGGGATGAAGGAATTTATGGAGCTATGTCTATGCAAAATTTTAGCCCAATCCGATCTGTAGTTGTGGCGTGAAGAGGTTACAAACATCTTAATACCAAACTTTCGCCTTCATTATTTTCGGAACGCATTCAGCTTATATAATGTCTATAAAACTTTAAATTACTACAGAGAGCTAATTGAAGGTTAAACAAATTTAAGAGAAGTTTGACCATGTCTTCTTATGCAGCGACTAGTGTAATTCACTAGTCGCTGCATAAGAAGACATTTTTAATAGATATTCACTGATATAAACTAGGGTAGAATTTTAACGGTAATCAAAAAATTACTGATTGCACAGCAAAATACTCAACTCAAAACCGGGCTCTGACAAAAAATAAAAATAAAGAAAGTAATTTGTAGGTTAAGTGTGGGGGCAATGTTTGCAAACGTTCTATCGTGATCTATACGCCGGCTATACACGTTTGGCGACGACTACGGCTGACGACTCACCGCACTTCGATGTCGACCTCCGTGGCGCAGCGGGCGAAGGTCCGCCTGCGACGCAGGAGGTTGCGGGTTCGATTCCCGCCTCGGAACAAATTTGTGTACGATCTGCAGAAATTTGTTCTGTTGGTGTTTTCTATGTATAATAAAAAATATCTATCTATGTAGTGTATTGTATTATGTATATCAGTTATCTAGTACCCATAACATAAGCTCTGCTTAGCTTGGGCTAGATAATGCTGTGTAAATTGTCCAGCATTATTATTATTATTACTAACAATATCCGAACGGGGGTTGGGGGGCTAGGACGCCTTAGGTGATTTTAGTAACTATGATAGGTTTTTGTTATTAAAGAAAGTAAGCCCTCACACTCAGGGTAATTTCCAAGAAATCAAATATTATCCCAAAAAATTCGACTTCGATCAAGGTGTTTTGACTCCTTCGTTACTTGACCTCTTGTGAAGTTGGTTAGCTCATTCTCGTACTGAGGGATGGATGCGGTTTTCCCATCGAAGTCGACTTTTTTAGGATATTATTTGATTTTATTATAACTATGATAGTTTCAAAAGATAATCTATTTATCCCCAGGATATAATCCCATGGCGCACCTCCCGCTCCTTCCTGTACTGGCGACTGCGCCGCCTCCTGCGCCAAAACTGGCACGAGCGGCGCATCCAGAAGGCAGTCCGCGAAGCCGCCGCCATGGACCAGGGCGCAGCCGCCGCCACGCTGCGCCGGTGGTTCACTGAGGACCGCGGGGAGACGCAGGTAAAGAAGACCTCATAATGCCATGTGTTAGTCAATGTTGAGCTACTGTATCACACTCTGGGGAGTGTATATATTGTGAACCAAATAAACCGTATTTTTAATTTCATGATTCCTTACAGGCCCACCAATGGGAGCGCGACAACGAGGCAGTCTGTTTATGGCTAGAAGCACAGGCAGCGGACGAAAGCTCTGTCCTGGAACGGAACCTGCGAGCTATCAACCAGGACGCCACTATGCAGGCCGTCAACAACCTTGTACTGGTAAATATTTTTGTAAATTAAATACGGACGTAAAAAAGAGGTACATCATCCTACTAAAAGAAGAAAATTTGTGAGTGATCTGATCATATAAACATGGTTGTATAGCCAAATTTCATAGCAGCTATCCAATCTTACGCATGTATAATAATGTCCTCCTAGCCGAATTTCGACCACCAGTCTCATCGGAGACTAGCCAGATGCGCAGGACATATTATAGCACAAGTGTGTGCGCAAACACAGGTGTACTCTCTAATCCCACACTTTCATAATCCAAAGGGAAGACAGATCGACACCACCGGGGAGAGGTCGGGCGCGGGACCAACGACTTAACGTGCTCTCCGAGGCACGGAAGCATGTATAATATTAAGAATTAATAATATTAATGACGACCTCTGTGGCGCAGCGGGCGAACGTCTGCCTGCGATGCAGGAGGTTGCGGGTTCGATTCCCGCCTCGGGACAAATATTTGTACGATCTGCAGACATTTTACAGGGCGTTCTGGATGTTTTCTATGTATAATAAAAAAAATCTAGCTTTGTTGTATATTGTATTAAGTATATGAGTTATCTAGTATCCATAACACAAGCTCTGCTTAGCTTGGGGCTAGATAATGCTGTGTGAATTGTCCAGCATTATTTATTTATTAGTGTGATAGGTGGCTTAAATTAATATTTTCAAACTCCCGCGATCTGGACACCATGTTTATTAGTATTTTTAACGGGTATTTGTCGCATTTATTTATGTCGAGTAAAATAGCTAAATAAACGCGATAAATACCCGTTAAATAATATTAAAAATAAATAGCATAATAATAAAGTGGCTTGAATTATCACCTAGCCTTTATGGCCACTGTACACGAAAAAAAGTATAAATATATTTACCAAAATGTTTTTTTCTATTTCAGGAACTAACACCTTCACAGCGCGCTGAATTTATAAGGAACCTATCCGCTTTGGACTTGGAGCAATAATGTAATAAAGAAATAATATTATTTATAATAGTGAACAAATTATAGCTGGGGCAAAATAGACCTTATTATATGAGTGCTTGGGTTCAGTATGGCCTTAATATTAATTGTTAATAGATTCGTAAGCAGGGTTAGAGTGAATGGTTTGTTACATGATTTTTTTTTTTATTTGTATGGTGTATTTGTGAACGGTTTTACTCAAAAACATGACAATGCGTAGTCGTCATTATATACCTTGACATTCCAAATTTCTGTAGTATTTTTTGAAAATAATTACGAAAATGAGTAAAGTAGAGTCTGTTCAAAAAAAAGCCGTCGTGACGTTACGGTGAACTAACATTAATATTTTTATATGGCAACCCCATCCAGCTGTCAGCTGTCTGTCGAGCACAGTAAGAAGTATACTCTTTAAAATACACACAAGTTATTGCCTTTCCACAATCTTTCTTTTATGTGTTAATCAATACATTCCTATTCGTGCTGTCAACTCAAAACCAACCACTGAACAACGAATGGCGAATTTTTTCTTAATGTTAAGGGGGTACGTCACACGCGAGCTAAGAAAATTTGCACCACTTTTCACTTTTGAATAAGCGGGGTGAGTTTATTTCACGTTCGTAGAGGGACGTGATGGTGACATCTCCTTTAAATACCTATGGGAGTTGCGTAGTTCCCTGTCTCTACGAACTCTACGAATACCAGTCTATTTAGTAGATCTTGAATAATTTTCCCATAATTTTCCCTATTCAACTATATTGACGGGACTTTGGGACTTTTAAAATTTCATTACCTTTTTAAACGACGTCAAAAAGAAGTTATTTTTTTTTTTTGTTTTCAACGGCTATACCAAGATTTGAGTTTTGAGCATTCCAATATTTCGGCACAGTTTCAAGCGCCAGTGTTAATAACCATGATGGATTTAAAAGTTTTATTGTTTTGTTGTTCAAATTGTTAATGGCTGTCCTTTTCCAATTTGTTGTTCTTTTATATCTGTGTAACGGCCCTTCATCTACATTACACTAGGTTGCTATTATATATATATATGTATATTGCCCTTGCTACAACCTGTAGCGACATGTCAGCAACTGTGTGCAGAGTTAGGGCGCGTTCCCACTGTGTCGTAACCGTAAATTATCGTTGAACGACTATCGCCTCTAGCTGTTCCTATTACGACAGTTTTATCGTAGAACGACTAACGTATCTAGTTGTTCTTATTCGATCGTATGATATCGACGAGATTTTACGGTTCACTGCAGTGACAGTTAGCTGACATTTTTTATCGATTCACGACTGTATGACTGGTATTGATATGGATCAGTTGAGCTGCCCGTAGATCACTTGCAATAGTCTGCAGTTAGCTTAATTGCTTCAATTGTAAATACTAGTTCTAATTTGCTTCTATTATTTGATTGTAATTTTCTTTGTCAGGCAATAAAGGGAATTTAATTGTACTATATTATCAGTTATCTAGAACACAAACGCGGCATGCTTTGGGGCTAGATGATTCTGTGTATTGTCCAGAAATACTTATATTGATTATAAATTAGGATTGGAGCGATTAGCTCTACCAGTACCTACTCGGATATCTTGGTGGTAGGTACGATTTGTGATGAAATAAATGCATGATTATTTTTGTAAAATAGGCTTACATGCGTAGAGAGTTGTTAAACTTGCAATATTTATTTAGTTTTAGTGGGGTTGTGCGGCTTGGGAAAAGCCGTTTTGTATATAAACCGAATATATTTATTTTGTATAAATATTGTTTTTTTATTTTCCCAAAAAACTTTGAAAACATTCTTAGGTTGAATTCTTGCTGTGTGGTGCCGAATTTGCACCACCCTAACTCTTCCCGCGGGTGTCTTAAGAAGCGACTAAGGGATATCCACCGGGGGCGGGCAGCAGCGCCTCCTGCAGAACAATTCTACCACCAAACTGCGATCTCCAGCCCGCATGCGCAGCGTGGGGATTATGGGCCGTAACCCCCCCTTCCCCCCCATGAGATAGAAGCCAATGCCAACACTTATGGCATGGGGAGGCCTGCGTCCAGCAGTGGACCAATATAGGCTTAGGTTTCAGTGAAAATTCTAAAAGAAAGTTGAAATCAGACATGGAAAGTCAATAAAGCGAGTTTCGAGCTGAAAACTTGGTACCTCCATCCTCATAGGTACAGGATCGAGGGGCCCATCTGTACAGACTAAACCAAGGATAGGTAAACTTTTTTCATCGCGGACCAAATAAAACCGATGTAATGTGAATTAAGGGCAGATTTTGTAAAATGACTTAGTCATTCTTTAAACCAAAGAGGCGCTATTTATTTTACTTTTGCACTAATTCTACTCTATATAATTCATTTTACATAACAAACGTGAATTCCATTATGGCTACGCTACACATAGAAAATAACCAGAACACCCGGAACAAATATTTACAGATCGTACAAATGTTGGTCCCGAGGCGGGAATCGAACCCGCAACCTCCTGCGTACAGGCGGACCTTCACCCGCTGCGCCACATCGGTCGTCGAAATAATAATAGGTTCTTCCTGTATTGGTCCACTACTGGACGTAGGCCTCCCCCTGATAAGCGCCTTATTGGCTTTTATCACATGGGGATAATGCCCATAATCCCCAGTTCGGTGGTAGTATTGTTCTGCAGGGGCGCTGCTGCCCGCCCCCGGTGGATATACCTTAGTCGCCTCTTCGACACCCGCGGGAAGCGTTGGGTGGTGCAAATTCTAAGCCTGCACCACACAGCTTAATGGTAAGTATTTAGATTCTGTGTGCGTTACTGGGGCGGCAAGTTGACTCGGATCAAGATGAATATATATAGAAAAATCAGAGCGCTATGTCCTGTAAATGTGCCCAAAAAATTAAATTTGTGCGCCCTATGGTTTCAGAGTAATTCGAGAAAATAAGATTCCGCTGCAGTAACGCCTGAAAACGTTACTGCAGCGGCAACATTTTTAAATATTAGCCTTAGCCAAATTTAAAGTAGCTTAAAAGATAGCTTAGATTTGTGCACCTCATGGGCCGAGCAGCGGCATTTGTGCGCCCTGTGGTTTTTGAGATATTGCAAATGCCGCTGCAGTAACGTTTGCAGTTTTCCGGAACGGCTAAATGAACAAGTATGGTTTTTGGTGAGGAAGTATGGTGTAATTTGAGCCAATTTTGTGCCCTAGTTGTTTTCTAAAATAAATGCATGGTGTATGAGATAGATGGGTTTTTCGGAAAATCAAAAACAGCCGCTAGCTCATGAACTACATCAGGAAGGCGCTCTGTGATTGCATTGGCTGATGCCTATTAGGAATACGTATCTTCTGACAAAATTGTGAAACCCTACATCAAATTTTCGATGAAATAAATCAATTTTATCACTGAAAATGGTTTACTTATTTCGAGCCTTAAATAAGGAAGTTTTTAAAAAGATACAACTTTAAATGATTTGCCAAAAATCAGAGCGTATATTCAAATAAACGCACACTGAATTTGAGCTTTCTACACCCTTTAATTACCACATAATAAATAAAAACAGCCTGAGGGGAACTTTTAGACAGTTATCCGACCAAATACGAAAGGCCATAAAAAAGCGGCCGCTCAATACTTCAAGCCAACATCCTTAAATCGGTAGCTTTGTCATGTTTAAAATTAGGTACACTTGTGTAGACAAGTTTTAGTGTGGGATAGAAGCATCTTTATCATTGGTCCTGGTCGACATTCATTTCAGTCAATAACATGTTAAAAGGAGCCGTAAGTAGGTACCTACAGCAACAATTATTTTG
Organism: Eupithecia subumbrata; assembly: GCA_949316285.1. NCBI lineage: Eukaryota > Metazoa > Arthropoda > Insecta > Lepidoptera > Geometridae > Eupithecia > Eupithecia subumbrata. The sequence goes on along the minus strand of OX438645.1, from coordinate 11,687,717 downwards.
TTTTTTTTTGCAAGTGTATTGCGTTTTATTTTCTTTCGTACATTATACCTACTTTCGTTAACATAATAGGTACCTACAATAAATTTTCGTAATCGTAATCTATTTTAATTAATCCGCTGTATTTATCTTATTTATCTGTAGGTACCTAGGTATCCAATGTAGGTATCCAATACTCTCGTCGTCGGAGGTCCGAAAAGACGAAAGCATTGGATAGGTACAGAGACTACTGGATTCGATTGTTTGTTACAGTATTATTGATAAGACAATATTCTCGTTCTCGACACTCGAGTTCCATAGAATACATACCTTCCCACGTCTGTTCAATGATGAATGAGATTTAGCGCGTTATAATTATCGAAAATGCAGTTCAGAAATTACACGTGAATAGAATACAAGAATAATGTGAAAACACAGATTTTAGGTAGGTAGGTAGGCTTAATTTTGATGTAAGGTCGACCGGGGTCAGTAGTAACACGGGGCAAGAGTAACATTGCGAATATCTCGACTACTAGGCTACCTGTGTGTCTGTGCGAGAGTTTGTCAGCCCTATGTAAAATTCAATAAAATTGTTTGCAGCTATTGAATTTATGTTTGTGTCCGAAAACCAAAAAGTGTTAGTTTTGCCCCCGGTCTTAACTACATTCAACTATATTGGGCTTAACTTAGTGCAGTAATATTCAAGGATTCTTAGGAACTGATTTTAAAGAAAACGAAAACTGTTGGAATATTGAACCATGCTATGTATTGGTACACCATTCAACTTGTCTATGAGACTAAGATTATAGTAAGGATTTATGATTAAATCAATGCTTTATATCTGTCAATGTTGTCTCGATGACACTGACATTCTTGACTCTAAAAACAGTTCTGTGTCTATTGCAACGTATGCATTCTCTCTCTGTTCTGAAATAGCCCACACAACATGTCCGTCTAAAGCTAATTTTCTGTATCCCCTAATTAAGTGTTAATCATGTAATGTAGTTCCTAATTGTTTTCACTAGACAATAATAACTATTGTGCTATGTGATTCTGTTCGTTTATTTTCACTCGCCGGTTTTGATCCACCACCCTAACCTATCTTCCATCACTGTGCATCAACTGCGTAGAATCGACATAGCCAAGGCTAGGCCTACTCACCGCCTGGCTGGCTCTCTGCTCTACAAAAACTACATAGTTCGATTTCCGAAACTTTAATAATCAGACAGACTACGACCGAGGCTCTTTCTATAGCTCGCTGAGCGATTCGATTCGGAAAAGAATCGAATGAAATAAAATACCCCTGCTGGTTAGATACATACCCGTACCTTACGGGACATGATATTTTAATTATTATTGTGATTTTTTCAGAGGGACCGATGCCTCGATGCTGGTTGCTTGGATCACCTAATGAATTTACTCAAATGCGGCAATCCTTCAATTGTCAAGGTAACTTGTCGACATATTGTGGGTATCTCATTATTTATGTATTCTACAGGGTGATTGGTAGCGGGGTGCAAAGCTTGAAGGTGAAGCTAGCGCAGACCATTTGGAACCTTTTGTGTCATGGTTGTCTACGACGATGTCTGACCATTTATATTTTACCGAATTTTTAAGTATTTAAAATAAAACCCAAAACTACAGTTTATTGATAATATCGGCGAAATGGAATAATAAATGGGTTCTCTGTTACTTCATTTCAATAAGATAATGTGTAAACCATCTGATAAAACATGTTTTGATGATCTGCGGCATCAGACTCTTTTTTTTACAGACATTTAAAGTTTGCGAAAATTTTCAAAGATTTATAAAAGCCATTTCTTGGTGGCATTTTAAAATAAACGGAGAATGCTTCTTTAGTGCAAAACGATTGACAGATAGACAGGCAGAAGGACAACAAATTGATCCTATAAGAGTTACTTTTTTCCTTTTGAGGTACGGAACCCTAAAAAAGGACAGACCGAGCGAGACGGTAATCGATTCGTTCTGTACCGAACCCTTACACTTTGTATTGTATGTTTATTGTATAGGTAAATAAATTTGTTTGTAGGACGCAGCGTTGGTCGCTGCCTTTTTCCTGCATACACCTCCTCGCGTCCAGAAAGCGTTGGACGAAGGGATACTAGAGACGCTAGGACTAATTCTAACCGAGGGAAATAACATGTGAGTAAATAATGTCCTCGGACATTACTCGCCTCCTGTGCGTAGTAACATGTATGCAAAAGCGTGAGGGGGAGGATATGAAACAAAAGTATTGGCGGTTCTCGTAGCATTCGAGCATGACGAGTAGTGAAGTGATAATGATTTGTGCTGTAGATGCAAGACCCGCGCTGCCACCGCGATACGCAACATCTGTCACATCGGCTCCCCCTCGCAGCTCCGCGTGCTAGTGGAAGCCGCCGCGCTGCAGCCCTACTGCCGACTGCTGGCCGCCCAGTGCAACACCTGTCGCGTCGTCCTGGATGGCCTTACTTCCTTGCTAATGGTATCATTATTCTCTTACTTTTTTCCTTAGTTACTTACTCTTTCACTTAGGTGGGGTCCCCACAACAGGTTTTCTTTTTCCATTCGCTTCTATCAGTCATCATCTCAGCAATCACTCCTTACTTATGTCATCTTTACGCAGTCCATCCATTCATCTTTGTTGAAGGTATCGCACTAATATTATAAACGCGAAAGGGGTGTTTATATGTATCGATGGATGGATGTTTGTTACCTACCTCTTCACGCCTAAGCGGCGTTACCGAAAATATGAAGACCAAAGTCTGAAGATTTAGCGTGTACGGATGTCGATGGACCGTTGATTCAGTATTAATGAGTCAGTGTTGAAAATATTAAAACGGGCGTTTTATAACTATCTCCTGGTCAATACTAGTTCAATGGACCAGCAGATTTTTTTTAAAACGCGCTTCAAAACGCCTGGGTTTTGAAACCCAGGTTTTGGTTTTTGTCATACTTATTGAATTGTTTTTGTTATGTTGAATTAAATCAAGTAATACCTATAGAACCACAAAAACCACATAAAAGATAAAGATTTAAAGACGAGATATTGAGTGGTTTTCAAAAACTTACTTTCTAGTGGTCAGCTTGTTCAACCTCTGTTTATGTGTTGCTAAAGTCGAGAGAATGGAGGGAATAGCTTTCTGTTCGTCGATAAAAACTGCAAAATCTAATGTTCACATTTTTTCTGTTTTATTCACAGAAGGTTGAAGAAAATACTGATCTTGTTCTCCTTTTGAAACTGAGAGAAATCGGCGTACCACAGCTCCTAATGACTGTGCATCTAAATTCAGACGAACGGGTAAGTAAACATATCTTAGATCGTTCTATTATTTCTCTAGCAACCCGCTCCGGCTCCGGAGGCGTCGCATAGCAGTATAAGGACGTATTTACAAATATCAATGGCTTTTAGGTACCATTGAATGAAGCAGTAATCGTAGGCAGTCCTATACGACATTTTCACATAGATACTTATGTATATGCGTTTTTACTAACGCAAGAATCGAACGAATTCAGAAAATACGCTTTCCACCTCGAGTGATCTACGAGAAACTAACTCTGAAATAAGATGATTTCTAACTTCACGTCAAGAAACTGGAAATTTAAATGTTAAACCGACTGGACCTGATCTAATGACAAATCAACTCAATACTTGTCAATAACTGTCTGATATGTCCAGACATTCAATTACTGTAGAAGACGATCGCACCGCAGAAACTTCATCATTCGGCCCATTTTTTTGTCAAAACCAATCTGTAAGGCTTATCGAGAACTACCGCAAACATAAAAATAACAAAAAGTAAAAACGCCACATTGCAACGTACCTATCTCAACACAGATCGACACTTCGTATACACAGTAACGAAACACTATGTTGAATTTTACCACAAATAGCTTTGTCAATACCACCTATCTCCCTGAGTGTCATCCATCCAATTCACTCATTCAATTTAATTAGATAGAGACAGAAACATTTATTGACAAACACAACTCAGATACAGCACAGAACAGAAATCGTAGGTAGGTACATAACTTACAAACAATAAATGAAACCTGCAATACAGCACCTATTACATAAATGAAATAATATAAGAAGTAGTCTTCCTGGGTGGGTCCCACTAACATAAAGGGCCAAACGAACGGAACTAGAAGAAAAACACATTACAAGTACAAATTAATTGACAACCTCAATTCAATTTATTTATTTAATTAGAACGGTCATTGAGAACCACTTACATTCACTAATTAAAATTAAATAGTATAACAATACAAATTTCACATAAAAAGTTGCAATACAATCTGGATTCAATAGATCAATAAAAATAAATAAATTATGTAAGAATAAATGCGATAAATCTCTGTAATAAATTTCCACTATTAATTTTAATAGATTTTTAAAAGGATTTCTTATGTAAAAAATGCCGCCTTCAAGAAGTTCCAAGACGATATGTCAAGACGTCAAGTTCACTGAAAGAAGCCTCTCCAAATTCAAAGAAATCAGAAAAATTACAATTCTAATACTTTACTCAGCTCATCATAAAAAAAAGGTTTCAGTCTCCTACACTGCTACGCTACACTTTATTAAAAAGCGTTACCTATATGTTCCCATATTTGCAAAACTTCAAGGCTAGCTTAAACTGGCCGATTACATACTTGTTTATTACCTGGTTGCAATAAAAAATTGAATCTCCATAACTTCTTTCCCAGAATCGCAAGCTCGCCAACCATCTTCTGCAAACTCACTTCCTTGACGAGTAGTAAAATCTACATATCTGCAAGCTCCAGGAAGGCAAGAACGGGAACAAGTCTCGAAACTGGATATCAACTTTAACCAGCAACCTACCTAACCTACTCCATAGAAGCATAGCAATGAACATAATTCTTGTGCGGAGAGCTCCATCTGTAGGTAACTTTCATATTCAGTTTAAAGTCAATTCTATTGTTCTCCTAATTAATTTATATATTTACAAGTGGACTTATTTATAGTTAAAACAAGAAAGTCCAACAGATGGGTACAGAGAGCTGCATCGATAGGCACCCACCGCCCCTCTGTTTGTTGATTGCTTTACTCAGCTCAAATTCCATAATCACCACATTTCGCTGGCAGATTGGTGACGTAGTACCTAGAACTGTTTAAATACAGAAGGGAGCCGATATTTTTTCTCTGCAAGTTTCCTTTAGCCGACTGTTACTTTTAAAAGGATATCGATCATGGTTTGTGTTATTTCGAGTTTTTTTTTGCTATTTTAAGATGAATACCAAAGTTTATGTATGAACTGAAGATATTTTTCCATCTAAGATACTGTTTTGCTAAGACAAGTACCTAGTAGGTACACCGTACGCGCCTAACTTCGTAATTGTTTCATTTAAGATTTTAGTACTAAATAACTATTTTTAAACATCAAAAGTAGGTAGTTATTTATTGATTCTTCTATTTTTTCTTGCTAGCCTTATTATTATTTTATTATTATTATTATATAGTGTTATGTTTGTAACAGTTAACGATATAGACAACAAAAGTACCTAGGTACTCTAGGTAGTTAATTGTTGAATCATCTACATTATGTTTGCCCTAGCCTTATTATTATATACTTACTTAATATGATTTAGTGTTATGTTTGTAACAGTTAACGATATAGACAACAAAAGTAGGTAGTTAATTGTCGAATCATCTACTTTTGTTTGCTCTAGCCTTAGTATCATAATATAGTTATTATGATTTAGTGTTGTTTGTAACCGTTAACGAAAAATAGGTAGTAAATTGTTGATTCATCTACTTTTCTGTGCTCTAGCAAAACTGCCACCCACTAAACCACTAAACTAGATAGGTACCTTAAAAATTTTTACGAAGAAATTTTTTTGCATACAGATTTTGCAATTTTGGATGCCTACTGCATAAGCATAACCAAAACTAAAAAAAAACTTTATATAACTGCCTAGTAGGTATATGTGTACCTACAATAGATGTACACTCAGAAAAAGTTAAATTATTAAAATTAAAATTGACATGGAAATAAAGTAAAATGTTTTATTTCTGTCCCTTTGATATATGTATACTAGCTTATTCCGCAGCTTCACACGCTGTTTTTGGAATAAAAATTAAGGCTATTAATTATGTTATTCTAGGTCCAGATCTTTTTGTTCCAAAATTCATCATCAATTTCAATTTGCCCGATCTATTCAGCAGTTTTGACGTTGTCTTTGGGCAAATGTCTTTACTTACGTATGCGTTACTGGGGCGGCAAGTTGACTCGGATCAAGATGAATATATATAGAAAAATCAGAGCGCTATGTCCTGTAAATGTGCCCATAAAATTAAATTTGTGCGCCCTTTGGTTTCAGAGTAATTCGAGAAAATAAGATTCCGCTGCAGTAACGCCTGAAAACGTTACTGCAGCGGCAACATATTTAAATATTAGCCTTAGCCAAATTTAAAGTAGCTTAAAAGGTAGCTTAGATTTGTGCACCTCCTGGGCCGAGCAGCGGCATTTGTGCGCCCTGTGGTTTTTGAGATATTGCAAATGCCGCTGCAGTAACGTTATGCAGATTTCCATATCTCCGGAACGGCTAAATGAACAAGTATGGTTTTTGGTGAGACATTGTGCGTCGGCACAAACAATAAGAATCTAAGTGTGCGTTACTGGGGCGGCAAGTTGACTCGGATCAAGATGAATATATATAGAAAAATCAGAGCGCTATGTCCTGTAAATGTGCCCAAAAAATTAAATTTGTGCGCCCTATGGTTTCAGAGTAATTCGAGAAAATAAGATTCCGCTGCAGTAACGCCTGAAAACGTTACTGCAGCGGCAACATTTTTAAATATTAGCCTTAGCCAAATTTAAAGTAGCTTAAAAGATAGCTTAGATTTGTGCACCTCATGGGCCGAGCAGCGGCATTTGTGCGCCCTGTGGTTTTTGAGATATTGCAAATGCCGCTGCAGTAACGTTTGCAGTTTTCCGGAACGGCTAAATGAACAAGTATGGTTTTTGGTGAGGAAGTATGGTGTAATTTGAGCCAATTTTGTGCCCTAGTTGTTTTCTAAAATAAATGCATGGTGTATGAGATAGATGGGTTTTTCGGAAAATCAAAAACAGCCGCTAGCTCATGAACTACATCAGGAAGGCGCTCTGTGATTGCATTGGCTGATGCCTATTAGGAATACGTATCTTCTGACAAAATTGTGAAACCCTACATCAAATTTTCGATGAAATAAATCAATTTTATCACTGAAAATGGTTTACTTATTTCGAGCCTTAAATAAGGAAGTTTTTAACAAGATACAACTTTAAATGATTTGCCAAAAATCAGAGCGTATATTCAAATAAACGCACACTGAATTTCAGCTTTCTACATCCTTTAATTACCACTGAATAAGTAAAAACAGCCTGAGGGGAACTTTTAGACAGTTATCCGACCAAATATGAAAGGCCATAAAAAAGCGGCCGTTAGGAACATTCACCGTACCTTCTTAATTTATCTACCAGCATTTCTTATGTTTGTACAGTGGTGCAGAAAAGCTATTTCAGTTAATTTAATAGTTAGGTGATAAAGGTAATTTCGATCTCTTCAATTTGTACTATTATTAATTAGGCTACACTTCGACATGTCTGAGAGTAAATATTATGTATGAATTCTGGCTTCCTGCTCGGTACAGCAAAGTTTTTATTTAAAACCTTTTAAGACCTAACCTATAATAAGGCTTAAGAATAAATGTTCGTAGTACCTAGTACTTACCTACGAACTGAACCGAAATATACCTATACCTAGTCGTTTTAACTTTCGGTTCATTTCGTTTCGTACTAGAATAAACAGCAATCTGGGTCTAGACCACAAAATACTACTAGTCCTAGGTCGAGACCACGTTTTTTGTGTAAAAATTTAGTAGGTAGGTAACCTGCTTAGGTAGAGATAAATCATTGTAAAAAATGCACGCTGATTGTATGACGTTTAGTGGAGGGGGCGGCGTGCATTTTTGGAATGGATCATCTCTACTAGAGATGGGTCTTCAGCACGTGTGCTGCCACAATTGTATCTACACACTTCCATAAAAGAGGCCGTCTCGCATAGTTTTCCTAATCGTGCTGTAGGTACTCGAATGAGGGGACGTGCGAGGGCTCGCAAGACAACTTGTCTGAGTTGCCATGCCACGCGAGAGTCGCGAGCCCTCGCGCCTCCCGCCTCTTCGAGTGTCTCCCGCTTGCTCGCGAGGCGGGCCACGCAAGCGAGCGAGCTACACTCGGTAAGATCGTGTGGGACTCGATCAATAGTGCTATGTGCGAGACCTCTGAGTACTTCTGTACTCAGAGTGCGAGACACACATACTTAACACAATTCTATTTTCTTGTGGACTGTGCCGTATGCCGAGGTTTAACAATGTTCTTCTTGGATGATGCATGAATCATGCATGATGAATGTTATACCTAGGTAAAAAAAACAAAGAAATGAATACCTAGGTACCTTTAGGTTAGTATTTAATTCTTAAGTAGGTACCTACATACTATTTGATAAAAGCAGGAGCAAGTAGTTAGGTATTCTACTATTCACCTGCGCCTATCCCGCTCCACAGAAAACTAAAAGGTAGTAGAGAAGTCACAGAGAGAAGTATGCTTGTTTTGTAGACCACTACGCGCCTCGCAGTTCGAATTACAATGTGTATCTACCTAAAATTTATATAATTCGTTAATTAGTGACTGTCGTAGGTATATCGTTATTATCGCACCTACCTATAATGTATAATTTTCTCTGCAACCTTGTTTAGTTAGGTAGGTACTAAAACTATATTGTTTTTTATTATTACCAGTATTGTCGCGGAGGCCCTACAGAGGCTTCGCGGAGCCCCGGAGCTCCACGCAGCACACTTTGAGAATGACAGTATTAGACAGGTACATAAAGGTACCAAAGTATGTAACTACCTACCTACCTACATGGTTCCTCACTGTGTTCAAATAGCAAATAGTATCTAATACTACCCAACAATTGACGACCTCCGTGGCGCAGCGGGCGAAGGTCCGCCTGCGACGCAGGAGGTTGCGGGTTCGATTCCCGCCTCGGAACAAATTTGTGTACGATCTGCAGAGTTCCGTTGGTCTGGGTGTTTTCTATGTATATCTATCTATGTACTGTATTGTATTAAGTATATCAGTTATCTAGTACCCATAACACAAGCTCTGCTCAGCTTGGGGCTAGATAATGCTTGCTGTGTGAATTGTCCAGCATTATAAAATTATAAATTGTGTGTCCCGCTCGCTCGCGCAATGCGCACGCGAGCGAGGCGCGCTTCTAAAAATCGTGATAACTCGCTCGATCGTGCAGCGCACCACTCAAGCGAGTGGGATGGTATTAATTTCGGGAGCATTTCATTTACACGCCCGGCTACACCTACTTACTGTGTCTAGATCCTAGTCTACAGTGTTGTAGTGGTTGTAAATTTATCAATTTTTGTTAAAAAGTGTCACAAAATGCCCTAAATAACCCATTTCACTCATTGCGATTTAATTAAATAACTAGGTATTATTTTTAGGGTTCCGTACCTCAAAAGGAAAAAGGAACCCGTTTGCAACCAATGTGGGAGAGAATGTGATGTCACTTCTTCTCGGTACCCTTGTTGCGCACAGATTGCAAATGTTTTAGACATATAGACATGTTTTAGAGCAAAGTAGGTAGGCCCTTTATTTTTTCACAAAAGTTAGTGCAATTAGGTTTATTGTTGGCAATAATATTATTACTATGAATTGGGTAGTAGTTTGCGTGCATTTTGACGCACACATTCAAAAATTTTGGATATTAGGGCATTTTGGTAATAATAATAATTTGTTTTTGATTTTATACAATGTTTAAACGTTTATTTTAATATATGCCTTGTTAAGTTTTAAATTACAATATTTAATTGTAGGATGTACAGTGTTAATTTTTAATTTTTTTTGTTAATTTTTCAACACGGCGTGAATGACCAAATTCTTAGTTTAATTAATTATTAAAGTTTCGGAAATCGAACTATGTAGTTTTTGTAGAGCAGAGAGCCAGCCAGGCGGTGAGTAGGCCTAGCCTTGGCTATGTCGATTCTACGCAGTTGATGCACAGTGATGGAAGATAGGTTAGGTTGGTGGATCAAAACCGGCGAGTGAAAATAAACGAACAGAATCACATAGCACAATAGTTATTATTGTCTAGTGAAAACAATTAGGAACTACATTACATGATTAACACTTAATTAGGGGATACAGAAAATTAGCTTTAGACGGACATGTTGTGTGGGCTATTTCAGAACAGAGAGAGAATGCATACGTTGCAATAGACACAGAACTGTTTTTAGAGTCAAGAATGTCAGTGTCATCGAGACAACATTGACAGATATAAAGCATTGATTTAATCATAAATCCTTACTATAATCTTAGTCTCATAGACAAGTTGAATGGTGTACCAATACATAGCATGGTTCAATATTCCAACAGTTTTCGTTTTCTTTAAAATCAGTTCCTAAGAATCCTTGAATATTACTGCACTAAGTTAAGCCCAATATAGTTGAATGTAGTTAAGACCGGGGGCAAAACTAACACTTTTTGGTTTTCGGACACAAACATAAATTCAATAGCTGCAAACAATTTTATTGAATTTTACATAGGGCTGACAAACTCTCGCACAGACACACAGGTAGCCTAGTAGTCGAGATATTCGCAATGTTACTCTTGCCCCGTGTTACTACTGACCCCGGTCGACCTTACATCAAAATTAAGCCTACCTACCTACCTAAAATCTGTGTTTTCACATTATTCTTGTATTCTATTCACGTGTAATTTCTGAACTGCATTTTCGATAATTATAACGCGCTAAATCTCATTCATCATTGAACAGACGTGGGAAGGTATGTATTCTATGGAACTCGAGTGTCGAGAACGAGAATATTGTCTTATCAATAATACTGTAACAAACAATCGAATCCAGTAGTCTCTGTACCTATCCAATGCTTTCGTCTTTTCGGACCTCCGACGACGAGAGTATTGGATACCTACATTGGATACCTAGGTACCTACAGATAAATAAGATAAATACAGCGGATTAATTAAAATAGATTACGATTACGAAAATTTATTGTAGGTACCTATTATGTTAACGAAAGTAGGTATAATGTACGAAAGAAAATAAAACGCAATACACTTGCAAAAAAAACAAAATAATTGTTGCTGTAGGTACTTACGGCTCCTTTTAACATGTTATTGACTGAAATGAATGTCGACCAGGACCAATGATAAAGATGCTTCTATCCCACACTAAAACTTGTCTACACAAGTGTACCTAATTTTAAACATGACAAAGCTACCGATTTAAGGATGTTGGCTTGAAGTATTGAGCGGCCGCTTTTTTATGGCCTTTCGTATTTGGTCGGATAACTGTCTAAAAGTTCTCCTCAGGCTGTTTTTATTTATTATGTGGTAATTAAAGGGTGTAGAAAGCTCAAATTCAGTGTGCGTTTATTTGAATATACGCTCTGATTTTTGGCAAATCATTTAAAGTTGTATCTTGTTAAAAACTTCCTTATTTAAGGCTCGAAATAAGTAAACCATTTTCAGTGATAAAATTGATTTATTTCATCGAAAATTTGATGTAGGGTTTCACAATTTTGTCAGAAGATACGTATTCCTAATAGGCATCAGCCAATGCAATCACAGAGCGCCTTCCTGATGTAGTTCATGAGCTAGCGGCTGTTTTTGATTTTCCGAAAAACCCATCTATCTCATACACCATGCATTTATTTTAGAAAACAACTAGGGCACAAAATTGGCTCAAATTACACCATACTTCCTCACCAAAAACCATACTTGTTCATTTAGCCGTTCCGGAAAACTGCAAACGTTACTGCAGCGGCATTTGCAATATCTCAAAAACCACAGGGCGCACAAATGCCGCTGCTCGGCCCATGAGGTGCACAAATCTAAGCTATCTTTTAAGCTACTTTAAATTTGGCTAAGGCTAATATTTAAAAATGTTGCCGCTGCAGTAACGTTTTCAGGCGTTACTGCAGCGGAATCTTATTTTCTCGAATTACTCTGAAACCATAGGGCGCACAAATTTAATTTTTTGGGCACATTTACAGGACATAGCGCTCTGATTTTTCTATATATATTCATCTTGATCCGAGTCAACTTGCCGCCCCAGTAACGCACACTTAGATTCTTATTGTTTGTGCCGACGCACAATGTCTCACCAAAAACCATACTTGTTCATTTAGCCGTTCCGGAGATATGGAAATCTGCATAACGTTACTGCAGCGGCATTTGCAATATCTCAAAAACCACAGGGCGCACAAATGCCGCTGCTCGGCCCAGGAGGTGCACAAATCTAAGCTACCTTTTAAGCTACTTTAAATTTGGCTAAGGCTAATATTTAAATATGTTGCCGCTGCAGTAACGTTTTCAGGCGTTACTGCAGCGGAATCTTATTTTCTCGAATTACTCTGAAACCAAAGGGCGCACAAATTTAATTTTATGGGCACATTTACAGGACATAGCGCTCTGATTTTTCTATATATATTCATCTTGATCCGAGTCAACTTGCCGCCCCAGTAACGCATACGTAAGTAAAGACATTTGCCCAAAGACAACGTCAAAACTGCTGAATAGATCGGGCAAATTGAAATTGATGATGAATTTTGGAACAAAAAGATCTGGACCTAGAATAACATAATTAATAGCCTTAATTTTTATTCCAAAAACAGCGTGTGAAGCTGCGGAATAAGCTAGTATACATATATCAAAGGGACAGAAATAAAACATTTTACTTTATTTCCATGTCAATTTTAATTTTAATAATTTAACTTTTTCTGAGTGTACATCTATTGTAGGTACACATATACCTACTAGGCAGTTATATAAAGTTTTTTTTTAGTTTTGGTTATGCTTATGCAGTAGGCATCCAAAATTGCAAAATCTGTATGCAAAAAAATTTCTTCGTAAAAATTTTTAAGGTACCTATCTAGTTTAGTGGTTTAGTGGGTGGCAGTTTTGCTAGAGCACAGAAAAGTAGATGAATCAACAATTTACTACCTATTTTTCGTTAACGGTTACAAACAACACTAAATCATAATAACTATATTATGATACTAAGGCTAGAGCAAACAAAAGTAGATGATTCGACAATTAACTACCTACTTTTGTTGTCTATATCGTTAACTGTTACAAACATAACACTAAATCATATTAAGTAAGTATATAATAATAAGGCTAGGGCAAACATAATGTAGATGATTCAACAATTAACTACCTAGAGTACCTAGGTACTTTTGTTGTCTATATCGTTAACTGTTACAAACATAACACTATATAATAATAATAATAAAATAATAATAAGGCTAGCAAGAAAAAATAGAAGAATCAATAAATAACTACCTACTTTTGATGTTTAAAAATAGTTATTTAGTACTAAAATCTTAAATGAAACAATTACGAAGTTAGGCGCGTACGGTGTACCTACTAGGTACTTGTCTTAGCAAAACAGTATCTTAGATGGAAAAATATCTTCAGTTCATACATAAACTTTGGTATTCATCTTAAAATAGCAAAAAAAAACTCGAAATAACACAAACCATGATCGATATCCTTTTAAAAGTAACAGTCGGCTAAAGGAAACTTGCAGAGAAAAAATATCGGCTCCCTTCTGTATTTAAACAGTTCTAGGTACTACGTCACCAATCTGCCAGCGAAATGTGGTGATTATGGAATTTGAGCTGAGTAAAGCAATCAACAAACAGAGGGGCGGTGGGTGCCTATCGATGCAGCTCTCTGTACCCATCTGTTGGACTTTCTTGTTTTAACTATAAATAAGTCCACTTGTAAATATATAAATTAATTAGGAGAACAATAGAATTGACTTTAAACTGAATATGAAAGTTACCTACAGATGGAGCTCTCCGCACAAGAATTATGTTCATTGCTATGCTTCTATGGAGTAGGTTAGGTAGGTTGCTGGTTAAAGTTGATATCCAGTTTCGAGACTTGTTCCCGTTCTTGCCTTCCTGGAGCTTGCAGATATGTAGATTTTACTACTCGTCAAGGAAGTGAGTTTGCAGAAGATGGTTGGCGAGCTTGCGATTCTGGGAAAGAAGTTATGGAGATTCAATTTTTTATTGCAACCAGGTAATAAACAAGTATGTAATCGGCCAGTTTAAGCTAGCCTTGAAGTTTTGCAAATATGGGAACATATAGGTAACGCTTTTTAATAAAGTGTAGCGTAGCAGTGTAGGAGACTGAAACCTTTTTTTTATGATGAGCTGAGTAAAGTATTAGAATTGTAATTTTTCTGATTTCTTTGAATTTGGAGAGGCTTCTTTCAGTGAACTTGACGTCTTGACATATCGTCTTGGAACTTCTTGAAGGCGGCATTTTTTACATAAGAAATCCTTTTAAAAATCTATTAAAATTAATAGTGGAAATTTATTACAGAGATTTATCGCATTTATTCTTACATAATTTATTTATTTTTATTGATCTATTGAATCCAGATTGTATTGCAACTTTTTATGTGAAATTTGTATTGTTATACTATTTAATTTTAATTAGTGAATGTAAGTGGTTCTCAATGACCGTTCTAATTAAATAAATAAATTGAATTGAGGTTGTCAATTAATTTGTACTTGTAATGTGTTTTTCTTCTAGTTCCGTTCGTTTGGCCCTTTATGTTAGTGGGACCCACCCAGGAAGACTACTTCTTATATTATTTCATTTATGTAATAGGTGCTGTATTGCAGGTTTCATTTATTGTTTGTAAGTTATGTACCTACCTACGATTTCTGTTCTGTGCTGTATCTGAGTTGTGTTTGTCAATAAATGTTTCTGTCTCTATCTAATTAAATTGAATGAGTGAATTGGATGGATGACACTCAGGGAGATAGGTGGTATTGACAAAGCTATTTGTGGTAAAATTCAACATAGTGTTTCGTTACTGTGTATACGAAGTGTCGATCTGTGTTGAGATAGGTACGTTGCAATGTGGCGTTTTTACTTTTTGTTATTTTTATGTTTGCGGTAGTTCTCGATAAGCCTTACAGATTGGTTTTGACAAAAAAATGGGCCGAATGATGAAGTTTCTGCGGTGCGATCGTCTTCTACAGTAATTGAATGTCTGGACATATCAGACAGTTATTGACAAGTATTGAGTTGATTTGTCATTAGATCAGGTCCAGTCGGTTTAACATTTAAATTTCCAGTTTCTTGACGTGAAGTTAGAAATCATCTTATTTCAGAGTTAGTTTCTCGTAGATCACTCGAGGTGGAAAGCGTATTTTCTGAATTCGTTCGATTCTTGCGTTAGTAAAAACGCATATACATAAGTATCTATGTGAAAATGTCGTATAGGACTGCCTACGATTACTGCTTCATTCAATGGTACCTAAAAGCCATTGATATTTGTAAATACGTCCTTATACTGCTATGCGACGCCTCCGGAGCCGGAGCGGGTTGCTAGAGAAATAATAGAACGATCTAAGATATGTTTACTTACCCGTTCGTCTGAATTTAGATGCACAGTCATTAGGAGCTGTGGTACGCCGATTTCTCTCAGTTTCAAAAGGAGAACAAGATCAGTATTTTCTTCAACCTTCTGTGAATAAAACAGAAAAAATGTGAACATTAGATTTTGCAGTTTTTATCGACGAACAGAAAGCTATTCCCTCCATTCTCTCGACTTTAGCAACACATAAACAGAGGTTGAACAAGCTGACCACTAGAAAGTAAGTTTTTGAAAACCACTCAATATCTCGTCTTTAAATCTTTATCTTTTATGTGGTTTTTGTGGTTCTATAGGTATTACTTGATTTAATTCAACATAACAAAAACAACTCAATAAGTATGACAAAAACCAAAACCTGGGTTTCAAAACCCAGGCGTTTTGAAGCGCGTTTTAAAAAAAATCTGCTGGTCCATTGAACTAGTATTGACCAGGAGATAGTTATAAAACGCCCGTTTTAATATTTTCAACACTGACTCATTAATACTGAATCAACGGTCCATCGACATCCGTACACGCTAAATCTTCAGACTTTGGTCTTCATATTTTCGGTAACGCCGCTTAGGCGTGAAGAGGTAGGTAACAAACATCCATCCATCGATACATATAAACACCCCTTTCGCGTTTATAATATTAGTGCGATACCTTCAACAAAGATGAATGGATGGACTGCGTAAAGATGACATAAGTAAGGAGTGATTGCTGAGATGATGACTGATAGAAGCGAATGGAAAAAGAAAACCTGTTGTGGGGACCCCACCTAAGTGAAAGAGTAAGTAACTAAGGAAAAAAGTAAGAGAATAATGATACCATTAGCAAGGAAGTAAGGCCATCCAGGACGACGCGACAGGTGTTGCACTCGGCGGCCAGCAGTCGGCAGTAGGGCTGCAGCGCGGCGGCTTCCACTAGCACACGGAGCTGCGAGGGGGAGCCGATGTGACAGATGTTGCGTATCGCGGTGGCAGCGCGGGTCTTGCATCTACAGCACAAATCATTATCACTTCACTACTCGTCATGCTCGAATGCTACGAAAACCGCCAATACTTTTGTTTCATATCCTCCCCCTCACGCTTTTGCATACATGTTACTACGCACAGGAGGCGAGTAATGTCCGAGGACATTATTTACTCACATGTTATTTCCCTCGGTTAGAATTAGTCCTAGCGTCTCTAGTATCCCTTCGTCCAACGCTTTCTGGACGCGAGGAGGTGTATGCAGGAAAAAGGCAGCGACCAACGCTGCGTCCTACAAACAAATTTATTTACCTATACAATAAACATACAATACAAAGTGTAAGGGTTCGGTACAGAACGAATCGATTACCGTCTCGCTCGGTCTGTCCTTTTTTAGGGTTCCGTACCTCAAAAGGAAAAAAGTAACTCTTATAGGATCAATTTGTTGTCCTTCTGCCTGTCTATCTGTCAATCGTTTTGCACTAAAGAAGCATTCTCCGTTTATTTTAAAATGCCACCAAGAAATGGCTTTTATAAATCTTTGAAAATTTTCGCAAACTTTAAATGTCTGTAAAAAAAAGAGTCTGATGCCGCAGATCATCAAAACATGTTTTATCAGATGGTTTACACATTATCTTATTGAAATGAAGTAACAGAGAACCCATTTATTATTCCATTTCGCCGATATTATCAATAAACTGTAGTTTTGGGTTTTATTTTAAATACTTAAAAATTCGGTAAAATATAAATGGTCAGACATCGTCGTAGACAACCATGACACAAAAGGTTCCAAATGGTCTGCGCTAGCTTCACCTTCAAGCTTTGCACCCCGCTCCCAATCACCCTGTAGAATACATAAATAATGAGATACCCACAATATGTCGACAAGTTACCTTGACAATTGAAGGATTGCCGCATTTGAGTAAATTCATTAGGTGATCCAAGCAACCAGGATCGAGGCATCGGTCCCTCTGAAAAAATCACAATAATAATTAAAATATCATGTCCCGTAAGGTACGGGTATGTATCTAACCAGCAGGGGTATTTTATTTCATTCGATTCTTTTCCGAATCGAATCGCTCAGCGAGCTATAGAAAGAGCCTCGGTCGTAGTCTGTCTGAAGGATAGAATTCGCAACGAATACATCCGACGGAGAACCAAAGTTATCGACATAGCTCAAAGAATTGATTGAAGAGAGCTGAAGTGGCAGTGGTCATATCTCGCGAAGAACCGACAACTGCTGGGGCAAACGTGTTCTTGAGTGGAGATCACGACTCGGCAAACGTAGTGGATTTTTTCGGACTGTGCAGTAAGGGGAGGTGCCTTAACCATTGGAGCTAACGGAAAATGGTCTTAGGAGACTATCTATACCTATTTTGGTCGTCGTATCGTGAGTCACACTTACCAGTTTAGTTGTACCCAGCATGCTCCCCACAGCCCCGAGCGCGGCGGCCTGCACTCTCGGCGCGGCGGGCCGCAGTAAGGCTGTGAGGCGCGCCGCGAGCGAGGGTGTGAATAGTCAGTCTTACCAGTTCAGTTGTACCCAGCATGCTCCCCACAGCCCCGAGCGCGGCGGCCTGCACTCTCGGCGCGGCGGGCCGCAGTAAGGCTGTGAGGCGCGCCGCGAGCGAGGGTGTGAATAGTCAGTCTTACCAGTTCAGTTGTACCCAGCATGCTCCCCACAGCCCCGAGCGCGGCGGCCTGCACTCTCGGCGCGGCGGGCCGCAGTAAGGCTGTGAGGCGCGCCGCGAGCGAGGGTGTGAATAGTCAGTCTTACCAGTTCAGTTGTACCCAGCATGCTCCCCACAGCCCCGAGCGCGGCGGCCTGCACTCTCGGCGCGGCGGGCCGCAGTAAGGCTGTGAGGCGCGCCGCGAGCGAGGGTGTGAATAGTCAGTCTTACCAGTTCAGTTGTACCCAGCATGCTCCCCACAGCCCCGAGCGCGGCGGCCTGCACTCTCGGCGCGGCGGGCCGCAGTAAGGCTGTGAGGCGCGCCGCGAGCGAGGGTGTGAATAGTCAGTCTTACCAGTTCAGTTGTACCCAGCATGCTCCCCACAGCCCCGAGCGCGGCGGCCTGCACTCTCGGCGCGGCGGGCCGCAGTAAGGCTGTGAGGCGCGCCACGAGCGAGGGTGTGAATAGTCAGTCTTACCAGTTCAGTTGTACCCAGCATGCTCCCCACAGCCCCGAGCGCGGCGGCCTGCACTCTCGGCGCGGCGGGCCGCAGTAAGGCTGTGAGGCGCGCCGCGAGCGAGGGTGTGAATAGTCAGTCTTACCAGTTCAGTTGTACCCAGCATGCTCCCCACAGCCCCGAGCGCGGCGGCCTGCACTCTCGGCGCGGCGGGCCGCAGTAAGGCTGTGAGGCGCGCCGCGAGCGAGGGTGTGAATAGTCAGTCTTACCAGTTCAGTTGTACCCAGCATGCTCCCCACAGCCCCGAGCGCGGCGGCCTGCACTCTCGGCGCGGCGGGCCGCAGTAAGGCTGTGAGGCGCGCCGCGAGCGAGGGTGTGAATAGTCAGTCTTACCAGTTCAGTTGTACCCAGCATGCTCCCCACAGCCCCGAGCGCGGCGGCCTGCACTCTCGGCGCGGCGGGCCGCAGTAAGGCTGTGAGGCGCGCCACGAGCGAGGGTGTGAATAGTCAGTCTTACCAGTTCAGTTGTACCCAGCATGCTCCCCACAGCCCCGAGCGCGGCGGCCTGCACTCTCGGCGCGGCGGGCCGCAGTAAGGCTGTGAGGCGCGCCGCGAGCGAGGGTGTGAATAGTCAGTCTTACCAGTTCAGTTGTACCCAGCATGCTCCCCACAGCCCCGAGCGCGGCGGCCTGCACTCTCGGCGCGGCGGGCCGCAGTAAGGCTGTGAGGCGCGCCGCGAGCGAGGGTGTGAATAGTCAGTCTTACCAGTTCAGTTGTACCCAGCATGCTCCCCACAGCCCCGAGCGCGGCGGCCTGCACTCTCGGCGCGGCGGGCCGCAGTAAGGCTGTGAGGCGCGCCGCGAGCGAGGGTGTGAATAGTCAGTCTTACCAGTTCAGTTGTACCCAGCATGCTCCCCACAGCCCCGAGCGCGGCGGCCTGCACTCTCGGCGCGGCGGGCCGCAGTAAGGCTGTGAGGCGCGCCGCGAGCGAGGGTGTGAATAGTCCAGGGGCGTAGCTACCGCCGTAGCTGCCGTATCAATTATACGGGGCCCCCAGGCTACGGGGGCCCCCGATGTGCGTAAGCAAAAATTTATAAAAACTTCTCAATTTTGTATTTTTTTCAGAAATGACAAAAGTAAAAAAAAAATATCGGTTTTCTTATAAATAACTTTTTGTTCGATGGGACATGAACGCCTGTCAGACCTGTCCCTATTGTCCTTGAAGGCACTTTAGAAAAACTAAAGTCATCATCAGCTATTAATGATTTAATAAATCAGTTTGCCGAAAAAACGGCCAGGAAAGTGTAAATATTTAATTAGGCGGGCCGCAGTAAGGCTGTGAGGCGCGCCGCGAGCGAGGGTGTGAATAGTCAGTCTTACCAGTTCAATTTTTCCCAGCATTTTCCTCAGAGTACCGAGTGCGGCGGCCAGCACTCTCGGCGCGGCGTGCCCCATTAAAGCTGTGAGGCGAATCGCGTGCGAAGGTGTGAAAAGTTCCTGGTTCAATTTTACACCTTTCGCCAGGTGATACAGGATCCAGCAAGCCTCAGCTGAAAAAATACGATACCACAATAGTTCAAAGACTGAATTTCTCGTGTTCACTCACATCACTTTATCACACTAATATTATATTACATTTGTTGGATGGACGGATGGATAAATGTACTTCTCTGCGCCAAAATTACTGAACGGATCGGGCTGTAGTTTTTATAGATGTAGGTATGTATATTAGACGGATATATTGTACTAGACCGGGAAAAACCCTTAGGAACTTTTTATCCCATAATTCAGTTCCTATGAGATAGAAATAATAACAACGACTGCGAAGCCGCAGGACTAATAAAATATACAGGGTGTTAGGCAGAACGTGTGCCATAGGATAACAGGAGGTAGGTAGAACCAAGTCCAATTGCTTAGCGGATTTTTAAACCTTAAAGCCTCTCGGCTATTTAAATAAAATACAAAGATTTTTCGATGTTTTTCCGAAATTTAGCTATGGTTTTAATTAGACCTGGCATGTTAGTCCGCACTATTCCAATCAATCCTTGAGAAATAGGGGCTGTTTTTGATGAACTCCTTCTCAAAAACAACCTCAAAGGACGTGGACATGGCAAAGCCCCGACACTGTGCCTTAAATTGAGATCGACTTCAATATATTATGTTTTGACGAACAGCAAGCACATATTCAGAAATGTCTCATTGATCAACAAGTTCAGTACCAGATCTGCAGGTATATTCAGACTCACCGCTACAGAGTCGTCGACACGGAATCCCACACAGATTCGCGGGATATTCTAATATTTTAGAGGTTTTTAAATTTTTCTGAGTTCTGTAAGGAACTTAACTCCTAGAAAAGTAGTTTATCACAAATCGTAGACAATTTTTATGAAACTATGTTAAAAAAAGTTATGATATAATGTTTTTTTTTTGTATTATATTGATTTTAAGTACTAAAACTCTAATATTATTAATTGCTCCAAAAGCGGCACTAAATCCGAATTTCTTAAGACATGGGTTCATAGAAAATGTTGTATGATTTATGGAAAACTACTTTTCTGCTAGTTTAACTACTTGCAGAACGCAGAAAATATTAAAAACCGCTAAAATAATTTAATTTCGCGCGAATCTGTGTCACATTCCGTGTCGATGACTCGGTAGCGAAGAGTCTGAATAGCCCAGCTGCATCACCGACTGCTCCGAGGCTCTCTGAGAACTTGATGAAGTCAACTTATCGCACCTTTTTCTAAAAGGCTAAAATACCATAATATCACAGTCACAGATGCTTTCATATGCTTTCACACTCTCATATTTTTTGCATACCGATATAGGGTAATGTCGGGTAATACCGGTCACCTACACAAAATGAATTACAAATCACAAAAAAATCTACTTTTTATTTAAACTATTTGGAAAACTTTAATTTGACTTTTATTCTATCATAATTAAAAGCTACGAGATCAGTTTTCTCAAAACAAATGACATAATCGACTTTAAAAAAAAATATAGCTTTGACAGGTATTGCCCGACATAGCGGACAATGCCGGTCAGAAGGTTGACAATACCGGTCAGTTATTTTAAAGCCATAAATCACAAATATAATCTTCAGACCAGTAATTGTGTATAAAAACGAATGTAAAACGAATCATCAAAATTGGTCTACATTTGACAGAAAAATCGGTGACCATAAAAAAACGCAATAAGTCAAACATAGAACTTACTCCTTTTTTTAAAACTCGGTTGAGTATAGTTATGTATAAACACAAACTCTACGATCATAGAATAGAACGGAATCAATTTTTATTCGTCGCAAATATCATGTGCTTGTATTTGTGGCTTGCGGCTAATGCCGGTCACGGTGACCGGCATTACCCGCCTGCGCACTTTTGAAGTTAAAAATAATTTAAGAAAAAACGCGTCGCTATTTATTTCATATCTACAATGTAATGAATAGTTTGATAACTGATACGCAAAAAATATGAAAGACAATAAATGAAATATGAAAATTACGATACTCACCTCTTATTTTCTGTGGCTCTTATGTTCAGACGCGTGTGTGTTTCGCGCTACTTTCTTATAACTTTCAGTATAAGAAAGTAGCGCGAAACACACAACGCGTCTTGGACGCAGTGACAACCGGAACTAATCAGGGGTCGGTGCGTCGGGGCAGGGAACGATCACGCCACCCTTTTTGCATGTGTTTATGCGCATAAACGCAGTATTTTGTTAGAAATTAAGGTGACCGGTATTGCCAACTGACCGGTATTACCCGACTTTACCCTAAATCTGTCGAAACATGCTGTGCCATAAATTACTTACATCTTTTTTTTACATGTTTTTGCAAATAAATTATCTTTATCTTTAAGGATTAGCAATAAGAGGCACTTTATTTTATTTATTTATTGGATATTATCTCAGGCATTATAATCAATCTGAAGGAACTTGTGCCAATCGAATGCATCATTTTGTGGCGTAGAAAAATATACGGGTAGAGGCCACCCATGCCACAGGTCAGTCCAAAAAAAACTAAAAGTCATATCCACTCTACATTATTTGCTTACATATGTAATAAATAAGTGTTTTCTCCTAAAGTATGGCATGTAGAACGACGGACGATACGTTAACTTTTTGTAAAGAAATAGTTAAAAACATTGACCTAAGTTGATTTATCCTTGGAGGTTGAACCTAGGCAATATAGCTGAAAATATAGAGCTCTCAGAATGAAAATTATTTTCTCTATAACTTCTAAACTGTTCAATTTTGAGTAATTATTTATGTTTTACAATTGATACAAGTGCTAAACTACAAGTAGGTAATGAAAGTCAAATAATCTGAAGATGTTTCAAAAGCATTTTCAACGTTTTTTGTACTGATCTGAGAGCCCTAGTTGAACCTCTATAATTCTGTCACAGCCTTTTCTAGCGAGTTGGAAACTTTTGAATGGCCTTTGAATATTCTTTACAAAATTCTAAAATAAAAATTAAAAACGTAGACGTAGTAATTTATGAGATATACTTACCTACGCTATGCCTATTTTTCAAGCATGTGGACTGAGAGCTTAATTTAAGTTTTACAAAATGATAAACTGTTGAAAAAGAAAAGTAATGGAATTTGCTTCACGTTTTGAAATTTTTACTTCATAAGTCTGTGACTTTCTCAATTCGCAAGTATTATAAAAGTGAGCTCTCAGTCCACACGCACATTACGATCCGACCTAACCCAATTCAAATCATGATAACCGATAGGTTCCAACAGCTTATCGGGAATAAGTTTGTGGCCTTGAAAGTCGATTAAAAATAGTTCAATCCTGGCGTCTTGTCTTTCTGCTATTAGGTATTTCGTGTGATTAAACCTTTGAACCTATCAGCCCTACCTTTTTACCAAAGTGATTATATCTGATAAAAATCACAAAATCTGAAGTTAATCATAAAATTTATATCAGATTTTGATTTTTTATTAATTAAAAATCATGATTTTTATCAACCCGTGTCCAGGGGATCGCCCCGTGACTACAATCGCTTTAACAGTAAAGAAACTCAGGGTAATAAATAGAATAGAATAGAATAACATATATTTGGACACGGGTAAAAAAAAGTTAAAAATAAACAAACGGTAAATAAAAACGGTAGGTATTACACGAAGGTAAGGGACACGAAAGGGTGGTAGTTTAAAATTTAAGGTGCCTCTCCATGTCCTTGCGACGAAATAGGGGAAATAACACAAGGTACGCGATAAATATCCGATAAACAAAGATTAATTTTGTCCCGTTGTGTCCAGCAGGGCTAAGATGCGCGCAACGAGAAGCGTGTTTCGTCTCGTTATCTCGTGAAAAATGGCGGCATCTCGATTTCTCGACCGTAGCTAGCATGCAGCACCAATAGTCGTCACGTCTCATCACGTGAACGACTTTAGTGAACGTATATCTTATCTGTGGTAACTTTTCTCGTCAAACGCTAAGATGCGCGTCAAATTTTCTCAACTTTTGACTGTTCAGCGCGGGAATAACTCTCGTCTTTCAATTTGAGCACGAGAAGTCACGAGAACTTTTCCTTGAATTTTTCTACGAATTTTGTTTCGTCCTGTATCAATATTATTTATTGGCAGTGATCATTATAACTAATGCCATCGCTTTCTGACTAAAATGTACCCATATGTAGGTACATAAATGTTACATAATTTACCTTGTCATAGGTCCTGTGTTCCATGCAGTTTGTGGCTTACGGGGGATATCAACGATAAATACCGAGGGCAGGACCATACTTTATATCACTCTCAGACTGCAAACAGCCGCTTTTTCAGTCAATTTACTGACTCAATTTACAGGAGGTTGGTAATTTTATCATACAAAATAGGTAGGTAGGTATATACCTAGGTACCAATTTTGCACTGCTAAAGTGTCCTTTCCCAGCAGATTTCCATTGGTTTCTATTTCAAAATCCAAGTTCGAAGAATTAGGTAGGTATGTACAACAACCTACCTAAGTAGGTACTTTTATTCATTTTTACAAAACTCAATACACACATAGAGTCTATGCTGCCATCCTAACAAAATTATATAGTATGTAAACTCTTGTTCTCTGATAATCTACTACCTACGGAAAGTGTTCTATTGAGGTGATTTTGTGTGCGATTCAAAATATACCTAAGGTAGGTAGGTCAGGCAGGATCAATAGTAGGAAAGGAACCTACTGAACGAGAATGCTTATGTGGCACCAAAGTGGCACAGAGCTGACAGAGTAGGTAGGTACCTACTATTTGTTTTTGTATGTGGTCATCATTTTATCCTTCCAAGGCGCGAGGCAAGGTATTAAAGCTAGGAATAGACGGCTGATTTGGTTTCCGATTATATCACTCGATACCTAGGGTAGGTAGGTAGCTCGATTCACATTGCGTTGCGCCCTAGATAAGATTCATAACTTTTGCAGTTAGTGTGTTCTTCTGCGTTTTACAAGGACACTAGATAAATGCTTTGTCAACTACTGGGTATAATATTTATCATATTCTAGAATATGAAAGCTCTCTTCTAATTATCAAAAGTTGGAGTTAGCCAGAAATACCACCTTCTCTTCTCCTTCTTTTTTTGTTTTTTTTTTGTTTCGTGGTTTCTTCGACTGTTTACCACCATTCTACCATTGAAAATGTTCAAACTGCCAATAAGAAGGTGAAAACTAAAAAGGTTAATTTATTTCTTCCGTACATTTCACAAAAACCATAGATATTTGAACGAAGTAGGCGGCGCTTCGTCTGTGAGGCTATCTCTACGCGAGAAGGACTACTCGAAAACGAGTATTTTATCTTTCGTTGCGCGCATCTTAGAGTTAACGAGAAAACAACCGACGACGACAAAAATTGTCGTCGCGCGCGCGACGTCTTTCGTGTTGCGCATCTTAGCTCTGCAGGGCTCCTGGCGATGTAATAAAACTTACCAAGAACTGGTTGATCGGCTAAGACAAGTAGGTTCTCGATGTACGGCAGTGCGGGTGATACCAATTCGAATTTCTCGATGTGTCTACAATGAATTAATAAACACTTGTTATTCAAAGAATATGTTTACAATGCACTGAAAAAAAAATGGTTAAATTGATTAAGATCTTGTCTAATGTGATTACGCACATGAATCCATATGAGCCTGATAAGATCTTGTCTTCTGTGACTATGAGAACTATGTTAAATCGTAATAGCTCCTTCTACCTTTTTTTTGATAAATTTCTTGAATTTATTGATAAATATAACATAATAGCGGAGGAACAGAACGGATTTCAGAAGAACAAGTCGTATACACTAGCAGCATTTGCCCTTGTGCGCAAGGTTGTCGATTTTGTTGACAGACGTATACCAGTTTCGGTTATATTTTTT
This sequence comes from Eupithecia subumbrata, assembly GCA_949316285.1. Classification (NCBI taxonomy): domain Eukaryota; kingdom Metazoa; phylum Arthropoda; class Insecta; order Lepidoptera; family Geometridae; genus Eupithecia; species Eupithecia subumbrata. The sequence goes on along the minus strand of OX438645.1, from coordinate 11,661,810 downwards.
GACATGAGCAAAGCTTTTGACTTTGTAGACCATAATATACTATTGAAAAAATGTGAATCGTAAGGAATAAGAGGCCTTGCTCTAGATTGGCTGAAAAGCTACCTGACTGGCCGGAAACAGTACGTAGAAGTTAAAAACTTAAATTATAATAAAGGGTTATTAACTACCTTTAAATCTAACGCTAAGCTCAATAATTTTGGTGTGCCACAAGGCAGTATTCTAGGCCCGCTGCTATTTCTTATTTACATCAATGATTTGCCGAATATCACAAAGAATCAATGTGTTCTTTTTGCTGACGATGTCTCGATCGTAGTTGCCGATGAGAAGAAGGATGGAACTTTAACTGACTGTCTTACCTCGGAGGCTGAATCAGTTGTGAATTGGCTGGAGTCTAATAATTTACAAGCTAATATTTCAAAAACTAAATATGTACATTTTAAAAATTATAATAATAACATTAATTCGAATTATAATAATAATATATTTAATAGCACTCTGACATGTAGAAATGAAATAATAGAAAAGACTGACGAAATAAGATTTCTTGGTATAATATTGGACAAAAATATAAATTGGAAATCGCATATAGAGCAAATAAGCAAAAAACTTAATCGTTTCGTTTTTGCACTGAGAAGATTAAGAAGAACATCAGGCCAACAAACAGCATTAACCGCATATTTTGGCTACGTCACATCAGTACTAGGGTATGGTCTTTTGCTTTTCGGTAACTCGAGCAAAGAAAAGAGCTTTCATTATTCAAAAAAAGTGTGTAAGAGCCGTTTTTGGAATAGGCCCATTAGAGTCATGCAAGCCTCTCTTTAAGAAACATAAACTCTCAACGCTCACTGGTTTATACATTTTTCAATTTGGCTGTTTTGTAAAAGAGCACGCTTCATTTTTTAACCAATATAAAGATAAAAACAACTCTGTTATAAAAAATAGAGATCCCACTAGGCTTATATTGCCCCTTCACAAAACTGCACTGAGTGGGAAAAATTGCTCTACCATGACTGTTAAAGTATTTTATCTACACTAATGTTATAACATTCTACTTATGTTTCCAGTACTTGACTTATAATGACTACTGTTATAGCGCAGTTAGCAAAACACTCAATTTAAGCAATTTCACATGATGTTATAATATCCACATCGATATCGTAAAATCTCATTATAACATCAATAAAACGCGACCAATTAACCTGGCGAGCCTTATGTCAAAATCCTCGTACAAGTTGTATAAAATTTTTATATTAGGCTGGCTTTTGAAAACAGTTGGGTTATACGTGAAAACTTCGTCGAAACTACTAAACTTACATACACAAAACTCTTTGGTAAGATCTTGTGCCAATTAAATAAAAAAAGAACAGCGCGCGCTCGTTCCTGATTGGCCCTGCGCGAGCAGCTGCGCTCTCATTGGTTAGATATTAATGGCGGCAAGTTCACTGTGACAATACACGTACGCGTGAATTTAATGTTTCGCAATGTGTTTTGTTTTTAAAATACAAATTAAAAGTTAAAAATGGCGGCATTGTCATCGTCTCACCCCTTGTGAGGGGGGTGGGGATAGGGTATCGGGGCTATGCCCCCTGGCCCTGGCTGGTCTCCGCCCATTACTATGGGCGGGTCTGTTTGGTTACTAGGGCGTCTTAGCCACCATCGCCGGTGCCGCCTGTAGCCCCAGTGCGATCTGGCCCTGCCGGGTGAGATCCCTGGTTACCCAGGGAAGGCCCAGCGAACCGATCAGCGACCAAGGCAGCGGCCACCGGTGACGGTGCCAAGTTTGGTGAAGCGGCGTCTTCTTCTTTATCGTTTATGATAAATTCCCGTGCGTACGGCTTCGTTCTTCTCTTCCCTGGCTGGTCTGGTGGTCTGGCGTGCTGCGGGGCTATCTCTCTAACATGTTGGTGTTCGGAAGCGTCTGCTTTTCCAAACATGTTAGAGAGTTGTCGGCCTATGTACTCCTCTGTCCTCTCCATCTTGAGGTCCCTGAGGACAGTGGAGTTTCGCACGTACCGAGGTGCTCCTACGATCCTTCGGAGTGTGATATTCTCCTGCGCTTGGAGTCGGTTTCTGTTGGTTACACTCAGATACGGGTACCATGCTGGAGCTGCATAGGTAAGCCGTGATCTGAGGTAAGTCTTGAAAATCATCAGTTTCGTCCGAAGCGGCAGGCGTGACTGAAGGATCGGTAGGAGCTTGCTTCGTGCTCCCCTGACCTTGCCAATCAGTTGGTCGACATGCTTCTTGAAGCTGAGACGTCGGTCGATGGTGACACCCAGATATTTGACATCTGGTTGCCACGGGATGTCCTTGTCCATCAGCTTCAAGGGGGTTGGCAGCTTCGTGTTCCCCGTGATGATGGCCTGGGTCTTCGCCACGTTCACGGAGAGCCTCCATTTCTGCAGCCATTCTGGGAGGATATTGAGGGTTGGTTGCAGTCTTTTCACGGCGTATTCTGCTCGGTAGGAGGAAGCGTAGTAGGCTGCGTCGTCTGCGTATAGTGCGAGCTTTGCCTGCCCGACAACAGGGATGTCGTCGGTATACCAGGCGTAGCATACAGGCGAGAGGCAGCTTCCTTGTGGGACTCCAGCGTTTATGGGCTTCTCCATCGAGAGCGTGTCTTCAACTGCAACCATGAAGCTGCGTTTCCGAAGGAAGCTTTCGAGGATGAGGACGATCTTCTTTGGGGCGCCGGACTGGATAAGTTTGTATAGCAGACCCTCGTGCCATACCCTGTCGAATGCTTTCTCCATGTCTAGCATAACCGCAACGACATACTCCTTCTTGTTGTGACTGGTGGCCATTTCGTTCACTATTCTGGTGATCTGCAAGGTGGTGGAGTGTTCAGCCCGAAACCCGAATTGTTCCTCCCTTGGCTTGATGTGTGGCGTCAGATGTTGGAGCACGATCTTCTCGAACACCTTTGACATTGTGCTCAGCAGTGTGATTGGTCGGTAGCTTTCGGGTTTTCTGGCGTCTTTTCCGGGTTTTGGTATCATCACCACCTTTCCGACTTTCCATTTCGTCGGGAAATGGCCACTTCTGAAGATGCCGTTGTACAGCCGTGCAAGACAGACCACGAGCTTCGGCGGTAGATGTTTGAGGGTCTCATTGGTAATGTTGTCCAGCCCGGGAGCTTTCCTTCTTGGCAGCCGCTGTATTGTCCTCTTCACTTTCCCTGGTTGGACGAAGATGACTTCTTCCTCTGGAGGCACTTCTGACGTCAAGTAGTCCCTGATGCAGTTCTCAACGTGCTGTGTGTGGTCTGTGTCTGTGGCTGGATTTGGTGAGAACTGCTTTTCCAGGCTGTCCGCCAGGATTTCGGCTCTGTCGACTGCTTCGAACTTCAGATTACCGTCTGTTCCCACTAGCGGTTGGATGGGTTTTGGCTCGCCAGCTAGTTGGCGACATAGCCGGTGTATCGAGGGAATGTCGTCCGTTATGGCGTCAACGTGTCTTTCCCATCCTTCAGCAGCATGGTCGTCAAGAGCAGTTTTCACGCGCTGTGCTAGCGCGTTCACTTCTCTCTTGATCCTCGGGCATTTGGTCTCCTGCCAGAGCTTCCGTTTCTCTCTCTTGTCGCGGATGAGGTCCCGTATCCACGCTGGGAGGGGGTCCAGCCTCCTCGTCGTCGTGGAGGTGTGCGATGCTGTGTTGAGAGAGTCTTGGATTGCTTGGGTCAGTTCTTCCGTGGCCCATTCCACGTCTTCGGCGGTTTCAATGGGTCTGTTGATGGTATTTTCCTGTGCCTCTCTTTGGAAGGTCTCCCAACAGATTTTCCGTCGTGGAGGTAGCGGGCAGATTCGGCTTGGCAGGTCTCTGAGCGTCAGCAGTACGGGTCTGTGGTCTGAGGGGAGGTCTGTCAGTACGCTGAGTTCAGGAGTCGCCTTCAGGCCCTTGTACATCACTATGTCGATGACGTCCCCGTTTCCATCACCGGTATAGTGGGTCCAAGTATCAGGGCCTATTATTTCGTATTGGTGGTCCATCGAGTCTTGGTATAGTTTGCGCCCGTTTTTGCATATCCTGCTTGAGTTCCAAAGGATGTGCTTGGAGTTTAGGTCGCCGGCTACTATTGTTGGAGTGTCCGAATCTAGCAAAGCTCTCACGTCTGTCTTGCTGATCAGCTCATTCGGCGGCTTGTAGATCGAGAAGATTCGCATGTTTTCCCCGGCGACGTTCACAAGCACACCCAGGGCTTGGAATGTGCGGTATTCTGCTATTGGGATGAGCTGGTGTATCATCCTTCGATGGACCAAATAACAATACAAATTAAAAGTTAAAAATGGATAGCGAGGTGGGCTAAATATTCTATGCTCAAGTCCACACTGAGTATCTACAACAATATTGATATCACGAAGTATTCAAAAGTCATAGCGTTCCTGAAACGCAGTTCAGAAGGACACAAGGGAAAAAAGTCCTTGACGTTTACATCAGGTCAAATAAAGATGTTCCTGGAAGATTCACAAGATATTTTGTATCTTTTTGAAAAGGTAAGTGTATTTTAGTTCTGTTATTTAATCTACCTAGTACTTACGTACTACACACGCAAGTTATCTAGACACTCCGTTTAAGCGCTTTGTGTATAAATTTGGTAGTAGGTACCTACACTTTACTACTTCATAAATCATAGTTTTTGCCTTGGCTATGTACCTCAAGCTTATTATATCGTTTATTGTTACAGGTTGCACTAATCTTCGGCATACCTAATGGGGGCATGCCGAAGGCAAGAGCTATACAACATCCAATTCGATGAAGTCTCTAACATAGACGACAGTACAATCATGGTGAAAGTTTTATATATTCCGACTCCGTCTACGAGCTCTACTGCTTGCCCCGCGGCCGCTACAGCTGCTGGATCAATAATTAACATTAACTTTCAAAATTGTACCATCCAAAATTTGAACAATTATTATAAATAAACTATTGTCAGCTTTTACTCTTGTTGTTTGATTAATTGCATTAGTGAAGATAAAGTAGTGTATGCAACTGCATATAACACGGGTATTAAAACACTCGTTACTATTATGAAACTCGCTAGTATGATATTAAAGAATTTTATAATCAATAAATTAGTTATATAAGTTAAATATTGTACGTCCATAATTAATGGATAAACTGTTGTTCCACCCAGCTTTTAAGAGCTTTTTTGTACACAGTTTCTACAATAAATAAATTTAATTTCAGTTCAATTTCATTTACTAAGTAGTGAATTGGCCTTATAAAGTGTAGTTATTTAATTTAATTCAGATATTAAATGCAACAAAGGTGTTTGCTAACCCCGTGCAAATAAATGTTTCATATGACAAAGTGAATATTTATTTTGACTTAGAGCATTGATATGTCAATGATGTGTCTATTTTTTGTTTTAGACAAATTCGATATGTTGCAGCTACCGTGCATTCTTGTTTGTATTGAATGAGATATTTATCATTCCAACTTTTTTGACGCTAACTAAGATAAAATGCGTCTTAGTTTGACTATATTTTTTTCAGTGTGGGCAAGGAAGTAGAAAATATTTTTTTAGAGCTAAAAGCTCTAACGGTTTACAAACCGACCACGCAGCAAATAAACATTTAGTTGCCTTTGCAGTTGAGTGCGTATTGGTCGGGATTACCTAAACTAACTCAGTTCGCGATCGACCGCCATCGTCGCGGGTTCAAACCAAAACCATTTCAACCATTTCGTACCATTTCACCATTCATACCATAAGTTAGCGACAGTAATTTAATTAACATAAATAACGTGTGTCTTGTGCATATAGTCCGTACCATACCATTGCCAGTGACTTTCCTTGACTACCAACCAAACACCACACCAAATACCAAACTCAAAGTGCAGTTTGGGGATCAACCAGCACAACCATAATACTTTTCAGCATTAGTTTAGCTTCGATAACAAGTTTTGATAACTAGCTAAATTGTTTCAATTGTAAATACTAGTTCTAATTTATTTCTAAGTAATATTTGTTGTAATTTTCTATGTGAGTAAAGATTTACTTCTACTATAAACAATAATAATTCTAATTCTCAATTCCTTCCATTTCACTACTTACTTTTGCTTGTCAAGCGATTACATGAGTGAGATAGATCTGTCTGGATAGGTACAGCGGATGAATTAAAATCTATGTCCTACGAAAATTCATTTTAGGTATTATGTTTACGAAAGTTAATAATCTCTCTAATGTACGAAAGAAAAAAAAAACTAATTAATTGTTGCTGTAGGTACTTACGGCTCCTTTTAACATGTTATTGGCTGAAATGAATGTTTACCAGGACCAATGATAAAGATGCTTTCATCCCACACTAAAACTTGTCTATGCAAGTGTACCTAATGATAAACATGACAAAGCTACCTATTTAAGGATGTTGGCTTGAAATACTGAGCGGCCGCTTTTTTATGACCTTTCGTATTTGGTCGGATAACTGTCTGAAAGTTCCCCTCAGGCGGTTTTTACTTATTAAGTGGTAATTAAAGCGTGTAGAAAGCTGAAATTCAGTGTGCGTTTATTTGAATATGCGCTCTGATTTTTGGCAAATCACTTAAAGTTGTATCTTGTTAAAAACTCCCTTATTTGAGGCTCGAAATAAGTAAACGATGTTCAGTGAGAAAATTGATATATTTAATCGAAAATTTGATGTAGGGTTTCACAATTTTGTCAGAAGATACGTATTCCTAATAGCCAATGCAATCACAGAGCGCCTTCCTGGTGTAGTTCATGAGCTAGCGGCTGTTTTTGATTTTCAGAAAAACTCTTCTATCTCATACACAATCCATTCATTTTAGAAAACAACTAGGGCACAAAATTGGCTCAAATCACACCGCACTTCCTCACCAAAAGCCATACTTGTTCATTTAGCCGTTCCGGAGATCTGGAAATCTGCAAAACGTTACTGCAGCGGCATTTGCAATATCTCAAAAACCACAGGGCGCACAAATGCCGCTGCTCGGCCCAGGAGGTGCACAAATCTAAGCTATCTTTTAAGCTACTTTAAATTTAGCTAAGGCTAATATTTAAAAATGTTGCCGCTTCAGTAACTTTTTCAGGCGTTACTGCAGAGGAATCTTATTTTCTCGAATTACTCTGAAACCATAGGGCGCACAAATTTAATTTTTGGGCACATTTACAGGACATAGCGCTCTGATTTTTCTATATATATTCATCTTGATCCGAGTCAACTTGCCGCCCCAGTAACGCACACTAATAATTTAAATAGACGTTTAAGTGCGTGTTCTGCCAGTCGGCCACGTGCAGTGTACCTAAGTAGTTGCACGGTTCATGGCTTATCTAAACAAACTTATTTACCTGTTTTACATGTCGAATAGCCTTATCCAAGTTATTTTCAATAAAATTTGTTCAAATTTACCTTTTTACCCACGAAAATACATTTTTTAAGTTTATTAGTGTTTATTTTTAAATGGACGATTATTAGGTACTCAATAACTAAAGCTGCGTAGTTTTCCTTTTAATTTCACACCACCTACTACTATCATTTTTTCACAAATAATATTGCCCAACATAGACAAGTAGGTACCTTCACTGAAAAAAAAAATCAGGAATTTCTCCTACGACTTCTTCAACGTAATAGTAATAACGTATTATATTATTATACCCATGCCAAATTACAGCTTTCTAGCACTAATAGTCTCTGGTCTAAGCTGCGGATGGAGCGACGGACATGGCGAACTATAAGGGTTCCTTGTTGACTACGGAACCCTAAGAAAGAACCAAGTGAAAGTGCAAGTGCAGGTATTCCAGATAAGGTGATGGGATTGATTGCAATTTTCAATTTCAGTTTATTGCATTTGCTCCCCTTGGAGTCGAGAGAGGTAGGTCCGTGGCGGTATCGAGGTTTTCCGGAATTTTAATAAATATCTGAGCATCTGGTCTATGCGACGGCAAGTGACCCGAGAGCTGGTGAGTATCTGGTGCAGCGCATCAGCCTTGCTATGGCAGACGCTTCCGACTGGTATTGACATCGATAAGTTGAGCTGCCTCTAGATTGTTTGCAACAGTCTGCAGTTAGCTCAATTGTTTCAATTGTAAATACTAGTTCTAATTTGTTTCCATTCATTTATTGTAATTTTCTTTGTAAAATAGTAATTTTAGTTTACAATTTGAATCTGCTCAGAATATCGTCGAGTGACCGAAAATTCTAAAACTGTGATACTCGTATTATGCGTACAATGCGTAGTTTGATTCCTAAGTCCTAACTTAAGCGAAGTCCACCCTCTCCTCTACTATTTCTATATCTTCCTAGGTACTAGGTACCTTGGTACTAAGGTAAAAAACCGGGGTATTTTTTCCCCAGTGCATAGCAACATTTTCACGAAAACGGCCGACGAAAATTTTTAAATTTGTTTATGAGTTCTGATGACTATTTGAGGCAAAATTACAAATGTAATATTAGTACTTATCAGTGGAATGAGATATTTTTAATATTATTTTTCTTGCTACTGGTGTTTAAGCACCCTTTCACCGCCACAACACATCATTTTTATAGTTTTATGTGAGAGCTGCTTTCCGCGTCATTTGAAGTATTGTACTAACGACTCAAAATGAAAATTGCGACGATTGGTAGCAATTTTTTAGATATACCTCGTTTGTGTCAACTATCATTCTAAGCCTTCTTCTTCTAAGATTATTAGTATGAAAATATGGATATACCCTGGTAGTACTTACTGGCATAGGATTCTGTATGTACGCAGGTATGTAGCAAGGGGTGCGGAGGGAGTGCTGGGCTGCATGTGAGCCAGCAATGCTGCGCCGGCGCCGGCATCCATTACTGCAACGCTGTAACCGACATTATAATACGTAATAAATAAATACCTAATAAACAATATGTTATCAGATCCATTCTAAGTAATAATATATGATCAAATTAATTTCACTGACGTGAAATTCGATCATTATTTTATGAGTCGCTTCATTATTACGTATAATATTTCAGTAGATTTTAGGTACCTGGTGGTATCTCCGCTCCCGGCGATGTTCCCCAACGCCCAGGCTGCCTGCTCCGCCACCGCGCCCCCGCGGCCGAGGAGACCCACCAGCACCGGTACAGCACCAGCCTGTTTTGAACAAGTACATTAGGAGTAGAGTTGCCGCGAATACTCGCTGTTCGGCATTACTCGACATTTTTTTTATATTCGGCGAATACCGAATAATCTAGTAATAATCGGCATTCGGCGAATAGTCGTCTAAAATAAACTTTTAACGAACACAAAAACTAATGAGTTAAAAATAATCAATTTTATTATTTTCCTTACTAAAACAATACACAGTATCAATTATTATCAATGAATGAAGTATTATGAAGTATTCAAGTCTTTAATTCAATAGTAATTTTCAAATAAGTATAGAAAGAAAAAATAAAAAATCCTCAACCGATGTCGAAAATCAAATGCGTGGCGTGCCGCCTACCCTAAACACAAGCGTATTGATTGAGCGGGAAATCCCCTACAATAATAAACGCTGCTGGGTTATACAAAACGGGGTAGGTATTCCACGTAAAATATGTACAAGAAAAGGGTTGCCAGCATTTAAAAATGAAAAATTAAATTACTATATTACATAATAATTATGTAGGTATGTATAACATGAAACAGATTTCTTTAACTTTATTGTTTTCTTTTCTCACAACCTTAGAAGAAGTTAGAAATATTTTAATATGCCTTATTTATATCGAATAGTAATGTCGAGTTATTAAACTATTCGCCAAAGTGAATGGCGATTAATCGGTATTCGACTATTCGCTATAACAACTATTCGCGGCAACACGGCCCGTAGCTAGGGGGGCATTGAGGGGCAATGCCCTACCTTAAAATCACAATGCCCTACCTTAAAAATATCAAAAACTAAGATAAATTATTATAATTAAATTGGTTGTTCATAGTTTGAGATAGAAAAAATTGTAGCGATACCTAGGTATCTAAACTTTTCCGAACATACCACAGTTTGTGACATTCATTTCATATTATAATAATTCTGTTTTGTGTTTCACATGAAGCGATGGGTCTATTTAATTATAATATCTGTGATGCAGAGGGGATTCCTCGTACCATAGATTGCATGGGCTATATTGCAATCTTTGGCACGGGGAATCCCCTTCTTCTTTACATAGTATAAAACAAAGTCGCTCCCGCTGTCTGTCTGTCCCATAGATGTAAAAAAGGGAAGATGGGTTACGTTTTCCCAGTGCTTACTCAAAAACTGGCCTGTGTTACAACTACACGCAAACACATACGCTCACAGTTACATTTCCAGTCCTATGCAATATAAAGAACAACAATGATGGAATGACGTACCTAAGACCGAAGTGAGACCGAGACAACAATATGTATTAGTCGCTAGTACGACCCCGCCATACTAAAAACGAATTCGGGATTTCCCCGAGTTTTACGATAGTAAGGTCACAGATAATATAATACTATACGTAAGGTCAACAAAATAACTTGGGAGAAAAATAGTAATAATATCATTTTTACAAAATTTTTATTGAATTTATAAAAATAAACAAGAGTCAGATTCATTTATTTGTGATATATATAAAAAAATACTTTACATAAAATGGACAATATAATAAATTAAAAGTACAAATAAAACTATTTAAAATTGAATCTCTATACCAAATTACCAACTTATTTGCTTAGTTCGCGGGTAAAATCTAGTTATAGTAATATACAGGGTGCCACATAACATATTTGCGGGCGAATTGAAAAATCCTATGTCAGTCTGTCTCCTCTATTGTGAGAGGGATGGATGATCGATTATTATTATTATTTTCTTTCTTGTTCATGTATCGTAGAACAAAAGTTGATCACCCAGGAGTCGAGAATTACCCCCTTTCGGCTTAGTATAGTACACATAAAATCAAAATCTCTTTATTTCCATAATTCAATAAATATACCTATACCTGAACACATAGAAAAGGTCAAACTATAAAACTAAACACTGACACGGAAAGACCACTTTATTATTTATTTTTATTCCATATACTGTATATTTTTATCTCTGTCGCTTCGGTATGTAGGCTGAAGCAAAGAAGCGACGAAAAAACCTTTAGCCTGTTCGTTGTTGTTTTTTGAGTTGGAGCAAAACCCGTCCCAAAATGTTCGTTACACCCTGTATATATACTAATTACTTTCCTTCAAAATCGGACAATTTATTTTTTATTTGTCTCTTTGTAGTAGCTGAAATAGCTGGATCAGTTTTATGTACGTAATAGACTGCATTAAACTGATCCAGCTATTACGTCACAATATTTATCAATCATAAATAACTCGCAAAAATCTATAAAAATCGACGCAGGAGGTTGCGGGTTCGATCCCCGCCTCGGAACAAATTTGTGTACGATCTGCAGAAATTTGTTCCGTTGGTCTGGGTGTTTTCTATGTATAATAAAAATATCTATCTATGTAATATATTGTATTAAGTATATCAGTTATCTAGTACCCATAACACAAGCTCTGCTTAGCTTGGGGCTAGATAATGCTGTGTGAATTGTCCAGCATTATTTATTTATTTATTTATGCGATGATTAAACGTACCTAGCAAATTAATTGATGTGCAATATTTTGAATTTACTAATAAATTATTAAACAATTATAATAAAAATCATAAAAATTATTATGCTGACGCTACCTATGCACGCAGACTCGTAGAGTGGTCCGTTTAACTCACACCATCAATCTTGTCCCAACTGGTATGAGCTGACGAATCGTAAATATGCTTTATGCTTACTAGATTGATGGTGTGAGTTGAAGAACCACTCAACTCGCAACAAGACTATTGCTATCCCTTTTTACACGCCTATGTTTCGTATATTTCTATCCCTGTCTGCAAATGGCGAAATACCTAAGGCAGTAAAATAATCAGATAATTTAAAATTTTGGTGTAAAAGTGATGCCTTAAGCTTTGTTTTTTTGTTTTGAGCTATTTGTATACCTAGTGAACGCACACGAGGGCATTGCTATAGTCTTTTCAATAAATCACACAAAAGTACGTCGTAGATGGTCGTAGCAAGCACGCGTATCACGAACGCCCGCGCCGCCGGTCCGACTACGACTGGAGTGGGAGGACACAATTGGACCTAATTTGAGCCTGCCACTTTCGAGAAGCTAGTACCTCATCTCATCTCCCCTTTGATATCAATGGTCTGTCCCTATGTATTAAAGATGCGGACTGCGAATGATCTGGCTAGTTGAATGATCTACGACTACTAATTTACTCATTCGACTTGAATATTGGTAATTTACTAATCTTCAAAGTTGAATGACAACTACTAATTAGTAATTATAATTACTAATGCCTCTACGAATTGATCGGGGCGTCGAATAACGAATTGAGTTCGACTGCCCGACTCGAGCAGTTGCCATTACTAACCATATTCGTTACTAATTTGCCCTAGTCATTCGAATGGTTCGAATGATTTGTGAAGTCGAATAATTCGAATGAAATCATTCACAGTCGCGCATCTTTACTATGTATGCATGCATAGATTTTAAAACTACGCAACAGATTTTGATGCGGATTTTTTTCATAGATAGAGTAATTCAAGAGAAAAGTTTATCATAATATATATATTTAAAGAGAAACACTGATAGATTTAGAGGTTTTAATGTGATGTCGTAAATGAACACATTTTTTTGCGCTTACATTGCAAACGCTCGCTGAACCCTTCGAGATGGATCAAAATAATGTACTACATTAGGTATTGTCAAAAAGTCAAGTTTTTTTGGTGAAGAATGCGGAATCTTTCAGCAACTTCAAATTTCAACTTAAAAACACATACTTAATGATACTATCCTTACTCAAATAACACATTGCCTAACTGTTTTTGCTTCCACTGTGACGTCATGATAATGCCGAACGACTCCACAATGACCATTTCAATGGGAGTTAATAAATATGCAGGATTTTGCGGTTAGTGTTAAAAATGTTTTTGATATCTCACTAAATCTAGGAATGCTTTGTGTTTTTCTTGTATTAGAAATATAATTTTAATACTTATGCACATTTTTTTTACTGCTCGAAGTTTTATTTAATATACTTTACCTACTTTATGATGTTTTCTCAGATAAATGGAATGTATTTCTTTTTGAGAAAATAAATATTCTTTAAACCTAAAGATTTAACTATGTATGGATGCTATGGATATAGAGGTTTAATGGTTGTATTGTACACCATTGGGACCTTTTTAAGATGAAAACCAATAACTTAGGTACTAAGTAGAACTTACATTAACAAGAGCCACAGCGTGTTCACCATCACATGCGATGTTGGTTAACGCCCAGGCCGCGTCGTACTGAACACCAGGCCTGTAGAAGGAACAAACTCTCAGAGTGCAATCATTATGAAATCTCAAGATAAATTCAAGTAGGTATGTAAGTAGTTGTCAACCGCGATGCAATAGGTTGCAGGTTCGATGACCTGCAAAAATTTGTTCCGGTCTGGTGTCTTTCATGTATAATAATAAATTAAGGGCAGAAGCCTTTATTCACAAAGAAAATTATAATATAATTAGTATTTACAATTGAAACAATTGAGCTAACTGCAGACTGTTGCAAACAATCTACAGGTAGCTCAACTGATCCATATCAATACCAGTCGGAAGCGTCCCCAAGACGCTGGCTGCATTGCCCCGCTGTATGGCAATGCTGATGCGCTGTGCCAGATACTGACCAGCTCTCGGGTCACGCGTCGCTTCGACCAGACGCTCAGATAAATTAAGTAATTATAATGTATATCAGCTATCTAGTAGGTACCCATAAAACCTCTGCTTACTTCAAGGCTAAAAAAATATGCCATGTGAATTAGGTACCTACGTTTTTATTTACACATAATTATTACAAAAGTGATTATTATTGTGTCTCTCAACTTGAGGTTCTAAATAGAACAAAATATTTATTCATTTTTAGGGTTCCGTACCACAAAAGAAAAAAAAGGATCCCTTTTTATACGATCACTTTGATGTCTGTCTGTCCTTCTGTCTTTCACGAGGTAAATAGTAATCCCTCAGGAACAAAACTTTTATAGAATCCCTCAGGATCATTATCTTTACATAGTATAAAACAAAGTCGCTCCCGCTGTCTGTCTGTATGTCCCTATGTATGCTTAGACCTTTAAAACTACGCAACGGATTTTGATGCGGTTTTTTTAATAGATAGTGATTTAAGAGGTAAGTTTATATGTATAATAATACATGCATAAATAGTAGAGAAACACTGATAATTTTAAAGGTTTCTAATGTGATGTCGTAAATAAACACATTTTTTGCGCTTACATTGCAAACGCTGGCTGAACCCTACGAGATAGATAGAAATAACGTAGTAACTACAGTATTGTACACCTTAAAAAGGTCTACAAAAAAATCGGCGATTATATGTCTATCTCTTAGGGATAACCCACAATAACCATTTTTTAACCTTTACTTTTTACGAGAAATAATGGCTTATTCACGAAGTGATTTTAAGCAATACAGCATTAATCCTTATCCAATTAGTTACCTTAAATAGGTACATTTTGCATTTAATAAAGATCAATAACACTTTACAGCATGTAATTTAAATTAATATTTTCGAAGATTACAGATTTAAAATGCTGGGACATAGCGGTTGCGGCGGCGGTACCGGCCGGGGGGCCGATTCTGTAGTATATTTAATATCAGCTTTGCACCCGTGCGAAGCTGAGGCGGGTCGCTAGTCTACCTATAAGAAGACAAACGTATGAAAACGATGGTACAATCTTAGAAGCATTTAATTAGATATAATACCCAGGGTGTTGTAGCGCGGCCACCAGTGGGAGGATAGCGCCAGCTGCGACCAGCTGAGCGAGGTTCTCTGAGGTATGGTCAACATCGTCGCAGGTCATGTCGCGGGCTGCACGCGCGGCGTGTTCCAACGTCTCTCGCTCGTGCGACAAGAGGCCTGCCAAAGAACAATATTTTATTTATACTTGAATATCTCTTCGCACTAACTAAAATATAGAATGTACCTAACGCCATCAAGTTTACCCAGTGAAATAATAGTACATTATGGTACTATTGTGTAACATTGGTGATTACCGCCGAGGCGCCATTGAGACCCGAGCCTACGGCTCGGGAGAACCGAGGACGGTAATCATCAATACACACGTATATCATACGACGTTTTTCAACACACTTGTAAATAAAATAACAATAAAAAAACAATAAAAACTCATTTCATTACAGAGAAAACAAAAGTTATATTTGAGTGAAAGTTTTATTCATTAAACACGTACGAATTAAATTAGAACTCTATTTAAATAAGAAGTTGCATGAAATGAGCAAGCAATAGGAACATTAATAAATTTGTTCAATTGAACCTTTGCTCTGGTAGAAACACGAAACCAATTTCAAATATTTTAAATCTATCATGGTTAGGTATTAACTAAAGTCATTTATAACGGGATATATACCATGATTTGAGTTTTGAGCTTTCCAATATTTCGGCGCAGTTACAGTTATTCCGTGATCATGGCGCATGTAACTGCGCCGAAATATTGGAAAGCTCAAAACTCAAATCATGGTATATATCCCGTTATAAATGACTTTAGTTAATACCTAACCATGATAGATTTAAAATATTTGAAATTGGTTTCGTGTTTCTACCAGAGCAAAGGTTTGGTTTAGTTCCATTTTAATTAATTTCTTCTCCAGCTGTATGTAAGTGAAATTACTCATGTGAGTTTTGCAAACAAAAGTGTGAGTGCTATTTTTTTTAAGCCGCCTAGCGCCTCCGTCGAAAAACGAAACACCAACAAAACTAATATGTTAAGTATTTGTAATTAAATCATGATGAATGATTGACTGATGCAGTGTTTGAGCGCATGACAATAGATATGGGTAGATGTTCTTTGTTAGTACAATTTGGTCGTAGGTGTAGGTACTATTCTTAAGAGGCCGCAATGCACGCCATTTTTGTGAAAAGAATAGGCATAGGATTTCGCGTTCATAGGAATAGGACAGAGCATACGTTTTTAGGACGTAAGCGCAAAAATCAAATTTTTCCTAATTTACAAGAAAACTATACAAATTACCAAGGAACCAAATAATTAGTACTTAGGTAATATTAATAACCTACTAATCAAAACCAAGTCATTTTAATAGACCACATTGTTCCTGAGATCTCGACCGACTTATGTGCAAAACAGTGCACTTTCATGACTTTTCTCAATCCTGTTTTCACGTTCAAGGAACCAAAGAAAAAGAGTAGAATTTCATGTCATTCGAGTTCTTTACCACGATCCCGTGAGTAAGTAATAAGTTCGGCCTAGTTTGACAACCATACCTAACGGGTTTGGTTTGGTTCGCCCCTGCTGGAATTTAAAACCAATAAGGAAGTAGCAATAGCAAGCAACCCATGTTTCCTACCTCTGGCAAACAGAAACAATCGAGAGTCAGTTTGGTAATAGAGTAAGTATAGTACGCGCAAATCTTTATGGATTCTCGGAAGTACGCGCGAGTGGCTGCGCAGTAGCTTATTTTAAAGGTCTCAGGACGCAGAAGACGCGGGGAAAGTAACACCCATTCGCCGTGATGAATGATTATGATGAATGATTACTTGATTACGCACTCTACTGTACCATGCGCAGTTTCGCATTCGAGGCTATGTTCATAGAATTCATAAAGATTTGCGCGACCTATACAAGTACCAACAGCCGAGTTTTCACACCAACATGTAACTTACCTCGGACTATCTCAGCAGGGGTTGTCAACTTTGTGGCAGCACCGGGAGACTCACTACAGGGTTTCAGACGCGGCTTAGCAATGGGTCCTTCGTCCACCTGTGCCAAATCAAATAAATAAATAAATAAATAATGCTGGACAATACACACAGCATTATCTAGCCCCAAGCTAAGCAGAGCTTGTGTTATGGGTACTAGATAACTGATATACTTAATACAATACACTACATAGATAGATATTTTTTATTATACGTAGAAAACACCAAAACAAAATAAAACAATACTTTAGACCGCACACGAAACAAACGACTGTGTTCAGTGCTCTAAGCACTCGCCACGCCTATTATATATTACGCAGCTTAACGAGCAGGTCTCAGTGTCGATGCTATTAGAAGAACAGCTGGTTGGTCCGAACAGTCCGCAAATTTTGCAAATTTTTATAACAGACCATTAACAAATAGTAATTCAAACTTTGTTAAAGCATTCTTCATGAAATAAGTACAAATGGTACTTGATTAAGAAGTTTTATGTTTGATTAGGAAGTTCTATGTTTTATTTAGTTCAGTAATTATTACTTACCTCTCTTATGGAGTTTATGTGAATAAATTTACATGACCTTATACTTACAAAATTTAATTTATTTTTTTAACTTCCCCAACATTGTTTTTTGTTCTCTGAACATCTTACAAGCATAATTCAAATCTCGAAGCCGAAGACAGGACAATTAAATGATCAAACGAACTTACCAAGTGAAGTTCGATCTTGATTGTCCTGTCTTCGGCGAAGAGATTTAAGGTCCCTCCCTTCCCAATTTATATTAGGTCCTTACATATGAAATTGGCGTTTTTCGTACTGGCCACTTTAATCACAAATTTCTCCTCTTTGGTAAGGAATTCCAAATTCAAATTTGTACAGCTATAGACTCGTGTATTTGTGCTTCGATGATCGTCATTCATTTGTTTTTTTTCTTCTGTTTTTTTCTGTTTGCGTCACTCATTTTACAAAATGGAAAACTTAAAATATCGCATTATTTACGAGTACGAGTTCCGCCGTGGCACTAGTGCTGCGGAAACAACTCGAAGGGTGAATGATGTGTATGGCGGTCGTGTTGCAAAAGAAAACACAGTTCGTTTTTGGTTCCAACGTTTTCGTTCTGGAAATTTCGACTTGCAGAACAAGCCCCGTGGACGGCCTGAGACTCAAGTTGATAATGAAGAGTTGAAGGCTATTGTGGAAGCGGATCCATCGCAAACCACGTCCGAGTTAGCTGCAGGCTGCGGTGTTAGTGATAAAACTGTTTTAATTCACTTGAAGCAAATTGGGAAGATTAAAAAGCTTGAAAGGTGGGTACCTCACGAATTGACTGAAGCAAACCGGCAAACGCGCGTCGACTGCTGCGTTACATTCTCAGTCTAAGACATCCTCCGTACTCCCCGGACCTTGCTCCAACAGATTACCATTTTTTTCGAAATTTGGATAACTTCTTGCAAGGGAAAAAATTCAACTCCGATGGGGCAGTCCAAATCGCCTTCAAAGATTTTATTGATTCCCGTCCGACTGGTTTTTTTAGTAAAGGGATCAATGAACTACCTATAAGATGGCAAAAGTGCATAGAAAATAATGGTTCATACTTTGATTAATTAAATATATTATATAAAAAAATATTCGACTTTTTGTTCCTCCCATACAAAACGCCAATTTCATATGTAAGGACCTAATATATACTTTATCCATCGAGCTTGTAGATTTTTCGTAAACAAACGTAATCAGCTGATTTTTAGGGTTATCACCATGAAATGACACAGGCCTAACGTAATTCCAATGATTTCACCCATAGATTCCGTTAGATTTGTTACTTTTTTCAATCTTTACTTCATATCTATGCAATATCTAGTTGTAGCAATTTACAAATCGTCATTATTTGGTCAAAAACGAAGATTCAAATGACCAGATATTTTTATCTTTTGTTAAAGTGCCAACCCTAACGAATCTTAGTTTTGACGTCATGGGATACAAACAATTGGTATCTTTTGAACTATGCTTCCCAATTTAGGATAGCACTATGACCATACTTATTTCTTATAAAGAGCAGTATTTTATTTTTAGCCGGATTATTGAAGAACGAATGGAACGTAAACTCAACACTGAGCGAGTGCTGCCAGCTGGTCTTAGCTACCCTATTGAGTGTAGTTTTAGGGCGCTTTAGGGTGTGTTCCCATTTTTTTTAGTGACGATAGATAGTCGTGCAGTTTAAAGCATCGTGGCTTGTAAACACGATGTCCCAAAACTCCACGTCAAGACGGAAACAAGTGACAGGCCAAGTCAGGGTATTTATCACAAGAAATTTAAAAAAATCTAAGTGACCTATTTGTAAAGAAAAGGTAAATATAAAAAAAAAATCGAGATCGTCTACAACCTGTGATGGTCTTTTAACCTTGTTTACTGCATTTTTTTTCAATTTTTTTTTTAATCTGAATTCTGAGTAAATTGTTCTTCAGTAAATTGTTGCAATGAGAGAAAAAATATGAAGTACTTTTAGTTTTTTATTATTAAATATAAAATAATATGATATATAAATATAATTGAAATCCTTAAAATGGCTAAACAAAAAAATCTAAATATTATCATAGACCCAGGAAGAATCTAAGAAATCAATGATGCTTAGAAAATATGGTCAATGTAAAGACATAAAATTAAGAACGTCTATTTACTAATGGGCCTGGGCCTGAAACGCCTTCCTTCCAATGGAACCTCATTGACTAATAATCTAGCTAATCTAAATCTTCCACACTATTGATTTATGAATTGAACTCTACCAGTAAAAATCGTTTCATTTTTACATTTACAAGATTATTTCTTGGATTATGTTTTTTTTTATTTAACAATGATTTGAACAATGCTTTCTTCAAGACCGAAGGGTGAGACTTGAGAATTTTCAGCAAAACCAGTGTAAAATTACAAAAATATGTAAATCTACGTACGTAAAATTATGTGTGTAAAAGTATGCGGATAATAATGTAGCCACTGCTGTCACTGCACCCTGCTTGGGCACCATTGTGTCATATACTTTACCTAGATACTAATGCCACAGTATAAATAATAATATACAGTAGGCCTTTGATATCGCGGAACCTGCCGACAAGTGACGCGACCAGGTAATCAGGCCAGGGTTGTCACCATGCTAGCACAATGCTAGTGTTAAATGAAAACTTTTAATTATTTATTATAAGGAAACATCATCATAAATAAAACATTATGATTTTATTTTTGGTGATTTTTCAAATGCCTCGCCCCTTGCCCCCCGCACGATTGCCCTGTCTAAATGCCTTCGTCGAACAACTGTATGCATAAGTTGGCTGTGCTAATACTTACAAATCTACAGAATTATTACAATAAAATTTGAATGAATGAACGAATGATAACATAACTTTATTTTCCCCGTTTTTCTGACAGAGTGGGTAACACTACCCACGATCGCCATTTTATTTCCTCACTTGACTTTCTTGCTTTGTTGTGGTTAGTTCAAGTAATTCTCTCCTTTTGTGCTCTCTGCTTACGTTACGTTGTTTTCGTTGAGTTTATCGTTGTTTCTTGAGTTTTTGTTAGTGTTGAGTGTTACTGTTGAGTTTTTGTTGTTTGTTACGTTTGTTGTTTTGATACAATGAGCAATGAACCTGGCCCGACTTCGTTGAAGCTCTTTGCTTCGCCCAAGAAGAAGCGTCAAAAGAAAACGCCTCTCAGTTCTGCAGAGAAGCTCACGATTATTAATATTTATAAACTGGTGGAAGAAACTTGGCCTCGAGAGCAATTTCCCTATAAGCAGGAGATGGTGAAAAGGACTGCCGATACCGCTGGAGTTGGCGTCAGTACGGTGTGGAAAGTCCTGAAAGGCTATTCTACTGAGCATCGCGTTCAGTCACCAGCACCTCTACCTCCAAGAGTAGCCAAAATTGACAAACTCTTGGACTTTGAACTAAGTGCCATACGAAGAAAAGTGCATGAATTCTTCTTCAGAAATGAAATCCCCACACTAAACAAAGTGTTAAATTCGGTTAACGAAGATGATGACCTACCAAATTTCAAAAGGAGTACATTTGCAAAGCTTTTAGCAAAGCTAAAAATAAAACACCTGAAAAGATCACGTAACAGTAGTCTCATTGAAAAACATGAAATAGTAAGGTGGAGGCGCAATTATTTGCTAAAAATTGCCAAAATGAGAGAAGAAGGGCGCAAGATATATTATACAGATGAAACATGGTTAAACGAAGGTAATTTACTCTTTGTTTATTATCCTTTTTAGTAAATAATTATATTAAATATCAAACATGTAGTCGTTAAACTGAACTGAACTGAACTTTTGTATGTTATGTTAACATTGTTTCTTGTTTTTGTAGGTCATACGAAAACGAAGGTGTGGCAAGACATGACAATACAGTCAACAAGGCAGGCACACCTGGAAGGCCTTTCTACAGGACTCAAAGGGCCTTCTGGAAAAGGAAAACGCCTAATAATAGTACATATTGGTATGTTATCTGTTGTATTTTCATGAATCAGGATAATTTATTTAAACAATAGCATCAACATATCAAAGAAGTAGCACCATGGTCAAGTATGAATATGTATAGATTGAGTATTATTATTGCATCTTGTAATATCATTGATATTTGTATGGGTGGTGATGCAATAAGGTTGGTTTTCACCAATAGATAATCGGACAATTAGGCAGCTTTCAGTTAAATGTATCAAAACTTGTGTCAATAACATCAAATCAACTGTTTAAAGTTTAATATTTTTTTTTTTTTTTCTAGGAAACGAAGATGGATTTTTGAATGGTGGAAAATTAATATTCGAAAGCAAAAGTGGTGATGGAGATTATCACAAAGAAATGAACGCAGAAGTATTTGAAAAGTGGTTCAAAAAAATTATAGATTTAATTGAGCCAGAATCAGTTATAGTAATGGACAATGCTCCCTATCACTCTCGTCGCATGGAACGAGTACCAAACATGCAATGGAAAAAAGCTGACATCCAAGATTGGTTAAATAGCAAGGGTATCTCGTTCCAGGACACTATGATAAAAAGGGAGCTTATCGATTTGATAAAACCAATAAAACATAATTACATGGCCTATGCCACTGACACATTCGCAAAAGAAAAAAATATTGAAGTCTTGCGATTGCCCCCCTATCACTGTGAATTAAACCCAATAGAAATGATATGGGGGCAAGTCAAAGGCAGAAAGTGTTGCAGATAAAAATAAAACATTTAAAATGCATGAAGATTTTATTAGAAGAATCTATGAATTTGATAAACACCTGCAGCATGGCAAAAATGCATAGACCATGTTATACAAGAAGAGAAAAAAATGAGGGAACTGGATGGTATTACAGATAATGTAATTGATCAATTTATCATCCAGGTGTCCGGAGATACATCAAGTAGCTCAGATTCTGACAGTGATGATGATAATTGATTGTTGTCTATCAATAATGTCCCAGAAGAGAGACACATGTATACTAAAGATTGAAAATATAAAATGATGATAATTAAATTATCTAATGATAATGTCCCAGAAGAGAGACACATGTATACTAAAGAGTAAAGACATAAAATGATGATAACTAAATTAACTAATGATGCAACAATAAATTATTCCTATAATTTGCATTTATAGTCTTATTTCATCTCCTTTACCTTGTATTTCCTTTTTAAGGATAGGTAAAAGTAGTACTGATTTCACAAGACTACCTTATTTACTTATGCCAACTATTATTCACATTAAATATCACTACCCAGAGACATCTATCAAAGCTCAAAATAGCCGCCATATGAGTATAGCTTGGTAGGTTATGTACTAATTTGTTCAATTTTAGTTAGGTATGTCATAGGTTTTATAATTATTTCTTTCTTTGCGTCAGTTAGAAATCAAATAAGACCTAAATTATGTATATCCTAAATACGCAAACGAAGCCGCAGGCAAGAGCCAACCACATTATTAAAAATGTTTTTCACCCCTGCATCAGCTGATTGAACTGTCAGTGGCTTTGTTATTGAAAATTCTACAAGCTCGATGGATAGAGTATAGGTACCCATATCAACGTTGGGGTCCATGGTATTTTACTCTAAACCTAATGAAGACAGTGACAGGCTGTGGCGCATCCTTGGGATATAGTGCTATCTCTTTCTTTCTTATGGAGCTATACTATGTGCGAGTGGAATGCAGCGTAGCAGGGCAAACAAACAAACGACCTACAATCCGCCTGCAATAGCCTGTATTTAGCCTGCCCGGTACACCGGTATAAACTGCATCAAACTTACCCCCATATCTTTAGTTGTTACCTCGACCTCGACTCAACCTCTACTCAACCTCCAAATGCGTTTCGGTATGCTTGATCGTACAAAGTTTCTCCACTCGAACTAACCTTAGAAAATTTTCTCATACGAGTCGAGAAATGAACCTGTCATCTCAAGGTACCTCGCGACCTACCTTGAATGCTCCTCAAAAGAGTTTGTTGTTATAAATAATGGATTTTGGAGACTATCTCAATTTCATTTATGACATTTACGATGATGAAGCCTACAATTACCCATCGCGAAGGTATTTAAGAGATGCTGAAAACCCTTTGGAGGTTTACGACGCTTGTGAATTCCGTAGAAGATACCGCCTCAGCAAAGACTCGGTTGTGCACATACTATTACCGTTGCTGGAAATCAACAACAGTGGCAACAATCGTGGGTTTGACTCGATTCAACCTTATTCGAGTGGAGTTGAGATTCAAGCAAATTATCGACTAAGCATACCGAACTCGAGTATGTTTTGGAGGAACGCTCGAGAAACCCTCAGACAAGTTTGAGTGGAGGATTATTTCAAGAATTGTCTTAAGATATGGGGGTTAGCCTTTGCCACGAAAATGTTTATTACTCATTGTTTCTAATTATGTTAGAATAATAAATTCAGTAAAACTTATGTTTCCTAATAATATAATAATAAAAAGTTGATTATTCAGCAGTTAGTGTTTTATTTTGCTTAGGTGACTTGTAATACCCAACATTACCCTTTAAAGTAGGTATTAGGTATATTGACGGTAGTTTTTAGAAGAGGTTAACATTTTTTTTACTAAGATCTAAAACAATTGAACGTATCAGGATGATAGATAAGATAACACTAGGATATCAAGTATCTAATATGTCTATGTTTTAGCTTCCTGAACCTCAACAGCCTGTATTGGTCCACTGCTGGACGCAGGCCACCCCCCGATAAGCGCCTTGTTGGCTTTTACCTCATGGGGGATAATGCCCATAATCCCCACGCTGGGCACGCGGGTTAGGGATCGCATTTCAGTGATGGAATTGTTCTGCAGGGGGCGCTGCTGCCCGCCCCCCGTGGATATCCCTTAGTCGCCTCTTACGACACCCGCGGGACTGGTGTTTTCGCTTAGCAGATAATTATACCGAGTCGCTGTGTTGCTGCCTCCGCTCCCGCAATTCCGAGAAGCCGGTCGGCATGGGCACGGCACTGACTGTGGAGGCGATGTTCATGATTATGGCAAACGACTCCGCCTCGGTCAGAAGGCCGGAGCGCGCCGGGCCCTCCGCAAACTGCTGCGGAGTCAGGGACAGGAACCGGATCTTTTGCAGCGCTCCTCGGATGGTGGGCTCCACTGAAACTAATTCCTTTACTGTTATTTATCAGCGTTTGCTTTTCTTTTGTGTGTACATTTCGCACCTATAGAATAGAAGCCTACTGATTTATGCATACACTAGCCCACTCGCAATTTCATTCGCGTGGACTTTAGGGTAAAAACTTCTCGAAATCAGCTGAAACCCTGTTGTAAGAGTCGTAAAATACCCGTTTAATCTCGTTTTCTGGTTTGATTTGAAAAATCCTAAAGCCTGTTTCCCGTATTTTTTACCCCCTACGCAAAAATTTATAAGTTTAACGTGTCTGACGGTGTATCTGTCTGTAATATTGTATGTAGCTCCCAAACGGATAAACCGATTTTCGTTTAGTTTTTTTTGTGTCATAGATAATTTTATCCAGAGTGTTCTTAGCCATGTTTCATGAAAATCTGTCGGGGGGTTTTTTAAATTTTTACTTTTGTTCTTGTATTTGTTGATTACTCACATTGGGTTTATTTGAGTAAATTGCAAGGTTTCCTGTAGAGACGTCGTACAATAATAGTGTACGAATTTATGTTTTTATAAAACGCTCGCACGCAAATTGCGCACTGCACTCCCGTGAATCATTCCATTGCTACTAAACTAAACAAGCCCGCCAAAACTTTGTTTGAGACGGCTGGGACCCCGACTGTTTGTGGTTGGCGCGTATGCATGTGTCGTACTATTGTTAAAATCCTGAAAATTAGTTAAATCTTAACCCGATTTTAATACTAAAATCATAAACGAAAAACAATCTGAGTAATCCTGAAAAACAAGTAAATCGGGTAACGTTATACCTATACCTAATTTCCAGGTATTTAAAAAAATCACGTGTTTAAGTAATTGTTTTGTATTTTTAGTATTCTCAGAAAGTTTCAAGTAAATTGGGTCACTGGTAATGATGTTACAAAAAACCTTAAAAACTTCGTCTCCCTTTTTATCTTTATGTAGTGGAGTGACACAGTTTCGCTTATATTACGCGGCGCAAACGCGTTTATCAGCATTTTACTGTTTAAGCCGATCGCCGCAGTCAATCAATATCCTCCATTTAAAACAGACATAATAATATCCTTTTTTGGGATTATAGATTACGTAAATTTAATTTCATGTAGGTACTCGTGTTTACTGAGTACCTATTGAATAGACTCAGTATAGGTAGTGCATTGCATAAACTCTTTATTTCCACATTAAAACACATTTAATAATATCCTTCTTTCGGATTATAGATTAGGTACGTAAATTTAATTTCATGTACTCGTGTTTACTGTGTATTGAATAGACTCAGTATAGGTAGTGCATAAACTCTATTTCCAACCAACAACACAATAAAATATGTACAATAGTGGTGACCCCAGCGTGATTCATTGGCAGACGTGATTAGTATCCCGACGTGATTTATTGGCAGACGTGATTAGTATCCCGACGTGATTTATTGGCAGACGTGATTAGTATGCCGACGTGATTTATTTCTAAATAAGGGTTAAATCAATACGGAGTGACTTCCTCCCGATGAAGTCCACACCTCGGGAGGTTAAAGAAATAGACAAGCAGCCAACTAACAGGATAACGCAATATCGATGCAGCGACGCCACGCGGAATGGGCAGCAGGTGACGTCAACAGATCTCTTTCCTGCCATCTTCAGAAGCCCTATTGAGGGGCCGGTCATCAGCGTATGAAGAAAGAAATATTGGCAGCGCATGGCCGGGGAGTGGTTAACCCGCGGTCTAACCAACGAAATTTACGCATTTATGGTCTAGCGGCAGATATTTAAAGAAGATTTTTGAAGCCAGCGATATGTAAGGTAATGTACTCAATACTAATGAAAATGGTGTTTAGGATTTTAGATTCACTCAAGATTATTTCCCGGTTGGAGTAGGTCCACTTAGCAGAGGATCAGTGTTGGAATTTGGAGATATGGCTTATTCCCACTGATACGAGTGACTGGCATGCGATGTTCCTGCGCTACATGGAGACCAAGACAGAAAATGACGGCGATTTTGAGAAAGTGCTGAAGTGGACTGGATGAAGCGTTGTTAGAGTGCGTGCGATTATTTTTTTCAAAAGATTAAATTCAGTGAAACATTTTTTTAGAGTCAGTGCTAAGAATTTATCTCATAAGTAGCGTAAACGGTAACAGAGTACGGTAACTTGAGAGCCTCCCTCACACATTGTAATGTAGCGAGCTATTTGCAGCAGCGTTAGCGAGTTTGCAATTGTGTTTTCTTTGAGATTATGTACGTAGAGTACATACCTAATCTCACAGAACGCAATTGCAGGGCAACTTGAATATTTTATTTTATGATATTTTATATGATTATTGTTTTGTTTTTATTTTCAGGTGGTTTGGTTAAAAGTTAAAAAAATAATAATTTTTGTGGATTTTTTGTGTAATTTAAAGCTTAAGTTGATTTATTTTTTAAAGTACCTATGTATTATTGTTTAAAGAGATAACATTTTTATAGGGATATAAAAAAAATTGTTTACTGTTTACAGTTTATTTTTCACTGTTTTCTCCTATACAACTTTATTGAAAGATTAAATGTGAAAATGTATTTTAAAGGTTTTCAAAATCAAGTAGGTAATTTTGCAGGCTGACTGTATTTTTCGTGTTCATTCTACTTTGATTGTAGGTATTGTAGGTACCAACTTAGGAATGCAACCTCGTAACATGATCGCATTGTTGATATCAGCAAAGTGTATGAAGGCACGAACTTGTGTAACTTCTAAGAGATTTTGAAATGTAAGGTTTTAACTTGAATACCTATTCTCTCTTAAGGATATTTTTTTATTTGAAAAATTAAAAAAAAAAGGGAAGAATTGATGTAGTGACATAGTTTAGCTTATAGTAAGCTGCGCAAACGTGTTTCGATTATTGGGCATTTTTACTGTGTAAGCCGGCAGTCACTCAACATCCTCAGTTTTAAACAGACATATCCTTCTTTGGGACCAACCCACAATAGCCTACAGATTAGACATTTAATAAAACCTATACAGATTTTTATGAAAAATCCCGAAACACTTACGGTACCTATTTTAATTTGATGTTATTTTAGTACATAGGTACTGAAAATTTTATACCCACATAAAAAAGTGACAGACATTTCAATAAGGAGCCAAAATATGAATCTCAAACTATTATTTGGTCGAAGCGACGCGTGACCCGAGAGCTGGTCAGTATCTGGCACAGCGCATCAGCATTGCCATACAGCGCTGCAGCGGGGCAATGCAGCCAGCGTCTTGGGGACGCTTCCGACTGGTATTGATATGGATCAGTTGAGCTACCTGTAGATTGTTTGCAACAGTCTGCAGTTAGCTCAATTGTTTCAATTGTAAATACTAATTATATTATAATTTTCTTCGTTAATAAAGGCTTCTGCCAGTAGGTAAATCAAACTATTAAATTTTCACCCCATTTCCAGGAATATTTTGAAAATCCTGAGATACGTCTTCAAAAGTTTTATATTTTTAGTAGGACCTATTCTCTGTAAGTTTCAAGGAAATGGGGACACTGTTTAACGAGTTCCAGAAAACACCAAAAAGCTTCAACCCCCCTTTTTCACCCCCTTAGGTATATAGAATTTCCAAAAATCCCTTCTTAGCAGGAGGTTGTGTAACAAAAGGTACTTTTCCTTCAAATTTCAGCTTCAGTGGTTTGGGCTCGGTGTTGTTACCAGAAAAGCTTGCTCTTTTATATATTAAGATGATTTTTGGGAAATGCAATTATTGGATTACTATAGCTCTTTTTTCGATCCATCCAATAAAAGGTTTATCTTGTTTCTTGGAAAAACGTACCTACCCAATATTATTATGTTTTATACGACGGAACCCTTGGTATGTGTACGATATAGGGGCACGGGAGCTAGTGAAACGACCGCTGGTTGGTAACACACTGTTTATTGCACTGAGGTGGCGCGGGCAGGTGCAGGCACGCACACATGCATAGATGCTAACTACTACATACGTAACATTCCTCCCCCTAGTACAATAAATACCTAATAACTATATAAGTACTAAAAAAACTTTTTATAAGAAATAGCGGGACGATTACGCATCGATCTTGCTTGAGAAGTTGAACCTGTATCCTCAATTTGTTTTGGTTCTTCATCAGAGTTCTGGCCAGCAGCTTCTTCTGCTTCGTAAAACTCTTCCTCAGCTACAGACTTATCTGTGCTCACCTCATTATCAGTCTCACTTGGCGAATCATTCGCTTCGTACAATTCCTCTCTCCTTCCCCGAGTAGAACAACCAGTCAACATTGATTGAGCTCTTCCTTGATGAGTCTGTGCTTCTGTCTCCACCGGTGAGTAAGTAGACGTGGATGGGAGTTGCGATTGTTGAGTCGGCGTCGTCGGTGGCGAACAAGGTGGCGATGTCGGAGACGGTGGCGGCGACGCTGGCAAGGGTGGCGGCGGAGGTGACGCTGGAGGCGACGGTGATGACACCGGCGAAAACGAGGGTGGATGCGGCCTATACACAGGTATATTTACATTCATTGTATCTTCTAGATTGATGGTAGTCCCTTTATATTTAACTAACTGATTAATATGCCTTTTAAAAGTTTCTAAGCTCTCTAAATCTTTAACTAAATACACAACTTTGCCTATCTTCTTTGTGATTTTTCCTTTACACCATGTATAATTTGTTTTGTTTACAAATTTTTTGTATAGTACCATTTCGCTGATCTTTAGATCTTGAATTTTATTTTTCACATTCAGATTAGTTTGTAAGCACTGTTGATTTTGTACACGGTTAGAAACAGTTGACGAGGGTGATGATGATGACGATGATTTAGGATTAATGATGTCTAAACGTGACCTTAACTTGTGACCATATACCATTTCAGCAGGAGACAAACCTGTGGTAGTGTGCACTGAGTTCCTATAGTCCATGAGATATCTTAATAATTTTAAATCAGTACTACCTCTTATAATTTTAGCGCACGACGCAAGACAAGACTTGATTCCCTTTTTTACAATCTTAACAAAACTTTCAGCCTGTCCGTTGCTAGGCGGGTGGTACACCGGCGAAGTCACATGACTAATCCCATTAGTTGAACAAAATAATTCAAACTCGCGTGAAATGAAAGATGTACCGTTATCACTTACTATTGTATTTGGAATTCCAAACCTTGAAAAAAAATCACAAAGTTTTCCAACCACCGCAGCTGATGACGTAGTAGAATTCATATGATATACCTCCACCCACTTAGTGTGGGCATCCACTACTACTAAGTACATGCAACTCTTTATCGGTCCTAAAAAATCAACGTGTATCCTGTAGAACGCGGTAGTTGGGTATTCCCAACGAGCCGGAGGGGCGCGCGGGGGCGAGGGGCGCGGCTGGATACACACATCACATGAACTGATCATCGATTCTATCGCCTGATCAATACCGGGGAACCAGAATCTTGAGCGAGCCTCGGCCTTAGTCTTAACGATACCTAAATGCGATTGGTGTAGTTCCGATAACACAGTTTTATACAAGGAGGTAGGTATAACGACCTTGTGTCCTCGCATAATGCACCCATTCTCAACTGATAACTGTGATCTACACAAATGATAAGCTTTTATTCTTACATCGGTTAATTTCGGCGGCCATCCCTTAATGACGTAACCTTTTACTAATTTCAATAATTCATCATTATCAGTTTCGGCGCGTAACTGATCTAACGTTAACGGCATAGTGCCGTCCATCACAAAACATACATAGGTAGCCCGGTCATAGGGTACCTCACAGTCGCAGCACTGACACCGCTCGGTGCAAGCGCACTCGTGCGCCGCGCGCTGTAGGCTAGCGCGGGACAGGTAGTCTGCGCTGTTATCAGCGCTGCGTACATACTCTATTGTATAGTTATAGCTACTTAAAAATAATGCATAGCGTTGAAGTCTATTTGCGGACATTTCTGGTATTCCTTTATTAGGGCTAAATATAGATAACAAGGGTTTGTGATCAGTTCGTAAAATAAACGGTACAGACCTGCCATATAAATACTGGTGAAAACGACGAACGCCGTAAATGATAGCTGTCGCTTCCTTTTGTATTTGAGAGTAACGAGTCTCAGCCGGGTTTAGTGTCCGTGAAACGAAAGAAATTGGCCTTTCTGTTCCTTCGTCCCCCATCTGTGAAAGAATCGCGCCTAGGCCACTAGGGCTAGCATCCACTGTCAATATTATTTTAGCGTTCGGATCGAAATGGGCAAGTACTTGGTCTGACGTCATCAATTTTTTAATTTTTGTAAAAGCTTGCTGATGTTTATCCGTCCAGTCCCACTTGCAATCTTTCTTCAATAGTTCATACAGCGGACTAAGAACAGTTGATGCATTAGGTACAAAATTCCTGTAGTAATTTACTAACCCTAGAAACGACTGTAGTTGAGACACATTTGTGGGAACTGGAGCTCCGACCATGGCTTTAATCTTTTCCGGAGATTTTTTGAGACCGTCTTTTGTTATAATATATCCGAGATAACTAACCTCGTTCTGAAAAAAACTACACTTATCCTTCCGTAAAGTTAGACCTGCATCCTGTAAGCGTTGTAACACGGTCATTAACCTCTCCAAGTGTTCTTTTTCATCAGTTCCTGTTATCAATATATCATCTAACAGACACAAGACTCCATCTATGCCTGATAGTACACCTTCAATCGCTCGCTGAAATATTGAAGGGCCGCACGCAAGTCCAAACACAAGTCTATTATACCTTAGCAGTCCACGGCTGGTATTTACGGTCGTGAGGTTTTTTGATTCATCATCTAGCATAAACTGGTTATATGCCATGGATAAATCAAGCTTAGTAAATTGTTGACCGCCATTAATTTTAGAAAATAGTTCGTTTGTTGTGGGGAGCGGGTACTGTTCTACTAGCAGCTGTTTATTTATGCTTACGGAGTAGTCAGCACACAATCTTACTGAC
The DNA here is from genome assembly GCA_949316285.1 of Eupithecia subumbrata. Taxonomy (NCBI): domain Eukaryota; kingdom Metazoa; phylum Arthropoda; class Insecta; order Lepidoptera; family Geometridae; genus Eupithecia; species Eupithecia subumbrata. The sequence continues at coordinate 11,630,530 of OX438645.1, read as the reverse complement.
CCGTCCCGTTTGAGGACCGGGACTATGGGGGAGGCGTAGGCCGAGTACTCAACAGGCTCAAGAATACCTAAGTCGATCAATCTATTGATTTCTTTATCAACCTTGTCGCGTAGGGCAAACGCTACTGGTCGCGCTTTGCAGTAAACGGGCTTAGCGTTTTCTTTTAACTTGAGCTTAACTTTATATTTATTAAAATTTCCTAATTTGTCAGAAAACAGTTCTACAAAGCGCTCCTGTAAAATTTTGGGAGAAAATTCTGAACTTATAGTGTTTACCGGCATGAGTTGTAAATTAAATAAAGATATAAAATCCCTGCCTAGAAGCGGTGGCCCTCCGTCGCGCACTACAAATATGTCTAATAAGTGCGTTTGATCCGCGTAAGAGACCGGTAACCGAAGCGTTCCTAAACAGGTGATCTTTTTGCCATTGTACGTCATCAGCTGTTTATTTGTACGTGATAATGGTACATCTTTGAATTTACTTTTGTAAAAACTCTCCGGGATTACGGTTACTGCCGACCCACTATCTATTTCAAATTTTAATGTCAATTTGTTAATCAAAACACTTTCTACCATAGGTTCTCCTCTGAAAGATCGGATATAATATAACTTACCATCGTCACCGGCATCATCCTCACCCTTGTCACTGCATTCCAACTCAACGTAGTTCACTTTCTTAGTACACATTCTACGCAAGTGGCCCTTTTCGTGACACTTTTTGCAAGCATAATTGGAAAACCGGCACTCCGATGATTTGTGATTCGAATAACCACATACACTACATTTAACTTTTCCTACAGTTGTATTTTTTACGTCCTTGGATATCTTGAATAGCTGGCTGTCCGCGGCGGCGTGCGCGCTGGCGCTGGCCGCGGCCGCGCGTGCACAGCTCATGTTCTCCGCCATCTTGACGACCTCTGCCATACTGAGAGTAACCAAATCTTTGGTGTACAGCTTCTCTTTCTCTTGTCCTGGCAGCATGCCCATGAGAAATCTGTCGCGAAGGGCTTCTTCAATATTTGAAAAGCCACACTTTTCCGTAAGTCCTCGTAGACGCGCCGCCCACTGTGAATGTGTTTCGCCCGTTTGTTGAGTTGCCGCGTAGAAGTTATGACGCTCAGCAAATCCGATACGCTTTGGGGTGAAATGCGCGTCAAGGGTATTCAGGAGATCCGCGTAGGGCACGTTTTCAAGAGTTTTTGGCAGTACCAAGTCCGCCGCTAACTTGTAGGTTCCTTCTGTGAATGCGCTCAGCAGGATCGCTTTCCGTTTGCTGCCCGTTGAATCCGTCGAAGCAGTTATGTCATTCGCAAGAAAATACTGCGCGATCCGGCCTCTATACGTTTTCCACGTTTGCAAATTGTGGTCAAACGTATTTAAAATACCGAATTGCGCAGAATTCGCCATTTTTTTACACTTGTAGGTAGATCGGCGCCACTGTACGATATAGGGGCACGGGAGCTAGTGAAACGACCGCTGGTTGGTAACACACTGTTTATTGCACTGAGGTGGCGCGGGCAGGTGCAGGCACGCACACATGCATAGATGCTAACTACTACATACGTAACAGTATGCGAGTCGACTAGCACACAAAAGATTAAATTGGTTTTAGAAACAGATTAAGTAATTGGGCGCCAGGGCATTTTATGTTGGGAATTGGGACCATGTTGGTTGAGACAATAAATTTAACAATTTCTTACTTACCTTCTTTCAAATTTTCTTTGTCACCGTTTGGTTCGGATGTTAATACTTCGGTAGGTGGCTTTGAGTCTAGCTCCGCTGCTGGACTCGTTTGAGAACTACTCTCAACATTCAGCAACAACCCCTAAAACAAAAAAAACTGGGATGTTATGCTGTAGAGTCAAGATAATTGTGTGATATGGTATCAGAACTATGAACTTAAATCACCATGATTGTAGTAATGCTGGAAAACGCGACGTTCCACAAAAACACAAAATTACCTAGACCTAATGTAAGCAGAGCTTAAGAATCCGGCGACGGTTGCTCGCAACTTCAGCTCACAGATGTAAGAATTATTCAGATTGAGTGACGCGCGTCAAGAGTGAAGAGGTTGAAACTCATCTAGTTTAAACTAGGTAGCATCAGTTGGTCTATGGACAGGCGTCCGACATAACGCGCTGAACATAAAAACTTTCGTTCGTGTGATCGACACAAAACCTAGATAAATACCAATCGAATAGGTACAAATAATAGGTACCTTTTATTAAACTGGAAATATGCTCGAATTAGAAATAATTTTGGTAGGTATTACGTTTGTATGGGCAATTCGTCTTCCGCTGGCCCCTTAATGGATAGGTACCAAGCATCGCAACCAAGTAACTATTAACCCTAGGTCCGTGGTGTACCGAGGCTCTTCGGGTTTTTAAAAAATTATCTGTGCGTCTGGTCGAAGCGACGCGTGACCCGAGAGCTGATCAGTATCTGGCACAGCGCATCAGCATTGCCATACAGCAGGGCAATGTAGCCAGTGTCATGGGGACGCTTCCGACAGGTACCTATTGATATGGATCCTTTTTTTTCCAATACAAGTCAGTTGCACCAGTGGTTTAGCTATAATGACCTGGTCTTAAACATAACAAAAACTAACTTTATCCACTTCAACCTAGCTGGTCGTGCGTATAGGCCGTAGAACGTGGATATTGATAGTAAGCAGCTAGGCCAGGTCAAAGAGATAGTGTTCCTAGGCTTTACCCTGGACAAGACGCTAACTTGGGAACAACATATTAATACCTTGAGCAAAAAAATAGGTAAAGCCTGCTTTGCTCTGTGGCGCCTCTCATCAACCCTAGATAAAAAGATGGTGAGAAGCCTGTATTTCGCCTCTGTCCATAGTCACTTGCAGTACGAAGTTGACCTTTGGTGCGCTGCGGACTGGGAGCGCGCCTTAAGACTGCAAAAGAGGGCAGTACGTGCTGTTGTGCGAGTTTCCCAGAACACATCAGCTAGACCGTACTTCAAGTCCCTGGGTATAATGACCGTTCCTGCCCTCGTTATAGATAACGAGTGCAGGCAGCGCTCTATGTCCAAAGCCACCTAGATGATTACCTACTCTAGACGCGGCGATGGACAGAGATATGATTTCAGGCACGCAAAGAGGTTGAGGACCGTTGACCAAAAGTTGGCGAAATCCAGAAAGCTGGTGCACATGCTTGGCCCTAGTGTATACAACCAAATGCCACCCGAAATCACCAGCGCACTATCGATGCAATCCTATAAGCAAAAGCTTAAAAATTGGCTGACATGTGTTTTTATGATGTTAATGAATTAATTATAATGAAAATGAATTGATATTTGGACATTCCGATTTTATATAATATAAAATTGTATTGATTAATATTTATGATTTTTTTACGTTTACTTAATCCAATTTTTAATTTATACTATTACTAGCTGCTGCCCGCGGCTTCGCCTGCGTAGTTCCCGTTCCCGTGGTAATTCCGGGATAAAACATAGCCTATGTCCGTCTCCTGGTTCTAAGCTGCCTCCCCACCAAATTTCAGCCAAATCGGTTCAGCCGTTCTTGAGTTATAAATAGTGTAACTAACACGACTTTCTTTTATATATATAGATTTTACTATATTAATTTTAATTAGCACTACTTTCAAATTAAGTAAGACTATGTACCTACCACTTGTACTTGTACGACCTGTAACTATGTTGCCAATAAAGAATCTGAATCTGGATCACTTGAGCTACCTGTAGATTGTTTGCAACAGTCTGCAGTTAGCTCAATTGTTTGAATTGTAAATACTAGTTATTTCTATTATTTTATTGTAATTTTCTTTGTGAATAAAGGGTTACCCATTAAAAAAAAACTAATATACTTCACATTTATATTTAACACACACAAATTTTAGGTAGTCATTTTATACCACCTTAAAACACCTTGACCCAACCCAAATCAAGTAATTGCAGATCATACAAACATTTCCCCGCAGTGGGAATCAATTCAACCTTCTGCATCTCAGGCAGACCTTTGCCCATTGCGCCATAGGCATAGCCATCATTATGAATGTACCTAACTAATTAGACTCTTTTGAAAAAGTAACGACTTCAAATTCCATGTTTTTAGGGTTTCGAAGATTGAAGATCGGTTTCGAAACCCTTATGGTCTCGCTTTGTCTGTCCTTTTTTCCCTCCTTAATAACTCAGCAACAACTGCAGCTATCAACTTGAAATTTAAAATAATAATACAATTCGTGCGCCTGTACAGATTTAAAGAAAAATAAATGAAAAAAAAATTAAAAATGAAAATTAATATTTTCCATACAAATTGTGATGCCGAAATTTTAAAAGATACCTACAGGGTCATGTGGGGTATCAAATGAAAGGTATCAGTTCGTACATTTCAAAATAGTTTTAGAAATTTAAGTAGGTTTCATACTTTTTAAAATATTTCGAAAAAAGTCGAAAAAATACCCATTCCCCCCCCCCCCCTTTCTCCGAAGATTGCAGAGCGATCCATGTAAAATGTTTGGAGCGTTTATAGACATAAATCTATATTTTACAGGAAAAATATAGAGAAGTTTGAAAAAAGAACACTTTTTGAAAAATGGTCAACAAGGGGGGGAATAATTTTCAAAAGGGGGGGCTACCTCACCGAGTGGGGTGTCAAATGAAAGAAAAAAGTCGAAAAATTTACCTTACCCACTTTAACCGAAGCATGCAGAGATCCATCTGAAACGGAGGTTGGTACCTACTATTCTGAGGTAGGTATTCGTTAAATTGCGAAGTCTCTAACCGGTACATTTGGTACATATTTGTTGACAAACGTTCGAAACCCTCGGCGCGCGGTTACACTCGCACTTGACGGATCTTGTTTAAGCTTTGCGGGACAATTACTAAGCCTTGGAATACAATTTTAAGGGACCATTGCGGGATAAAAATTTACGAACATCCATAAAAAAATTGTCTATACAGCCGAACATTGAACCATCTTTTTTTGAAGTCGGTATAAAACATACCTTTTCTGACAGCTCCTCTGAAGGTGTTTGCCCATCCACATGAGGACTGATCTGGCCCTGAGTCCTATGTTCCGCCTTGGCATACCTGACCACTGCATGGAACAGATCTAGCTCACTGTCCACATTAAGCTGGTCAAGGGAAAACACTGTCATCAGTGTGTTTAATTCCAAATCCAGAAAACTACTGTCATTTAGAATTGCTTTTGTGTTTGTACTTATAATCTGCAAATCAATAAAAATTCATAATTAATGTTAGCTGTCATGAAAGTATAACTTAAACTTACCTATAACTTATTTCAAAACATACAAGGTTTGCCCCCGAATAACTGCAATCCCAAAACAGGTGAACTAGACAAAAAATTATCACAGATATTTATGAAATAGTGGCCAGATCCTGTGGAAAGTCAATAATTTTTGTTCTAGTTTCACCTGTTTTGGAGATTGCAGTTATTTGAGGCTAGTGGGTCAGGCAAACAGTTTTATATTTTAATGTCAGTTGTGTCTCCTTGCTGGGTAGGTTTACCTTGCTGGGTAGGATCCTAGCAGTGGTGGTAGCGTCTGCAAAATGGTACCTACTTATATAAAATATAAGAAAGCCTATTTTAGAAAATTACCTTTACACATTTCTTCATGACAATTTTCTCATCAAAGAGACGTGCAAACTCTAATGTTCGGCAAGCATTTTTTGGGCCAACAACAGAGCAGATATAATGTTTGCATTTATTCACAAGATGTGGCAACATGTACTTCTTTGCTCCATACCACAGATCCCAGGCCATGTCAAATGAGCCTATTTCTGTGTTACCTGTGTAGATGTACCTGTAAAAAAATAGTTGTTAGAGTCATCAAAGTAGCTTAGTGGTTGTTTACCTACATGAAAGGTATGTGTTTTAATGATGGAGTTTTATGGTAAATATCCATTTTAGTCCTCAGTGGACTTTAGTAATAGGCAAGTAGAAAAATAAATAGATTTGGTCTATCACCATAGAGGCACACTATCTAGTCATAATGTGAGCTTAAATTTTCCTTTATGGTGACAGTTCCAACTCAAATCTTTTGACCCATATCTTGTGTCCGGTGCTCAAAACTTTTTACTCATGTTTAGGTACCTACTTGAGTGATGACATAAGTTATGAGCAGACAGTGTCAAGTTCCGACGGTCTAAAGCTGCTACTAAACGGGCTACACTTTTCTGCAATATGTGGCTGCAATACAATTGCCGGCAACATTGCTCGCAATACCAGCCAGACTATGCAAGATTGAAGTAATGGCCCGGCAATAATTGCCAAACATTTTAGGTGTGGCCAGTATGGCCGGTATGGCCAGGCGATCGCTGACCGATCGATTTAACTGCAATATTGCCCAGCCAGTTCTATTGTTGTTTCAGTCGCTCCCTATTGTAATGGCAGAGTGCATCTTTTTCTACCGACATGAAGTTTGTTATGTATGTGTGCTTTGACTAATTGCTGTTCTGTACTTTGTTGTTTGTTTTTGAACGCAACACATGGTCCGGCCATAGATTGCTCGGACATCAGTGTTCGAGCAATATTTTTGTACCGGCGGGCAATTAGTTGCCAATAGTGCAGCCACTTATTGCAGAAAAGTATAGCCCGTTAAGAAGCACCTTTACGGCCTTACGGATAATGCCATGCATTGACGAAAGTTGATACCGTTATTGCTTCACATACCTAGGTATCACATCGCCCACAGAACAATAGCTACTCTTACGAGATATCGTCACCGAAACTAAGTACATATGTAGGTATATATGGGGCTGACGTAAAATACGATAGGTAATCGTAAGTTTTCTGTTCATAAAGAGATGGTAATTAGGTACTTACTGTAGCAGAGCTTTGAAGGCCTCTGGATGAACGTCAGGAATTTGAACTATCGGGTCGTTGTTCTCCGTTAACCCTCCGTAGAACATCGCCTCGAAGACAGGAGACGACATGGCTAAGACTAACTTGTGTGCGGGAACCGCCGTCTGCGTGGTCTCTGAGCCCACCATGAAGGTGCAATCTGCCCATTGCCCCGACGTCAGTAGATAAGCACATTTCTGCTCCATCTTTTCACACTCCAGCTGCCAGGGGGCTCCTGCTGCCGCCATCGATAAATTTCGAAAAATATTGATGGAATCAAAGCGAAGAGAAGAGAATCACTCGGAGAAAGACCAAAGAGTTATGTATGAATCACGTGCAAAGTGCAAAGAAAATAGGTATCACACAGCGTGCACAGTCAACGACAACAAAATAAATCCGTTTGACTTGACGAAACTAACTAGGTGTGTTACGCTCGTGTGACGTTATTTCACTACATAGTTATTTAAACGGTTTATGGATTTCCGTTAAAATAACGTGAAGACGCAATTACTAGTATCTATGGGTCATTCTTCGGAAAGACATTTTTTGGTTGACTTTCGTGGCACATTTTTTTTTGTTGAAATAGCACATATTGATGAAATATTCTGAATAAAGATTTAATTTAAAATTTATCGGTAGTGGAGGGAACTTAATTGACTCAATGGTTACGAAGTAATTCAATTTTAAAAATATGGTATCCACGGAAATCAGTATTCATATCACCGAAATCAAATATATAAAATTATTGAACATTTATACGTTGAAACATACATTTTGTGTGAATTAGCATATTCAAATCAATGTAAGAAGGATATTCGGGTTGGTTTATTAATAAAATAATGTTTTTTCAGTAGGAAGTAGATGGAAAATTTCTTAAAATTAAGGAGTAATTATTTTATGTTTGCAGTTTTTTTTAAGAAAGTATAACAAACTTTTACACACTCTTAAGTCAATACAGTAAACATTATTTTTTTATATTTTTTTGTGTTTAATATTAATTATTAGAGGAAAATCTGCTTCTCTCTAGCAGTTCGTTGTTGACGAAGATCTAATTCACTAACTGATTGTATCTTCCCTTCTTTCTTCTTTCGATAATACCGCTGCCTATCTTTTTCTTTCTGCACGGAATAATAGGGTTTAATGTATAAAATTGCCTTTTTATTGTAATAGGTACTTCGAATTGACATAGAACCTTCATGGTTTGAGATTTTTGAGCGAAACTCTTTTTACATGATACCTATGAGGTTCTTCTTTTAAAAAATGTGCAACATTCGATTATCGACTTCCAGTTGTATTTTTTTTAGCTTAGACAAGAAAAACGAATACTTCGAAAATTCGAGTGATTTTTGAATACGAGTTCCGACGCGGAACTAACGCGGCAGAAACAGCTCGCAATAACAATGTTGCGTTTGGAGAGGTTACTGCTAATGAACGCATCGTGCGATTTTGGTTTGAACGCATTCGTGATGGAACGTTTGATTTGATGAACGAACCACGTGAAAGACCGCCCACACAGGTGAATAAAAATGAATTGAAAGAAATGGTTGAGCTAATCCGAGCCAAACTACCCAGGAATTAGCGGCATGGTTTAACGTTAACTTACCAACAATATTGACTCATTTGCGTCAAATCAATAAAATAAAAATTATAAACGGGTGCCTCATGATTTGACTGATTTGCAGAAAGAAACGCGTGTTGAAACTTGTTTTGCCTTGTTGAATCGATACAGAAATGAAGAAATATTGGATCGAATTGTGACATGTGATGAAAAGTGGATTCTTTACGATAACCGTTCGCGAAAAATGCAATGGGACCCCAGGGTCAAACGCCGCAATAGTGTTCTAAAGCAAAGCTTACCAATAAAAAGGTAATGGGTAACTATTTGGTGGTCTCAGCATGGTGTTATTCACTATAGCTTTCTCCGATCTGGTCAAGCAATAACGGCAGATGTCTAATGTGCCAAACTCCGAACAATGATAGCAAAACTAGCAGTGAAACAGCCCTGACTCATGAATCGATCTTCATCATTATGGCTCCATGATAGCGCGAGACCTCACACAGCACGTGAAACGGCTTTAACTCTACAATAACTGAAATTAGAAACCATTCGTCAACCTCCGTATTCGCCAGACCTCGCTCCAACGGACTACCATTTTTTTCCTGATTTGGACAAATTTCTACATGATAAAAAATTTTCTTCTCAGGAGGCAGTACAAAATGCTTTCACACAGTTTGTCGAATCTAGATCACTAGAGTTCTATCGCAAAGGCATAAATGACCTTCCTATTAGATGGCAGCAGTGTATAGATAATAATGGTAATTGTTTTGATTAAATAAAAATGTTACATCAAAAAAAATAATTAAAATTTCATACTTGAACCCCTAATATTTCTCTAGATTAAGCTTGATTCGGGCTCTCTTCCGTCTTTCAGCCAATATTTTTGCAACTAAGCGATTATCTCGTGAGTAGACCAAATTCCCAGCGCACTCACTGAAAAAACATTATTAAAATTAACTATATAAAAATGTTAATCGACCTGCAGATTAGGTTTTCGTTGTTTTAAATGACATTTCGTGTACTTTTTGTCCACGGAAAACACGAAAATCAAGACCACGAAAATCAAAAATATGTACAAAATCGTACATTATTTCCTAAATTGCTGGTATATATTACTTTGGTATCTGCAGTCGAAATTAGGAACCTAAAAGGCATCTGTTATTACAATCATTAAAACAATAGGATTAGTATGAACGAATTTAAATTCTACATGGTAATCAACACTTGCGGTATACCAAGCCACGGAAAGTGATTACTTACCTTAATAACAGATGGACGCGGAGACATAGAGATGTGTTGTCCTCACCACTGATGGAGCGCCACTGATAGTTTGTCTCGGTCTAACAACTATTCACGCCATTACTAAAGTACAGTTTATATGAACAAATTAGTGCGCGCCAGGGGTATCAACGCCAAACGTCGGACGCAAAGTTATCTAGTTGTAACTTATCAACTAAAACTTATTTTTGCAAAGTAATAGTGTCAGTTAAGCTAGTAACTATCTGTTCATTTGTGAACCTGTGTGAAATAGTGCTATTATTAATAGGAGATAATATAAAAAATTATTAACACTCGAACATGAGGTCCGGACGCACCACGAAAGTCAATATTTCCAAGGTTTTTATTTATTTTTTCTTATTTAGAATAAGAAAATTAAAAAACTAAAAAAGGCCTCCCCCATTACTTTTGTCTAACCTAACACCTAAAAAAACATCAAAGGGCTAGGGATACTTTTTGTATTTTTTTTCGAGCCGGACACGTATTTTTGAGCCTTGTGAGAATTACCCCTATTTGTCTCAACGATCGTGACATTGAGTGCGAATAGTGAATACCTACGCGAGCTGCGTTAAGTATATCACATTTCTTCATTAATTTCTATGTATAATAAAAAAAATATATCTATGTACATAACGTATTAAATATATGAGTTATCTAGTACCCATAACACAAGCTTTGAGTAGCTTACTTTGGGGCTAGAGGGAGCTGTGTGGATTGTCCAGCTTTATTATCATTAATATTTTTATTGTTGTTGATTCGTCTGGCGATTTAGACTGCTATGTAGTTATTGTTGATTGAAAAGTAAATTCTTCATTCAGCGAAATGATACCTTAATAGACACCTCACACGGTGTATATTTCTACCCGTTATACAGAGATAGGGCGTTTAAAATTTGTGGGTAGTTGGTGGTTGGGTTAGAATTTGGCGTGAGAGGCTTATTTTCTGTCTTATCATCTTATCTTTTTCAAGCTATGGTGTCCGAAACCTAGAAAAAGTATGAAGGGAAGTTTTTTCACAACGACTTGCTCGAAATAAACTTCCTTCGTTCCTTAGCGGTTTTTTAACGTTAGCTGAACGTCAATATTCACGTTTTAACAACATCTGTTGTGAAATTCCCCAACGTCCTAGTTATTAACGATTTTTAACGATAGATAGTTATTTAACGGTTATCGTTGGCCATTAAATAGTTTCGTGAAGTGAATGGAAATTCTGACGACACACTCCTAGTTGAAACAATCAAGCAAGCTGGGACTTCCCCCTCTCCCCTGCTGATAATGGTTGATTCACACTTCACCGATTATGTATGTAGTAGTAGGTACCTACATATTAACTAAATTATGCGACTGTGGGTGTCCAAACGGGTTCGTTTACTTCTTTATGAGATTGTTTATTGAGTCGTCATCTAGCTCCTTACATGCTAAGCTTGTGAGAAAAGAGTAGTTTATCGAATAGAGGGCATCTCTTTCTATACGATGCAAACTGAGCGATATTAGCCTCCGGAGACTAAGCGGAGATTTTATTGAATAACCGGAGATTCTCCGGTGATTCACCGGTTATTCTAGATACATTAAATCAGTAAAATACGGAGAAAAAAACAACACTGTGAAATATGAATTAACTTGATTTAAAAAATAAACGAATAGAAAATACCTAACCCATAGATATAAATCGTAACCTACATAACACGTTAAGTACACCAAAAAATTTTATTTTCTGACTATTTTACTGCCTTCTTTCGCCATTTGCAGACAAGGATAGAAATATACGAAACATTAGTGTATCAAAAGAGAGCAATAGTTTTGTAGCGAGTCGAGTCGTTCTTCAACTCACACCCTCACACCATCAATCTTCTCCCAACTGGTGAGAGTTGATAAATCGTAAAAGGATATTATTTTCATTCTACAACTCGCACCACCCTTTGTTTCCATTTATTTATACGTCGAGCACAATCATCGAAAAAACGAACTTTTTCAGGTTCCAATACAGATTACAGTTTTGTGTGTGTAAATTTTAAATTCTATGTGAAACCTTTCTATCATTTGTACCTACCTATTCATTTCACATTATTTTACGATATGCACTCAACACAAAAAACATTGAAATCATAGTAATAATCGAAGGTACCTACCAGTTGGGACAAGATTAACTGCGCTCATAGAGATGAACTATATAGTAACACTATAATCCAGCATGCGGCTTCGCTCTGTATAATACAGCCTTCATTTTTGCTTTATTCAGCAAGCTAGAGTTATTTTTATCTTTCCTGTGCGGAGTCATTTACTGGTTACCTTCAAAATATCATTGGTTACCTTCTTAATTATATCCGCATTTACCTAAATAAATATGTACTTTAAGGAGTGCTTATTAGGGTTTTGAAGATCGAAGATCGGTTTCAAAACCCTTATGGTCTCGCTTTGTCTGTCCTTTTTTCCCTCCTTAATAACTCAAAAACTACTGCAGCTATCAACTTGAAATTTAAAATAATAATACATTTCGTGCGCCTGTACAGATTTTAAGAAAAATAATTGAAAATAAATGAAAAATGAAAATGAATATTTTCCATACAAATTGTGATGCCGAAATTTTAAAAGATACCTACAGAGTCATATGGGGTATCAAATGAAAGGTATCATTTTGTACATTTCAAAATATTTTTTGAAATTTTTGTAGGTTTCATACTTTTCAAAATATTTCGAAAAAAGTCGAAAAAATACCCATTCCCCCCCCCTATCTCCGAAGATTGCAGACCGATCCATGTAAAATGTATGAAGCGTTTATAGACATGGATCTATATTTTACAGGAAAAATATAGAGAAGTTTGAAAAAAGAACACTTTTTGAAAAATGGTCAAAAAGGGGGGGAATAATTTTCAAGAGGGGGAGCTACCTCACCGAGTGGGGTATCAAATGAAAGGTATCGGTTTGGACATTTCAAAACAGTTTTTCAAATTTTTTGAGGTTTCATATTTTTTGAAATATTTTGAAAAAAGTCGAAAAAATACCCATTCCCCCCCCCCCCCTATCTCCGAAGTTTGCCGAGCGATCCATTTAAAATGTATGAAGCGTTTGTAGATATGGATCTATATTTTACAGGAAAAATATAGAGAAGTCTGTAAAATGAATACTTTTTGAAAAATGGTCAAAAAGGAATAATTTTCAAAAGGGGGGCTACCCCACCGAGTGGGGTATCAAATGAAAGGTATCGGTTTGAACATTTCAAACCAGTTTTTTTAATTTCTGTAGCTTTCATACTTTTTGAAATATTTCGAAAAAAGTCGAAAAATTTACCTTAACCGAACCACCCATTTAACCGAAGCATGCAGAGAGATACATCTGAATTGCAGGTTGGTACCTACTATTCTTAGGTATTCGTTAAATTGCGAAGTCTCTAACCGGTACTTTTGGTACATATTTGTTGACAAACGTTCAAAACCCTCGGCGCGCGAGTTACACTCGCACTTGACGGATCTTGTTTGTTTTTGTGGTTTATTCCTCGCCTAGCCTCCACGCACACGTGTCTGTCTGTAGGATTATCTACTCAATGTGGGACACATACATATACAATAATGATGTATGAAGATGGTGTTGTAAATTTATTTATTTATTAAATAGGACTCCCAGCGAAAGGATCACATAACATTTTCCAAACTAAAACTAAGATTTGTCTTAAAATCTGTGTCCTCTTAAATTAGAGGGTGTCACAACATGGCAAAATATTACTCGACTAAACTTAACTAACGCTTTCTTAAAATAAATAAAAAATATTATAAAATTACAATGTACAGGGTAGTTTTTTGAGAAGGGCGGTGATGGCCAAGTCCGAAACCACCAGAGTTAGAGAAAAGTCGTGATAGGAGTCATGCCCTCGATTTATTAGAAAACAATAACAGCATATTTAGTTTTTTCCAATAATAGAACTGCCTGCCACAATGTTTCAGAGAAAGCTTAGGTAACACCTTACATAATGATAAAATGTTATTAATTATTATTAATGACAAGAATATTGACAAATAACCAAATTAATTCTTATTTTAAATTGACTAGCCTACTTTATTTCTTTAATTTGACGTAAATATGTAATATAACAAAGTAATACAGATAATTGCACGCCCATATAGGAAATGGGAATGAAATTACATTACTACACTATTATTTTACTGTACCTACCATCTATTTAACATGTAACTATGCAATAAATATACTTTTACATCTATTTTATCTACTCTAAGTTTAACTATCATTAGTGGCTGAGCATTCTCTACAGTTTGGAGATCAGTTTTCAGTTCTTCTTCCACTTCTTTTTTCATCACTTCAGTGGCTTCCAATGGTATATTCCCTGATACTCATTGACAGCCTAAGGCCCGATCCTTCTCCATTCTCTCAACGTGTAGAAGCAAGCGTAGACTAGAGTTTTTTGAACTCGACCATTGGTTCAGCGAACAGAGTTTCGACCTCCGGAATCCATCTTCTGGCCCAGCGAATCATGAGCTTATGCAAGTCCATTGCTGGACGGCGTCTGTCTTTAGCTGCATCCAGCATTTGTCAGCAGTCTCGTAGATCGTCAACCCACCTGGCCACAGAACGTCCTACACTACGTTGAGTCGCGGTCTCTTCTCAAAAACACGTTGATAACATGAACCATCTATATTTTATGATATTTATTTCTTAAAGCCAATCTCACAATAAGCCGGTTCAGCGTATTCACTCATGTCTCGACTAGCTTCACCATTATCAGAATTAACATAGCGCTGTATGTCGAAAACATTTACGTATTTTGATGATTCGTTGTTCGGTCTCATAGACTTCGGGAGCACTTCAGAGAAAGGACTTTCAGTTGGCAATATCTGAAAAAGGAATGAATAAAAAATACAGACACAGGATGCCTCACCCCCGGGGGCACCTGAAAATACCCAATATTCATGTTCCCCGATTTTTGTTGTTTTAGGGTTCTGATTTTTTTATGTTTTCACTGAATTTTCGAGCGGTTAGCACTGGTTTTTTTTTTGGGAATTTTAGGGGTTTTTTTTAATATGACCCCTTCGATCAGGTATTCCGCGGCCTCCCCCGTAGATACCGGCTAGGAGGGCACGGGGGCGACAGCACGGCTTGTTTCGCTCGCCGCTTTTTTCTTCATAGTCGCATCGCGGCTCGCTTTGTTTGCCGCAACGCTCCACCCCAAAAAAAAAGGTCAAAAAAAGGGCAAATTTCGGTTTATTAATAAAAAAGGGGGGTTCTGGAGAGCCAACGGGGGCAAATTTTTTTGCAAATGATTTGTCTATTTCAATATGACTGGGAAAAAAAATTCTTCAATCTCACTTCGATTAAGAGATCTCAAAGGGCCGGTGAAAAAGGGGGAAGGGAGGGGAGCCGAAACAAGGTTTAGCCATGATCACCACGCTTGGCAGGGGGATTGGTGAACACAGAAGGCTGCTGTCCTTCCTCTGCATGGTTCCCTTCGTGGGCTCTTTGTGCTAGGTTCCCTTCGTGGACACGTGCTGAGTTGAATATTGAGTAAAAATTGAGTATTGAGTATTGATGTTGATGAGATTCTTTCGTCGCGACCACCACGGCAGTGTACATACCTTTGGAGTGTCTGGGTTCCCAATTAATTGCTTCGGCGGAATTTGATTATATTCTGCTGTTTGGTTTGACAAGTTTCCATAGGTTGGCTTTTCACCTGAAAAGATTTAAAATCATTTAAAGTAAACAACTGGATTTCATTGCTACAAATTATAACTGGTGTTTACAATACAATTAAAACAGTTGAGCTAATCGCAGACATTTGCAAAAAGCTAGAGTTAGACCAACTGATTAAATCATAAATAAAGAAAAAATACATGATTTGGATGATTA
This sequence comes from Eupithecia subumbrata, assembly GCA_949316285.1. Taxonomy (NCBI): domain Eukaryota; kingdom Metazoa; phylum Arthropoda; class Insecta; order Lepidoptera; family Geometridae; genus Eupithecia; species Eupithecia subumbrata. The sequence continues at coordinate 11,614,999 of OX438645.1, read as the reverse complement.
GCATTTTGATCTTGATCAGTTGATAGCTCAAAATCAAAATGAAAAACTCTTTATTTCCATACATAAAATCAAAAATATCACTTTATTTCCGTGTCAGTGTTTAGTTTTATAATTTGACCTTTTCTAAGTGTACATTTATTTTATTTATGGAAATAAAGAGTGCTTGATTTGATTTGCAGTTAACTCAACTGTTTGAATCGTAAATAGATAGGTACCTACTAGTTCTAACTTATTTACATTCTTTGACTGATATATTTTTTGTGTTGAGTTATTCAATAGTCAGGTGATGGTCCAAAGTGAAATCGTGGCGGCTTCGGAGTTTTCTAACAATTTATTTTGTGTAAAATATAGGTACCTACCTATTTCCTCAACAGTAGTAAAACTCAGTTCTGCATACAATTCATTTGGCAGCTTTCGTAGGGATTTTGGCTGGGGCTTGGCGTACATTTCTTCTACGTTTCTTTCTTGGAACGGAACACTGTAAAAGGAAAAAGGTTAAGTTACGAAATGACATCACACTAAGGCGCTACCCTGGCCCTAAACAGCGCCACCACTTATTTTATCTTATTATTCTGTTAAACAAAAGAATTTTCAAAAATCGATTGGCCAGTTTGTGTATACTATCATAAGCTTTTTTAAAGCCTCTATAAATGTTTTAGTTTGTATAATGTAGGCAGAGATGCGAAGTTGCTCTTTTTGCCGCCATGGTGGCTAAAACGAGCAACTACGCATCTCTGCATATGTATACTAAATAAAACTTTTACAGAGGGATTAAAAAAAAGTTTATGATAGGATTCACAAACTAGCCAATCAATTTTTGAAAATTCCTTCGTTTAACAGTATAATAAGAAAAAATAGGTGTTGGCGCTGTTTTGGGTCGGGGTAGCGCCTTAACAACTACCATCTCCTCTGTTTTTGGGAATAAGAAGTAGCCATACATATTATGAATTGGACGAACTGCGCATGGATTCCTGACGAACCGCTTATTGGACGCAACGCGTTTTGGACGAAACGCTTGTTGGACGAAACGCGTTTTCGCGCCTATTTCATCCCGTTCTAGTTTTGGCGTGTCCTTCGGCCAAACATCTTCACCTACAAAGGCATACACTTTCGCAGAATATGTTTTTCTAAGCTTAGCCGTAATTATTATGATGGCTTATTGGACGAAACGCTTATTGGACGCAACGCGTTTTGGACGAAACGCTTGTTGGACGAAACGCGTTTTCGCGCCTATTTCATCCCGTTCTAGCTTTGGCGTGGCCTTAGGCCAAACATCTTCACCTACAAAGGCATACACTTTCGCAGAATATATTTTTCTAAGCTTAGCCGTAATTATTATGATGTACTTGGTATCCTACTCGTGAATATTCAGGGTTGAATTGGTTTTTTGAGAAGGGCGGTGATGGCCAAGTCTGAAACTACGAGAATTAGAGAAAAGTGAAAGGAGTCATGCCCTCAATTTATAAGAAAACAATAACTACATATTTAGTTTTTTTTTAAACCTTTGGAATTTTTTTTTGAACCACAATGATATTTCAAAAAAAACACCCTTTATTATTTCGACGACCTCGGTGGCGGAGCGGGCGAGAATCCGCCTGCGACGCAAGATGTTGCGGGTTCGATTCCCGCCTCGGAACAAATTTGTTTACGATCTGCAGAAATTTGTTCCGTTGGTCTGGGTGTAAAAAAAATATCTATCTATGTATATAATGTATTAAATATATCAGTTATCTTATCTAGTACCCATAACACAAGCTTTGAGTAGCTTACTTTGGGGCTAGATGGTGCTGTGTGGACTGTCCAGTATTATTTATTTATTAATAAACAAATTAACCAATGAATTTTGTTGGTGATAAGGATCAACCTTTGCAAAGAAATGTATTACTAAAAATAAAAGGAAAAAGCTATTTTTTACAAACTACTTTATACTTTTTCCTTCAAAAGTAAAAGATTAAAAAAAAACTAGACAGATCAGATGGATGCGGCAAGCTGAATGAAGACAGGGCGCTATGGCGCTCAATAGGGCCTACCCTATAACCAGCAACTACGTGGACTAAAATAGGCTATAAGAGACATAAACTAGATTAATAATAAAAATATAACTTGATAACTATTTAGAGATATATACTATAAGAGACTTAAACCATAAAACTCATGGACGGTAATAGGATCTCATAAAACACAGTTATCGTATAAACTTTATGAACTGAAATACTTTACAATACAATTTAGGAGATGATTTCACTTTAATTTCTTACAACGGAATTTACTTAAAGAACAGTTATGAAACTAACGAACTTCTTACAAGCACTAAATGAAAAATAGTAATGATATATCGACAAACAAAGTGGCAACGTTCGTCTAGCTCTGTGGTTTGCTGATAATGAAGTGTTTGTATCGTGGGGTCCGCATAGGCTTAAGAAGCTAATGAAATAAAGGTTTTGACTTACATGTAGGTCTCAGTATCGATTTCGTTCTGGCTGTTGACCGAGTGGTCCCATTGCGCAGGATGCGGCATTGGCCTTTCGGTATTCTCAAGGGTTTCGAAGTTAAATTCAGATTGTATCGCCTGAAATGCATCCTATCAGAGTCCATAAGAAAAGATGGGAAAAAAACAAATAAAACAAAGAAAATTACAAGTTACATTTAAGTATTCGCTGTGTGGTGCCGGCTTAGAATTTGCACCACCCCAACTCTTCCCGCGGGTGTCGTAAGAGGCGACCACCGTCCGACCACCATAATTCTACCACCGAACTGCGATCCTCAACCCGCATGCCTAGCGTGGGGATTATGGGTATTACCCTCGATGTGATAAAAGCCAGGGGGAGGCCTGCGTCCAGTAGTGGACCAATACAGGCTGTTGAGGTTGAGGATTCACGTACATAAGTAGCCCCGCGGCCGCTACTGCTACTTTTTGTACTTTTTTTTTAGTGAGAGAAATCAACCCCTCTAACTCTACCCGTGTAAGAATAAACGAAGGAATCATAGGAACGAAAGACAGTTTCTTTTGTGTATTTTTACACACCCACTACGATCATCATCTGCCAAGCGTGGTAATTAAGCAAATAAATACATTACTTTAATAATTAACTACTACTTACTTTAATTTACTAATTTTTAAGTAAGTAAGTATTAAAGTAATTATGGTAAAACCATCCAAATGATTTAGTGATCTCTCTCTAAATAAGTTTGCAACAGTCTGTAGAATCTACCGACTTTACTGTACTAAATAAAATACACGTGAAACAGGATATCTACAGCGTAGATAGATGGATGGGATAGAGTCACGTCAAACAGTTGATTTATCTACCGTGTAGATAGATCAACTATTTTATGTGTATTTTAGAAATACGAATTTATGAACTGACATTTTTGTACTGATCAACTCTAAAATTGTTTAAATATATTATTTTAATTAGCGTTTAAGATACCTATGTAACAAAGTTAAATTTATTATTTAAAGAAAATTACAGTCAAATAATAGAAACAAATTAAAACTAGTATATAATTGAAACTAATGTTATTGTGAAAAGTGCATGACAAAGGCAAAAAAAAAAAATAATCCACTCTGGACATGTCTCCCCAAAAAAGGGAGATTTTGCCATTATAACAACGCTTGGCTTGAAAGCAAGTGATCCAAATCAATAAATGATATCAGAAGGTCTGGTCGAAGCGATGCGTGACCCGAGGGCTAGTATAAGTATCTGGTCCAGCGCATCAGCACTGTCATACAGCATGACAACAGGCCAAAGCCAAGTTTTTAAATAATTCTACCTATCAATAACAAAAAGCATTTTAAAAAGAGTTGAATATTATTGTTAACACTTTTTAAAATATTTTTTGTCAAAGGTGATGATGGTTAGAGGTCAGCTATACTACTCACTTTCTCCCGCCCTTGCCTGCGTTTGTAAAGGCCCACCATCAGCCAGACCACAGCTACGACCACGATCACTGCAACCACGATTGTGGCCACAAGTATCAAGGTGCGTTTTCCATCAGAAGCTGAAATAAACCACAAAAATAATAACCAAAATAACGCATAGGTACTTGTCGTTTACTTTCATATACAGGGTTATATGCTACGGGTACACCTGCGTTAGCGTTGACGTCAGTGTTAATGGCCATTAACGCGTTAATTAACGCGCTACAAATGCACCTTGGCTACATTTACGTAACAACGCCGTCAAGAGGTAATTCCTAGTGAAGTAACGCGTTAACTGCACCAAAATGGTTTTTGTATTTGTTTGGTAAGTATATTTTTCTTTCCTATTTGTTGAGAGGGTAGTATCACATTAGGGAATTTATTTTCTTTTTCAATTTTTCGTAGGTCACACGGAAATGATAAAGACTGAACGATACGCCGTCATGTATTCCATCTGCCGAGCGATTCTTGTGATTGAAATCTTGGATTCCATAAGGATGGTTCCATTTGGAGTAATTCCGGAACGCCTATTTATTGGATCATTCAATTGCCACCATAATGCAGTCCGCAAAACAACATGCACAACACATTCTTTCTCTACGTATGCGGCCCGCGGAATGAGACGGCGTTAATGTAGCCAACATCGCCTAGTGCGCTAAACTTCCCGCTAAAACCCTTTGAAAAAACCGACACCTGAGCTATCCCTTAGAGCCTAATGCCATTAGTAGTGCCGTTAATAAATGGACACGCTAAAACCTTGGCCACATCTGCGTAACGCCCTAATTAACGCGATAATTAACGCGTTAGGATGCAGGTGCCGTAGCATTATTGGTAATTCGCTGACACTGCGTGAATTGAAGGTTCTGCCCATCATCACGAACGCGTTGGTGAAGATGTCAGGTCTTGTAAGATATATCACAGGAAACGCGCTCTACTGTTATTTGCATTCTTTGTCACGAGTTAACAGATGATTCAGGTAAACTAGGAGATAGAATTATATCTCAAGAAAGAACATATACCTTATCGCAAAGATTTAGATCTTAGGAAAACTGTGGCATTGTCTTTCTTGTCCGCGTAAAATTCAGAAATTTATTGCACACCACATTCTAAATTGGAAAAAAAAACTTGATTCATTAACATTAGGATAAAACAATATTTAGTTACAATTCCGCGCAAAACCTTCTCTCATAAGATCCAACAAAATGCGATTCGCGTGTAACGCCCGCCCTCCCACAAATTGCTCCCACTTGCAATCAGAGAAGGTAAACAACAGACTTTTTTCCGCGGAATTTTTACTAAATATTGTTTTATCCTAATATTATACAAAGGATTTCCGCAAAGTAACGACTGTATCTTATTTAACTTGGTTCATTGTTTACTCAATAGTATAAACCGAGTTTTGAGTGAATCGAATCAAGGAATAATAATTTCTCATAGACGCTTCACCACCTTTTTTAACCCGCTCACAAGTTAATTTTTGCTTATGCTTTAGCTTGTGTGTTATTCTAGAACCTAAACTGTATATACATATATATTACACACCAAATTTCATCTAAATCGGTTAAGTATTTACGGAGATACGGGGGAACAAACATTCACACAAACTTTCGCATTGTAAATTATAAGTAGACTACATTCTTACCTTGGCAGTGTGTGCCGTTGCCTGTGTATCCCGTGAGACATGTACATTCGTAACTACCGGGCGTGTTAGTGCAGTTTGCATCAGGACTACAGGGCCAAAGGCTACGGATCGCATTGCATTCGTCCACATCTGTAAAAAAAATCATATTTCTTATCTATTGCATACACATAATTATGTGTACATTATTACATAATTTTTGCTTAAGTGTATGAACCCTAGTGTGTGGTGCCGGCTTAGAATTTGCACCACTTAATTCCGCGGGTGTCGTAAGAGGCGACTAAGGGATATCCACCGGGGGCGGGCAGCAGCGCCCCCTGCAGAACAATTCTATCACCGAACTGCGATCCCCAACCCGCATGCCCAGTGTGGGGATTATGGTCATTACCCCCATGAGGTAAAAGCCTACAAGGCGCTTATCAGGGGGAGGCCTGCGTCCAGCAGTGGACCAATACAGGCTGTTGAGGTGAAGAGGTTGAGGTACATGAACCTTGTAAGGGCGCAGCAATTTGTTTATAAATTATACATAATAATGAATAGTGATGTCTGGAGAGAGTGGGGGGAGGCCTTTGCCCGGCAGTGGGATGAACTTGGCTGATAAAAAAAAAAAAAAAAAAAAATGAATAGTATTTACTTAGTAAATTTAAAGCTAGAAACATAGTAGTCGGAAAATATAGGCAATGTCAGGCACAATAATCAAAACCATTTTAATAATAACTCGGTAGATGTCAATTATTTACGAAGGCAGCCAAATAGTTATATTAGATTTATCATTAATAAATTCTTCAAATTGATAATACTTACTACCTATTGAAAAAATAAACGTAAACCTCTCGGTTTCCGTTTATTTTTTCAATTCACCTTAACGTACACTTATTTTTCACCCCCGACGAATTTCATCTCTTTTTGCGTCAGGGGGGTTAAAAATAAGTGTACTTTAAGGTGAATTTTCCCGGTTTACGTTTAACGTGTCTGTCTGTGTATCTGTGTATCAGTTTATCTGTCTGTGGTATCGTAGCTCCCAAACAGATGAACCAATTTTCGTTTCGTTTTTTTGTGTCGTAGATAATTTTATCCCGAGTGTTCTTAGCCATATTTCAGGAAAATATGACAGGTTTTTAAAATTTTCAATTTTGTTCTTGTTGAACATGAATTAAAAACGGCTAGGTAACTATTACAAAATTTTCGAATAAATTTTTAAGACCGAGATTATGTATAATAATAAGTACTAACGTTATATGGGTCTAGATTTAGATTTTTTTTTAAATATAAAAATTCAACATAAGCGGTTTGCAATGAGGTCTTATCTTAAAAAAATACTAAATACAAAAACGCTCTAGAGAGGGCTTTACTAACATGGAGCTCAAAAATTGGAACCCTGCTATTTCCATAGATCTAAGATTAAGAAGTGTACGTTTCCACAGATTTAAAGGTTTTTGGTATCTGAAGGTACCTCTGGCATAGATAATATACAAGACCTAGTTAGTGATGGGATGGCATCGCTGTCGATTATTTTATTTATTTTGTCAAAGAATAAAAATAAATGTCTTCTGCACAAGTGTGTGCGTAAATAAAAGTGATTGTTTTAAAATATAAACCAAATCCCACTTCACATTCCCATGAATTTACATTTTTTTTTAATTTCCGGGATAAATAGTTGTAACCCTAGAATTCACGAAGAAATCAGTAAACTTACTTACTTGACGACCTCCGTGGCGCAACGGGCGAAGGTCCGCCTGCGATGCAGGAGGTTGCGGGTTCGATCCCCGCCTCGGAACAAATTTGTGTACGATCTGCAGAAATTTGTTCCGTTGGTCTGGGTGTTTTCTATGTATAATAAAAATATTTATCTATGTAATGTATTGTATTAAGTATATCAGTTATCTAGTACCCATAACACAAGCTCTGCTTAGCTTGGGGCTAGATAATGCTGTGTGAATTGTCCAGCATTATTTATTTATTTATTTACATGTGGAAAAAACGTAAATTCAGCCGATCCTCCTTCTTTTCCTGAAGTCGGTTATGATTATAAATTACCTACCTGAGCACACGTGGGCGTCGCCGGTGAAGCCCTGACGACATGTGCACCTGTAGCCAGGCGCCTTGTTGTAGCACTCCGCATGATCAGGGCATGGATTAGACAGGCATTCATTTACATCTGTAATTGAAGCAAAATTTTAGAAAAGACACGGATGTCACGCTCGGACCGGCTCCCGTCGCTGTCTGCTGACAATGAATCAGCGTACCTATGCCTGGTGTTGCCACATACCTTCAACTTTTGACTTCGATCGTGTTTTTGTTATCAATGAAGATTATAATAATTGATCACAAAAAAATAAATGGATTTTCTTTCTTTCTTTCTTTTTTCTTATCACACCCTAAGAGCCTTATCACACTAGCGGTTTGCGAGCGGCTGCGGGGCGGAGCAGGCGCGCAGCGAATACGTTACGGGGGCGCAACGAACACGCCGCGGATGCGCAGCGAATTCGTTGTGGACGCGCAACGATATCGCCGTGAATAGCAGCGTAGACGGTGTGGTGTGATAAGGCTATTAGGGCCTTTTTTAACACCCGTTTTTTTCACCGTGACAATCTACGGTTAATTCGCCGTGTGAAGGCACGGTTGTCAGTGTTGTATTGATCAATACGGAAGCATGTTGACACAGTGACAAAAAACGTATGAACAAAGTTCCTTAGGCTGTGCGTGGCGGTCGCGGTGTAGAATTCGATCCTTCCAACAGCCGGTGGATGTCCTTAAAATCAACTCTGAGTCCCTTCAAGACGAGAGTGACTATTCTCTGTACCACGATGGCCTAGAAGACACCTATGTGTCTTCTAGTCTAGACCATCGGTCACTTACCATCAGGAGAGATTGTAGTCAAACGAATTTTTATATGAGAAGGTTCATATTTAGTTTTACCTTACCTACTTATTTGTATTTTAGGTGTAATTTGTTAGTTTTTATATTTTATTCCTTTTTTAAATGTATTTCTTTATTCAAGCTGTTGTTTGTGCACTTTGTGCAAATGTTGTGCAAGCCTGTTATGAACACACATTCTATAGTATTATGAACACATATTCTATAGTATCTTTGCACTCTGTTAATATAAAAATGTTTTACTTTGTGTTTTGCTGGCATTGCTGTAATTAAATCACATCACACTAATATTATAAATGCGAAAGTTTGGATAAATAAATAATAAATAAATAAATAAATGTTTATTTCCTCTCACAAAGGTATCTTATATATATAAAGCTTACATATTTATAAATCAGGCTTAGGCTAGGTCGTGTTAAAGCTATTGGTGGGAGAGTAAAAACAGATTCCTAATATGCTTATCTACCTGTGTTGTGAGAGACTGGTGCCTGTTAAAGGTTTATGAAAAACCTGTAGCACAGGTCACCAGTGTTACTCATTCCGTGGGAGGTAAACATAAGTAAATTACTCAAGGTATGTAAAGTAGCAAGGTGAGTTACATAGTAAGTAGGCTTAACATAGTAGTCATCTAATAAAAATACATGAAACCTCTACAAAATCAAAACAATAAAGGTAAGGCTATAATAATACATAATACGAAAGGTATCTGATAACGTCCAGCATTGGAGCTGCTCTCCAGAGGCACCAGTCTCATCGGAGTCTGGGCAACCGGAGAACAGTGTGTGAGTGCGTGTGTGTTTGTGTGTGTGTGTTTGAGGGTGTGTGTATGTACTAGTGCGTGGGTAGGCGTGTGCTGGTTCTCCCGAGGCACCAGTCTCATGAGAGTCTGGGCAACCGGAGAACAGTGCGTGAGTGCGTGTGTGTTTGTGTGTGTGTGTGTGAGGGTGTGTGTGTGTACTAGTGCGTGGGTAGGCGTGTGCTGGTTCTCCCGAGGCACCAGTCTCATGAGAGTCTGGGCAACCGGAGAACAGTGTGTGAGTGCGTGTGTGTGTGGGTGGGTGCGTGCTTGCTCTCCTAAGGCACCAGTCTCATGAGAGTCCGGGCAATAGGGGTTCAGCGTGTGTATGTATAACGTGTGTGTGTACGCGGAAGTTAATAAAATATATAAAATATTATTTACTTAAGTTGTAATCTTTGTTAAACAATGTTCATAATTGGTAGACTAAGTAATGAACATGAGCTAGGCGGGGGGGGGGTTAATAACTGTTCAGTTTTATCATATGAGAGGGTCTTGAGCCACTCAGAGACCACTTTCTTGCATTTATATCTGGGCAGTGTGTAGATTGATAGCTCTTTATTCACAAGGTTATAGATGTAAGGGCCGAGGAAAGTGAAGAAGTTATTCGAGCGTTTTGTTCTGAAGGATTTGGTGCGACAGACCTTTCCCTTTCTTCTCTTGCCACTCGTGGTATTCGGGTTAAAGGTTAGTTGGGAGTGTTGGAGTAGAATGGTTTCCTGTAGCATTAGTTGCCTAACGGTTAGGACTCCCCAAGTGCTATAGAGATCTGTCGTTGAGAATCGGAACGGCAAACCTGCGCTTACCTTCAATATGGCTCTTTGGGCTCTTTCTAGTTCTAGTAGGTATGTCTTTGCTGAACCACCCCATGTTGTAATGCAGTAACCAATGACGGATTGAGCAAGTGCCTTGTAGACCATAAGAATGGTCTTGCGATCTGCGACATATTTTAATCCCCTGAAGATATATATCATTTTGCGCAACCTATTGGCATGGGTTTTTATATGTGCATTAAAAGTAAGAGTTTGGTCAATGGTAACACCGAGGTATTTTGCGTGATCAGTTCGTTTCAGGGTAGGGCACGAGCAGTTGCCATCTGTAACCGATGTGCAGTTGTGGATGGTAATATTCAGAGATGATGGCGGGAGGTGATCAGATCTTAGTGCGAACGCCATGTAGTTTGTTTTGCTAACATTAAGGGTTAGAATATTGTCTCTGAGCCATGAACTTACCTTATTCACACCAGTTTGAGCCTGGCGAAAGACTTCATCCCAGGAATCACCGCTGAAGAAAAGTGCAGTGTCATCGGCAAACGTCAGTATTTTGCCATTATGTAGTTGTGTATTGCAGAGCTCATTAATGTACAGAAGAAATAGTGATGGACCTAATACACTACCCTGGGGAACTCCACAAATGATCGGCTCTATATCGGATGGATGTATAGATGGCTGGTTGGATGTTTGTTACCTCTTCACGCCAAAACTACTGAACGGATCGGGCTGAAATTTTGCATACCTACAGGTAATTCTAATCCTGGAATAAAACATAGGCTACTTTTTATCCCATAAATCAGTTCCCATGGGATAGAAATCATCTTTAAACGTTTATAGAAATAACGCGTGCGAAGCCGCGGGCATAAACTAGTACATAATTGGAGGTTAAGCAAACTTACCTTAAGCACAGATATTATAATACTATATAAAGTGAAGTTTGACTTTAATTACACTAGTCGCTGCATCCAAAGACATTTGTCAGCGTCGTATTAAGCGCCTACATTATACATATATATTAGGTCCTTACATATGAAATTGGCGTTTTGTATGGGAGGAACAAAAAGTCGAATATTTTTTAATATAATATATTTAATTAATCAAAGTATGAACCATTATTTTCTATGCACTTTTGCCATCTTATAGGTAGTTCATTGATCCCTTTACTAAAAAAACCAGTCGGACGGGAATCAATAAAATCTTTGAAGGCGATTTGGACTGCCCCATCGGAGTTGAATTTTTTCCCTTGCAAGAAGTTATCCAAATTTCGAAAAAAATGGTAATCTGTTGGAGCAAGGTCCGGGGAGTACGGAGGATGTCTTAGACTGAGAATGTAACGCAGCAGTCGACGCGCGTTTGCCGGTTTGCTTCAGTCAATTCGTGAGGTACCCACCTTTCAAGCTTTTTAATCTTCCCAATTTGCTTCAAGTGAATTAAAACAGTTTTATCACTAACACCGCAGCCTGCAGCTAACTCGGACGTGGTTTGCGATGGATCCGCTTCCACAATAGCCTTCAACTCTTCATTATCAACTTGAGTCTCAGGCCGTCCACGGGGCTTGTTCTGCAAGTCGAAATTTCCAGAACGAAAACGTTGGAACCAAAAACGAACTGTGTTTTCTTTTGCAACACGACCGCCATACACATCATTCACCCTTCGAGTTGTTTCCGCAGCACTAGTGCCACGGCGGAACTCGTACTCGTAAATAATGCGATATTTTAAGTTTTCCATTTTGTAAAATGAGTGACGCAAACAGAAAAAAACAGAAGAAAAAAAACAAATGAATGACGATCATCGAAGCACAAATACACGAGTCTATAGCTGTACAAATTTGAATTTGGAATTCCTTACCAAAGAGGAGAAATTTGTGATTAAAGTGGCCGGTACGAAAAACGCCAATTTCATATGTAAGGACCTAATACATAAAGGTTTATTGACAAAAAACCTACCAGAGGAAGGGCAGCATCCTTCTATGTATTTTTAACACCTACAATGCGAGCAACAATCCGGCTGCTGAGCGTAGTGATTATAAGCAAAACCCCTACTCGTATGTGTTGTGTGCTGATGAGATGAGAAAGCTGCACACATTCTTATTAGCTAGTTTACCTTGACAGTATGCGCCGTTGCCTGTGTATCCCTTGCGACATGTACATTCGTAGCTACCGGGCGTGTTAGTGCAGTTTGCATCAGGACTACAGGGCCATGAGCCATGGCTCGCAATGCATTCGTCCACGTCTGTAAAAATTTCATAATACTTATTGAAAGAAAATTAACAAAAACAAATTTCAAAATCTTCCTTGTGCAGATATACCTTTCACTTGTAAACAAAAAGGTATAACTAACTTTTTAAAACGCAAGTATATGGGTCAACATATTTTGGATATAACGTTAATATAATAAATGCGAAAATTTTGATGTTTAGATAGATATTTATGGATGGATGTTTGTTACCTCTTGACGCGAAAATAACTGAACGAATCGGGCTGAAAATGCATTCATGTAGCTCCAAGTCGGAATCAAACAAAACAAGCTTTTTATCACATACCTAAATCAGTTCCCATAGGATAGGTAAAAAATTTAATTTATTATGAATGATTTTTAGTTTTTTTTAAATGAACTTAGAATTTGTTGCGTCACAATTTATAACATTTACACAAACTTTTGACGTTGAATGTTCAAAACTTTTTTCATGAAGTGAATTGTATCAAGTAATTATTTATTTAGAATGTAGAATATATCAAGTACCTACTTAATTATTTATTTATTTTGAAAACATTTTTTTTTTTAATACAACAAAGATATTTTGTGACAGGTACATACAACCAACAAAAAAGATATGACGATTTAACATTTTCAAACATACTATATAAAATCATATCTCAGCAACTGTGACACTAGGCCATGTAGACCAAATGTGTAGTGCCAATAGTAGCCCATGATTTCCCCAACCCCCCATAATATGTCAGTACCAATACCAAACATCCTGTATTATTCTAGTCTGTTATTCATTCTCATAACCACCCACAGCAGTTATCATTATCACTGTTATCAGTCAAATGTTATTCAGGGCTAAAGATTAGTAAAATACCTAGGCTAAAGAATAGGGAATTTAGTAAAATATAACCTGGGATTCGTAATGCAGAAATGATTATCTGAATAATAACATAATATATTGGATTCCTCGCTATCTTTAATGACATGGACAAATAATTAATCAAAGATCCTTACCTACGCGCACATAGATTATTATTTTAATAGATGAGTTATAAAGAATGCCCTTATAGTACACGTAGCAGGTCCATTCACCGTTCATATCTTGAGAAGCGGTAATCTGAAATAAATAAAATTTATATACCACCGTATCTTTGCTATGCAGTGCAACAGTGTGGATTGAAAATAAATAAATCTAAATGTCGTGATGACGTACCAAAATGTAGAAAGTAGAGTACATATTCCAAAAAGTCGTTAACTTATCTTAATTCTGCATTTAATAATGTTTTTCTAATTTTTTTGGGTTCTGTAGAGCCCCCTATAGTTTTGTCATTTTCCTACGTATGTCCGTCTGTCCGTCCGCAGCTTAGCTCGGAGACTATAAGTTAGTACTAAAAAGCTGTAATTTGGCATATATAGAATTTGAAGAAGGTGACCATGTACGACGACCGGTCCCGGATCAATGAGGCCATTGATCATGCATGACTTTGGTTTTTCCAAATTCATACCAAGTCCGATGCCTCGTGAGGCCGAGGCTAGGCCGTCTAGCATCTGGTTCAGCTCCTCTAGCGACTCCGCAATTATGACTATGTCATCGGCGAATGATAGGTGTGAAATGCAATCGCCGTTAATGATAATGCCCTTATATTTCCAGTCCAGCGTCGTAAACATATCTTTCAACGCGCTCGTGAACAGTTTCGGGATATCACATCCCCCTATCTCAATCCTCTACGCAGTTGGATGGGTTTAGACTACTGGCCCTGTACTTGGACACTCGTGGTGGAGGCCTCGTAGATAGGTACATCTCAACACCTCGACCGAACCATATTGTACTTGGCATCGCTGTATGGATTTCAAAACTGCCCAGGTTCGGAGTCAAAGGCCTTTTCATAGTCCACAAAGGCCAGACATAGAGGCTGATTATACTCTTCGAACTTCTGTATAATCCGCCTTACTGTGGTCTATGGTGCCATATCCTCCGCTGAACCCGGCTTGTTCCGGTGACTGGAACTCGTCGAGTCTCCTGGCGAGACGACTCGTGAACACTCGTGAGAAGAGCTTATACACGTGGATCATGAGTGTGATGGGTCTCTAGTTTTTTAGGAGGATAGGTTTGTGCTCTTTTTTAAGAATGGAAAGGAACGAAACCACGGAGGGTTTTATCTCCATTAAAAAAAACACAATCAAACTCCACGCCTTTGGAGTACTCCCACTGTGTACAGCTAAACATCCAGCACCTACAACAAAAAGTAGTTTTCCAATTGTGTTATGTTTCTGGAAATACATTTAGACGAACTTTTTAACTGGAAAAGAAAAATTGCGTCAGTCGGTCTATTAGCTCGGCTCGTTAATAGGAGATAGAAGGAGTCTGAGAGACAAAATCAGTTTGCAACAACTTAAACTCGTTTATTTCACACTGGTTCAGTCAAAGTTGAGGTATAGTGTCGGTCTATGAGGCAATAGTTACAAATACAACATGCAAAAATCAAAAATGAGCGGCGCGGACCATGCTACTTTAATTGTAATTAGTTTCTAAGAAATCAAATAATATCACAAAATGGTCGTCTTTGACGAGACTTGAACCCTCATCCTTCCCTCAGTACAGGAATGTGATAACCAACTACACCAAGAGATCAAGTGACGTAGGAGTCGAAAATGTCTGGGACTACGGACTCTAGTGCCATTAGCTTCACCTACAGGGGAAACATTGAAGTTTATCCGATCCTGTTCAAAAACTAAAAAGTTACATTTAGTTAGTTTGACGAGAGGTGTCGCGTTGCTCAATTCTGAGGTTTATGTTGTAGTGCGTAAGCCCTCACACTCAAGGTAATTTCTAAGAAAACAAATAATATCACAATAATTTTCCACTTCCGACGGGACTTGAACCCGCTTCCATCCCTTAGTACGGGAATGTGTTGACCAACTGCAGGTTGCAGGCCTTGAGGTCAAGTGACGTAGGAGTCGAAAATTGAACTTATGATTATTAATTCTAATTCTGAAATTCTGAATTTTGATTATTACTGTGAAGGACGGTATTGAAGAGGTTGTCTTTTTAGCTTCTGTATAACAGGGGCTCCTCCGGCCTTCAGGAGCTCTGAATTTATTCCGTCCTCACCGGGGTTCCATTTTTAAGCTGCCTCAGAGCTAACACGATCCCGTCTTGACTGATGTCTGGCAGTTCGTCGATACAGAATCATGGTCGTCTCGTCGGGAATGAGAGGCATATGCAGCGTACAAACGGCCATAGAAATCCTCCATCTCAGGGGCGACCTCCGGCCTCGACAATACGGTCCTCCCGTCGCTATTAAGCTTCGTCAGGTGGCTCCTCAAAAGCTGCTGAGTGAATACCTTGGACCCTAGGTTTCGCTCTATCGCCTCTTCAATGAGGCGTGTGTTGGACCGCCAAAGGTCACGCCGTATACCATCTTCGCAATTTGCTTGTTCAGGTTGGACCTCTCTGACAAAGTCGTTTAAATGGTTTCCCATCTTTTTGTCATCAACCCGAGAGTCTCATCCGAGAGTTTGGACTTTTTGCCAGAACGCTTTTTGCAGAAGTTCATGCTCTCAGCCCTCAACGTTTCGACCAGATTGTATTGGATTGGTCTCGTCAGCGTCATCAGTGGGATCCAAGGCAACAAATCTATCCCCGAGAAGATGCTGGAGCTTCTCGGTGCCCGCCATGATTTAGTTTCGGGTTTGGTCGGAGCGTGGAATTCATCAGACGGTTTCTTTCAAGCATAGATTATTAAGCTGTTGGGTACCTTCTTCTCATATACCTAAACTGGAAATTTAACCTTAAATACAATCATCCGCTTAAAGACCTGTTCAGATCTACGCGGCATTTGCTAACCAGAGCAAGACGGAGAGAGCAGCACGGTAGCGGTAGCTTAAGTTAATAACTATTTATTAAAAGTAGTTGGATTACCGCATACTCCCTCGTACTTCACTTCCACTCTGGGTTGCAAATACCGCGTATTTCTAAACAAGGCATGGCTTTATTCGCGTACTGCCCGCGCGGGCTCGCTATTGTATTGCAATTGGTGAGACACCGCGGCGGATAGGTAATAGAGTTTGTTCTTACATAACTTGAAAGGTAAACGTAGTTTGATGAACTTGTGACAGATTTTTTGAGTTTTCCTTCAATTTCACGACCCATCGGGATTTCACATCTGCAATGAAACATAATAATGGTCAAATGGCAAATAACACAGAAAAGCTAGAATGTAGGTACGTAAATTATGTAACGACAAAATTGCTGAACAAGAGCAAACGGCCAATCCCCTGAAAACGTTTTTATCGTTTATTTTGCAGTAATGTATGTAAGTGTACAAAACGATGTTTAAAGCTTAACCTATCAACATTTAACCGTTTGTTTGTTGGTTTGTTTTAGAAGTAGGTAAACAAATAGTTTACAATATTACATTAGCCTGGTGTGTCCCACGGCTTGGCCAAGGCGTCCCCCTGGATGCCCTGAACGACTTACTATACACATACTTCCGTTACAATGTTCAGCAGTTCATCAGTTCCAGATGTTTTCGGTACGATCATCGCCAAAAACTGCTAAAAATTACTTTATTCTACCTATACAGGGTGGATTTTTTGGCCGGGGGAGTAAGGTTTTCGAAGCTGCGATTATTTCCAACAAAATGTATGTGATTTCTAACCAGCTTGTCCAATAGAAGTTTATGATTAGTAGGTATAATAAATAGGATTAATTGACATCTTCAAACTAAAAAATACCCATTATCTTCCTAATTGTATTTTTTGAAATCTGTGAATAGAGATCAAAATTTCCTCTTTCTTTCTTTCTTTCTTTCAAGTTAATACGTTTTCCGAGCATGGAGTGTGAAAGAAACATTTTACTTACACAATACTGTCCAATAATTGCGCATCAGATTCAATATAAAAGTATAACGGCTGGTTCTCCGTGAGCCAGACAAGGTCAGTTGGCAATGCAAGGTAATTGTTGATTTTTCGATTTATAACATCTAGCGAGGACGCTGAAATAAATAAATAGACTTAAAAAACCCCACTAAAAAGGTTTTTCATGATTTTTTTCTATTTTTTTTAATCTAATTATATATTTCTAAATTAGTACATCCTAGAATTACAATCTAGTCAAAGATAAAAAGTAATTTAAATTTGACCTAAAATGCTAAAATACTTGGATAATAAGAATGTGTCCATTAACACTTTTCTTAATGTCTCTATTTAAGGCGAAGACACTTTGTTCATGTGTTATAAAGCACACACCAACTCAAAAGGTTTAATCTTTTTCAGTCGTCTTAATATGACCGTGTTTTCATGAAATGGCTGAGAAGATGTACTGGCTGATTAAAAGAAGTTTTACTTTAGCAGTACACAATAAACTTCTATTATATAAACAAGTCCTAACGCTAATCTATGGAATGTATTCTATGGAATCTATGGATCTATGGAATACAAAAAAGACAAATGTAGCAATCAGGTTAAATGTTAATGCTTCTGGGACGTAAGAAATCATGATATTATTCATCGGGACCTGATTATTGAATTTGTTGACACAGTCATACAAAAATACGCAGAGGCTCTATCATCATGTGACCATCGAGGCAATCCAGCTCAATAACACAGACATCGTGAGAAGACTCAAAAGAACAGAACAGTTTGAGTTAGTAAAGTAAAAAGTATATATTCTTCTGTGTCACAAAAATTACAAGTAAAGTTCGTAAAAACAAATAAAAGTTACAACCGCGACATCAAAAAAGGTCGTCGCTCAGCATGAAGCACAGTAACAATGGTGCTACTGTGTGCTGGTTTTTATGCGACACCTAAAGGGCGCGCAGCAGCAGCTGTGACACGCGCGTAAAACAATAAATAAGGACAAAGAAGGTATACAAAAGTTAATTTTTTGTAGACGAAAAGAAAATAAAGGAAAAATAGTATTAGTTACGTGTGAACACATGAACACCTTAAGTAGGTACCTATAGAGACAATAAGAAAAGTGCCAAACTGCCAATGGACACGTTCTTAATATGTTGTTATAAAAATAAGTTGGGAATAAGGCGCTGCTACCCCGACCCAAATCAGCGCCACCACCTATTTTATCTTATTATTCTGTTATACGCCTATCATAACCTTTTTTTAATGCCTCTATTGTTTTAGTTTGTATAGTGTAGGCAGAGATGCGAAATTGCTCATTTTTGCCACCATGGTGGCCAAAAAGAGCAATTTCGCATCTCTTCTTAAGTAAATAAAACTTTTACAGAGGCATTAAAAAAAGCTTATGATAAGTATCACAAGCTGGCCAATAGATTTTTGAAATTCCTTCGTTTAACAGAATAATAAGATAAAATAGGTGGTGGCGCTGATTTGGGTCGGGGTAGCGCCTTAAAACGAAATTACCCATGAGCTAATTCTATTAAATTGCAATTTCACTCTAGTGTACTCGTAGGTAGTTAGGTACTTAACAATAATTTAAAATTTGTATACAAGACAATAAAAAAAATGAAATGGCTGAGAATGGAACCACATCCGACCCTCAGTTGCTACTGGTTGCTGTCATGTCCATACCAACAGGTTCCCGAGTGACGTTCGACCTGACAAGTCTTGGAGTTGCCTCGTGAAGAAACTACCCTACCTGCAGTGTCAGGTTAATCGTCATCATCTACACAGCCCTTTATGGTACCCACTGCTGGGTATTATCGGCCTCCTTCAATTTCCAAGATTAGGCTATTTTCAGGATATTCTATTTAGTACCTGTATTAAAGACGTCTGAGCTCAACAAGAATTCCATTCATCGTAAGATTTATAAGCAAAGTAAAAAAAATAGTTTTTTTTTTCGATTTGAGGAATTGGTTCAAGAACTTGTAAAATAAGTTCATTTCACCGGAACGCAGAAAGTTTTAAAAACCGCTAAAATATTTGAATTATGCGCAAATCTATGCCAGATTCTGACTCGGAAATAGAGTTTCTGGATACCCCTGCAGGAGGATTGAAATAAAAGTTGATTATTATTCATTAAACAAATAGTTTACTTACCTAAGCAAATTGTGAGAATTAATTTTAATATTATTGTTCGTATAAGCACCATTTTCGCCCTTCTAAGCACAGTTAGTATGCTACTATCATGCGCAGATAAGTACCTAATAAGGTTTAATTTTCCCCTTAAACTAAAATGATGTGACGGGTCAATGAGTTAGGGTAGCCAGCGTTTTGTGCTATGAGGAGATTTTCTTATTAGGTACCTATTCTCCAGGTATTTTCGATGATTGAAGTTCACACGCGGGCGATGCGATTTCGATGAAATAAAAGCAATTTCAAATTAGGAACCGATTGCACGACCATTCATAAGATCCTAAGATCGCAGAAACCAACTGCTATAGTAGGTAGGTACTAAGCCCCGAGTTCGATTTGACTATATTATAGTGACGTCTCATATTCTATGGGATGCGGATGTGGTTTAGCTCATCTATCATGCGGACATGGAACTACGTAAATACCATACAAAAATGAGACGACACCATGACGTGTCGTCCAAACGAAGTCAGGGCTCGATTATTAGACCATTGATTTGACAAGCGTTTCATCATAGAATAGCATTTTGACGGCTCCGAAAAATTTAGATTTAACATCCGGAAATGCACGAGTATATTAGGGATTGATAAGAGAATTACGTTTTGGTTGCAAATACAATGCTTTAGCAGTACGAGTGATTGTTATTAGTCATTACGATGCAAAATTAATTTTCTTGTTGTGTTTTGTCTTGGGAGTCGAACATTGAAAGTATGGTTACCCTATCCTCATCGAGAATATGTAAGTATTTGTTTTCCTGTTCACGCAATAATTTCAGAGGAAGCGTGTAGGTACAGACAGGATTTGATAAACAAAATTAAATCCATTTACTGTGCTGTACAATAACACCACAATGCGTCATGGAGTCATCATGGATAAACTTCTGCACAATAAGTGTCTTTTAGTTTCACCACCTAATAAATATTTTTTTTATTTCATGTAGCAAATCGTTGGATGTAACTGAAAAAAATAAAGAAATAATAACAATTCTTAGTACCCACTAAGAATGGTTATTATTTCAAGCTAGCGTACCCACGCTAGCTTGACGTCAAGCTAGCGTACTCGAAATCGGCTTAAACTATAGCAACAAAATTAACACAAAATAATGTAAAAAAATTAAAATTGCCCGACAGATTTTCATGACACATGGCTAAGAACACCCGGAAAAAATTTATCTATCACAAAAAAAAAACTAAACTAAAATCGGTTCATCCGTTTGGGAGCTACGATACCACAGACAGATACACAGATTCACAGATACACAGACAGACACGTTAAACTTAGAAGTTATAAGTTTAACGTGTCTGTTATATATATATGATATATACAGTTCCTATTCTTCTATGTAATAATAAAAAATATCTATGTATGTAGTTGTAATGTATCAATTACATCAGTTATATTATATAGTACTCATAACACAAGCTCTGCTTAGCTTCGGACTAGATGATGCTGTGTGGATTGTCCGATGTCCCGCATTATTTATTTACAAGTCATGGGCATCACCCACAACTTCGCACACGTTGTTTCCATGGGAACTATATCCCATGGGAACTGATTTACGGGATAAAGCGCCTATGTTTTATTCCAGGACTAAGACTAACTATATATTTCAGCTTGATCCGTTCAGTACTATGGCGTGAAGAGATAACAAACATCCATGCATCACATAAACATTTTTTTTTCTTTAAATGAATTTAAAGCTTACTTTATGTCGAGAGGCCAGTTTCCTGACGCGCAGCGAGAGCCCCCCGGTCCGGTATAGCCTGGATCCGAAAGCAAGGATGTTCAACAGACTTCTGGGTCTCCCCACCACCATAATCTTCATCGATGTATGAATAGGTGCGGTTTTTTGCACTCTGCCGTTTTTTGTCCATTTGTTAATTGTTGGAATTTGTCCTAGTGACATCTAGCGGAGACGCTTTGAATCGCTTAGATAGGTAGCATCAGTTTTCCCGAAATCACTATCTTGAGCGCCTCTAGTGACACTTTGCAGTTCAGTTCACGATGGGTAGAGGTCGCTACAGTTCTTGTACCTGTGAATATATAAAAGTAAATTAAATAGTTGATATAATAGAAAAACACCGATGACCGACGTGGCAAGGCGGGCGAAGGTCTGTCTGCGACGCAGGCCGTTGCGAGTTCGATTCCCGTCTTGGGACAAATGTATGTACGATTTGCAAATATTTGTTCCGGGTGTTCTGGATGTTTTCTATGTATTATACAAATATCTATGTAATGTATTGGACTAAGTGTAGGCGACGCGTAGGTATCTATGTACCTAGGGGCGATGCCTAGGGGGTTATGTTTGAGCAGGTCTGTATACCTAACTATCTAACAACCTTGTTTGGTTTGCCTTTTATTTGTTTGAGAGTGGGTAGACTACTTATTGTTAATATTTGCGAATTTCTTGTGAATAAAGCTAGTGTTGATGCGGGAGACGCAAGGGGTACGCTGTGCGCGAGGAAGCGGGGATCGGGGGTAGCCACCGCCCGCGACACCCGCGCCGCGCTCATTCTGCAGGGGTATTTTAATTCACCGATTCGTTAAACGCTATTTTGTTTTCGCCTCGGGTTGATGATCGAAAATTCGAAGCGAATCTGTTGACTAATGGCCATGTCAATGAGGAGGAGCTCTTTATTTCGATCATCAACCCGAGGCGAAAACAAAATAGTGTTTTAAAGATCCGTCGGATTCGATTCGGAAACGAATCGGTGAATTAAAATACCCCTGCTGGTGCCAGCCAGTAGCCTTTTACCACAGCCGAGTGCGTACGTACTTTTGCCTCCCACACGTTCATCTCTCTTCTGCCCAAAAAAGTCTTATGTATTAGTCCTGTCCCCTACACTAAGTATATCAGTCATCTAGTACCCATAACACAAGCAACACAAGCTCTGCTTAGCTTGGGGCTAGATGATGCTGTATGAATTGTCCAGCATTATTTATTTATTGACAGGATATCAACTTCATAGGCTTCGCGGCCGCGCCACATCGGTTGTCGTAAGGTTCAAGAGTTGATCCCATTTAGTTTGTTTATAAATATAATTTTAAGCTCATTACCTTTCTTGCTGGATGCGGCAAGCTGAAAACGGCGCATAGCCACCTGTTCTGACCTGCGTTCATTAGGAGAGGCCTATGTCCAGCAGTGGGCTAATTATAGGCTGATGATGGCCTTCCTTGAGCATGTAACTGATCGTCGCGGTAATATATTCGCAGAAGATCTTGGGCTAGCTCGCGATGCTGGGAAAGAAGATAATAAATAAGTAAATAAATTATTTGAGAAGTGATTTAATATTATGAAGGAAAAAAGAGTGCACCAGTGTTTAAGCGCACACTTGTGCACTATAATATGTCCAGCGATGGCTTGTCTCCGTTGGGACTGGCCGCCGTGGCCGAAATTCGCAGGATATCATCATGATTATAAAAACGAAAGTTTGAAAATTTATTACATCTTCACGAAAAAACTACTGAACGGAACGGGCTGAAATTTCGCATACAAACAGATAGTTCTAGGCCTGGAATAAAACAGGCTACGTTTTATGACCTAAATCGGTTTCAATTAGATAGAAATGCAATGCAGCCAGCGTCTTGGGGACGCTACCGACTGGTATTGACATGGATGCAACATTCTGCAGTTAGCTCAATAGTTTCAATGGTAAATACCTACTAGTTCTACTTTATTTCTATTATTTTAATGTAATTTTCTTTGTGAATAAAGGCTTCTGCTCAAAAAATTGGATAGAAATAATGGTTAATGATTTACGGGAAATTCCATTTCCGTAAATTATATTCCTTGGAACGCAGAACAAATCAAACATCACAAAAAAATAATCTCGCGCCAACACGAAACGATCATCCTTAGCGAAGCCAGGGCGGGTCGCCAGTAAAATAATAAAACAATTTATTTATTTGTTTACTTGGTTCAGGGAAAGACGTCATCGCTGAGTCGGCAGAGTATGTAAAACAATTCTACCACCGAACTGCGATCCCCAACCCGCATGCCCAGCGTGGGGATTATGGGCACTACTCTCCTAGATAAGAGCCAATCGCTTATCTGGGGGAGGCCTGCGTCCAGCAGTGGACTAATATAGGCTGTTGAGGTAAGGTTGAGGAGTGGATGGTAGGTGCATATTTTCTATGAACATACCTGTCCGCCTTCTCGCTGCACAGTTATAAGGAGCTGTGGTACGCCGATTTCTCGCAGCTTCTGCAGGAGAGCATGCTTATTGTGATCAACCTTCTGTAAATAAAACAGAAAAAAGCATTGATATAAGTAAAATTCTGTAAGTAAGGTATGTTCTCCCAGCACTAATTCACCAAATAGCCTGTGTTGTGTTACAACTAAACGCAAAGACACGCTATTTCCAATCTTTTGCAATATTAGCAGGTACCTGCACGTAGAGAACAACAAAGATGGAAAGACATACATAGACCGAAGTGCGACCGAGACAACAATACGTGTATTATCGCAGAGGTTGGTGGACCTAATTTGTGGGTGGGTCTAATTTGTGCCTTCCGCTTTCGAGAAAAGATCGATCTTTAGATCAACGGAAAAAAGTATGAAAAAGCTAGCACTTGAGCTACGAGTATATGTACTGGAGAAAAGGAAGCCTGTCCGTCTATTCTCTCGACTTTGGTTCATGGAATGGCTGAGCAGTGTTTTTCTCACTCTGACTTTTGTTAACCAAACTACTTAGGGCGCTTTCCTACTGTGTCGTGACTGTAAATTATCGTTGGAAATCTATCGTCTATAGCTGTTTACTCTAAAACGACTGTTTGTAGTGATTGCGTCGTTGCAATTTTTAGGGTTTCGAGATCGGAGATCGGTTTCGAAACCCTTATTGTCGCTTTGTCTTTTTTCCCTCTTTAACATCTCAGCAACTACCGCAGCTATTAACTTGCAATTTGAAATAATAATACATTTCGAGCCCCTGCACAGATTTGAAGAAAAAAAAAATTAAAAATTAAAACGAAAATTTTCCATACAAATTGTAATGTCGAACTGTCTGATCTACAAAGTCAAGTGGGGTATCAAATGAAAGGTATTTGTATTTACATTTCTGGATCTGCAATAACATAACATCCACTCTTCATCCCAAAAACGCGCGCGAAACCGCCGGCAGAAGCTAGTAAACAATAATATACCTTAAGCAAGATATCCATCCTACTAATAATATTAGTGAAGAATAACAAAAAACATAATAAAAAAACCTTAGAATTAAGCAACGCGATACCTCTCGTCAAACGAACTAAATGTAACTAAAAGGATGCGGGTTCAAGTCCCGTCGAGGTCGAAAATTTTTGCGATATTATTTGATTTAGAATAATATTAATAATGTCCTCCTAGCCGAATTTCGACCACGGCGGCCAGTGTCATGGAGACCAGTCCGGCAGGACATATTATAGTGCATAAGTGTGCGCGCAAACACAGGCGCACTCTCTATTCCCTCACTCTCATAGTCCGATGGGACGGCAGACCGACACGACCGGGGAGAGGTCAAGCGCAGGACCAACGGCTTGACGTGCTTTCCGAGGCACGGGGATGTAACTCCGGGCTGCTAATAAAAACAGCAATGACAACTATTGGCTCGACCCGGTATTTGAACCCAGGACCTCATAATCAGCGGTTGAACAAGCTGAACGGTAGACCAACGAGGTAGTAGCGAACAATAACATACCTTCAGCAAGTTAGCAAGCCCAACCAGGACGCAGTAGCTGGTACGGCGGCCGGCGGCCAGCAATCTGCAGAAGGGCTGCAGCGCGGCGGCCTCCGCCAGCACGCGGAGCTGCGAGGCGGCGCCGAAGATACAGAGGTTGGTGATGGCGCAGCCAGCGTTGGACTTGCACCTACGGCACAATTCGTTTATCACTTCACTGTTCATCACCCTCGAATAGTACACACTATACCCCGTCCACGAATTGGTTTTCTGTTTGGTACATGCACGACTATGAAGTTCCCTAATTGTTAACAGGTTAGTGAATGAAGACTGAATGACAGAATAAAGTATTTCATAGACACAGCTACTTTTGACAGATGCGAATCTGTCGTGTCGAAAAATATGGGCACAAAGTTTAAAAATATCACATCATACTAATATTATAAATGCGAAAGTTTGGATGGATGTATACATGGATGGATGTTTGTTACCTCTTCACACCATAACTACTGAACGGATCGGGCTGAAATTTTGCATACAGGTAATAAAACATCAGCAACTTTTTATACCATAGATCAACTGATCTATGGCATAAAAAGTAGCTGATGTTTTGGGAACTACCAAGGGATAGAAATCACCTTTAAAATGCTTTATTGTGCACCAACAAAAATATAATACAAGAGACATTACATACAACATAAGTACAATGGGCCCTTTTAAGTACCAGCTCATTGGTCGCGCGAGGGCTAGTCCTCCTGCGCGTGCGGCGAGAGGTGCGCGCGGAACTATTGCTGGCCGCTTTCATAAAAATACAAAACAAATTCGTCTTTCAGCGAGCATTTATTAACCTATCGTAAGGCTGCGATAACTGCCACTACTTTTGTGCCCCCCCCCCCCCCCCCCCCCGCTTTCGCGTTGTACACATAAGTGGCGACTACCTCTCGTGCATGACATTGTTGGCTCGGGCTGCGTTCCGTTTCTCGCTTAAAGCGCTCAGGAGCTGCACGATCGCATCGTGTGCACGCTGGTGCACACGATGCGATCGTTGAAACGGAACGCTCAATATTTGATCTTGAAATCATGTCAGAAATTTACACCACCTTTAGCTGCGGTGATCAGAGCATATGACTCGACGAGTTTAAAACAATAGCGTCCCAGTGAAGAAAAAGAAAGAAACAGCACGTCCGCTTTTGAAATTTCGCGCCAAAATGACGTCACTCATGGGAACGCACGAGCTGCCTTGTCTCGAAAGGTGAGGCAGTTCATGCACTCCCGTGCGCGAGTGGGGTGGGGCAAAGAGGGCGTTCCCGTGCAATCTTTCAGCGCGTAAGTAGAAAAGGAACGACTTCACGCACGCATGAGCGCTTCAAGCGTAAAACGGAACGCAGACTCACTCGTTATTTCCCTCGGTCAGAGCTGGTCCCAGCGCGTCCAGCAGCCCTATGTCCAACGCTTGCTGGATGTGGAGAGGTGTCCGGAGGATGTTGCTAGCGGCGCGCGCAGCGTACTGCAAACAAATTATGCTAGCTATAGTACTGAGCTCCATTTAACAAGACTAAAAAAAATCGTCTGATAAAATTCGACTGAAACGGTTCGACTAAAAAAAAATAGTAACTAATAGTAGACTAGTAACAATTCGACCTTGAGTTGACCCGGTCTGTTTCGTGGCGACTCTGACTGAAAGGGTATGTAAAATGTATATTTGCACCCAGAGCCATAATTTTGACTATATTTTTTTTTGTTGTTGAAACGAATTGTTACGACTATTTTCATTATACAGGGTGCCACGGAAAGGGAAAGGGGGTGATTCTGGACCCCGAGGGGATCAACTTGTGAATAATGATTACAATTTTTTTTTTGTAAGAAGTAAAGTTTTTTTTTCCTATACGTGTTCTTTTTACACACACTCTTGCATTATTTAAAATTTCAAAATATTTCACAAATGATTTGTTTGTTTTTTCAGCAAAACCAGTGTTTAGACATGATTTTTTTTTGTCGATAGACCTTCGTTTGACTACAATCTCAACTGATGGAAAGTGACGATGCGGCAAAAAAATTATGTAAATCCTCTGAAATTTCAAAACAATAATATAATAATGTTAATACACGTAAAAAACACGAATATTAAGAAAAACATCCCAATTAATTTTTCGAAAAATGGATAAAGTATTAAAAATTCAAAAAATCGTAGATCAAACATTGATCTCATCTCATCTATGTCCAGAATCACCCTCTTTCGGTTTAGTAGCCCTTTCCGTGGCACCCTGAGGGGCGACATCGGCCGAACTACAAAGCTAACGTCAATAGACGCGCCAAAGAAAACGTAACACCAAAAAACTGAAGCTAGTATACCTACCTAAGCGCTTCAATGTGAGTCCGATAGATGTCGTTAAGATAAAATTCTAACTTATCGGAGAAAGCAAACGGAGAAGCATTCCCAGATCGCGCAAATACTTGATTCAGTTACAACTGACCATTATACGGCTATCCGACATCAACTGTCGGCCGAAAGACCATCGGGCTCCGTGGACCGGGCCCGGTTCAGAGAAGATCTCTCTCTGTCTCCATTTGGGGGAAATTCCACCTTTACCCCCAAACACCGTATACATACATTTATTTAGAACAAGCAAGGCACCCATGAGTCAACATGAGACCCGAACAGGGCGTTCTGTTTAGGTATTCAATAGGAAGCCTAATCACAGAAGTTTTAGTAGAAATTGTTTTACTTTTACCTCGACAAGTGAAGGATTCCCGCATTTGAGGAAATTCATAATGTGATCCAGGCAGCCCGCTCCAAGATATCGGTCAATCTGAAAAAAATCACAGCACATTTAAATAATAAAAATATTAATATTAGAATTTCAAATGAGCTTTTGGCTAATTAATGTATTCCTAAACTACACTTGCGAGCTTTAAACTGGAATCGCTTCAAGGGTTGTTCAAGACTAATTTTTACAATTTCTTTGCAGTGAACTATGAGTTAAGTTATGTTTTCGCAGGATTTATTGGCGACGATAAATTTTGATTTAATTGACGATAATGTCCGCTGCCACACCGCAGCAGTGACTAGACAGTACCGACAGACGTCTTCTATGTCGGCATTCCCACACTAGACTGGCCAGCCCTTATTCCTGACTTGAACCCAATCTGGCATATGCGGGACGAGCTAAAACAGCGGATACGAGGGAGAAATCCAGCTCATCCAGCTCCGGCGCTGATAGAAGCCGATAGATGCAAGTTCGACCTATTGCAATAATTCCCAAAATTTAGGTAGCCAATTTAATTAATTTTATATCTTCTTGATATCACTTGAAAGGTAACAAAATTACCTTTCAAATGATATACCACAATCTATAGTTCATTGTACATAAATTGTAAAAAGTTGTTTTGATCAACTCGCGATGAAAACGATTCCATTTTAAAGCTCGCAAGTGTAGTTTCAATTCGTGGCTTGTTTCTATGGAAACGTTGAGAGATTAGCCGAGAGTGCAGGCCCGAGCGCGGCGGCCTGCACTCTCGGCGCGGCGGGCCGTAATAAGGCTGTGAGGCGCGCCGCGAGCGAGGGTGTGAATAGTCAGTCTTACCAGTTCAGTTGTACCCAGCATGCTCCCCACAGCCCCGAGCGCGGCGGCCTGCACTCTCGGCGCGGCGGGCCGCAGTAAGGCTGTGAGGCGCGCCGCGAGCGAGGGTGTGAATAGTCAGTCTTACCAGTTCAGTTGTACCCAGCATGCTCCCCACAGCCCCGAGCGCAGCGGCCTGCACTCTCGGCGCGGCGGGCCGCAGTAAGGCTGTGAGGCGCGCCGCGAGCGAGGGTGTGAATAGTCAGTCTTACCAGTTCAGTTGTACCCAGCATGCTCCCCACAGCCCCGAGCGCGGCGGCCTGCACTCTCGGCGCGGCGGGCCGCAGTAAGGCTGTGAGGCGCGCCGCGAGCGAGGGTGTGAATAGTCAGTCTTACCAGTTCAGTTGTACCCAGCATGTTCCCCACAGCCCCGAGCGCGGCGGCCTGCACTCTCGGCGCGGCGGGCCGCAGTAAGGCTGTGAGGCGCGCCGCGAGCGAGGGTGTGAATAGTCAGTCTTACCAGTTCAGTTGTATCCAGCATGCTCAGCACAGCCCCGAGAGCGGCGGCCTGCACTCTCGGCGCGGCGGGCCGCAGTAAGGCTGTGAGGCGCGCCGCGAGCGAGGGTGTGAATAGTCAGTCTTACCAGTTCAGTTGTACCCAGCATGCTCCCCACAGCCCCGAGCGCGGCGGCCTGCACTCTCGGCGCGGCGGGCCGCAGTAAGGCTGTGAGGCGCGCCGCGAGCGAGGGTGTGAATAGTCAGTCTTACCAGTTCAGTTGTACCCAGCATGCTCCCCACAGCCCCGAGCGCGGCGGCCTGCACTCTCGGCGCGGCGGGCCGCAGTAAGGCTGTGAGGCGCGCCGCGAGCGAGGGTGTGAATAGTCAGTCTTACCAGTTCAGTTGTACCCAGCATGCTCCCCACAGCCCCGAGCGCGGCGGCCTGCACTCTCGGCGCGGCGGGCCGCAGTAAGGCTGTGAGGCGCGCCGCGAGCGAGGGTGTGAATAGTCAGTCTTACCAGTTCAGTTGTACCCAGCATGCTCCCCACAGCCCCGAGCGCGGCGGCCTGCACTCTCGGCGCGGCGGGCCGCTGTAAGGCTGTGAGGCGCGCCGCGAGCGAGGGTGTGAATAGTCAGTCTTACCAGTTCAGTTGTACCCAGCATGCTCCCCACAGCCCCGAGCGCGGCGGCCTGCACTCTCGGCGCGGCGGGCCGCAGTAAAGCTGTGAGGCGCGCCGCGAGCGAGGGTGTGAATAGTTGCGGGTCGAAATGCGCACCGTCCGCAAGGTGATACAGGACCCAGCAAGCCTCCGCTGGAAAATTAGAAATAACTTAAAGAAAAGATAGAAATAACATTCAAACTTTTTTATAGAAACAACGCGTGCGAAGCCGTGGGCAGAAGTTAGTAAAAAAATATAAATAATGCTGGCATTCCGAACATACCGCAATTTCTTTTTTGCATCTTTCTGCTCTCTGTCTTTTAGATTTTAATTCTGGTAGTTTCTCAGCTTAGCTTGGGGCTACATCTAGCCCCAGCATAATGATGCAATTCACACAACATGATGATGCAATTCACACAGCATCATGCTGTGTGAACTGTCCAGCATAATTAATTTATTTCCATCACTTTGATTAACAGAAAAAATATGCAAATATATGACGACCTCCGTGGCGCAGCGGGCAGAGGTCCGCCTGCGACGCAGGAGGTTGCGGGTTTGATTCCCGCCTCGGGACAAATGTTTGTATGATCTGAAGATATTTGTTCAGGGTGTTCTGGATGTTTTCAATGTAGGGGGAGTTCCCGTAACCACGGACGGCACCTAGTTTCGGACACTCGTACTATCTCGGCAAGTTGCAACACGTTCGATTCAAAAACCGGTGAAAGGGGGAGCATATCGATGCCCGGCCGCGGGACGCGATATGCCAGGGACGCGCGTGGCCAAGCTGGGAGAGGTTGTTTCTTGCTTTTGGCGGGTATACAGTGCGTCACATATAATCTAAGTGAGTGTTATTGCTATGTGTTTGTGTTTATGTGTTTATAGTTATTGTTAATATACTAAGTGATTCATTGATATTTGATATTTATAAAAGTTTTTGTTCATTTGCAAGGAAGTTTTGACACAAATGACGTAATTTTGGGGAGTTTCTGTCCCGTGATACCGGACACAAAGTCGTCCCTTAACGTCGGACAAAAAATAAATTGGATAATGAATAATAAGGATAATGGAAATGAGAAGAACGCAAAGGACAAAAAGAAAGAAATGGGAAATATCTATAAAATAGCAATAGAAGAGAAGGGGAATAAACAAAAGGTGTGAAGGTCGAAGGAAAAAGTGGAGATAAAGCAAAGAAAAAGGAAACGATAACTGAAATTAATAATACTAGAACTACTTGCGTAGCGTGCTTAGAAGACAATGACAAAGACTGGATGCAATGTTCCAGCTGGCGTGAGTGGTCTCACGAAGCTTGGGCTGACATCCCTGAATGTTCAGAAGCCTACGTATGCGATCGCTGCATGATTTTTTTAAGATGTCTGGTGCTGGGGTTATGACGTTAATTCCGTCCGGTACTAGGTGCCACTTGCAATGATCGCATTTTTCGTTACCAAAGTTTGATTTAAGTTTTAGTTAATGTTTATGTAGAGGTTGCTTTTATGTTAGTTTATTTTGATTTTAAACTTTGTTGGCTTACTTAATTAATAAATAAATAAACGTTTTTGAAAACAGTTTCTTTTTTATTGCCTGAAAACCTTAGGTGTCCGTCACTAGGGGACTTCCCCCTATCATAAAAAATATATATTTAAGTAGCGTATTGTATTCTGTGAATTGCAAAGCAATTTTTTTTATTTTATATCCAGCTTGTCCCGTGGCGCGTTGTGTCCGTCTTGGCAAAATAATAAGACTTAGGTACCAAGGACTTGTTCATCCGCTAAGACAAGTAGGTTTTCGATGTACGGCACTGCAGGTGATACCAGTTCAAATCTCGACCGTAACCAAAACGAAGACATGCGTTTTCTGGAATGATAAAAACACTTGTTATTAAAAGATAGATAGATAGATAATATCTTTATTGTACCATCAATGCTTATAAAATATCTTACAAACTACTAATTAAATCTAGTATGGCAAAATCGGCGGCCTTATCGCTGAAAGCGATCTCTTCCAGGCAACCTTTGGATGGATAGGATCGGTTAGTGTAGAACTTGACGGTGGCGTATATGATACTACAAAAATACCTAAATAAATATTTTGGCTAGAATTAGAAATTAGAACACAAAGAGCATATAATTGACGAAACTATACCTACTAAGAAAACTAAAACTAAAGCACTAAAAAATAAAATAAAAAAAACAAGGATTTTTATTATTTGATTATACCTAGTAGGAGGATATATTATGAGTGGACGGACAGATAGAACCAAACCTTTGAAGATAGGAATGCCAAAGGATTTGACATGCCGAATGGAAACAGGAAGGGTGTTCCAGAGTCTGGTAGCTTGCAAGGTAAAAGGATATAATAAAATAGAAAGACGTTTATTTATAACAACAATAAAACAAAAACACACTTAGGATAGGTACATACATAAAGTTGTAATAAAAAGGGCCCTAACTCAGCATAATGCTGGCTCAGCTCCCGTAAGAGGCCTAGCCAGTCCTGGTCTTCAGTAAGAACCCGTACAAATGACGTCGAAACCGACGAACGGACCTACGCTAAAAAGCTATGTTTACTGCTCAGAGAATTAGCAAGCTGAAGTGGCAGTGGGCCGGCCATATCTCGCGAAGAACCGACAACCGCTGTGGTAAATGTGTTCTTGAGTGGAGACCGCGACTTGGCAAACGTAGTGTAGGACGCCCTCCGGCCAGGTGCGATGACGATCTGCTAAAGACTGCAGGCAGATACTAGATGCGGCAGGCTGAAGACAGGGCGCTATGGCGCTCATTAGGGGAGGCCTATGTCCAACAGTGGACTAATAAAGGTTGATGAGAGAAGCAGAAACCAATTTTTCAGATATTATTAAGTTTTACTTTAGCTTCGATAAGTATCGGGAAAGACCTATACGAGGTCCATGATGCCTATTTTATTCTCCAAAATACGCAATAGTTTGTTTCAATTCAGAGTAACAATTTTGTGCAAACGGTTCCTCTTATTCGGTGTATTACAGTACACCAATAGGGTGTATGCACAGATTTTTTTTTTTTATCGATTATTATATGGCCAACGAACGCGATTCCTGGAAGAGTTTGGGGGAGACTTTTGCCCCACAGTAGGACAAAATAGGTTGTTAAAAAACATATTGTTAAAGTTAATGCATTACGGGAAAAAAATATAACGCCCACAAAATTATAAATTATTAAATTAAATAACAAAAAGTAAAACTGCTCTCAGTTTCGGGTGAAAAACGCTGCCATTTTGCCTGCCACACACACATACATACACTCACCCTCGCACCCATCACACATACACACCCTCTGGCGACTCCTGTTGCCCGGTCTCTTAAGAGATCGGTGTCCTCAGGAGCACCGCCACACCCACACACTCACACACACACACACACACACACACACACACATCTTACATTCCATTTTACAAACAGAGACTGGCTAACTAATGATATATGAAAAATCTAAACAACTTAGTAATTAGCTTGTAATTTTTGGTTGATTTCTGTGTAGTTTTTGTTTTTTCTCTTTTATATAAATAACCTATACTTAACTTTATTATTCTGTATAACAATAAGTATGTATGTAAATAAAGAAATTTACCTACCTTTATTTTGTAATTTGTAATTTTTACTTTTTTGGAACCCTCTCCACCTTAAGGCGACGCATTGATAAACAATAATTTGAAATCGGGCGCCACGCCCCCATGAGCTCCCCGCAAGCAGCACATACCCCGCGGTAATTTTACGCGGTTTGCAATCGTGCCGTCGTCGGGCCGCGCCGCCGTAACTAGCGCGCTTCTCAGTCGTGCGTTGCCGCGCTGGGACAAGACGTCATGGAGTCGCATTACCTTTATTTATTTATTTATATCCATTTGAATATTTTACAATATAATTATAGGCAAGCTTTTTTTGGCGGTAGTATATCGACAAAAAAAACATAATTTGACGGCACGGATACTACCTGTAACTTCGTTAGCGTGGTAGGTAGGTAGGTTAGGTTACCTAACTAAAAGTAGGGTAATAAGCAGTGATAGGAATAGGTAGGGCTTATTTACCTAAACTTCGAGGAACAGTGAAAAGAATCGGAGACTTCGTTCCGAAAATATTTTTTCCGAAATTCCGGACATTACTCAGGTACATTAAAAAATAATTTTATTCGAATAAGTAGCTGGTCTATGTTTAGGTACCAAAGTTTGCGACTAGACATAACATAACTTATCATTTTAAAAACGAAAGGTATTTGGCTTTTAAAAGTTTATTTCAAAATGTGTTATTTATATATTTATAATATTATTAAAAT
Source organism: Eupithecia subumbrata (assembly GCA_949316285.1). Taxonomy (NCBI): domain Eukaryota; kingdom Metazoa; phylum Arthropoda; class Insecta; order Lepidoptera; family Geometridae; genus Eupithecia; species Eupithecia subumbrata. The sequence goes on along the minus strand of OX438645.1, from coordinate 11,581,056 downwards.
AATGGGCGAATCACATGTTCAGTAACACACTTAAACTAAAAATCTTTAAAAACGTCGTCTTGCGCGAGCGAGAAAGCAGATAGTTTCCATAAAACGCGTACGACCTCTAACTCTGACGTACATGTTTACGGTATAGGAGCTGCCCATTTCGCTATCTATTCTTGGAAATAAAAAAAAAAACGCGCCAGTGGTCGCATGCCTGTGCACTATGGGGAGATTGGACCACTCCTGAGGTTACTTTCACTCCAGTACCTCGGTCTATTGAGTGCGCAAAATCAAAGTCAAAGCTCTTTATTTCCATAAGTACAATAAAAGTACACTTAGAAAAGGTCAAATTACAAAATTAACCACTGTTAAGGATATAAAGTGATATTTTTTATTTCTGTCGCTTCGGTATGTAGACTAAAGTAAAAAAGCGACAAAGTAACCTTTAGCCTGTTAATTGTTATTTTTCGAGTTAGAGAAAAACCCGTCCCAAGCCTTTGTATCCTCTAGCTAGATAATCTGAAGAGATCGCTCTTAGCGATAAGGCCGCCCTTTATACTTCATTTTTTCTAAGCATTTTCTTTGTATTGTTTCCTGTATTTGTGTGGTATAATAAAGTGTTTTCTATCTATCTGATATTTTATAGCAACAACAAGGTTTTGACAATGTTTTTCAATTTATTTACGGATAGTTTTTGCAACTCCCTAGGAGTTTAGCTGTAGAAGCGTATACATTGCCCTTTAAAAGATTCATTAATTTTGTGTAGCCTAGTTGTGGACACAGCTAGTTTACGTTTATTTCTGGTATCAAAATTATGTTTATCGCTAGTTTTAGGGAACTGTTTTATATTTCTATGTTCTATGAGCGTACGCTGCAGAACTAAGTCTCTTCGATAGCTTATTAACTACTTATTCGAATAACATTATTAATAATACAATTAATTAAACAATAAAAATACGAAAAAATAAATAACGACGGATCGAGTGTCCAAAATGTTTGTTACTCTATGGTATGGAGTGGTTCACGGGGTGGTGACAAAAAAGGTAGAGGAGAATTTTAAAAATTTTCAGAGCCCACTCCGCTCGAAGTTATTTATTTTAACCTAAACCTGTATAGGCTTAGGTCACTGACTGCGTGAAGTGCAGTTTCTGCCCATCATCACGAACACGTTCGTGAAGACGCCAGGTTCAAATTCTTAATTTTTTTAAATCACTTCTACTAAAATATACGATTGTCCGGAACCCATGAAGTAGTAAGTTTATTTTCAAATAAAGCCTCTTAAAAGAAGAGTTATTGAATGGCGGGGCGTACCAATACCCCTGTATAAAATAAATAACTGTGAGTGGAGTGGGCTCTGAAAATTTCGGAGTTTTTGGCGGCTGCAGCTAAAAAATTGTTGAGATACTAATACAAAATAAATATCGGCGCTTGTAATAAACCGCAGATTATTTTGTAATTGGTGTAGCAGTGGCATTCTTGGCAATGACAAGGTAGCTAGGATAGAACCAATTTATGTTTTTTTAAAGACTAACAACAACATAGGAAGATCACATACAATATAGAATGAACGGAGAGCGGAGCGAGCGAGCGAACTGATATGGGCCTACGTCAAAGGTCACGCAGCCAGAAATAATACTAAACCTCCTTTTACGGCAAATAAAAAGCTCACATTACTGCACAATGCCTGCGAAAATGTCACGCCAGAGGACTGGAAAAATGTGGTTGATAAGTGCAAAAAAATCATAGATTATTATAATCATAGATTTGGAGAGCGATATTCGATTTGACAATTTGTCTGATCAAGAGCTTTTTGAGATCGTATTTTCAGCAAGCGCGGGGTTAGATTTCATGTTTTATTAAATGACTACAAAAATAATCAAGCATTTTTATTTGTATTGAAACAATAAAAATAGAAAAAATCGAAAAAACCGAAAAAAACTATTTTAAAAATCTAAAATCGAACAAAAACCGGATTTGGGTATTCTTCCGATTTTGCATGCCCTAAATGGGTGGAAGGATTCGGTGGTGATATTATATTAGATTATATTCGGAGATAAACAGCTTTGATTTTTGAGCTGTGTTGTGCCGGCTTAGAATTTGCACCACCCCAACTCTTCCCGCGGGTGTCGTAAGAGGCGACTAAGGGATATCCACCGGGGGTGGGCAGCAGCACCCCGTGCAGAACAATTCTACCACCAAACTGCGATCCCCAACCCGCATGCCCAGCGTGGGGATTATGGGCATTACCCCCCTGAGATAAAAGCCAATAAGGCGCTTATCAGGGGGAGGCCTGCGTCCCGTAGTGGACCTATACAGGCTGTTGAGGTTGAGTATTTTTGATTGCGTTGAGTTAAAAGTTTTTAAAGTAAAACAAGTAAATCGTTATATCTCAAAAACGGCGCCTCTTAGGAAAAAAAGTATTAAGACATTTTTTATAGATAATTATCTGATCTACAATTTTTGACCGCGATAATTTTATGATAAAACTTACCGTTTTGCTGAAAATCGCGAAACACCCGTTTTTGTGATCTTTGACCCCGAGTAATTTTTTTTTCAGGTGTCGGATCGATGATTACTTTTCACAATTCATTTATAATGGGCTTTTGAATAATCCTACCAATTTTCAGCTGGCTGCGAATTATTGTAACCTCACCCCTAATTTTTGGTCTAATTTGACCGGACTAAGACGACTCCATGGTTTTCTATGTTCGGACCATTAGTAAGTAGTAAAGTTTAGGTTTTTATTTTCTAAGAACAAAAAACAAAATAAACTTTATAATTATTATAATACTATGTACTTATATCGTATAGATAGGTAGGCAGAGGCAGTACCTAGGCAAAATATTTGACGTTTCTTCACGATGTTTTCAAGGTGTTGCTTATGATTTTATTCGCAAGATAATATTGATTCACGGCTATCGATACACTAGGTAGGTACCTATCTAGTGCTAGGGAAAAAATATTTAACGTTTACTTCTACTACTACCTTCCATTTCCTTACATTTTTCAACATACAGACCTTTCATCTTTATTTTTGAAACTTTGATCATCTTTCTTCCCATTTTTAAAAATTTATAAGATTTTTTTTACTCAGAAGATAATATGGATGATGTGTCAATCGAGAGCAACTTGTGCGCGGGAGGCGAGCTCGATTGGCACACGTCCGACGCTGACAATGGTCAAAAGCGGACTGAAGGGGGCCGCCTGCATACAAACAGAGGCGAGAACTAGCTTGAAACGAAAAGGCGTAAACGCCAAAACAGTAATTCTCGTTTAAAATAAAAACTATTGGTAATTATGAAAAATCCTACCACCATTTTGAAGAGGGTGTATAAACTTATTTGTACAGAAAATTTAGAGGCATAAATCGGTTCCGTTTGCCTGTAAAGTTAAAAACCATGTTTTAATAGACCAGTTTTCGGGATTTTTTTTTCTGCTATGAAAGTTAACCAATCGTGAAACCCTACTACCAATTTAAAGTAAAAAACATGAAAAATTCAAAACATAAAAAATAAATTCCGAATGTCTTGTAATTGCTGAAAAAAGTTGAAATCCCTGACGCCAATATCTTCAATGCGTCGTCTTAACTTCGGAGGAGGGCGTTGTCATCTGCGACATAGTTTCTTAAACTTCTGCAGATGGCATCGTTTCCATTTATAACCATGTCCATTGTTTTGGTTCCATAATAATCGATTTTATTATATAAAAAATTGACCCTTGTTCTGTGACGTCACACTTCACAGTTTCAACTCAAAGTGTTCTGTTTCTTCGTTGATTTTTCAATCAAAAAAAAAATTAAACACCGATACACGCAATTCGGATAGAAATTTGATAGATTTCGCTTTTATAATATTAGTACGGAAGTATGGATATACCCTGGTAGTACTTACTGGCATAAGATTCTGTAAGTACGCAGGTATGTAGCAAGTGGTCCGGAGGGAGTGCTGGGCTGCAAGTGAGCCAGCAATGCTGCGCCGGCGCCGGCATCCATTACTGCAACGCTGTAACCGACATTATAATACGTAATAAATCATCATCATCATCCACAGCCGAATTTGAGTAGGTAATGTAGGTAGGTACCTGGCGGTATCTCCACCCCCGGCGATGTTCCCCAACGCCCAGGCAGCCTGCTCCACCACCGCGCCCACGCGGCCGAGGAGACCTACCAGCGCCGGTACAGCACCAGCCTGTTTTGAACACGTACATCATGATGAGTGGTGTGCTTAAAGATAATTGAACGAGGATCCGTAACGTTTTTAGTTGAGAATGTAGATTTATAGAGATAAGAAATCCATAACACAGTGCAAAAAATTTTATACTACACCTGCTCGGAAAGTTGCCTATTCCTTTTCCATTAATAGAATAGAAAGTATGTCTTTGCAGGCCTATAGGAAACCGGGAGGAAAAACTCTATGGAATTTCATTTCTCACGTGTTTTAGCGGGAGGAAAAAGTGTATGAAAACCATGAAAACCCATTTCTAACGTGTTATTTTTTTTTTAATTTCCTAAAAGATCGGCCGGTAGCTATGGTTATTTTCGTTCGGTCAAACGACAAAAAGTTTTTACTCCAAGTCCATTAGGCCTCCTCCGATTTCCGAACAATATTTTGAAAAAAGAACCCAAAGGCTGGCGCGGTCAATGAGGTTTTACCAACATCGTTGGGCGCGGTAAGTTCTTCTAAATTTCAATTAATAATTAATTCTGCTTTTTATTTTCCGCGAAGGTTTAGTATAAAGCACTATTTATCACTCGGCAGAAAGTGCGATTCCTTCCTCGTGTGTTTTAAGGCCAAAACGACACACTCGGTAGGAATCGATCACTTTCTCGCCTAGGTGTAAAATGTACTATTGTTATACGACAAAAATTTACGAAGTTATGATCAAATTACTAGCGTTAAGTTCACTGAGTGTCCGCCGCGGGTGCGTGTGACGTCACTCACTCGGAGGCCGCCTGTTAACCCTAGGCAGATATTAGTTTTTAGTGATTTACTCCGAAACTATAAGTTTAGGAAAAAAATGACATAACCAGATAGACTCAGTTCTGAGAGACCAATCGAATGAAAAAAACTTTTATAAATTTTTATTTTTTCAATGGTCCGATTTGGATAATTTAAAAAGATATATCATTCTTACGTCATAAACAGTGATAGGAATAGGTAGGGCTTATTTACCTAAACTTCGAGGAACAGTGACAAGAATCGGAGACTTCCTTCCGACAACATTTTTTTCCGGTAAAGATGTACCGGAAAAAATTCCGGACATTACTTAGGTACATTGTTCAGAATTGGCTATCACCTTTTTATAGGTAACGCTGCGACTTGTCATTGACGTATCTGACATTCGTGACTCTGACATTTCTCACGCCGCGTACATTTATGACCGTTAGGTTTTCCCGCGATTTGAAATAAATAATGTCATTCCTTCTTGGAAAGTCGAGTTGAAAGTACACATTTTTACGTTATTATTTTCGGTGTATTTATAATTTATTGTCGTTGTTGTAATTATCATAAGAATACGATACGGATTTGTGCGGTGCGTGTAATTGTTTGCGTTTGACGTGAATTTCGACGCTGTACGAGACTCCACATATTAGCTCTACTGCTCCGACCGGCCCCTCTAAGCTAACGCTAAGCTTGCCCGCCCAGTGAAGTACAGATCTCCAAGGTATAGTTTTAGCCGTGACGCCCCGAGGAACTCTGGAAAGAGCTGAATACTGCTACGCGCCTCTGATTCAAAGGTTAGTGGTTTTTCGTAACACCCTCGATACACCTCATTCACGCAATTCACGCCTACTCTCATATTCTCGCTCCAAGATTGTAATCACTTTCGTTGCATTCGTGTCTCGCAATTTCGGAGTCACACAAACATTCATTAACAAAAAATCTACAGTCCATTTATCCACCATTTCATAAATCTAGCAATCGAACATTTGGTCCTTCGAGCCGGATTTAACTAGCTTTCATTTTCGCTTTATCATTTCATTTCGCATCATTGTTTTGTTTATAAGATAGTATCGGAATCGGTAAATTTGTCGTTTGTTACCGTTCCGACAATATTATTTAGATTCGCTAAAAATATTGAGGGTACGTATTTAAAACAATCCAACGGTCATAAATGTTCTTTTTCGTTTTATCTATTTGTATTGCTAAGCTCGGTTGACAAATAGGCGTCAGTTGTAGCCACTAAAAAAGAAGTGGAAACGGCAAAATAGCCGTAGCTTTGTATTTGTTTTGTTTACATTTGATATAGAATACTTTTTTGAAATCTCAACTCAATAATAATGGAAACCGAAGGCGGAGATAAATACAGGATCGCTCGAGATTATTCCTATATGCGGATCGAACTTCTGGAGTCCTCGGATCTCGAAGGGGTAACAGAAGAAGATCTCAACATAATTAGTAAAGAGTTTCACTCGGCGCAAATCTACGTATTGTCAGGTACGTCTAAGGCAGATCGTAGCAATGAATTTTCGCACACCATTTCTTTTGATAAGAAATTATTAGGTCTCAAGTCAAGGTTGTCAAAAATACGTGAGCAGATAAACAAACCAACTATCCAGAATGGCAGTATGTTGGCAAAATTGCCCAAGATAGTTTTAAAGCCATTTGATGGAAGGTTTGAGAACTGGGTGTCTTTTAAGGAGCTATACGACTCGCTCATACACAGTAGGGAGTTGCCAGATGTAGAGAAGCTACATTATTTACTGTCAAGTGTACAGGGTGCTGCCTTTGATCTTATAAAGAATTATCCACTGACAGGCAGCAACTATATGGCAGCATACAATGCACTGCACAAATACTATGATAGGAAGAGAACCATTGCCAACACCTACTATGAAAAGTTATTAAAATGTGAGTTGGTGAAGAATAAAAGTGCCTCGGAGTTGGAACGGGTTCATCGGACATTCACAGAGAATTTGGCCATACTGTCAAGGTACACCCTTCCAAGTCAAGATTTCATGCTGTTTCAGTTGGTATGGTCAAAGCTGGATGGGGCTACTCGGGAAGCGTTCGAGCTTCAACTTAGCCCGGATATTGACATTCCGCTGTTCGAAGACATCATGGAGTTTTTGGACAAACGTGCTCGGGCTCTAGAAAACTGCCATGGGCCACCCGCAACCTCTAAGCCAGCACCAAAAAATCGAACATCATTAATTGTATCCCCCGACTCCACTTGTGAGTTCTGCCCCAATGAAGGCCATGGTCCAGAAAATTGTCCGGAGTTTCTGAAATTGAACCCAGCAAATAGGTTCCGGGATGTGAAGGTAAGGAGACTGTGTATTTTGTGCCTAAAGCCTGCACATTCGGTCAAAAAATGCAGCTCTAAAGTAACATGCGGAAAATGTAGCCAACGGCACCATACTTTGTTGCATTTTGATGAAGCTGCTCCTATCTCCACTACATCCCAAGAATTGGCACCGCCAGTGGCTCTGGCCGCATATTCATCCAGTACCGATTCATTATTTTCTACCGCTGTGATTTTGGCAAAAAATAATAATAATGAATTTGTTGAAATTAGAATCTTGCTGGATAGCGCCAGCGCTTGTAATTTTATGACCTTGTCGTGCGCACGCCGGCTGGGACTAGAGCTGAGCCCAAAAGCCCAATCTGTCGATGGAATTGGCAGAGCTTCTACCAGAACACTTGGATCGGTTATGTGTGAATTGAGTCCCAAGAGTCAGGACTTCTCAAGCAATTTGGTTGTGGAAGCTGCTGTGCTACAGACTATTTGTCACGACATGCCACCTGGTTTTATTGATACCTCATCATGGGAGCATTTAGATGGCTTGGATCTTGCCGACCCTAGTTTTTATAAACCAGGGCCTGTTGACATGCTTGTAAGTGTCAACATTTTGGCGTCGGCACTCAGACCTGGTTTGGTTAAGGGTGCATCAGGTCAACCCGTCGCTATCCCCACTATCTTCGGGTGGATAGTGATGGGCGAGTGCACTATTGGCACCGGATTCGCTCGCCTTGGCAACAATGCCAATAGTCGTAAAAATTGTTTTTTTGTGTCCAACCTGTCACTAGACAACTCAATAAAAAGGTTCTGGGAATTGGAAAGTGTCGAGCCGCCCAGACCAGTAGCCTTTTCGAAAACTGAAGTGGCTTGCGATAGGCTTATGGAAGCAAATAGTTATCGAAATTCTGAGGGAAGATTGGTTGTCCCGCTGACCTTTGCTGATCCTCAACTTAAACCAGTCTTCTCTAACTCTCGCGATATTGCTGTGAAACGGTTCCTTCACTTAGAGCGTAAATTTAAAGTGAACGCCCAGTTCCAGTCAGCGTACGTCGACTTTATGAAAGATTATCTGGAGAGTGGTCATATGGAGGAAGTGGAGCCTCCTACCACCAATGTCGGTCCTTTCTACTATATCCCTCACCATGGTATCCTGCGCCCAGAATCAGTCACCACGCCACTAAGAACAGTGTTCGATGCTAGCGCCAAAGATGCTGAGGGTAGGTCGTTGAATGACGTGTTGTTGCCAGGTCCCAAACTCCAAAAAAGCATCTTTGATATTTTGATACGTTTTCGATGGCACGAAGTGGTCTTCACGGGAGATATAAAAAAAATGTATCGTCAATTCCTGGTAACCCCTGATGATGCTGATTACCAACGAGTAGTATGGCGCGAATCTGCTGATTTACCTATTCGCGATTTCAGGCTACTTACGGTCACATATGGGGTTTCGTGTGCGCCGTACCAGGCTCTTTGGTGCATGTCTCGTCTGGCGTCCGAGTTTGCACCCCGTTTTCCCCTTGGAGCATCGGTGTTACAGCGGGACACTTATGTGGATGATGTTGTCTCGGGAGCAGACTCGGTGGAGAATGCGATTCAAATTCGTCGTGATCTTACGCTAATTCTGTCATCCGCCGGTCTACACTTGAGAAAATGGACTTCGAACTCTAAAGAGTTCCTCCGCGACTTGCCGCCGTCCGAGTTGTACTCGGAAAAGATGTGCAACTTTGAAGACCTTCAGGATTTGTCCTTGAAAATCCTCGGAATGTTATGGATTCCCACCGCAGACCAGCTCACATTCAGAACAGCTGCGCTCGAAAAGAGGTGTACAAAGCGGTCCATCTTGTCAGACATAGCTCGGATCTTCGATCCGTTAGGCCTTTTGTCTCCTGTCGTATTCCTTGCCAAATATATAATGCAGCTATTGTGGCTGTCTGGTGTTGACTGGGATGAGGATGCTCCTCAATTCATTTCGTCTGAATGGCTTAAGGTCAAGAACCAACTGTCGTCGCTGAGTGCTGTGGCACTGCCTCGGAGAATGGTTCCTTCGTTTGCATCTCTTCAACTTCATGGCTTTTGTGATGCTTCTGAGCGAGGTTATTGCGCTGTTGTCTACTGCCGCGCGTCGTGCAGTGACGGGACAACTGAGGTCCGACTTTGTTGTGCCAAGTCGAAAGTTGCCCCCCTCCGCAAACGCTCGATCCCTCGTTTGGAGTTGATGGCAGCTGTCTTGCTGACTGAGCTTATGTCTTCGTTAACCCTCGCCCTAGATGGTCTTCATCGTGTCGGTGCCCTCTTCGCTTGGTCAGATTCCAGCGTTGCATTAACCTGGATCAATTCCTGTCCGTCGCGTTGGAAAACTTTTGTTGCCAACCGTGTTACGGAAATCCAAGACGGTATACCCTCCGAATTCTGGCAACATGTTCCTACAGCCGATAATCCAGCCGATCACGGTTCGCGAGGTTTACTGCCCGAAGATTTAATCCGGTGTCAGTCATGGTGGTCGGGTCCGAACTGGTTGTTGAACCCTCGTGAAGAATGGCCGCAAAGTTCGTACGCTGCAAACAATGAGTCCGCACTCGAGGAGCGAAGAATATTGACTTTTATGACAGAAAACAATATTGGTTTTGTCGACGGACTTTTAAACAAGTTCTCGTCACTTTCGCGTATAGTGAATATCGTCGCCTACTGTTACCGATTCTCTAAAAATTTAAAGGCATCGGTGAAATCAACTGGCGCCTTATCGGCTGTCGAAACTAACCATGCGTTGCAGTTCTTAGTGAAGCATGTACAGGAAGTCGTGTTTGCTTCAGAATTTCGTGCGCTAAATAAAGGCAACCCAAATTTGCTCCCCAAAGTCTTAAGAAAATTATGTCCTTTCGTAGATGCCAATGGGTTGCTCAGGGTGGGCGGCCGCCTCGTGCATAGCGATCTGAGTTATAGCCAGAAGCATCCGCTGCTGCTTCCTCGAACTCACCGTCTGACCTATCTACTAATCGACGAGTACCATAGGAAATTTTTACATCCAGGACCGCAGACATTACAGAGTCTTCTCGCACAGGATTTTTGGATCCTCTCGTCAAAGCGAGCAATTCGTTCCGTGGTGTCATCCTGCGTCAAATGCTTCCGTGCAAAACCACGACTGTCCGCACCTCCCCGGATGGGAAATTTACCGTGTTATCGTCTAAGTCAACTGAAACCGTTTTCATCGGCTTCAGTGGACTACGCAGGGCCGTTTGACATAGCCCTTGGTCGTGGTCGTGGCGTCAGAACATACAAAGCGTATGTATGTGTTTTTGTTTGCACAGCCACCAAAGCAATCCATTTGGAGCTCGCATCAGAACTCACTTCGGAGGCATATTTGGCATGTTTGAAGCGATTTATAGCTCGTAGAGGTCGTTGCTCTAGATTGGTATCTGATCAAGGGACGAACTTTGTCGGAGCAAGTAACCTGTTAAAAGACTTAATGTCGCAGGCGACGCAGGCCGAGAAGGTGGAGTTCACGTTTAACCCTCCTGGTAGCCCACATTTTTCGGGGCTAGTCGAGGCAGGAGTTAAATCGGTTAAGACTCACCTCGCTCGTGTCGTTGGTTTGCAACGCCTGACTTATGAGGAGTTTAACACGCTGCTGATTCAAATCGAGGCCTTGTTAAACTCACGGCCACTTTCACCACTAAGCTCCGACCCAAATGATTTTTCGGCGTTGACCCCAGGTCATTTTCTTACACTTGAGCCTTTGACTCTTCTGCCTGAGGAACCAATCCTAGAAAAGCACGTAAGTCCTCTTCGTCGATGGAGGCTCATCCAACGAATGCACCAGGACTTCTGGCAGAGATGGCACCTCGAGTATGTGCACACGCTGCAGCAGAGACATAAATGGGTGGATGCGCGAGAAAATATAGTTCTTGGAACTCTGGTTCTCATTGCCAACGAGCAATGCAGTCCGATGAAGTGGAAACTCGGTCGGGTAACGCAGCTCCATCTTGGAGCCGATAATGTTTGCCGAGTAGTTACTCTAAGGACGGCTTCAGGAGAATGCAAACGGCCTGTGGTCAAATTGTGTGTCCTTCCCATGAACGAGGACATCGAACCTGATGCCCAGTCCACCTAATTCTAGCTGAAAGGATTAGGTAAATCTAGCTATGTTAATTGTAAATTTGTTTTTTTTTTTTGTTGATAAATTGTTTCGTATCATAATTCTATAAATTGATTAATTATACTTTTTTTTTATTAAGTTGCGGAAAATACTGCGCATTTTGGTGGTCGGAATGTTCAGAATTGGCTATCACCTTTTTATAGGTAACGCTGCGACTTGTCATTGACGTATCTGACATTCGTGACTCTGACATTTCTCACGCCGCGTACATTTATGACCGTTAGGTTTTCCCGCGATTTGAAATAAATAATGTCATTCCTTCTTGGAAAGTCGAGTTGAAAGTACACATTTTTACGTTATTATTTTCGGTGTATTTATAATTTATTGTCGTTGTTGTAATTATCATAAGAATACGATACGGATTTGTGCGGTGCGTGTAATTGTTTGCGTTTGACGTGAATTTCGACGCTGTACGAGACTCCACATATTAGCTCTACTGCTCCGACCGGCCCCTCTAAGCTAACGCTAAGCTTGCCCGCCCAGTGAAGTACAGATCTCCAAGGTATAGTTTTAGCCGTGACGCCCCGAGGAACTCTGGAAAGAGCTGAATACTGCTACGCGCCTCTGATTCAAAGGTTAGTGGTTTTTCGTAACACCCTCGATACACCTCATTCACGCAATTCACGCCTACTCTCATATTCTCGCTCCAAGATTGTAATCACTTTCGTTGCATTCGTGTCTCGCAATTTCGGAGTCACACAAACATTCATTAACAAAAAATCTACAGTCCATTTATCCACCATTTCATAAATCTAGCAATCGAACATACATTAAAAAATAATGTTATTCGAATAAGTAGTTGATCTATGTTTACCTAAAGTTCGCGACTAGACATAACATAACATGGGAGTCGTTACAACCACAAAATAATGTGACAAAAATCATTGAAAAGTATTTTATCTATTTATACATAAAACTATAACGATAAAAGAAAAATAAAACGTAGTGAACATTGTTGTAACAGATACAGGTTATATTTTAATAATTTATCAACATATAATTGGAAAACATGAAACGAAATGTACAGACGGAATAACTTAAATTACAAAGTGAACTTTTTATGTTTACATAAGCAATTATTGCAAATAGATTCCAAGGTTTCTGAGAATTTAGAAAATCTTTATTTGTCTTAAGAAAATACCATAAAAAATACAGATTTTCCTCTAATCATCTTGATTCGATTCGTCAAGTTCAGTGTCAGAACCGAAGTTCTCTGTCTCAGAAGAGTCAATTAAGTTTAAATACACAATCATATTTTTTTCTATATTTAAAATTTTTAAGCGATTTCATTTTATGTTATGGATATAATACTTTTTATCCCATGAATGAATACAACATGGCCGACAACGTTTCCAGAGTTCAAAATAAAAAAAAACAATTTCAAATTGAAAATATGTAGTCATCTTACAATTATAATATCAGAAATCTATAAATATTGGTTTATTAAGATTTGACTTAATAAACCAATATTTATACATTTCTGACTACAGAATTTTTTTGCCAAATTTGATATGAGTCAAGTAGCCTATTATGAAAAACGCCTAGAGTGGTCTTTTGTTCCGTCGTAGTCGGGCAAGCGCTTTGTGCCGCAGCACGTAGCGTACTGCGTAGAGATCAAGACACTAAGGCTTAAGATGAATACCATTATCGTACTAAGTAGAACTTACATTAACAAGTGCCATAGCTTGTTCTCCATCACATGCGATGTTGGTGAGCGCCCAGGCTGCGTCGTATTGAACAACAGGCCTGTAGAAGGAATCGAGTGTTATCATATCATTATTAAATTTCAAGATAAATTCAAATAGGCATGCAAGTAATTGACGACCTTAGTGGCACAGCGGTCGTAGGTTTGCCTGCAAAGCAAGACGTTGCGTGTTCGATTCCAGCCGCAGGACAAGTGTTTGTATGACCTGCAGATATTTGTTTCGGGTCTGAGAATCTTCTATGTATCAACGTTATATAATACACACGTCCACTTAGAACTCCTACCATACCAGTTTTATGTACTAATAAATAATAGCGATCAGCTGAGGTTCTCTGATGTACCGTCGGCATCGGCGCAGGTCATGTGGCGGGTTGCACGCGCGGCGTGTTCCGATGTCTTTATATAATACCTTGGGTGGTGGAGCGCGGCCACCAGCGGGGGAATGCCGCCAGCTGCGACCAGCTGAGTGCGGTTCTCTGATGTACCGTCGGCATCGGCGCAGGTCATGTCGCGGGCTGCACGCGCGGCGTGTTCCATGTTCTTTCGCTCGCGCGACAAGAGGCCTGACAAACAATATTTATTTTATACTACACCTGCTCGTAAAGTGGTATATTCCTTTTACAAACATAAGAAAGAGTACGTCATTTCTGTAGTAGGTACTAAAATGCGGGAGGGAAATCTCTGGAATCGCTGAGCAAGAGAGAAAACTGTGTGGAAATGCATTTCTTCATCAATCTATCAGCATTCCAAATTATATTACATATCCGCTGTCGTTTAGTCGAAAAGATAACCGACGGACGGAGTTACGTTCACATTTACAATATTAGTATAGATTACTAGTTTCTGCCCGCGGCTTCGCACGTGTTGTTTCTATGAAAATATTTAAGGGAAAAGTTGGGATGGTGCAAATTCCAAGCCGGCACCATACGGTACATGTAACGTACCGCGGACGATCTCGGCAGAGGTTGTCAACTTTGTGGCAGCAACGCAGAGAGACTCAGTACTGGGTTTAAAACGCGGCTCAGCGAAGGGTCCTTCTTCTACCTGTGACAAATCAAATAAAAAAAACTTTAGTAATAATAATAACAATAATGTTATTTATTTTCAGATGACACAGATCCATACATTAGTAAAACAAAAAATCTTAGCCTATGTTGGTTATAATTTATGTTCATACTTATTCCATTTAATTAAAATATAGATGGAGTGTTTGTACAAAACTCCATCGAGTTTATCTGCAATTGCTGCCAGGATGGTGTTGGTACTCCCGCGTATTCTACTAGGCAGTGAGGCTGCCTTTTTCCTCATACAGGCGGCAAAGCCGTCGACGCGAGCCTCCGCAAACATGCCGGAGGCGCTGCAAAATCGCGGGAGCCCCAAGAGCATCCTGAAAGCATTATTATTGTACGCGAAGAGTATTGACGGATTTCTTCGTATATGTAAACCACAGGCTGCTCGTGTAAAATGATTGGCAAAAGGATTTGAAAGACCGTACCGTTTAGAATCGTTTAGAAACGACAAATCATACTAATCTTTAATTTACTTTGTATTATTGTTATTGTATTGTTTTGCAATGTTGTTTTAAAAGTGTACTTTAAAAACAACAAAACTATTAAAAGAAGAAAGAAAGAAAATAGTTTTATTTGTAACTTCAATCACAAAAGCTATTAGATACTATTTATAGACTAAGTATTAAAATAATTTTCCCTAAAAAATAACGAAAAATACCACGTACAACCTAAAAACAAATTGATCGGTTATGGGATAGGTATTTGTTCATGATTGAAGCTAGAAACTGGGAGCTGGCTCAGCATGAATGCTATGTGCAAGTGGGATACACATAATGCTGTTCTTCCGCCGGTTCCCACAATCAGTAGCGGGTAGCACAATAACATATACTACACATAAAAAATGGGAATTAAAATTTTTACCTACATATTATGTATACAAAGGTTGCCTACGTTATTCTCTGATTAAAATGAGAATATTTAACTATAAGAATCAGAACTTAAAAGTTATAAAAAATTTAAAAATTATCCTAAAATAGTATACATATTTGAATGATTTATAATAAGGGTTAATGATAAGTGATAAGGGTTATTTATAAGGGTATTACATAATTTAAAATGTGGAAGAGCGAAATCACCTATCACAAGTATTTCCATAATACTTAAATGTTGTTTTCATCTATGAATAAGACTATGTATATTTTATTACTGAATAAAAAAATTAACCGTGAAAAATATCTCTGCTATTGTTAGATTTATAAAATCTTAATAAAATTCTTAAAAGTAGCCAAGTGGCTTTTCAGGGTTAAAAGTCGCCAAGCTATTGCACTTGGTTCCAGCTACGCCCACCGTATGGCACGCGGTCTGTCGAACCGCTTTTATTATTTTTATTATTATTAGCTACGAATATTAAATGAGGATGCAGCGACTTGTGTAATTATGGTCAAACTTCACTTAAGGCTGCACGAGTCGTCCGATCCAACTCATCAGTGGGCGCGGCCTAAATGTATGCCCATCTCATCTGACATAATAGACATTCTCGCGCGCTTGCAAATAAAATTATTCGTAAAACGGTCGCGTAAAAAAACGGGAAAAGACTTTTAGCACAAGGGTTATTATAGAAAAACCATTGAGAGTATCTTTTCGAAAAAAAAAAATTTCAACTTTTGAATAACTAAACTATGTCTGTACTGTGTCTGGCTTTATTTTAGAGTTTTCTTTCTCCGTATGTTATTCATTTTCGCCCAAAGTTGGGTTAAATCGGTGTTGAAATACGAAAGTTTAGAAGCTTGTATTTTTTTAATTAATTCTTTTTTTACGGTTTCGGGTGCATATAGACATAGATAATGACGAGATAAATTGATATTATCCTTAGTTTTGGACGGTCAACATCAAACAGCGTTGTAGTTACCCTTCCACGATTGTATGGAGAGATGAGCGACTCGTTCAGCCTTAAGGTAAGTTTGTTTAACCTTCAGTAGTTTGAGAGCTAAGCTATGATCATGTTTGTTACTTGGATCTCCACAACGGTTGAACGAATCGAGATGACATGAACGACGACATGACGATGAACTTCAACAGAGACTGAGGTTGGAACCTACCACCCGCCCGGAAGCCGTGTCTCCATGAGAAGTCGAATAGCAGCATGGAACCGGGTGTAGACATGTTGATACTGTTAGTTCCGTATGTACCCAGGGAATACCAACACCCGACACAGTAGGATCTTTTCGAGAAGATGACTCTCACGCCCTACAGCATCTAAAAGCAGCGCACCCCCCACCACCCCCACCCCCGCTCACGTCGCGGGCTCAACGCGCGCTCGTGCGCAGTGCTCGGAGAGATGCGGAATGCGCGCGTCTAGAACCGCACTCACCCTGAAGATATTCCTCGTTAAGGCATAAAACGTTGGTGTTCTTCCAACACAAATAAGGTTCACAGTTAACCCGCTTACATCCGTAATGGAATCGAGATGATATGGATACTAGGAAGGAAAGTTATGTTTCTGTTTTTTTTACTTAGTAGATTATTTACATACCGAGTCGCTGCGTGGCTGCCTCCGCTCCCGGCATTCCGAGAAGCCAGTCGGCATGGGCACGGCACTGACTCTAGAGATAATATTCATGATTACGGCGAATGATTCCGCCTCGGTCAGGAGGCCGGAGCGCGCCGGGCCCTCCGCAAACTGCTGCAGAGTCAGGGACAGGAACCGGATCTTTTCGATAGCAGCACGGATGGTGGGCTCGTCTGGAACAAATAAATGCCTTTGCTATTATTTGGCAGCGTGTTTTACATTTGTGTGTACATTTGTGAAACTCTTATCAACTATTTTCCGTAAATCTTTACATAGTATACAAACAAACAAAGCCGCTCCCGCTGTCTGTCTGTCTGTCCCTATGTATGCTTAAATCTTTAAAACTACGCAACGGATTTTGATGCGGTTTTTTTTAAATAGATAGAGTTATTCAAGAGGAAGGTTTAAATGTATAATACATGCATAATATGCAAGAGAAACACTGATAATTTTAGAGCTTTCTAATGTGATGTCGTAAATAAACACATTTTTTGCGCTTACATTGCAAACGCTGGCTAAACCCTACGAGATAGATTGAAATAATGTACTACAGTATTGTACACCTTAAAAAGGTCTACAAAAAAGTCCGGGAGAGTATACGTCTATCTCTTAGGGATAACCCACAATAAACATTTTTTATCCTTTACTTTTTACGAGAAATAATGGCTTATTTACGAAGCGATTCTAAGCAATACAGCATTAATCCTTATCCAATTAAGTACCTTAAATACAATGTGCATCAATATGGTCTTTTACAGCATGTAATTTAAATAAAAACGAAAAATATTTTCGAAGCTATCACAGATTTATCGAAGATGTCACAGGGACATAGCGGTTGCAGCGGTACCGGCCGGGGCCGATTCTGTAGTATATTTAGTATCTATCTATCAGCATTGCACCCGTGCGAAGCCGGGGCGGGTCGCTCAAATGTTGATCGTCCCAAACGTAACAAAACAAGTTTTTTATGATCGTCAGTTTATTTGTAATCTGTGTTCGGGATGTTTTCGAAATCATAGATTAAAAAATTACGCCAGCTGCTTTTGAGCACTTTTGAATTCTAGGGTATAATTTAAATTTCATAAACATCTATTGACATTTTTCATAAAAAAATATGTAGGGGTCTTCAAACAAAAACAAAAAATAAAACAATTGGAAAGACACTGCATTTTATCTGCATTTTTTACTGCATTTTTCAACATTGCGTATTTTGTGAATTTTTTAATATTTATTTATTCTTTGTTTATTGGCAACTTAGATGTCATTGTCATTGTCAAGTTGGTTGGGAACACACCCCTAAACGCCAATCAGACACAAAATAAACAGATTCTTAATGTAGATAAAACGTTTATTTTGAGCAAGCGACATAAAAGTTTTATCACAAAAACGATCAGAAACTTCGAATTTTGAATTTTCTTTTCGGAATTGGCTCTCAGATTACAGAATCACTGACTGATTCATAAAAAAGAGAGGTTGACAATGTTACAGCAAGATTTTAGCGTTAGATATATGGTAAACAACAATCCAAAACCAGAAGTAGGTACCTAAACTAAAGTAAAACAAAATTGAGAAGAAAACGCTGGTTTGTTAATAATTGAGCCCTAAGGCATTTGTGTGTAAATGTACTGTCTTACATTTCTTACTAACCTTCTTTAAAATTTTCTTTGTCAGTTGTTGGTTCGGATGTAACCACTTCAGAAGGTGCCTTTAAGTCTAGCTCTGCAGCTGGCCTCGTTTGAGAGCTACTTTCAACACTCTGCAACACCTAAAACAAATAAGCTGGGTTGTTATTTTGTAGAGTCAAGAAAGTCTCGTAAAATAGTATTAGAAGTCAGAATTTAAATCCAACCAATAGAAAACAAGAACGTCAGGTGCGAGTGTCACTCGCGCGCCGAGGGTTTCGAACGTTTGTCGATTATACATACATGTACTAAAGGTACCGGTTAGACATCGCTATTTGATGAATATCTACCTAAAATAGTCGGTACTTACCAAACTACATTTTAGATGGATCGCTCTGCATAGGTACTTTGGAGATTAAGTCAATTTATTGACTTTATTCAAATTATTTCAAACTTTATTCAAATTGTACCAACTCTACAGAAATTTCAAAAACTTTTTTGAAATGTGCAAATACCTTTCATTTTATAACCCACTCGGTGGGGTAGCCCCCCTATTTGAAAATTATTCCCCCCCTTTTTGACCATTTTAAAAAAGTTTTCGTTTTACAGACTTCTATTATTTTTCCTGTAAAATAAAGATCTATATCTACAAACGCTACATACATTTCACATGGATTGCTCTGCAATCTTTGGAGAGGGGTGGGGAAATGAGTAAAAGGAAAAAGGACAGACAAAGGGAGACCATAAGGGGTTCGAAATCGATCTTCGATCTCGAAACCCTAAAAATGGTTGACATTTGGACATTCTACACAAAATTATTTAGACCCAAAGCAGAGCTTGAATAATGGGTACCATACCAAGTACCTAACTAATATACCTCATCATCATCAGCAGCATCAACCTATATTAGTCCACAGCTGGACATAGGCCTTCAGCTTGCCGCATCCAGCATGTGCCTGCAGCCTTTCGCAGGTCATCCCACTTGGCTGGAGTGCGTCCTACACTACGTTTGCCGAGTCACGGTCTCTCAAAACTAATTTATGTAGGTACAAATTATAGTCATAAAACGTGCAGTTGCAAATCATTCACATTTGTCAAACATTTGTCCTGCAGTGGGAATCAAACCCACACGCAACTTTCTGCTTCTCAGGCAGACCTTCTCCCACTGCACCATAGAGGGAATAATTATGAAAGTAACCAATAAACTTACCATTTCTTCACATGTTGATGGCCCTAGGCTCTCGGAGAGCTTTTTTGAAGGTGGTTTGCCATTCACGGGAGGACTGATCTGTCCCCGAGTCCTCTGTTCCGCCTCAGCATACCTGGCCACTGCATGGAACAGGTCCAACTCACTGTCCACATTAAGGTGGTTCAGAGAAAGCATTGTGGTCAATGTGTTTAATTCCACATCTTCAAAACTTCTGTCATTAAGAACCTCATTTGTGTTTGTACATATAATCTGCAATATATTATGTATGTAATTAATTTTTTATGTTATGAACTTATTATGATATATATTCACCTAAACCTCAACAGCCTGTATCGGTCCACTGTTGGACGCAGGCCTCCCCCTGATAAGCGCCTTATTGGGTTTTATCTTATGGGGGGTAATGCCCATAATCCCCACGCTGGGCATGCGGGTTGGCGATCGCAGTTTGGTTGTAGAATTGTCCTGCAGGGGGCGCTGCTGTCCACCCCCCATGGAAATCCCTTAGTCCCGCAGGTACCCTCAGGAAGAGTTGGAGTGGTGCAAATTCTAGGCCAGCGCCACATAGCTTCACAATGTTTTTACTACACTACTACTAACTACTATTACTAGTCACAATTAATTTAAAATAAAAATTTATTGACTAGTTCCTGCCTACGGTTTTGCACACGTTGTTTCCTGGATAAAAAGAAGCCTATGTGCTAGTCCAGGTCTAGACTTATGTTTATGCAAAATTTTTGCCTCATCCGTTTAGTAGTTTTGGTTTAATATTAAGTTTTCATACTTTTAGAGAGCTCTGTTCCTAGCAGGGGTGATAGAGTCTGCATAATGCAAATCTAACTCCGGACTTCTGACATTGCACTGCCTCACATTTATTAAAGGACCTTTGTGAAATTTATGAAAGCTTAATGTAGAAAATTACCTGAATACATTTATCCATGAGCATTTGTTCCTCAAAGAAGCATGCTAACTCATAAGCTCGGCATGCATTCCTTGGGCCAACAACTGAGCAGATATAACCATTGCATTCTTTCATTAGATGTAGCAGCATGTACTTTTTCGCTCCATACCACAGGTCACAGGCCATATCGAATGAGCCAAAGTTTATATCACCTGTGTAGATATATCTGTAATTTTTTTTTACCAATAATAAATAAAATATGTAGTTATTTAAAATTATCTGAATGTCTTGTTGAAGTGACGTGTGACCCAAGAACTGGTGAGTATCTGGCGCAAAGCATCAGCATTGCCATACAGTGGGGCAATGCTGCCAGCATCTTGGGGATGCTTCCGACTGGTATTGATATTGTCAGTTGAGCTGCCTGTAAAGTATCAGTGTCAGTCTGTGGTTAGCTCAATTGTTTCAATTATTAATACTAGTTCTAATTTGTTTGTATTATTTGATTGTTATTTTCTTTCACTAGGTAACTAGTGAGAGTCATTGAAGTAGCTCCATGGTGGTTTATGACCACATGGATGCCATGTTATGATTTTGCCTGTGTTTTATTGATGTAGCTTTAGAGTACAGGTTTTTCTTTATTAGTTTTATCACACCTAAGCTCGGACACATGTCTAATAGTGACACTCATAAGAGAGGTCTTGTTGCAACTAAGATATTTATGGGGTCGTTGTCATAAGATGATCAGAGGATGTCATCAGACATGGTAAAGACTTACTGTAGCAGAGCTCTGAAGGCCTCTGGTTGAATGTCAGGGATAGGTATCATCGGTTCGTTGCGCTCTGATAGCCCTCCGTAGAACATTGCCTCGAAGACAGGAGACGCTATGGCCAGGACGAGCTTGTGCGCCTGAATCACCTCCTGGTTGGTCTCTGAGCCCACCACAAAGGTGCAATCTGACCATTGCCCCGACGTAAGCAAATAACCACATCTCTGCTCCACCTTCTCAAACCCGAGTTGCCAGGGTGCTCCTGCTACTTCCATCGTTAGGTAGGTACCTATATTTCGAAGAAATTTGGATGGAATCGAAGCAACACGAACAGAAACCTGGCGGAGACAGAAACACTAAGGTACTAGGTAACATAAACTTAGCAGCAAACTGCTTGCTATCGATCTACGGTCTGTCTGGGTGTCGATTCTGTTTAAAATTCATACAACAACTTGACAACAACAACTAAATTTACGTAAATTTAGTAAACGAAAATTTTACGAAAGAAAAAATAAATAACAATTAACTTCAACTTCTTTTTATTTGGCGCCGTTTTAGCTACAACTCTGCCTGCCAGTCACAAAAGGGGTCACAATAAGGATAGGTACTACAGCCAGTGACAGGGAGTGTCTTAACCCTAGAATACTAATTTATATTTACCACAGCACACTAATGATATAAATAATAATATATAATAATATAATAATATACAACTATAAACATAATAATGATCGCCTGGGACGCTACTTTTAAAATAAAACTAATTTATTATATTATTAGTTATTTATTAAATTTTATAAAGATATTATAAATTACTTGGCAAACCTCTACTTTTTCTAAAATTAAATTTGAAATTCTTTTTTAAAATCAACATTAGTCTTAAAATATGAATTAAATCTTACAACAGCGTACATTTTTTCTCACAACATAACAGTCTTCTAACAATCTGGTAAAAAAAAAATACTACTATATCCATACTTTTATGGTATCAATATTATTATCCAAATTAATAACTTTATAAAACACTAAATTAAACCCAAGGTAACATCACATTTTTGTCTGCAGACTAATTTGAAGTCAGCCATTTATTTTTTGTCACAGGAACTGCAGTTTGGATCGATGTTCCAAACAATAGTTTTTGGTTTTTGCTTGAGATGGTACTGAAATGTTCGGGGGCTGAGAGTGTAATAGATACCTACAGTATTTTGAAGGTCTTCTTCCAGTCGAAATGGTACGAAAGAAGGATCTGCCGAGCTGTCGTCAGAGTCAAAAGGATCGACTTCCAGGTTGTCCTCAGTTTCGCTTACGGAGTTCTCATTAACTAAACAAGATCCGTCAAGTGCGAGTGTAACTCGCGCGCCGAAGGTTTTGAACGTTTGTCAACAAATATGTACCAAAAGTACCGGTTAGAGACTTCGCAATTTAACGAATATCTAAGAATAGTACGTACCAACCTACATTTCAGATGGATCTCTCTGCATGCTTCGGTTAAATGGGTGGTTCGGATAAGGTGGGTAATGGTAAATTTTTCGACTTTTTTCGAAATATTTCGAAAAGTATGAAAGCTACAGAAATGAGAAAAACTGATTTGAAATGTCCAAACCGATACCTTTCATTTGATACCCCACTCAGTGGGGTAGCCCCCCTTTTGAAAATTATTCCTTTTTGACCATTTTTCAAAAAGTGTTCTTTTTACAGACTTCTCTATATTTTTCCTGTAAAATATAGATCCATATTATCTACAAACGCTTCATACATTTTAAATGGATCGCTCGGCAAACTTCAGAGATAGGGGGGGGAATGGGTTTTTTATCAACTTTTTTCGAAATATTTTAAAAAGTATGAAACCTACAAAAATTTCAAAAAATATTTTGAAATGTACAAAATGATACCTTTCATTTGATACACCATATGACTCTGTAGGTGCCTTTTAAAATTTCGGCATCACAATTTGTATGGAAAATATTCATTTTCATTTTTCATTTATTTTTCTCTAAATCTGTACAGGCGCACGAAATGTATTATTATTATAAATTTCAAGTTGATAGCTGCAGTAGTTTTGTGTTTACCTCAAATAACCGTTAGAAAATCAGGTGAAGATTGATGACAATATAACATTTCGACATGGGTTTATTTATAAAACATTAATGAAGATTTGTGGAAAATTTCGGGTAGTTTTATCATAATTGTTAACGCTACTTACAAAAGCGCTAGACTTGGCCTGCTAAGCTAATTTCTACGTCAAATAAAACAGTACTTACTTGAAAATGTATACTTTCACAAACACCTCACACAAACTTAGTAGACAATACAACCTTCCACTTTGGCGAACAAAATCGGACTCCCTGTCAGAGCGGGTCGATGCGACCATGTCAGCTAAATTGTTACCGCCTAGGCCTATTGATCGGTCGAGGCTTGCGATTGGTCGGGAATTGCCGCCCCGCTATGACAGTGAGTACTTGTAAGTCAAATGCAGTACTAGAAACAAAACAGTGTCTTTTAAATATTATAGAAAATGATAGACGGCAAAAGTAATCTATACAATAATGTGGCTTTTAAATAACATTGCTGACAGTCGGCCATCCTAATTATACCGTACGCCCTCGGACGGGAGGTACAGGAATTTTGTTGTTACATTATTGTTGTAATATAAACATTAATTAACATTAATTAATTATACAATCAAGAACTGTTACTCACTGTATTATATACTAACAATCAAATTTTCATCAACGAATAGAAAACTAAATCAAAAGTTACTAACGCATTTTACAAATCAAACAACATATTAGACACTCGCACTTAACAATTACAAATATCTAATTATTTATTTACTGGCAACAATATGCCCTTTAAATCTTAAAGCTACTTATGATTTAAATAATTGTTACAAGACCAGGGATGTCTTTGACTTGACTACAAGGACCAGGGGTGTTCTTTTACTACTAGATTACAAGGACCAGGGATGTCCTTATAATACTAGACAACAAGGACCAGGGGTGTCCTTTTACTACTAGATTACCAGGACCAGGGATGTCCTTATAATACTAGACAACAAGGACCAGGGATGTCCTTTTACTACTAGATTACAAGGACCAGGGATGTCCTTATAATACTAGACAACAAGGACCAGGGGTGTCCTTTTACTACTAGATTACAAGGACCAGGGATGTCCTTATAATACTAGACAACAAGGACCAGGGGTGTCCTTTTACTACTAGATTACCAGGACCAGGGGTGTCCTTATAATACTAGACAACAAGGACCAGGGGTGTCCTTTTACTACTAGATTACAAGAACCAGGGATGTCCTTATAATACTAGACAACAAGGACCAGGGGTGTCCTTTTACTACTAGATTACCAGGACCAGGGATGTCCTTATAATACTAGACAACAAGGACCAGGGGTGTCCTTTTACTACTAGATTACAAGGACCAGGGATGTCCTTATAATACTAGACAACAAGGACCAGGGGTGTCCTTTTACTACTAGATTACAAGGACCAGGGATGTCCTTATAATTATTATTATTAACTCATTTATTTCAGATTCGGTAATACAATCCATAGACACAACACAACATATAAAAATACACAATAAAATCAAATTACATAAAATTATAGCGTAAATAATAATAGTGATTAAATTAGATAGTATACAAAACAATAATTATTTCATGTTAACATTGGAATTACATAATAAATAACAAAACATAATAACCTACTTACCTACTAACCTAAATTAAATGTCAAATGGAGTTACTCCCCATCATTATCCTCATCCACTTATTTTGGATGGGACAGTCCAGACGTATAATACTAGACAACAAGGACCAGGGGTGTCCTTTTACTACTAGATTACAAGGACCAGGGATGTCCTTATAATACTAGACAACAACATAAACTCGCTGCGCCCACAACTAGGCTCCACAACATTAATGTAAGTATCTTTCAAAGGGCAATGTATAGCTTCTACAACAAAATTAATACTGAGTGAGTTGCAAAAATTGTCAGTAAACAAATTCAAACAAATTGTCAAAACCATCCTGTGCACAAAGTAAAAAATAACAACTATCAGGCTAAATGTTTCCTCGTCGCTTCTTTACTTTAGTCTGCATACTGATGCGACAGAAATCAAATTGTAATCACATTATTTCCGTGTCACTGTTTAATTTTTTTAATTTGACCTTTTGGACCTAAGTGTACCTACCTACATTTATTGTATTTATTTTAAAAAAATGTATTTGATTTGATTCCTTTTCTTTGATTGAGAGCCTGTGTAAGGCCTATAGACTACCGGCTCGTCGCTTTTTAATGTTAAACACATTTCACCATCGGTGGTGTGCCTAACTCAGGCAGACAGGAGGCAAAACATTCCCTTCAGTTATTGAGCAGAGCCATTAACTTTTCCTTCTCAGCTTTATAGAATAGAATAGAATATTTATTTATTTAAAAGAATACATATGTTTTGACAATGTTGCACCATTAAACCATATTAGGTTTATGTTGGTGCACAGAATCGTCTTATATAAAATTAACAAAAACACTAACTATCACTACTATCTAGATTTATAATAAAACATAAATGAAATTACGCAAAACCAGGTTAAAACGTAGATTCTGGCAAGTACTTACCTACCTACAAGCTGTCGTTATTATCGTATTATTGGATTGTGGAGTATCGAGATACATTACTGTGCGATCCCACTAGAAGGGCCTATACGAATGAGCAGGTGCACACTTGCTATTGCTGGATTGGAGAAATCCGTCGAAGGTGAAGATGACGTAGAATAGAAAGATGGTTCTGTGAGAAGAGCTTATATATTTCCTTGCTGCAGTACTGGATTGCTATTAGTAAGACAAGTGAAGATTGCCACGTACCTCTTCTGGTGAGTGCGTCCCACGGTAACGTTTAGAGGTCCAAAGTAATCAAGCCCTGTATAGGTGAACGGTCGCTTGTTATGAGCTAAGCGACACGAAGGCAGGTCCCCTGTCCTTGGGTGTGGCGGGGTTTGAGTCTTCATTCGGCAGAATAGGCATTGGCGAAGCAGTTGACGTGTCACCGGGCGAAGACGCAAGATCCAATATTGTTGCCGGCACTCGTTGACTGTAGCTTCAACTCCACTATGATGTATCTGTCGATGTTGAGACTGGATCCAGAGTTTGACTGTAGGGTGATTCCCATCTAGTATTATCGGCCTCTTTAAATTATCTGCTACATTCTTGGATGCTAGGATTCGACTTCTAATTCGCAGGGCTCCTTCCGTGTACTCGACGCTCAGCTGATGAAGACGACTATCTTTGCTGACTGGCTTCTGCTTCTCTATCGCTTCTATTTCACTTGAGAATGAATCTTCTTGTGATGATTTCATCAGAAGTTCTTCTGCCTTTCTGAGAAGCTCCGCGGTAATAGGAAGAGCTTTCCGTACTTCCTTTTTCTGTTGCCTATTATGCTGTTCTGGTTGTCTCTTTTTCAAAGTTTTCTTCCAGTTAGGGTCTTCTATAGAGTTCTTTTTTTGGCGCTTATAGTTGACCTTCTGTATGGTTGTTTTACATAGTTGGATGAACTGGAGAACTCTTGCAGTTGTGTAGCGAAGTCTGTCCCAATTGGAGAATCGTGAAACTTTTGGCAGACCTTCGGCGAGCTTCAGTTTTTCTCCGACGGTCACGTGGTGGTTTTTTTCTTCTCCCGTGGACTCTACCAAAACTGATGTCGATGTCGTTAATTCTGTGGGCCAGGAATTTTCACCTTTATACAAAAAATCCGGACCTTTGTACCATCTGTGGCTTCTATTGAATTCTTTTGGGACATCTCTTGTTGCATCATCTGCCACATTCAATTTGGTTGGTATCCATCGCCACTCGCTGACTGTTGAAATATCTTCTATTGCTGCCAAACGGTGTGCCACGTATGGTTTGAAGGACCGTGACCCAGTCTTGATCCAGGTGAGGACGGTTTTGCTATCTGTCCAGAAAGTTTTAGAGTCCGGTTTTCTCTCATGTTCATCTATTACAGCTTCGGCTAGGCGTGTTCCCATCACGGCTGCTTGTAGTTCCAGTCTCGGGATGGACGTGAGCTTTAGTGGTGCTACCTTTGCCTTGGCTAGGATGAGGGAGACACTTACGTCACCGTTTAATGATGTTGCTCTCCAGAAGAGGACAGCTGAGTAGGCTGATTCGCTGGCATCGGTGAATATGTGGAGCTGTAGTGAAGCAGCGTCGCTATACTGAAGATACTGTCTTGGTATGGCTACTTCGGCGAGACTTCTTAGATGATTCATCCAAATCTTCCATTGTTCAGCAAGGTCATTGCTTATTTCTTCATCCCATGATGTCCCTCGGCGCCAGACTTCTTGAAGTATCTGCTTGGCTCTGATGGTAACTGGTGATGCAAAGCCAAGGGGATCAAAGAGAGACATCACTATTCTTAAGGCTTCTCTTTTGGTTGGGATCTTTCCTTTGATAAGCGCTGGCGGTATTCTGGCGAGGTTTAGATTGAAGGTGAGCTCATCCGCGTTTTGTTTCCAAATTAAACCTAGGACTCGGTCAGATTTCTCTTCAGTTCTATAGATTTCTAAGTCTTGTTCAGATTCTTCTTCACCGAGAGCTTCTAATAATTTTGGTGAGTTTGACTTCCATTGTTTCAACTCGAAGCTGGCTTCTTGGTGAATGTCTCGTACGGCAGCGGTGATACGTACAGCATCTTCTATATTCCTAAAACTGTCCAGGTAGTCATCCACATAATGTTTCTGTATAATGGCTGCCGCTGCTTCTGGGTGATCTTGTTCGTGTTTTTTGGCGTTATAATTCTTAACATAGATAGCTGTTGACGGTGAACTTGAAGCTCCGAAAATCAGCGATGACATTCTATACTCCTCCGGGGGTTGATCATCTCGTCGGTTTTTTCGCCAGAGATACCGGAGAGCATCTCGATCTTGTGGTCTGAGCTTCACTTGCATAAACATCTCCTTGATGTCTGCTGTTACTGCCACCTTGTGTTGACGGAATCTCATCACGACTCCTGGAAGCGATTGGAGAAGATCTGGTCCCTTAAGCAGCAAGTCATTAAGGGCTATTCCTTTCGTTTTTGCTGCTGCATCATGTACCACTCGTAGTTTGTCTGGCTTCATGGGGTTGACTACCGCGAAGTGAGGGAGGTACCATGTTCTATTGGGCGTCTTCTCTTTAGGCGCAGGCTCGGCGTAACCCTTCTCTATCAGTGCTTCCATTTGTTCATTATATCTCTTTTTCAGATTTTCGTCGCTATCCAACTTTTTTTCTATGCTGAGGAGTCGCTTCAGTGAGTTCTCATAGTTGTCGGGAAGACTGACGTCTTCTTTTCGCCAAAGTAGAGCTGTTTCGTATCTTTTGTTTTCTTCGTTGTGGACTGTATTCTGTTCTAATATACGAAGGGCTTGCTCTTCTGGGTCTGTCTTCGGTCTCTTCGGATTAATGCAGAGCGCGTCCATAGCAAAATATTGCTTCACCATTTCTTCTATACCATCATCGGATGCTTCTGTGATTTGAGATACGAAATGAATGTTGCGGCCAAGTGTGCGAGTCTGTGTTCCATGTAGAACCCAACCGAGCGACGTGAGGGATGCTACTGGTTGGTTAATGTTTCCTTTTCGGACCTTCGTTGTTAAGAGAAGATGCCAATTATCTTGACCGATGAGTATCTGTGGCTTCGCATTGTCGTAACTCAGTGTACTTCCGATGTCTAGCAGATGTTTGCAGGCGTTGACTTGCTCTGTGGAAACCCTTTGAGGCGAAACTTTGAGATTTTTAACTGTTCTGGCTTGTATGCGTTCTTCGTGGTTGTTTAATCCCTTGAGCACGAAGTTGACTCTTCTTGATTGGTTTTCAGTAGTCTTCATTGCGTTGATCGCTTCTATTTTAAGTGGATCGACTGGTCCTTTGGCTCCTATTGCGTTGGAGACGTCTTCATCTATTAGGGTGACCGTCGATCCGTCATCTAGCAGTGCGTAAGTTTCTATGGTACCCTTTTGGCCCGACGCTCGTACTGGTATGATCTTGAGGTATGACTGCTTGCTAGAAGTCCACGCAGAGTTGATAGATTCTTTTTCTTCACCGGAGTCTAGTGCCTTATCCGATCGATCACAATGCAGCATCTTGTGGTGTTTGTACTTGCACTTATTAATGTCACACGTTTTGGGCTGGCAGTGATGGTTCCTTCCTCTATATCGCAGGCATCTGAAGCATAGGCGTTTATCCTTAGCGATATCCCATCTGGCGCTGACTTCCGCTGCTATGAACTCCTCACAGTATTCCATCTTATGTCCCGGTTTTTGGCATACGAGGCATTTTGTTCTATCTATTATTTTGTTCTCTGAGGCTGTGTTGACCTTTTGAGGACGCTTCTGTGAAGTGGTGGTTTGGTTCGATGACGTTGCTTCTGGTAGGGCGTAGGGGGCGCACAGCTCAGCTTCTTTTTTCATGAATTTCTCGAACTTCATGAGGTCCGGCTCTTCTTTCGGCTGCATGGAGGCGAAGTCGTAGAAACGATATCGCAGTGTCGGAGTAAGCTTACTTGTTACTTGTTACTTGTTTCTGGACTGTTTTCCGCAACTAGGCCACAGGTGGGCCCTTTTTGCGTGTCGGGTGGGGGGCTGCTAAACTAACCACCCGATGTCCTCCAGGAAGGCCAGCAGCTCGCTGACGCCGGTGCATGCCTCCCTAGGCGTCCTCGGTGTCCCAAGGTGTTGTAGTCGTTGAGAAGCAACGCTATCGCACTCTACAAGCACATGCGCGGCCGTCTCCTCTGCGTTCATGCACCCTCTGCATAGGGGGCTGTCCGTGATACCCAGATTAAATAGGTGTTTGTTAAGCATGCAGTGACCTGTGACAATGCCGACGATTTGCCGGAGTTTGTCACGCTTCAGATTGAGGAGTTTTCGGGAGAATCTCGGGTTAAGAACCGGGAAGGCCTCCTTCGACTGTCTGCAATCTGGAATACCTGACCAGTAGTCTTGGTGTTGTTTGGCTGTGCGTTGACGGATCCATGAGCGGATTTGACTGTGTGGTAGGGGGATTATTGGTTCGGGCCCTGCCGGTTGCCGCTCCGAACCTCTCCTTGCCAGTGCGTCAGCTTCGTCATTTCCTCTCGATCCGCTGTGTCCTTTTATCCACTGTAGAGTGACTCTATTGGACTCACTTACTTGTTCTAGCAGGTGGTGGCACTGTAGGGTGAGTCCCGAGTTGTGTTCTCTCCTGTTCAGGGCCTGTAGTACAGCCGCGCTATCCGAGAGGATCCTGATATTTTGGTCAGTTACCTTTCTTCGTAGCACTGCGGTCGCAGCTTGGATTATACCCACACATTCCGCCTGGAAGATGGAGTTGTGGGCACCCAGTGCTGTTGTCTTGTGTATGTTGAGTTCTTCCGAGAACGTTCCCGCCCCGGTACCTGTTTTCATTTTAGAGCCATCTGTGTATATTCTTACTTCGTATATGTTTGAGCTATCACTTGGCTCTTCGTGCATTTGTATAGTGAAGCTTTTTGAGTGTATGTGTTTTTTGGGTACCCTATCGTGAATCGAGAGTAGCATGGGATTACTCCTTGCGTACTCTCTTGTTCTAATCTACTAACTACTGTGTGCAGCGCAGATTCTGTTGATTTGCCTGAGCTGTAGGCGTGTTGTTGTGGGTGTAGTGGTTTTATTGTAAGTATGTTGTCCCTTATGTATCGATCGCATAGCCTCTCTAGGGTCTTGAGTAAGAATGAGGTGAGACTGATCGGCCTGTAGGACTTTGCTTCAGTGTAGTCGCTTTTTC
Source organism: Eupithecia subumbrata (assembly GCA_949316285.1). Classification (NCBI taxonomy): domain Eukaryota; kingdom Metazoa; phylum Arthropoda; class Insecta; order Lepidoptera; family Geometridae; genus Eupithecia; species Eupithecia subumbrata. The sequence goes on along the minus strand of OX438645.1, from coordinate 11,550,108 downwards.
CAGGTTTGGGTATGAAAAGAACTCTAACCTCTCTCCACATAAGCGGCACGTAGCGTAAGGCCAGGCAGGCCTTGAAGATAGACGTCAGCGCTCCGCTTATGTGTGCCACACCCCAGCGTAGGAGGCCAGGAAATATCCCATCCATACCTGGCGACTTGTATGGTTTGAATGTGTTGATGGCCCAGTTTACCTTATCTCCGGTTACCACTGAGCTTGCCACTGCCCAGTCTGTCGCCGAAGGTGTGACTAGACTGGTAGTGTGCCACTCTGTTTCACCGTTTATGAGGCAGCCTGGGAAGTGTGTTTGTAAAAGAAGTTCATGTGTTTCTGCTGTCGTTTTGGTGTAGGTGTTATCAGACTTCTTAAGCGAACCAATCTCGCGGTTAGGTTCCGCAGCTAAAATTTTTCTGATTCTGTTCGCTTCAGAGTTTGATTCTATGTTATTGCAAAAGTTTTTCCATTTGAGACGACTCCTACGACGTAGCTGTTTTTTGTAATCGGCCTGGGCCTTCTTGTATGTGTTCCAGTCGGAGTCGTCGTACGTGTTCATGGCTCTGTTGAAAGACTTACGTACTCTACACTTGAGCTCCTCTAGTCGCCGGGACCAGCCTTTCCTACCAGGATCGGTTTCACTGACGACGGTGAGAGGGCAAGATTCCTCAAAGCTCTTGGTAAGGCTCTGCGTGATGTGTTGTACTGCTGTTTCGATCTCTGCAGTGTTGTTAATATTTGATTCCGGGCCACCCTCACCTAGGTGCTGCTGCAGAGAGTTTATGAACAGTACCTTATTTGTTTTGCGCGGGTTGCGCGTGGGTGCTGGAATCGTTTTGTTCAGCGTTAGTTCGTACCTGATCCACCTGTGGTCGGAGGAGGAGACCTCGTCTGATACCCTCCAGTTGCGCACACAGTCAGAGTAGTTTTCTGTTACAAGGGTGAGATCAATTATTGTGCGGCATCGTTTCGTCACGAAGGTTGGTTCCGCGCCCCTGTTTGCTATGGTCAGTTTGGTAGTGAAGAGAAAATTCACCAGATCTTCTCCCCTTCTGTTTGCAACGGGCATGCCCCATATGGGGTGGTGCGCGTTCGTGTCTGCTGAAATTATTAGTTTTGAATTATTGAGTTCGCATTGTCTTACCAGATCCGTAGTGTTCGTCGTGGGCACGACCTCGTCACCGGGCATGTAGGCTGACGCGAGCACTACGTCTTCAGTCTCCCCATCGAAAGCGCCCTGGAGCCTGACAGTCGTCAGGTCTCTGGAACAGAACTCGGTTATGGGTACAACAGTAATGTTGCGTGGTACAAAAATGCACGCACGCGGGTTATTGCAAGTGTTGTCATAAATGAGCTTACCGTTTAGATTGTTGAGACCACACACACGCCCTGCCCTAATCCACGGCTCCTGGATCAGGGCTATGGTCTCGTTGCTTGGGTCCCCCAGCACTCTGCGCAGGTTAGCCGTAGCAGTGAGGCTGTGCTGGAGGTTTGTTTGGACGACGTTATAAGATGAGGGGTTTTGGGTCGCCATCATTCTGGTTTCCCATCTCCTCCTTCTCTGCCTCTGCGTCATCCTCGTCCGAGGCCAGCACCAGTTCCTCGCTCATCTCCTCACACATCGCTTCCATCGTTCCTGAGCACGACGGTTTGGGCGATGAGTGCGTGGGAGGGGGGGGCACCGGTGGATCGGGGTTTTCGGACACAGCTGTTTCACTGGGACCAGGCTTATTCTCCGGTCCTTCTGGCTGTGTTTTTTCTTGTTTGCTTGGGGGGTCGTCTTGGAGCTTTCCATCCGCACCGTAGAAGCGTATGTAGACGCTCCCCAGTCCATACGACAGCCGGCGGCCCTTCTCCATGACGGTAGGGACAAGGGTTTCCGGGATCCCTATCGTCACGAAAAGCATGTCGTCTGCTTGCCTTTGGTGGGTGTAGACGACCCACTGGTGAACCTGCGCCCATTTGTTCTGTTTCCCCAGTAAGAGACTTGTGTCTTCCAGGGAGAACATGCATTCTGGGAAGAAAATGGCTGCGCGCACCTTCTTCGTCAGCTCACTCTGCTTCACTACTGCAAGATTCGGGCAAGCTGAGCTCGGTAGCTGTTCGATGGCGTCGATCACCCACTCGGAAGACGGCTCATCGGCACACCACAGCTTTAGGGCCCCATCGGTGTAGATAGGTTTGCCCAGGAAGCGGGGGGTGAAGCTGATGCTCGAATTCTTGGCCTCGTCATGAAGCCGGCAGTTGAGGTACTTCTTCAGTACAGTGGCCTGCTCCTCCGTCAGTTGTTGGTTGTCGGTCTTCACCACCGCTATGCCAAGGTTGCTTTGCGCGATTTCAGCATAGCTGGCGGCGGGGGCACGACGTGTGCAGTCAAGCTTTTGCTTCTTGTGTTCCCCTCTCGGGGACACAGTGTCATCCAGACGCGTCCTCTTGCCTGGCTCCACTTGGATCGAGGCCGGAGCTTGGATCGGAGCCGCGGCAGGGGCCTGAGCTGATCGGGTGATCGCTGTGGCTGCACGCTTCTGGCGATTGAAGCGTTTGCTGTTCACAGTCTTCTTCTCCTTACCTCGGCCAACACCAGACCCAGCGGCCTCCACGAGCAAGCTCGTAGATTTCGCCGGCGGGGCGTGCGGTTTGGGTTCAGACATGCTATTAGCATTTTGCCGCTGCTTGTAGAAGAAGCTAGGACCTTCAGCGTTCTTAACAGTGGCTTCGGTACTCGTTGCCTCCTGTTGTTCCCGCTTCTGTCGTAGCCTCCGTAGTTTCCTGCGGGCGTTCTTGCCTAAGGGGGCGTTGGCCACCTCGGAGGTTCGAACTTTGGTATTCGAGGTACCAGCCACTGGCCTTGCCTCTTTCCCACCTGCCTTGCTTAATTTTTTGGCTTTCGATCCTACGATCGACCAGCCAGCAGTAGGATCCTTGTCGACCTTAATGGCCGCATAGGCTTCTACCGCCTCCCCTGCTGAGGGCGCAAAGTGGTCAATTTTTTTGGTGGTTTGCATGTTACTGTTTGTTTTGTTCATCTTTCCGGGCCCCACCCACCACGGAGTCCAACCAGGGGGGTGTATTATGATAGCACTATACACCAGGGTTGCCGGTCCGATATAGAACGGGTGATCGCGTTGCCTACGAGCCTCAACGGCACCACTATACTCGGCGTTGACCACCTTCACCGAGCTAAGGCGTGCACCGCCGGCTGCAGACCCCATCGACCCCCCCCTCTCACCAGCGGTGGTTGAAGACCGCCCGCCATGCTGAATTGCCACGGTTGGTTAGACCGTGGCCTCCCGTTTTCGGAGGAAATTCACGCCAAAGAGGAGTGTTGCGGAAGAGACATCTGTCCGCTCAGCCACCAGGCCAGTTGCATCCCCCCTTACGGAGTAAGCTTATCGACAAGGGCCTTCGAGACTTCCGGGTTGTAGAGGTAGAAGACACAGTTGAGGGTTTTCAGAGTAGACACGGCATTGGTCACTTTGGTAGAGAATATACAGATATCCCTCGGTGACTCGTTCAAGCGCGGCAGGGCTCGAAGTGCGTCTAACTCTGACATGGCGATCGACTCAGGTCTTCCAAATCTGTTCTCGAGTGTCTTGATGATGTCCAATGGATGTGTGTTCGTGATAAGCAGGCTCTCGACGGCTTCTCTGGCTTTTCCCTTCAGATTCTTCCTGAGGCGATTTATGTTCTCTACCTGTGAAAACATGTGCTCTGTTTCTCTATATGCTGCCTGAAAGGGTAGCCAGTCCTGGTGGCAACCGTTGAAGATGGGTAACTCGATGAATCTTGGTCGCTGACCCGCTGCTTTGACAGCAAGTGTGATGGCTGCGGCTAGCTGACTGAAGTCCGGTTGAGCTGCTCCCGCCGGTGTGGGCTGCACTTCTTCAGGTGTGTGAGGTACCCGGTACTCGGTACCCGTTTCGGATGATACCGGCGGTACCACAGGTTCTTGCTGATGTTCTTCATGCTTGATAGCTAACATCGGTGGTGCAGGCTTGTTGCACAGCCAATTTTCCACTTTGGTGTGAGTTTCCGTTGTTGAAAACTCAGAAGCGTTGTCATCCTCTTCATCCTCGCTGTCTTCTGCTTCTAGCGCAGCCAAACGCGCTGCGGCTAGCTCGACTTGCAGACGGGCGAGTTCTTCTTTAGCCTTCGCTATCTTCTGTTCTCTTCTAGAACGAGTGGACCCTGCACGTGTATTCTTCTGTGTGTGCTGGTCCGGCATAGTGCCTTTCTTAAGGCGTGGATCCAGTAATGTCTGCATTGTTTCCTTATTCGCTGTCTCCGTCCCGCGGCTTGGTGGGGACGCGTGGGAAACGAGTGCAGACGGCGGGGCAGTAGGTTCTCCAATGGTTCTTCCCATAGTCATACCAGTGACGGCGGCAGTGGCAGAGATGGTCGCCGTTGGCTCCGTAGCAGGCGCGGTCAGAGTAGACGCGGTGACAGAGGAAGCTGCCGTAGACTCCATGGCAGACGTGACGGCTGTTGACCTCGTGGCGGAGGTAGGCGCCATAGAATCCGTGGCAGTGGTTCCTCCCGCAGTCCATGTAGTGGCATGTTCCCCCGACGTACCGGCTCTGGTGGTCGGTGGCTGGCGTCCTTTTCCGACGGAGCGTGTGACTCGCATGACGATATCTTCAATTCCAATCTTCTTTCTTCAGAGGCTTCCTCAGAAATCCGGCTCGAAGGACCAAAAAATGTGCGATCCCACTAGAAGGGCCTATACGAATGAGCAGGTGCACACTTGCTATTGCTGGATTGGAGAAATCCGTCGAAGGTGAAGATGACGTAGAATAGAAAGATGGTTCTGTGAGAAGAGCTTATATATTTCCTTGCTGCAGTACTGGATTGCTATTACTATTCGTTCACAATTTACAATTCAATGTTCACTTGTTCGTATCCAAAAACTGAATGAATAAACGGCCGACAAGCTCGGCTTTTATACTAATGTCAGTCCTTTCTAGATAATTCTACGCTATACCTATCTCTTTCTTTACTCTAGAACTTTTTACTGTCTTTATCTATCCTTTCGATTCGTTCGAGAACTCTATAGGTACATAAGTAGGTAGGTATAAGTGAGCCGGTCGCTGGTAACTATTACTTATTCTATGGCCTATTGTTGTCGGAAACTAGTACTATTATTTATTCTGTATACCTAAAATAATGTTCGATTTTGAATTCTAAAACCAAACTATCAAAATATAGACTATGGTAATATTCTGTAGAAGTTGTCCTGCACAATTACTATAATTAAATATTTATAAATAAATTTAGATATGGATCAGTTGAGCCACCTGCAGATTGTTTGTAGCAGTCTGCAGTTGGCTCACCTGTTCGCCAGTTATAAATGAGTTTGAGCAAACCTTTCTTCAATTTTTTTTTTGGTTAAATAGTAGTCTTTTTTTTATGTACTATATACTAAATAAGATATATTTTCTTATGTCATTGATCTCTATATTGACCTTGTATATGTATTTTTGTAACTTTTCAATTTACACCATTGTGAGAAAAATAAGCCCGATGTTAGCCAGAGCAGGAGCCCTCGCTTCTTAATACAAGTTTCGACTTAACAAGAGCGAGGAACTCACTAGCGACGCCTTAAAATGGTCTTTTTAAAACATCAGGTACCAACTATCTATAAGTTCATTTATTTAGAAATGTTGATGTGTAACTTAAGACGAAATAACCATTTTTTATCTTTATCTTTTTTTTTTAAATAAATACTTGTTCTAATTTGTTTCTATTTTTCTGATTATAATTTTCTACATTAATAACATTCTTTTTAACATTCATATATTTTGATTTTATTACTTGTAGGGTGTAGGTAAACTTTGTAGGCACTTATATTATGATCGAAGCAGAAAAACCTACTGTAGTATAACATTGACGCCTGTACCCGGACAGCGACAAAAACTGCTGGTGTTGCAGAATGACTAAGGGGCAGCATGCTACCTCCTATTCACTCTGTAGCCTTTCGTGATAATAATTTTGTAGGATATGCATTTGTAGTTTTTATCGTTGGCTTTTTCTCTGACTTTCTGTGGCAATTCGTTAATGAGTTTAGGTATCATAAATTCTATTGTTCTACGTCCATAGAAGTTATTGGGCTGGGGTACTTTGACTTTGTCTTGTGTTATTTTCCTGGTAGTTATTTTGTGAGATACGGGCATTAAGATTTCTTTATTATATTGTTCTTTCAAAAGGGCAAGGGATATTTTTTTCCTGTATAGGCAAGACGTTTATATAATTAAAAATAATTTCTATATTGTCGTATGAAAGTTGTATGTTTTAAATGTTCTACCGTATATTATGAGTGAATCTGCCAGGGCGTTATACATGGATAGAAGAATTTTGTACGGTATTTTGGGTTTTAAAATATAAAATTTAGCAAGTATAGCCCGCAGTTTATTACAAATAATATCAATGTATAAGTTCCACCCGAATCTATTATCTACACGAGGCCCAGGTAAGTGTGGTGAGTCACTTGTTCTATCGAGTCGCATGAGCAGGAATAGAGCGGAGACACACTGTGCAAACAGCTATGACTGACTATCAGACGGAGATGCCTGCTTGGAGTAACACTGGTTCGTTTTGTGACCTATCATTCCTAGCATTCCTTAAGTAAGCCAGGAGCTTATCAGGATTATCGTACGTATTGAACAGCTTCTGCACCCAACCGTACAGAACGATCGTCTTTTCCACGCAAAATGCACTCAACGGCACGTCTACCTACTATACCACACCTATTTACTATATATGTTTCCACTGACTCCCCAAACCAGACACGTTTAGATTTTAAAGCATCTAATAAATTAACAAAAGTTTTAGAGGTACCTAAGGGGTTCATCTCTTGCCAGACTCTTCCGACGACCGACCCGACTGCGTGAACAGTGGCGGCCCTCTCGACTGCTTGGACGACGGCGGCCGTCTCGACTGCGTCGACGGCGATCGATGTCTGCGTAGCTGCAACGAGCGACGACTGCGTGGCTGTAGCGAGCGATGTCTGCGTGGCTGCAGCGAGCGACGACTGCGTGGCTGCGGCGAGCGATGTTTGCGTGGCTGCAGCGAGCGACGGCTGCGTGGCTGCGGCGAGCGACGACTGCGTGGCTGCGGCGAGCGATGTCTGCGTAGCTGCAACGAGCGACGACTGCGTGGCTGTAGCGAGCGATGTCTGCGTGGCTGCAGCGAGCGACGACTGCGTGGCTACGGCGAGCGATGTCTGCGTGGCTGCAGCGAGCGACGGCTGCGTGGCTGCGGCGAGCGACAACTGCGTAGCTGCAACGAGCGACGACTGCGTGGCTGTAGCGAGCGATGTCTGCGTGGCTGCAGCGAGCGACGACTGCGTGGCTGCGGCGAGCGATGTCTGCGTGGCTGCAGCAAGCGACGGCTGCGTGGCTGCGGCGAGCGACGACTGCGTGGCTGCGGCGAGCGATGTCTGCGTAGCTGCAACGAGCGACGACTGCGTGGCTGTAGCGAGCGATGTCTGCGTGGCTGCAGCGAGCGACGACTGCGTGGCTGCGGCGAGCGATGTCTGCGTGGCTGCAGCGAGCGACGGCTGCCTGGCTGCGGCGAGCGATGTCTGCGTGGCTGCAGCGAGCGGCGGCTGCGTGGCTGCGGCGAGCGGCCGCGACTGAGTGAGCGGCAATGGTTGGCACCACTGCGAGAGCGGCAACAACGGCTGCTCGAAAGGCATCTGGCCCGACTGTGCGAGCGGAGACGACTGCGGGGCCGCGAGTGGCGGGTCCTGAGGCGGCTTGCCCGGTGACTCGCCTGCCTGCGTGAGCGGTCGCGGCTGACTAGATTAAGCACAAAAATTAAAGATTAAAGATTGTAAGTCTTAAACTTTTAACATGTCTGGTCACATCTTTCCGAAGTAGGCATGCAAATATAAAATGGTTAGCAAGACCACGTGAGCGACAGTGGTTGGCACCACTGTGAGAGCGGCGAGTACGGCTGTTTGGAAAGCATCCGGCCCGACTGTGCGAGCGGAGACTGCGGGACCGTGAGCGGCGTGTCCTGTGGCTGACCCGACTGCGTGAAGGGCGTCCGCTAGCCCGACCGTATGGGCGTTGATTGGCTGCGTCAAGTGCAAGAAGACCTCGTATGGCATTCCTTTCGGCGGAGGACCGTTCTAGCTCCGTGGGTGGCATGGAGAATATGCTCCTTGCTCAAGGACATCCACTGCAAATAAATGAAAAGACCGCAGCACAGTTACTGTTCAAGATTTCGGTCAAATTATGTTAGGTTAGCCAGACTTAGGATTGCCTTAAGTTAGCCTTAGGCTTGCGTTAGGTTAGTCTTAGGTTTGTGTTAGATTAGATAGTATAGAGTAAAATAAGTTTTTGGGCAGTTTGCGATTATCTCGTAAACGGTAAGAGATACGTCAAAAATAATTAAATTTTCATCCCCCTGTGTTACCCCACTCACAAAATAACCAATTTTTCTGAACCACTTTGGATGACGTCATCACCACTTTTGTGTTAGGTTAGGTTAGCTACTATAGAGTAAAATGATTTTTGGGCAATCTGCAATTATCTCGTAAACGGTAAGAGATACGTCAAAAATAACCAAATTTTCATCCCCCTATGTTACCCCACTCGAAAAATAACCAATTATTCTAAACCACTTTGGATGACGTCATCACCACTTTTGTTCTTTTGCACAAGGTAAAAATCAGTTTTGGGTAAAAAAAATAATTATTAGTTATCCCTTCTTTCTCTAAGCGCTATGTTATCAATTTCTGGGAGCGCTTATAATGAGCAGCTGCTACTAAGGAGTAGCCTTAACCATGCATCAGTCTCATCGTAGCAACACTTAATCCTAGGTACCCACAATAAGACGGTACTATCAAGGAGTAGCCTCGACCACGTATCGGTCTTATTGTAGAATTACTCGCAATGAGACGATGCTATCGAGGAGTACCCTCAACCACGCATCGGTCTCACTGCTTGTTAAAGTAGTACAATTTGGTAAAAGAAGCCAAAGAACAAAGTGAAAGAAAGAAAAAAAAAAACGAGAACACAAAAACACGTGAACGAGAAACACGTGGTTTTTCTTAAAATTGACGAAATAGTGCTCATTATGAACTTTTCCCATACGAAACATACTCATTTCTACTACAAGTGCACGTGGCGATCATATCCCACTTCTGAATTGTTAACGCTACTTACAAAAGCGCTAGACTTGGCCTGCTAAGCTAATTTCTACGTCAAATAAAACAGTACTTACTTGAAAATGTATACTTTCACAAACACCTCACACAAACTTAGTAGACAATACAACCTTCCACTTTGGCGAACAAAATCGGACTCCCTGTCAGAGCGGGTCGATGCGACCATGTCAGCTAAATTGTTACCGCCTAGGCCTATTGATCGGTCGAGGCTTGCGATTGGTCGGGAATTGCCGCCCCGCTATGACAGTGAGTACTTGTAAGTCAAATGCAGTACTAGAAACAAAACAGTGTCTTTTAAATATTATAGAAAATGATAGACGGCAAAAGTAATCTATACAATAATGTGGCTTTTAAATAACATTGCTGACATAATTATGTAGTTTAATTCCACAATAGCTGCGCCCTGCGATGTTACCTGTGGTAAATTTAATTGGGTGGTTTTTGAGTTTTTCCGGCCAATTTTATCAAAAATAGTAATATACTTAGTTTATTTGTTTTACTTATAAAACTTTAAATACAATGTAACATAAATTTAGGTACTTGAATATAATATCACAAAATGCTCACCGTCTCAGTTTAATTCTGCAATGACACAAGTGCCATTACTGCGCTGGTTTTCAGCGTTTCCATAGTTTTCATTTTTAATTTGTTTCTCTTTGTAAGAACCTTCCTCCGACTTCAAGGAATACTAAAAAAATGCTTCATTGGCCCAGCCACATTCAATGATAATTTTTTATTTAGGTAACTATCCCCGTGGCTGCGCTTGTAGATCGTAGAATTTACAATTTCACGGATTTTTATGTTTTTAGTCCATAGGAAATTGTTTACAATTTGTGAGATGGAGAAATTACTTTTACACAACGTAAGAATGTTGAGGTGCGGATTACATGTAGGTATAGCTCACAGGCAGACAGAGTAAAAAAACTTGGTTCCTACGGACCCACACTAAAACAATGGATTTACGTCACAGCACTACACAGAACGTTTGTATCTAATTATGTTTTTTTGCTGAGGGAAGCGAGTTAATTAAGCATTTCCTTTCATTTAAGTTCGGAGCTCCATTCTTCCATTCCGTTTGACGACCTCTGTGGCGCAGCGGGCGAAGGTCCGCCTGCGACGCAGGAGGTTGCGGGTTCGATTCCCGCCTCGGAACAAATTTGTGTACGATCTGCAGAAATTTGTTCCGATGGTCTGGGTGTTTTCTATGTATAATAAAAAAATATATCTATCTATGTAGTGTATTATATTAAGTATATCAGTTATCTAGCACCCATAACACAAGCTCTGCTTAGCTTGGGGCTAGATAATGCTGTGTGAATTGTCCAGCATTATTTATTTATTATTTATTTATTCTCCCAAGGTTCAGCTTTAACAACGTCAACAAGTAAACCATTCACAAATTGTGTTCTTAGTTACTAAATCGATATGTGAAATGGATGTTGCAGAATCAATATAAATTATTGAGTTCCATGTGTCAAAAAGCAAAAAAATGAATGCCTATCCTATGGTACACTCTGTGTGCTTTTAGAAAGCTCAAACCGTAAAATATAAGACTAAGCAGCCACTTATAATAAAGTCATTGATCTAACCCAAAGATCGAACTCCGAATCAACGATTAGACCAATACTCGATTTTCTGATCTCATCCCTATCTGTATCGCTGTCGCTGTCGTCGCTGCCCACGGCGTCAATTGTACCAACCGCAACCCAACCCCCCAACCTGTGCCCCACCCAACCCCCAATCTTCTTATGAATTACCTACCAGCTAAGATAATTTACTTACCAGAATTAGTGCATTAAAATGTATATAGTCAGTGATGTACTGAAGGGGTAAATCCACCCCATTATCATCGATTTTTAAATTATAATCTTCCCAATCCCCCCCAATAGTCCCAATCTCTAACTGACATCACCCAAAAAATGTTCGAGCGCCGTTCTACATACCTTTTTACCTTGTACTTTGTATTTGTTATTTTATTGTTCACAATAACATTCACGAGAACTTAGACGTTATCTTGGTTGTTTAATGTTCAATGGGCTTGTAGAAAATGTCATCATAATTTACTTAAGGGTTTGCGTACATACGGTGCCAAAGTCTGGCTGTAGGCGATTTATTTTGGAAAATGAATATTATTGAAATTAAAATAGAGACACGCACTGTGAATACCTAACTTCATAAATTTGTAATAATACTTACCTAAAATATTAAACAGACCATCTGCTGTTATTTGGGCAGGAAATTGCCTAACGCCAGTGCGCCATGTTTTGGCACGGATATCTTATTTCTCTGTTTGGGACTCCATAGGATTTTAACTCTATGCCCAATAAAAATTGATTTGCTTATTTATACGACATGACAGTGATCTTTCTAGTTGATCTGACTCATAAAGGTTAACCCTTTAGTTCGCTAGCAAAAAAAAATTGAAATTATTGTTTTTTTCCTATATAATGGGGTTAGTTATGGTCCTAGAATGCCTTTTATTGTAAAAAAAAATCTAAAGCCTATAGATTTTGAGAAATCATATGTTTCTCACGAGCAACACTGCCCATTCCTCGGAAAAATACGTAGTAAAAACTATGTTGCTCGCTAGCGACACTGCGGCTTGCGTAGAATGTTTGCCTACGATAAAAATACAACAAAGTATGAAAGAGAACCAGTTTTTTTATGAAGTAAATTAAAAGAAAAACCAATAAAATATTTTGTTTTTACCTACTTAATTATAAAAGCACAAATTAGATAGTCACATCTCCCAGTACATTGCGTTGAGTACAAATTATTATTGTCCGTGATGAGGTCCATGATATCTTACGAAAAAAACATTTCGAAATAATCAAGAGCAAAAATGCTATTAGCATCGAATGGAGGCCGATACTCAGATGATAGGGAGCTGTTCATGAGGGTCGACAGTTGGAAATATTTTGTTTATAAACGGTGACAGTGGGATGATATCTTTATCAGACAAAACTCGTGTTGGATTGGATGAAGCTGGTGTCGGGTTGAATGGAGCTGATGGTGAGTTAGTTTACGTAGTTCTACAACAAGCAACTTCATCGTTGGATTTTCCATAAATGTCCAGGTTATTTAGAGAAGAGATAGAGAGGTAGGACCCTGATTCCGAACTGTAGTACGTGGCATCAATGGATTCATCATTACGCGTCGGGATTATGACTTCGTCATCTGATCTGTTGCTACTATCGGATGAAGATACATTTTCTGGAGGCACAAGTGCCGTAATCGTACCTGTCCTTTGCCATTTTGTTTAAATCTGAAGCAAGCAGACAAACACAACATGCAAACTACACCCAGAGCATATTGATTAGGCACTTATCTACATATATCCCAGTAAGAACAGACTGCCGTTGAACCTTAGAGGTCTCACATGATTATGTGTGTTTAGTACACACATAATCATGTGAGACCTCTAAGACATCGAGATAAAAGGCCAACAGGAAAGTGAGATGTAGGCAGGTAAGCAAATATAACAAACGGTTAGTCAAATGAAAGCTTACTTTTATATACCAAGTCCTCTACCTAGCTATGTAAAATATTAAGTCCCCAGTGTTAGTATAACAAACACATACAAAAAGTCTTAAATTTAAATTATTCTTGGTGAAATATTGTAGAAAGCCATCCCCGAAAATTACATTGATTTTCGTAGTCTGATGTGCAGTGTTGATTCTCAGCAACACTCAAAATCCTAATTACTTTACAGAGCACTTCGCAGCGTCGCGCCTAAGCAACATACATGTTGACAAGCCGATTGTCAGTTATTTTATAGTATTTTATAAGTACATGCTTTTGGCACACATCTTTTCGAAAATTGTTTGAGATAGAAATGCAAATGAAAAATAATCTACTTACAAAGTAAAAATCGATAAAACCGATCAATATTTACCTTCGATCCGCACGGCGCAAGCGGCATTGGCGCAAACTTTCGAAAAATAACTTTTGAATTGTGTGGGTTGCCAGCTGTATTTTTATTTTAGGTTGCTTTTTATTTTTACTATGGCATGTTTTAGTCAAAACTAACAAAAGTATAGCGAAATATGCGTAGGATTTTTTTATTTATGATGTTGCCCGTTAGCAACACTGCGAATTAAAGGGTTAATTCTTGGTCATAATCATAACATTCCTCGTCTTCCTTCTACTTTTCCTCTCATGATGATAAAATCCAAGAGAAAAATAATGAAAACTGGGTAAGTACAAAGTGATGCTATGCTAGAAATTTTCTAGCATGGCATCACTTTTGTCAGCTGATCGGTCATTCACCTCGAATCGACGGTCTGTCATACCTTTAACCGTCTCAGCTGTCAAACTGTCAATTGTGTCGACCAGACGCTCAGAAGAACTATCCTATGGAACTGCCCTAAGCATGTACTTTTCCTGGATACCTAAGTAAACAAATCGGTTGACAAACATGGCGGATTAGGGATGTTCACTTGTTCGTCTAGTCGATAACATTATATCGATGGACGAGCTTGTCTTTTTAATCGAGGGCTACCGTTTTTGTGCTCATCAGTTGGCGCCACTGTAAAGTAAGGTCAGGACAAAATACTAATAGGCGACGGGAAAATATATTTACATTTATATCATACCAGCGACTCGCCCCGGCTTCGCACGGAAACCTCTAAAATTGTCAGTGTGCCTCTACTATATTATACATGTAATATACCTACAAATAAACCTTCCTCTGGAATCACTCTATCTATTTAAAAAAACCGCATCAAAATCCGTTGCGTAGTTTTAAAGATTTAAGCATACATAGGGAAGGACAGACAGACAGACAGCGGGAAGCGACTTTGTTTTATACTATGTTATGAAGAGCGCATTTCTGAGATAGTGCCATTGAACCAAGTCAGGATCGAATAGTGGAATCCCGGAGAAATCGAAGGAAACCCTCATTTTCAGAATCAGAGCTGGATCCGAGGGTTTACCGGAGGTGAAGCAAGAGCAGAATATGTTTTAATAACTATCATAGGTAAACAACAAACACAATAAATTTTTATACAATCATTTATTTTCAAAGATATAATTAAAAAAAACAATCATACTTTTTTTCTGAAAAAAGTAAGGTAAGGCACCAGATAATACATTTTAAATTTCGTGACAGTTTCCTTGCAACAAACCCTGCAATTATATGTCACTACAGACCTTACCTAATTTATCGATAACGTTCGATGGTCGATGATGTTCGACACTAGCACCGGTTTTTATGTCTTCGATGTGAATGAAATATTGAGAATATTGCGGGTTTCTACAGCTCACAACAAAGATGATTCAAAATAACAGGTTTTTATACACTTTATATCAAATACATTATACAATAGACAACAGTTTAACGAAATGTTAGCCACTTGCCGGTGAAAGGTCAGATTCGGCCTGTTTTTGCTTTGACATAGGCCACAGCATGCTACAGAACACTTCATGGTACCTCATCTATATGATTTTCAATTAATATAACAGTTTGGCTCAATATATAAGTCGAAAACACTGGGAAAACTTATATTTCTCACAATGACATCTCCTCACATGTAAACAAAACCGTAGACTAAAATGGCGTCCGTGACAGCAAAAGTACATCGAAACCAGGAAGGGGCGCTGATAAAAAGAGTGTGTATGCTTTTTCCTAACGTAAAACCACTGTTGTGAGAAAGAGACTGGTAGTCCATTATTGCTTCCGTGTCAAATTGAACAATAACGGCAGTTCCATAGGATCGTTCTTCTGAGACCAGACGCAGAGCCATTAACCAAGAATTGAATTGAATTGTCAAACTGTCAAACTAGAAATAAAGCCAATTGTTTCGTTTTCTGTGGCCCTTGCCTGTCCGTTGATCTTTGAAATTTGCTTGCTGAACATTTGTGAAATTTAGTTTGTATAATTAAAATTATTGCGATGGCTGATAAAACGCGTGCATCTCGGATATCATCTTACAAAAATGCTGGTGTTGGTTCGACGGTAAGTAAATAGTTCGTAATTTGAATCTGTGAAACGTGCTTCGTATAATTTATTTCCTCGTTATCTTCGTTTCGTTTCTATTCTTCTTTCTAACCCAAAATAAATTATCAAGTCATTTGAATAATATTGAAAATGACTTGATAAAAAGGAATACACCTGATCGAAAAGCTTTTCGATCAGGTGTATTCCAATTAAATTGGGTTATAGGGAACATTGTATGTTTCCTACCTTCATTCAATGAAAGTAGTAGTTTTGTTCTAGAACAATCTTATTAATCTTCGATCTTATCAAAATCAGCATTCCCAAACCTAAATATTCCAATAAATATATGTAAGGGTATTAAGCGCAGTAAACATCAACAATCTTTAATAAACTAGCACGGGGTAGACACACCAATATTTATACCCCACGATGTTAGGTGGAGGCCATATTTGCTCTAATAGCTATGCTCAAAAATAAGTACCAAAAATGTTTGTCTAATTTTTCTTAATAACCTATCTGTTGGTCTTGTGCTCTGTATAATTGCATTGTATAGTAGATTCAGGAAATAAAAATATATTCTTTTTCTTCTATCTATTGAGAGAAATTTTGTCCAACAGCAAGACCTCCGTCGCAAGCGAAGCGAGCTGAGTGTGGCACTGCGCAAGCAAGCACGTGATGAGCAGCTATTGAAGCGACGGGCAGTGTCTCCAGATCATAATGATGAAGCAGAGGAGAAGGTGTTTACGCCTGCTGAGATTGTCCAGGGTGAGGAATATGCATTAATAATTTTCACAGACAGCAGTATGTCGAAGCTTCTTCCAGGTAGAAGATTCTGTAGTACACTGCAACAAGGAGGCCAGATATAACACAGATTCGACTACTGGCTACGGAAACAATCTGACCTCTATAAGAGAGAAACTAGTGTAGTGAAAAACATTAAAAGTACTGTGAGATAGACATATCAGTTCTCAACTGCTCGCCTATGAATCAAGTCTCATAGAGCCATAGAGGCCGAAGCTCTTAATCACCAAAAATCCTGCTTCCTCAGGGTGTTGGAATACACTCCTATGTAAGTTGTCAGTTCAGATCTCAATTCCCCTTAAAATTACAATAATAATAACAAGCAGGCTCAGTAATCTATCTATCTCAGAATCGTTAAACATTTACAACATTTTGAGCACCAATGATGCTGTGTGAATATGTCCAGTATAAGTAACCTTTATATTGTCCCTCAGGGCTCCGGTCCGGTGACCTATCTCGCATGACAGTGGCCGCGCGCGCCGGTCGTCGGATGCTGTCCAAGGAACAGAACCCTCCCATCTCCATGATGGTCAGCGCTGGAGTCATAGCGCCGCTGGTGGCTGCGCTGGACAGAGATGACTGGTAACTATACTCATTCTAAGGCTAGGCATGCGCGTTATTGTTATACCATGAGTTCAGTGACCTAGTTCGCATGAAAATGGCCGCGCGCGCCGGTCGCAGGATGCTGTCCAAGGAAGATAACTCTCACATCTCCGTGATGGTCAGCGCTGGAGTCATAGCGCCGCTGGTGGCTGCGCTGGACAGAGATGACTGGTAACTATACTCATTCTAAGGCTAGGCTCTTTATTGAACTGAGAATTACAGTGGAAGAGCCATATATGAATATCATCAGGTATCCTTGCATGACAATGTTAAGATTTTTGCCTACATCCTTCAGCCAGTCTCCCATTGAGACTGGCTGAAGGATGTAGGTGCTATGCTAGAAATAGACTAGCCATGTGTTCAGGCTCGTAAACTAACCTAACAAAGTAAAGGTTTCTTCTTGTTTGCTTCTTAATTTACCTTACTTTCTTACCCTTAAAATATTGTAGTGACCATGTAAAAAGATGTACTTACTAGGTAGGTACAAAAATATTTAATTTTACTGCATGCCTACCTAGAGAAATACTAACAAAAGGTAGGTACGCGATAAATCACATCACACTAATATTATAAATGAGAAAGTTTGGATTGATGGATGGATGGATGGATATTTGTTATCTCTTTACGCCAAAACTATTGATTTCGTCTCCCTTCCTCATGGAATCCTTTGATTAATAAGTTTGTGTCGTGACCCGACTGTACGGCAGTCGGACACGGAATTCCTGATTCTGAAGATGAATTGAGGGTAGTTGTGGATACTATCGTCAATTCTCGACTGTAACTCTCGACTGTAAAACTGGAAAATAATAAATACCAAAAAGTATGCGATAAATACCCGATAAACAATCATTAATTATATTAACTAATCGCGAAAGTTTAAAAAGAATTGTCATTATTCAACATCTAATAACTTTTCCAGTTCTGATCTTCAATTCGAAGCAGCCTGGGCACTGACCAACATCGCATCGGGGACTCGAGAACACACTTTAGCAGTTGTTGATGTAAGTATTTGACGACCTCTGTGGCACAGCGGGCGAAAGTCCGCCTTCGACGCAGGAGGTTGCGGGTTCGATTCCCGCCTCGGGACAGTTTGTACGATAACACAAGCTCTGCTTAGCTTGGGGCTAGATAATGCTGTGTAAATTGTGAAGCATTATTTATTTATTTTATATTTGTATCAATGACTATACTCCAGCGAACCTCAAGCTACAATGTTGGTAAACATTGCTCCCATACTTAACCTAAAATTACTTTGCTGTAGTTGATTTTTGTCAAAATGTGCACTATTCGTCGAATAAGGTACACTCTTTTCTCATGACATTGATTTGAAAGCTGTCAGAAGGGTTTCCTATCGATGAAGCTCTCCTTATGAAGCCCTAAAAATAAACTTTTCTACACTATACAGGGTGTCACGGAAAGGGTGTAACTAAGCCGAAACGGATTCATTCTGGACACCGAGGGGGTCAACGTTTGTTCTAGGATTTTTTGAATATCGCTCATTTTTTTACTTGTTTCAAAAAAATAGGAGACTTTTTTTTTCATATTCTCGTTCTTATACGTGTATTCTTACATAATTATTATTGCTTAGAAATTTCAACGGATTTACATATTTATTTCGTAACAATTTCGAGACAAAACATTTGCTTTGAGGCTTTGCTGACAAAACAAGCAAAAAAATTTGTGAAATACATACATGTATTTTGAAATGTTAAATAATGCAAGAGTGTAAAATAACACGAATAGGAAGAAAAAGCGTCGCCACATTTTTGTTTTTGCAAGAAAAAAAAGGAAAAATCGAAATTAAAAAAATCGTTATTCACAAGTTCGGGGTTCAGAATCACCCCCTTTCGGCTTACTACACCCATTCCGTGGCACCCTGTATAACTATAACAATTCTACTGGGATTACCAATTCGCCTCCCAAGCGTGGTGATAATGCACCTTCATTTGAGGAGGCAAGGGACGTATGTGTGCTCATCTAAAAGGCATCTGTTTCAGGGAGGCGCTATTCCAAAACTGATAGCTCTACTCGGCCACGGTGGCGTAGTGGCGGAGCAGGCGGCTTGGGCGCTCGGGAACATCGCCGGGGACGGACCTGTTACCAGGTACATCACAAGCCTTATCATTATCACACTGGCCATTTGCGAGCGATTTCAAAGCGATGCGATTGCGGTATCGTCGCGGCGTGCTCGCTGCGCAATCGAATAGCTTTGAAATCGCGCGCAAATCGCCGGTGTGATAAGGGTTTTTGGCTACGGACACGAAGTAAAGGTTTTTTGTTATTATAGTGCGTAACCCCACACTCAGGGTAATTTCTAAGAAATCAAATAAAATCGCAAAAAGTTGACTCGAACCCGCATCCTTCCGTGAGTACCGGAATGTGCTAACCAACTACACCACGAGGTCAAGTGACGTGGGAGTCGAAAATCTTTGCGACTTCCTACGGAAGGATGCGGGTTCAAGTCCCGTCGAAGTAGAAAATTTTTGCGATATTATTTGATTTCTTACGAAGTCAGTAGTTATAATAATAATAATAAGATGATATTGATGCCCTCCTAGCCGAATTTCCAGTCTATACAGGTGTGCAGGATATATTATGGTGTACAAGTGTTCGCGCAAACATAGTGCACTCTATATCCTCACTGTCATATTCCAGTGGGACAGAGTTACGGCGTTTCGCGCTGTTACTCCCCCGTGCCTTGGAAAGTTCTCTAAGCTGTTGGTCCTGCGCCTAACCTCTCGGTCGTGTCGATCTACATGACTTACATAGTTTTTGCTTGTTACAGAGACGCAGTCCTAAACCTCGGAGCCTTGCCAGCATTGCTATCTTATATGCACCCCAACACACCCTCTACGCAACTCAGAACTAACGTGTGGACATACAGCAACATGTGTAGGTAAGTAAGCAAACAATGCTAGACAATCTTCACAGCATCATCTCATTCAAAGGAAGCAGAGTTCGTTTTATGGGTACTATATGACTGACTGGTTCTTATATGACGTACACAAACAATGATGAACAATCTACACAGCATCATCTAGTTCAAAGGAAGCAGAGTTCGTTTTATGGGTACTATATGACTGACTGGTTCTTATATGACGTACACAAACAATGATGAACAATCTACACAGCATCATCTAGTTCAAAGGAAGCAGAGTTCGTTTTATGGGTACTATATGACTGACTGGTTCCTATATGACGTACACAAACAATGATGAACAATCTACACAGCATCATCTAGTCCAAAGGAAGCAGAGTTCGTTTTATGGGTACTATATGACTGACTGGTTCCTATATGACGTACACAAACAATGATGAACAATCTACACAGCATCATCTAGTTCAAAGGAAGCAGAGTTCGTTTTATAGGTGCTATATGGCTGACTGGTTCCTTCCTATATGACGTACACAAACAATGCTGAACAATCTACACAGCATCATCTAGTCCAAAGGAAGCAGAGTTCGTTTTATGGGAACCATATCACTGACTAGTTTCTGCCGGCGGTTTCGCAGGTGTTGTTTTTATTTAAAGTCCCATGGGTACTTAAAAAAAGTATTGTATCTAGACATTTTAAGTTCAATCCTACTAATATTATAAACGCGAAAGTTTGTAATAATTATAGATGGATGGATGGATGTTTGTTACTCATTCACGCAAAAACAACTGAACGGATCTGGATGAAATTTGGCACAGAGATAGATTAAAGTCTGGAATAGCACATAGGCTATATTTTATCTCGGAATTCCCACGGGAACGGGAACTACGCGGGTGAAATCGCAAGGCGCTGCTACGCAAAAACTACTGAACGGGTCTGGATGAAATTTGACACAGAGATAGATTGTAGGCTATATTTTATCCCGGAATTCCCATGGGATTGTTCCCGTGGGAATTCCGGGATATTGAATATAAATAAATGATATGAATTACGCGGGTGAAACCGCGAGGCGCTGCTAGTAAATATTATAAAAAGTATACATTTTTTATTTTTATGTTATTCCAGGAATAAGAACCCACTAGTGAGATTCGAACTGGTTTCGCCTGCTCTGCCGCACATCACGGAACTGCTGGTTTTAACTGATCAAGAAGTACTTGGTAAGTTAACTAAGCCTTTGGAAACGTAAAAGGCGACTAAGAAAATCTACCAGAGGAAGGGCCTTCCTTCCGAGTATTATAGATTCACGCATTACATACAACCCGCACGCCTTCGCCTCCGGCCCGGTCACGGTTTCTGTGTGTGACGGCTTTTAGCCACAGCCCTACTGCTGCGCACGGAGACGCTACTCACATGTGCCTAGCTTCCTTTGCAAGAAAATGTATGTGATCGTTATCACATACATTTTCATGCAAAGCCATCCACTGCAACCCACGAACACGCTACGTAAGAATACGAGATTAATGACGTCACTGCTACTGCGTGTCTGCGTGCATATGGCGTCCACGTAATTCACCACTATAAACGCTACGCACGCGGTACACGTGTGAATAGCTTAGACGTGATTCAAAACTGTGGTGCGCTACTACTTAATTTTCATGTATAGTGTGTGCTGCAGTGGAAACGTAGACCCACATTGTCAAACAAACGAACCCACGCAGCTAAAATGAGCCGCGTGGCCGTTCACAGCGTGCGTTGCAGTGGGCCAGCCGCTTTATGGCAAACCCCTCTCATTAAGGGAGGCATGTTTATCGGTTAATGTACACTTGTATAATCGATCAAAATTAACTTAAAAAAAAATCAAACAATTTAACAACGTAAAAGAAATATTCCAACCTCAAAATTTAATCAAAACAAAAATTAACAGAAACCGATTCTAAACTCAATTTACACAAATCCAACTCTAAGACACCGAAAAATGTCAGACGTAACAGGCAGGGAGATGTTTCCTCGATGACGGTCGGCAACAGAATGAGAGCCGGTCTTGGTCGAGCGCGCCTTATATATATTTGCGCGCCACGTGGTTTTTATTTTTCCTATACGGCCTCTCCTGACCGAGTCCGCCTCGGGCTCCTTAGCTCTCTTGATCTGTATCTAGCAGGGGCATGGACAGCGCCTCTCTAGGCTCAGACGAGACGGGGTCCGGGCTTGAAGCTGCTTCTCCTGGCGGGTCCTCTTCCTGGGGCGCGCTGGCACGCGGCTCCCAAATGACGCTTGCATCAGCATCCATCGGCAGAGCGGCATCTCGCGACGTGCAGGGTTGCCGACTACCACACGTGGACGGCTGTGCAGTTGCTAACGGTTGCTCTCCAACTATAGGGGAGCACGCAGCATTCTCAGTGGACTCTGTGTTGTCAGAATCTGCATCTAAACACAACATGAGAAAAAAAATAGACCAATGTGTTTGTAACATACACAAAGGCCGTATTAAGCAGTGAAAGTAATAGCAATTAAACATAATGGTGAGACGGAAGCTCATAGCAGAGCTCCACAGAGAAATAACTGCATTATGTGCATAGCATAGGGCCCATAGCTAAACACACAATGAGTCATAGAAAAACAAAAAGGGTCTTATTAAGTCAAAACAATCTCAATGTATTAGCTTTCAAAGTCTGAGTGGCGTATTCAAAACATTGACTGGTACATATTCAAAAAGAGTATGAAAGGAGGTGAAATTCTGCTATTGGATAAGTACGTCATGCGTGAGGCACTACCCATTCCCAGCAAAGCCCTGACACTGGATAACTAAGAGGCACGACGTGAGGCAGTAGTTCATCCAGGGTACCTTTGGTCGAGAAGCACGACGTGAGGCGGGACCAAGGCTACCAAGCTAAGAAGAAGGGGCCGCCTTCTCCTTAACCCTGTCCTCTAGGTACAGGAACACAAAATGCCCCATGTACCTACAATGGCTGCATTCTTTGTAATCACACGTATTTGAATGCCTGCGTTCATGTATGTGTGTGGTGTGGTGTGTAACCTCAAACATACAAACAACAAATAAACCAGGACAGCAAAACAGAGTTTAGAAAATGAAAAAAATAAAAGAAAGCCATTGGGGCGAGACATAGGCACGCCGTTAGCATATCTCATTACACGAGGGTAGGAAGCCCGACGTTAGCTATACCCAAGTGCTATCCCAATGGAATGTGTGTGAGACATAGGCCCGACGTTAGCAATATCTCCGAGGAGAGTAACTCGCACACCAGGACAGGAAGCCCGTCGTTCGCTATGTCCTGAACGATCGCTCAAATACAGGCACGCGTGCACCGCATTTCAGACAACCGCAATCACCAAAGAAAGCAGCACAGACATCAGGAGTCCACTCCCTGCGCCACGGAACCATGAACTCCGCCGCCGCTTGCGTCGACTTGCAAAAGCAGCACAGACATCAGGAGTCCACTCCCCGCGCCACGGAACCATGAACTCCGCCGCCGCTTGCGTCGACTTGCCATGAGAGCCAGCCAAAAGTTGGAGCTCGTACCGACCGTGGGACAGCACCTTCGTGACACGATATTGCCCACGCATGCCAGAGTCGAGCTTACCGGTTGATTGCGCCTGCTTCCTTAAAAACACAAGAGAATTTAAGTTAAAATCACGCGGTGACTTCCTGCGCCGATTAACGTTAGTGTCTTGACCCAATTGATTCGGTCTGAGTCGTTCAGCCGTCCTCTGCCTGCTTATTTCACATAAGGCCTCTCGGTTAGGGTTCGAAGCCTCCAGGGCCACATCCCGCACTAGGTTCCTAATATTAGCCTATTAGGCGTAGTGGCCTCCACACCCACCAGAAGGTTTAGTGGCGACCGTTGGGTGGTTTTGTGCTTGGTAATGTTTAGAATTAATTGCAACTTCCACATTACCCTCGGCCATTCTTCCTGATGATAATTGCACTCTATCCTGATCATATTGAGCACAGTTCGGCAGTAGCGCTCCGCTTGCCCGTTATGTAACGATTCCGTTCGCGCTTCACAAATTTGAACGTTCGCGCTGCGCGCCGCGTCTAACTTCAGAGCGCGGTGCATATGTTGGCAACAGTGAGCCTACGCGCTTGGAACTTGTCTTTGGCTAGGCGAGAGGTGACTTTGCACTTACTCGCGGACTACGAACCGAACCAATTTCTTTTCGTCTACAGTTTTATTCAACTGGTCCTTTTGCTTAATTTAAATAATCTTTTAATAATTCTAAACTGAGTGAACCCCCATATCGGGGTTCCATCCTACTGGGGTTGAAACAGAACGATCCCCGTCGGCTACTCGACGACTCGGCCGCACTTACACCGTCTGCCCCCGACGACCGTACTGCGCCGGTACTCGGAAGGAATTCTACGCATTACCAGATGCACCGCTCTTGCTGCCAGCCTACGTACCTGGATCCACTATTCGCCTACCGCGTCGGACCTCTCTCCAGCTAAGGCCAGTGGCAATAATTTTCGTAGTAACGTACCTTCGGAGACAAAGAACCTTACTTACCGTAATTTAAATAAATTTGTAAACATTTACTCTGTTGTTTTTGTTGGGCCCAGCCACTCTCCATCTTAGGCAGGTCACAAGAAAAACACAAGTGTTTCAGTTAGACTGGTGCATTTCGCAGGGGTAATAAGGTGTACCTCGCAACCTAACTCTCTGACCCAGGAACCAGGTTAAGGAATTCAGCACCTTGGAACATACGACCCCTGTCTCCCACAATTAACTTAGGCGTACCAAACAGGGAGATCGCATTTGTAACGTGGCGTTTAAGTTCGCTAGCATCTTGCCGGTACATTGGGTAAAGTAAGCAAAACTTGCTTAAGGCATCAACAATTATCAAAACATGGCGAAAGCCATCCGTTTCTACCAAAGGGCCCAGGGCTATCACTAGTAGTAGACTTCTTACACCACACGACAAGATCTACCCTATTTGTGACTTAAAGCAAAACATTGACCCTCTTGTTACCATGTTCGCGCTTATGCCAATTCAGCTATGAATTTGTTGCCAAATCCTTCGTGACCACGTTGTTGGACCACCGTCTTAACACGAACTGGTTTTGTATAACTTTTGTAGAAACTTACCAAAAAATTCAACCGGTATCAGATTCGCATTAGGAACTGCTCTTCGGACCTGAGGTCTTATATAACAGTTGCGATCAACTCTTCGCTCGACCACTTACGACACGTTGTCACTAGTCGTATTGATCGCCTGGCATAAAAACTGTTCGATTGAAAATTGTCTGAATGTCTTACGTCAAAAAGTTTGCTTGCAAAGTTTAAACAACAAGGACACATCGCTTGAATCGCGTTTGAAATTAGACCAGCTACGGTTACTACTAACCTAATCGTTGAGCCATGATTTCGCGTCACCAGTCAGACAATTATCAATACGCACTAAACACACACGGTCTTTTCATCTATTGAGGCACGCACGCGGTCCCATCGATTGAAGGCACGTACGTACGTGGTAGGTACTAAGGAACACTGTGCTAAAACCGTGCAAATATGGATCAAAGCTCGCAATAAAAATATGATTCAACCTTACCGGAATGTTTCCAATAGCACTCGCAAGCCTTTTGGCCACTTCAGTCACGAAAACCATTACCAGTAGGGGTCACCATCACCCAGCAGAGGCTCCAGCATCGGCCAGCGTCGACCAGCATCGGCCAGCACCAGCACCTGTATCGGCCAGCATCGGCCAGCGTCGACCAGCATCGGCCAGCACCAGCACCAGTATCGGCCCGCATCGGCCAGCACCAGCACCAGTATCGGCCAGCATCGGCCAGCACCAGCACCAGCAACGTCCAGCAGCAGCGTCACCAATAGCATGCTGCCCGAAGAACTTGTACCATCTGCAATATTAGGAATTTAGGACACAAGGGTTTGAACTCCTTCTTAAAATTAGCCCACGTACGGTCGTTCGTTACCCACTCACTTAACCATGTACGCGCCTCGCCCTTCAAACAATTGCCTACCCGCGAAAAGCATTCGTGAGAATTCCAATTGTTTACAGCACACGCACGGTCCACTTCGGCGCACCAATCGTCGATATTGTGTAGGACAGGATCAAAATTCGAAATATAGTAAGCTTGGCTTGACCTTACCGTGTTTCCAATGAAACGAAACGCATCAATAATGCAATCCGTGAGTGTCGGCGGCGTCGCGACCAACGATGACGCATCCACTCCACTAGCGTCCTGACCTAGATCAGAATGCACCTTATCACTACGAACTTCACTACGTGGCGGTGATGCGACGATGTTCAACCCGATGACGCCTGTCGGACGAACGACGCTCATGCGACCTTGATGATCGCACAGCAGACCGTTTCTCCAATGCGGTGAGCCTGACCGCTAACGTCTCCATCATGCGCCGCACCCCTCCTTGCGATGTACGGTCACGATACCTACTGTGCCGCCTGATCATCGACGGG
This sequence comes from Eupithecia subumbrata, assembly GCA_949316285.1. Classification (NCBI taxonomy): domain Eukaryota; kingdom Metazoa; phylum Arthropoda; class Insecta; order Lepidoptera; family Geometridae; genus Eupithecia; species Eupithecia subumbrata. Next base: position 11,524,274 of record OX438645.1, on the reverse strand, counting down.
GATCATCTCGTTTACGACGGCTTGCCCGGTCCGACATTTTCCGGTAAAAACAACAATGAGATCAGAATCTTGTCAAGGATATGTGGACAAGTAGGCGGGATAAAGCACGTTAGAAATCGTGCCGTATCCCACTTCTGAACTTGTATAATCGATCAAAATTAACTTAAAAAAAAATCAAACAATTTAACAACGTAAAAGAAATATTCCAACCTCAAAATTTAATCAAAACAAAAATTAACAGAAACCGATTCTAAACTCAATTTACACAAATCCATCTCTAAGACACCGAAAAATGTCAGACGTAACAGGCAGGGAGATGTTTCCTCGATGACGGTCGGCAACAGAATGAGAGCCGGTCTTGGTCGAGCGCGCCTTATATATATTTGCGCGCCACGTGGTTTTTATTTTTCCTATAGTACATATATGTGAAAGGGACTTATTGCTGATTGTATTTTCCAGCTGACGCCTGCTGGGCCCTCTCGTATCTAACTGACGGTCCGAACGAGCGCATAGAGTCGGTGCAAGCTACCCCTGAACTGACGGAGCGACTGATAGCCTTACTGGGGCATCCGGCACCGCAAGTGCAGACCCCGGCGCTCCGGGCTCTCGGCAATATGCTGACCGGGACCGATGTACAGGTATTTAAAAGATTTTTCTTAAAAATATTGTTCAGACTGAAACGAAAGCGCTTTTAACTTGGGACGGTCAAATTAATGTGGTACAGACCTTGCTTATTTTAATAAATAAATAATGCTTGACAATTCCAGACAAATTTTATTTAATTTATTTATAATTCACACGGCATCATCTAAATCCGCTTTCGCGTTTTGCGTTCGTTGTGTTGTATAGAACGCGGGACGCTTTAACATGTGACCTCTACACTTGACTTACTTTTTTGTTAAACAACAAGGGTCTAGTTTGCCACTTTTCGGCTAGTGTCCGGTCCATGGATAATTCAGTCATGGAATAGAGGCATTCTGTCTGGTAGGGCCCGCGGAGATAGGATGCCAATGACATGTCATATTAACGGTCGACGACCTCTGTGGCGTAGCGGGCGAAGGTCTGCCTGCGACGCAGGAGGTTGCGGGTTCGATTCCCGCCTCGGGACAAATATTTGTACGATCTGCAGACATTTGTTCAGGGCGCTCTGTTTTCTATGTATAGTAAAGAAGATCTATCTATGTAGTGTATTGTATTAAGTATATCAGTTATCTAGTACCCGTAACACAAGCTCTGCTTAGCTTGGGGCTAGATAATGCTGTGTGAATTGTCCAACATTATTTATTTATTTATTTTGGTCGGATCGCTCGTGGCGGGACGTGAGCGCGAAACGCGTAATGTGTATTCACATGGTAGTTAAAATTTTCTTTTAATTATTTTCAGACCGACCGATGCCTGGAAGCTGGCTGTTTGGAGCATATCATCAACTTGCTCAAATGCGGAAAATCTTCACGTGTCAAGGTATATAAATCATCTTACTTACTTACTTACTTTAGTAAATTTCACAATTCACAAATCTTCACATAGTATCACATAGTTTCCTTTAGAATTAAATGTAATTCTAAAGGAAACTATGTGAAGAATTGTGAATTGTGAAATTTAGATTACCAGCCCCCCACCCGACACGCAAAAAAGGCCCACCTGTGGCTTTGTTGCGGAAACCAACCCAGAACAAGAAGTGGAGACATCAACGTCTCGTAACTAACGTGTAATAGACTGGCCCCTCTGGTTTCAATCAACAAAAAACAAAAGATTCTCAAATGGGCTGTATGTTTGATACTCGATATCTTCGCCAATAGTTAGTCTTATCCGATGCTGATGATTATTTCGCTTTTGTGTAGAGAGATACTACAGCATTCTAAGAATCATCGAAATCAGACAACTATAGGCGAAAATATTGAGTACCTACACAAAAAACACTAACAAGAAAGCAGAGCAAATTTTTTTGGTTCGACACTACGTCGACTGGTATGGGTGGTGTTTTTATGTTCGTCTGCTGGTCCTATGGTGAAAGAGGGATGGTTCACAGAATTTTTAAAGTGAGACCATATTACTTTTATAATTATTTTTTTCAGGAAGCTGCATGGGCCGCATCCAACATACTAGCCGGCACCCATCCGCAGATACAGAAAGCGTTGGACAAACAAATACTGGAGCCATTGCTCAAAGTACTGGCAGAGGGTGATGCCAAGTGAGTTAAATATACATACTTTCGTATAAATAAACATATATTTTACCCGTATAGCGCCGTGTGAAAACCGGCACGGTTAAGAATTTCACCAACGATCTGCAGATGTTTTTTCTGGGTATTCATAGTTCATAATTCTTTATTGCACAACATAGCTTATAGGTACAAGTAAAAAATTTAACAGGGAAAATAATGTCAAAGACGAGCTTAACCCTAAAAAGTTCTCTTACATTTTAGGCATTTTCTAAGTAGATACAATAAAAAAACTACCTATGTAGTAAATTGTATTAATTATATCAGTTATCCAGCACCAAAAAACCAGTGTAGCTAGTAAATTAATATTTCCTACTCCCCAGATGCCAGAAAGAAGCGGCCTGGGCGATCACCAACCTTTGCCTCGGTGGGACGGCGGAACAGTTAGACATACTGGTGTCAGCTGGATTCTTGGAGCCCTACTGCCTTCTCCTCTCATCGCCAGATCATCGGGCGGTGCTGCTTATACTGGATGGACTCAGTAACTTGCTGCAGGTAATTAAGAATTGCCAGCGGTGAAGAATAGAGAGCATTTGGCGACTGATGTGGCGCGGCGGGCTCTGAACGGGTCTTAATGAAATTTGGCAGGGAGGTAAACGGTATCCCACTACCTGGAAACCGCGTGCGTAGCGGCGGGCAGAAGCTAGTTATAAATTTATTCTATACCTATTAGTGTCTGGTAACATTTCTAAAAAATGATAAAGAGATATCTGCTTTAACCTAATCGGGAAACCCGGCGCGCTCGCGCTGGGTATATACATATGTCCTTTCGGAGTGATTGAATTTGAAATTTATTTCGCTCCTTAGGAGCAAGTAGGTAGATATTCTAGCACTCAGCTGCGCCTATCCCACTCCACAGAAAATTAGTATACAGAAGGTAGTAGAGAAGTAAATTTCTTCCGTGTATGTCCAGTAACTTTCTACCACAACGCGCCTCGCAGTTCGAATTACAAAGATTGTGTGCTTAAAATTAATATAATTAGCGACTGTCGTTTAACGTAATATGTGGTATAATGTATAATTTTATCTGCAAGCTTGTTTAGATACCTACTAAACCTATATTTTTTTAAATTATGACCAGATTTTGTCGTGCAGCCCCGTACAGAGTCAGTACAGAGTCTTCGCGGAGCACACTTTGAGAATGGCTGTGTCAGAGAATAAATAAACTTAACTAAATTTAATATCCATTTTGTTTCAGGCATCTGTAAAGTACGGTCAAGTGGATGCTTTCTGCCTGAAGTTAGAGGAGATCGGAGTTGTAGACCAAATTGAGGCATTGCAGCAGCATGAGAACGAACAGGTGAGGACTGGCTTCCGTGCGTGGCTTCGCACGTTTCTCTTACATAAACTTATTAAAAAGCACGCTTCAAAATCAATTTACTATTTCGAAACTGTACTTTGACTAGACTCTGTTCTAGAATCCTAGATATTATTTGTAAACAAAGGGATCACAAGATCGAAGTACAATAACTATATGTACAATAAATATTATAAAAAAAGAAATAATGATAAAAATGTAATATATTTTTACCATTATTTCATAAGCATATTTATTATATATTTTTATATTATGAACAAATAATGTACCTATATGTAGAAAATATTTTATCATACAGGCATTATCGTAGCAAATCGCAGATGTTAATATATTTTTACCATTATTTGTAACATATTTTTACCATTATTTCATAAGCATATTTTATTATATATATTTTTATATTATGAAAAAATAATGTACCTTTATGTAGAAAATATTTTATCATACAGGCATTATCAAATCATGCAAATCGCAGATGTTCGAAACAATTTATGGGCTATTTTCGTTTTCAGAGGAGGCCACTCGGAAAACGAAAATCGAAGTTTCTGATTCGTTTTCAAGCAATACCTACTCTTATGCCTCGCCTACATAAGATAGCATTTACGCAAAAACAAACAAGAAACTTCGATTTACCTTCTTATAGGCTGACAGACGGTAGAGGGTGTCATTACTACGCAGAGAGAGTCGTTCCCTTCGCATCCATCCACAGAGTTCGACAATTTCATGACATCTTTTTCGTTCCCAGGTATACAACAAAGCCGTGAAGCTAATAGAGACCTACTTTAGCGAGGGGGTCGATGAAAACGCAGCGCCCGTCGAGAACGAGAACGAATACCAATTTGGAACTCGGAACACACAGAATTTCAACTTTTAAACTTATACCACAATAGTTTTAGATTAGAAGTTTTTAGATTAGAAGCACAAACGAAAACCATCATCAAAAAATAAGATTTAATTTTTGATGATGGTTTTCGTTTGTATAGTAATTTTAAGCCATCTTTTTACTGTGTCATATTTCATTGTAGTTTTAGTATGTAAATTTACCAGGACACTCAAATCGGATCAAATTCGTGGCATCACAAAAAGGACATCACGTGTGATTAGTTGATGAATAGTGGATAGTGATATTACTAGATGAATTTGAGATGAAAAGTGCTGGCGCTTTAGAAAAATCGACTAATTTATATTAAGTGTTACGTATATTATAAAAGTGAAAGACTAAGATTGGTGGTTGTCGTCAATATTTAGCCATTTCAACAGAGGTTTGTAGTTCCATAAATTTTACAAGGGACTTATGATAATGGTGTTCAAGCCGATTTTTCACGAATTTACCAAACTGAATTGTGATATTTCTAAGCGTAAATAATATGTAAGTTTTTCTATTAAAGTTATATTTGTAGCACTGCTTTTCATTTCATACACAGAGGAGTTCATGCATGACGCCGACTGGGCAAAATCCCAGAGAAGCGGTCCGTCCCGGGGCCGGTTGGCATGGCCCCAGAGCCGCGGTAAGTAACTAAGCCCCGGCAAGGCGGACCAAGGCATATACCTACATGCCTTGGTCCGCCTGGCCGGCGCCTACCTTCGGGGGGACTAAGGCATATACCTACATGAAAACGCTCACTCTGCGGTCCGAAACGAAGAGCGAAGGGGGTTTTACGGACTACAGGAACAACATGTGTGCGGCGTCGTTGTTGAGTGGGATTGCTAGAGAAAGAAAGAAAATTATTTATCTTAAATTTACTACACAACATGATAGCGAACTAAACACTAGGTACTTTTATATATCTTATATTATCAACCCGAGGCGAAAACAAAATATCGTTTTATAGATCCGTCGGATTCGATTCGGAAACGAATCGGTGAAATAAAATACCTACCCCTGCTGGTGTGCGTCTACCCAGCGCTGGTTTTCAGTGCAGGCCAAAGACATTTTACATTTGTACGCACATTATAAACCTATTGAACTATGCAAAATAGCTAAATAAAAAGGTTACACACTACAATTAATACATTATACAAAATTAAAATTGACTTGCATTTATTTGCCTGAGACATCATAGAGCAGGCTGTCGTCGTCCCCGAGGTCGGCCGGTCGAGTAGGTATAGGTATCTACCATACCCATACCCTTGAGGACTGTAGTGCTTGGTCGTCGCTGCGTCAGGCGCTGGAAAGAGTAGTTGGTCAGGACCTCTCGCTGCGGAGCTTGGTGAATGCCATGCTTAACAGCGAGAGGGCCTGGGAAGCCTTGGTTTCCTTTTGCGAAGATGTCGTCTCTCAGAAGGAAGCAGCAGAGCGAATCAGGGAGGAAAACCCTCAATCTGAGCCGCTCCGCCGGCGGAGGACCAGAAGCAGGCGACGGCAATTCCATCGCCTTCTTCCGCTCGATGGAGACCAGCTGGGTGATGGTACGAGGAGAACTACCCCAGCATTGCACAGGTCTCCAACGGAGGGGGACGTCTTAAATACTCCGGGACATGCCTCGCCCTTTCAAGGGACTACCAGAAGGATTCGTCCAAGACGGATGATCACCGACAGGGTAGCGGTCGAATCCGACCGGGAACCCGCAACCCTGTCAAGTGCTAGTGTGCCGTCGAACGAATCGTCTGGTGACGAGTGGTTTGACGACGCTCTGGCACTAAGGTGAGAGAGGCAGTATCGATGGGTTTTTAGTTGGTATGTCACTAACTACTAGGTAACACTCTGTTAGTAGCTTAGTGGAGAGCCCAATATACCCCTCTAGCCATCCTCAGGCTAGAGGCAATGCGCAAATAGCATTTTCCCATCGAAAAAAAAAGGTATAGGTACCTACTAACTACTAACTAGGTACTACAATTGCTACTACTGCCATCTATTGTCCTATGCCATTGCCATCTATTGTTACTTTACCGAAATGGTTGTTCTTCACTTCTCGTACTCTTACTCTTCGTACCAATAGAGGGGTAAAATTATTTATTTTATTGCATGTGTGGTATAAATTTTACTACTCGTCGCTAGATGGCGTTATTTTGGAAATTTTGTGTCAAAATCAAAGTTTTTTTATATATTTACATCTGTGGATATTTCGAGTCTGTGGTTCGTAGCAAGCAACCAACATTATCCGCAGCTAACTTCACACAATTACAATAGAAATTTGAAAGATGGCTTCGGTAAAGTTTGCAGTGATCGATGTAAATGATTTTCTTACGAAAAAACAGGCAGCAGAGCCCAATCTAGCTGCGGACTGGGCCAAGCTAGAAGAGCTTTACAATAAAAAGTAAGTTTCACGCATCCACTTTTATAGCATCCCTCAAAAAGACATTGTCATCTTGATCACCAATTGCTAACCTCTTTGTGTTTGTTATTTTCAGATTATGGCATCAACTTACGCTAAAATTGCAACAATTTGTAGAGGAGCCTCAACTACAGGCTGGAACGAACCTTGTCCAACTGTATAACAACTTTATAACTGTGTTTGAAAACAAGTGAGTTGCGTTTTCAGTTTTACCTACAATCATACTTCTTGTCGGTAACCAGTAATTCATGGAGTTATTTATCAGTATCACATTGAATAAGCTCTGCTTAACTTGGACCTAGACGATGCTGTGTAAATTGTCCAGCATTATATATTTATTTATTACCAGTCTATACTATTCCTCTGCTGGACATAGGCCTCCCCTGATAAGCCCTATATTGCCTCTTATCACTAACATGTTCATGGCCCAAAACGCACATGTCCAACTGCACCAGCGTCAGGAGGCTGGGCAGTGTATGTGTAGTGCCACAATTCCTGTGCTGGGCAGGGTTAGGGATTGCAGTGGAGGTGATAAATATACACAGAAGGAAGTTGCCCTTCCTCTAGTGGGTTCCCGTAGTTGCCTTTTCCAAAATCAATGGGCTGAGTCGGGAGGGTAGCTTCTTACACTGCAATCAACATCACTCTCTTTCAAAATTATACCATTTCACAGTCAATTTATCAATATCTGAATTAATTGATTGATTGGCTTTATTTTTTCTTTAACATGTTTTTGGCCCATCTTCTTTTTTTACTTACATTTTTGTTAATGTGATGAAAAATAAAACCTTTTCGCCCATACTTTTCTTAACTTATTCCAGAATTAACCCCCTGTCTCTTGTGGAGATAATCGCAAAACTCATCCACCAATATGAGAACAAGTTGGAAGCTATAGCGTTTCTCGAGAAAATTGAAAACAAGGTCAAGATGAATGATGAAGCTTTGGCTTTGTGCAAGGTACAGATTTGTTTAAAAAAAAATTATTTATTTGTTATAAAAGTCATTCAATATCATCACCAGCCTATACATCATTGAGAGTGCATGACTCATGCACTCCCACTCATCACTTACCTAAATATAACTTTTTGACATTACTTCTAATAATAATAACTCATTTATTATTTTAGTTACTGTCCCTGATGCATGTCGTTTCTCACAATTTGTAAACCGTATTTGTAAAACATGTTGATACCTGCATACCTGTTTGATAAATCTTATACCTACACATGTTTATGCAAATAAATGATCTTTATCTTTATCCCAATAATGCCATCCCCACGCTGAGCATTTTGATTGAGGATTGCCGAGCTCTATAACAAAAACATCAACTGTAGTCAATTCTAACTGTAATATCCTCAGTAGAAATAAAGAGTCCAGTGAGGTTGGGGCAAAATTTACTACAGATAGTTTTACAAACATTTTTGCAAAATGTCATGATTTGGATAGTATTTTGGAAAGTTTTCCTTAAGGGAAATAAAGTCAATTTAGTTTAGAGCAACATGTTTTTTTTTTGACATAAAATTACTTTCTTGAAAAACATGCAGTAGGCCTAGCATAGGGATAGTTATCTAGGATAGAATAGAGAAGAATGACATCACATTGTCATACATTACATAAATAAATGGAATTGAAGGAATAAGTTTCATACATATTACGCATTCGTTGACAATGTGTGCGATGTAATTTTTCTCTATTCTACCCTAGACAACAATCCTCATGCTAGGCCTGGTCTCATTCTGTAAAACAAACCTCTATACGCTAACCAAACTCGATGTGTAATCTTTTTAAACAAACCATGACACAAAAAAAAACTCACTTGCTGGGCCTCGATTTTCATATAAAATTGTAGCAATTTTTAATAAATCGATCTCAAATCAACAAGTAATGTAAATTGTGTTTAAAAGACACAGCAACAGAGTGAATTTTAGGTTGGTCGGTTTGTTTTCAAACATTGTATATCTAATTTGATTGGAATATAGTTTCCCCAGGAAAAAACTGACCACAAAAGAAAAATGTTGGGCTCAAAGATGTAAAATTTTTCCCCATTTTGTATAAAAATACATCTGGCCGCGACAAAAGTCAGCAAAGCTTGTGTTATGGTCACCAAATGACTGATTACTATGGGGCTAAAAATAAAGACAGAATTTTTTAAAATTATTTATTCACAGAAGTTATCTCTAAGAAGTTGTAATATTTCCAGGTCCTCCAAGGCCAGATCTACCTGGAAAAGCTGAATGATCTGGATGCTACAGAGAAAATCATCTCTACTCTTGAAGGGACACTGGAGGATGCTGATGGAGTGGGACCCGTGCATGCACGGTTCTACAAACTGGCCTCCGAGTATTACAGGTATACAGGTGTTTTTTTTTTAATTTACTGTTGTCGCTATTAATAACTTTTACACAGATTTACAACTACAAATGAAATTTTTATGTACCAAGTACTTACTTCAACCTCAAAAGCCTATGTTGATCCACTACTGGACGTAGGCCTCCCCCTGATAAGCGCCTTATTGGCTTTTATCTTATGGGGGGTAATGCCCATAATCACCACTCTGGGCATGCGGGTTAGGGATTGTAGTTTGGTGGTAGAAATGTTCTGCAGAGCGCGTTGCTGCCCGCCTCCGGTAGATATCCCGTAGTCGCCTCTTACGACACCCGCGGGAAGAGTATGTGTGGTGCAAATTCTAAGCCGGCACCACAAAGCATACTTACCTCCACCATACTTAATTTATGATTTATTAATGACTACCTGCTGCCCGCGGCTTTGCACCCTCCTTTACGGAATAAAAAAATGCCTATGTCCGTGCCCCGGATCTCCTGCCGAATTTCATTGAGACCCGTTCAGCCGTTAAGGCGTGAAAAGGAAAAAAACGCAAAAAGTTACATTCGAATTTATAATATCAGTAGGGATATAACATCCATCACACATTATTTTGTGGCATTATGACCACAAACAAAAAAGATCTGCTAAATAATAATTAAAGGCAAGATTGTGGGTGATTTTCAAAAAAACTTATTAATAAATCACATCTCAACAACTTTGACACAAGGTCTCGGTGGACATTGGGTCTACCGGGGAAATGAAGGGCATGACCTCCAAAACCCTCCAAAAATCCTATTGATCCATGTAGCAAACACCCTGTATGTAATATGCCATCCCATGCGGCCGGCGGCGCAGTGAACCGAAAACTTGGCGAGCGAAGCAAGCCGCGTTGCGTTTATTGTCATGCTGCACACAGAGTGCTCTCTAACCCTCCAGCAAAGCATGGCTGCGTAAAGGGGCAAACTTAGCGGGTTTGTTTATCAATCTAGGCCCACTGAGTTAAATGTACCTAGAGAAGAAATTTCAAACAAAAAACGTCTCATTCTCATGACAGCGGTGGCCTGGGCGCGGCAAGCGCTGCAGCGCCAAAATATTAACTAAGTCGGCTAACCAAACAATTCAAACATTCAGCGCTAGATCGCCTAAAGAGTATTGTTTTCTCAACGTATTCTGACAACATGTCGCCCCTATAGATTTTACACCGCGCAGAGGTGACACAGATTTTGTACCTACATAACTTAGTAAGAATTTATTCTCTATTTCAAAAATTTTTGTTTGCAAAAATAGTAGAAAATAAAAAAAAAATGGATTGTTATGCGTTTATTCAAACATTAATATAAATAGTTAATAGCAATAGTTTAAAATCAACTAAAATAAGCAGACAAATAAATTAGTACATTTTGTCCTAAGATATTTTTTAATACACTAATTTAACACTTCCATTGCCTATGACGCGAATCTCCACCGCCATGTTCCAAGCTATGGTGGCAGCGACGGCGCGCGCGGGGCGCGGGCGCAGTTAATGAGTTAATTATTGTGTTCAAGTACCTACATACGTTTCATTGAATTAAGAGTGCACATTAGCATTTATTACTATTTTTTTTATTAATTGATGTGTTTTTGCAGTATCGAAATGCGCACGTCGTCATATTTTCTGAACTTTGTTCATAACTTGATATGTTCTGAAAGGAAAAAAATTAATAAAATTTTCAATAATTTGATTTCTTTGAAAATGTAATAATTAAATAGTTTTGAAAAAACTTAAAACCGACTTCGAATCCCTTACTTTTAAACTGTTTTTTAAAGTTTTGCTGGATAAATAGAAATCCCTGGGGAATAAAATATTGGGACCACCTTGGGAGCACCTATATACAACTGAAAAGATCACCAAATTGGTCCGGAATCAGTCAATCAAATGACGGAGAAATCGACGAACATATGTACTTATAAACATACTACATACAGCCGAACATAGAAAGAACCTCCTCCTTGTTTCGAAGTCGGTTAAAAATATGAAACTGGTTAAAAATCAATAATAAAAAATTCAATCATTTAATAAAAACACCGCGTCAAGTCTGTCACCCTATCTGTCTTCCATCAATCACATTATTTTTACCTACAACCGGTTTTGAAATGGAACATCTGCATGTTTTAGTCTATGATTACAATGGCGTGCATATTTATGAAAAATTATTTCTATCTGTTGAGGTATTACGATATTATTACCTATTTATTCACATAATACAACAAATAATTTTACTAACTTGACTACTGGGTTGTTATTTTTCATTATTTACGTCCAGGGTCACACTTAGATTTGTATTTTCGTATTATTAGCGCGGCTCCATAGGCGTCCAAGCTGCATGCATGTCGAAGCCACACTAATGTCAGGTGTACGGATTGCAGTACAGTTCAGTGGAACAGAGTGAGTGTTCTGATCGCGAAATCTAGTGCGTAGTACATATATATCGATGTCTAGGCCTAAATCTCAGTACTCACGGGATCCCCGTGATAAAAAACTAGAATTACATTAAATTTCACAATTTTTTCTTCGGTTCCTTAATTGGTTTTAAAAATCATGAAAGTGCACACCACGGGAAGCCTGCAGTCTATAGAAAAGATTTTTGTTTTGATTCGTAGGTTATTAGTTTATTACTAAATCTTTGGTTCCTAAATACAGTTTCTTCATAAGTTGCGCAGTTTTCTTGTAATATTTTTTTAAATTTATTTTATTACAATAACAATAACAGTAATTCTATAATTTGTACCATATATAAACCTTGTGAGGTTTGTCGTTGTACTCACATTCGTTTTAATTTTATTTGTAATCTAAGTGTAAGTAATACAATAACTAGGTAACTATAATTAAAGGCCTACTGTACTTACTGCATCGGCTTTCACGTTCACTCCCTCTCGCTCGCTCTGGGTTAGCGATAGCCTCATCGTGCGTTGCAGGAGGGAGCAAACAGGTGTGACACAGTTAGTTGCACATGCACGAGTGCGACTGCACTGCCTGACAAGGCGTAAACAATAAGCAAACACATAATTTTTCCCAAAACGTATGCTCCGTCTCGCTCCTATGAAAGCGAAATCCTATGCCTATCCTTATCACAAAATGGCGCACAATGTGCGCTCTTAAATCCTACCCGATTTTTTAGTAGATATTCTCTGTCCTTGTATGTGGATATAATGATGATTATTATAATAAACTTCCAGAGTCCGCGGCCCTGTGTCCCGTTATTACCGCTGCGCGCTGCGCTACGTCGGCATGGCGGACGGCGGCGCCTCGCTGCCCGCCGAGGAACGGTCTCGGACCGCGCTGGCGCTCGCCCGCGCCGCGCTCATAGCGCCCGATGTCTATGACTTGGATGAACTGGTGAGTGTCAAGCCTTCGTCTTTTGGTCACCACGCAGTACGCTGCGCTATGCGGTGCCGGACACAATTCAGTCTAGAGAACAAGATTTTTATGCCAAATCAACATTCTTCGCTTTTGAGCAATAATGGCAATCAAGATATTTAATATGTTACCAATGGAACTAAAGGATTGTTTAAAAATAGACTCAATAAATGGTTACTGACTCGTCGTTTTTATAGCGCGGATAAATATTTTAATTTTAAGCAGATAAGACATTTTTGATTTTATTCTTAATAATTATTATCATTTAAGTAGGTAGGTTTATTAATATTCACACACCAGTCCAAAACTACTGGTAGTATTACATTGATATCATTGATAAAACAACAGCATTGTAATATCTGACATGTTTTCTGTGAATAAACGATTCTATTCTATAGATTGGTAGTTTGTTTTGTTCTGTTGATGTCTGTTGAGTCAGTGTTAAGGCATAGTATTCAGCGTAGTGCGTGGTGATCAAGAGAACAAAGCTTAACGCGGCTCGCTGTTCTCGCCAAGGATTTGCGAAAGTTTGGATGGATGGAGGGATGTTTGTTACCTCTTCACACCAAAACTACTGAACGGATCGTGCTGAAATTTTGCATACAAGTAATTATAATCCCAGAATCAAACATAGGCATACTTTTTATCCCACAAATCAGTTCCCATGGAATAGAAATCGCCTTTAAACGTTTGCATAGAAAAAACGCGTGCGAAGCCGCGGGCATAAACTAGTTATTCATATATTAATATACACCTTATTTCCTTTTCCACAGCTTGCGCACCCTATAGTCCAAGCGCTGTCCAACACGCCCGACGCGTGGGCCGTCGAGGCGCTCCAAGCGGCGGCTTCCGGCGACATAACCACCTACGAGCGGATCGTGACCGCGGTCAACAACCCCGATCTGAGCAGAGCGCACACTAGCATTAGGACTAAGATAGCGCTGCTGTGTCTTATACAGGTTCGTTTTCATCTCCTTTTCAACCCCTTCTGGTTTAGCGTAACCGATTTGAGCGTGACGCGTTACGCCAACGCGTTGCACTTAATTTGATCGAGAACTCAGGAACCCTGCGGTCTATAGAAAAGATTTTTGTTTTGATTCGTAGGTTTTTACTAATTCTTTGATTCCATAATACAGTTTCTTCATAAGCTGTGTAGTTTTCTTGTAAATAAGCAAATCATCATTTTTGCGCTTACGCCGTTCCAAAAACGTATATTCTGTCCTATGAACGCGAAACCCTATGCCTATCCTTTTCACAAAATGGCGCAATGCGCCCTCTTAAATTAACCGGCATCAGGCTCGCTCCAGACGTCCTGTAATGTTTACAGTCTATCTCTAATAATTATGACGATATTTCCCAGATGGCGTTCAACAAAACTTCAGCGCAACGCAAGCTAACATTCTCTGAGATCGCGCGCTCCGCACGCATCCCCATAGACGAGGTGGAGCTACTGGTCATGAAGGCGTTGGCCGAGAAGCTGGTGCGAGGGCATATCGACCAGGTAACTATCATCATCATCATACGTCTGGACATAGGCCTTTGCCAAACGACGCGGTCCTGAGCCGCCTCCATTCATCGAGTCCCTGCGACCGCTGCTACAGTTAACTACTGCTGGTCGCACCTGGAAAACAGCGCTGCATCACAGCACAAAACTGCATTCAAATATGGGCTAACTCGTAACATTTATATGAATATCAATATGATGCATCAGAAATTATTTATAAAATAATTAATTATAAAATTATTTATGAGTAAAAATTATGGCTTATTGAAAAAGCTTTCTATAGTGTTAAGGAACTTGTGGACCCAAAATTGAGAAATTTAGTAGGTAATCAACATTATTGATATTTCCTCACTTCACCTCAACAGCCTGTACACGTCCACTACTGGACGCAGGCCTCCCCCTGATAAGCGCCTTATTGACTTTTATCACATGGGGGTAATGCCCATAATCCCCACGCTGGGCATGCGGGTTGGGGATCGCAGTTCGGTGGTTGATTTGTTCTGCAGGGGGCGCTGCTGCCGGTGGATATCCCTTAGTCGCCTCTTACGACACCCGCGGGAAGGGTTGGGGTGGTGTAAATTCTAAGCCGGCACCACACAGCATTATATTAGCATTACATTGATATTTGTTTTTTGTTTAATTATTCCTTAAATTATTATTAATGATAATCATTTGAATGCAGTTTGTATAGGAACCTACTTTTAAGAAATTTCGCATGCCAATGTGTTTTGGTGTAGTATGTGACAAATTTTTGGTACGAACTGCAGATATTTGTTTCGGGTGTTCTGGATGTTTCTATGTATAATAAAAAACATCTATCTATGTAGTGTATTGTATTATGTATATCAGTTATCTAGTACTCATAACACAAGCTCTGCTTAGCTTGGGGCTAGATAACGCTGTGTGAATTGTACAGCATTATTTTTTATTTATAATAACTGAAGTCACTGCGAGTGAGTTTTATTAAAAAACTCAAAGACAAAATACAATAAATGAGGGTAGATCGGTATCTACCCTCAGTTATTGTCTTTTGCTGCGAACTAATTTTTTGTACTAGTAGCGGCACGATACTCAAGCGCTGACCGTTATTGCGCAGAAGTCAAAAATTAGGTATCACAGGGTGCGCAGTATCCCCTCCACCATTTGCTTAGCGCTAAACTTACGTGCCCCTACATATAGTAACGTCAAAATCATGGTAAATATCCCGTGTAAATGACTAGTCGATGTGTGTAATATCTATAAATGACATTGTCAGTGGTCTCAACTTTATATCTTGTCTCCAGGTATCCTCAACAGCGTACATCTCGTGGGTCCGTCCTCGCGCCCTGCCCCGCGCCGGCGCCGCCGCGCTCGCGCGTCGTCTGCACGTCTGGTGCTCCGCAGTCTCACGCGCAGCGGACATGTTACAGGCGCGAGGCCCTGATCTACTCACTATCTAGGTAAATCATTAGTGTATAGTGTACCTATATACTCTGGCCGAAGCAAACTGAAGTTACAATGTTTGTAAACTTTGCCCTTCTACTCAACCTAAAAATCACGCCAAAATATGATTATTATTTATTTTATTTATTGTCTAAGTAAAATTCGGGAGGATGGGTACAAACTTCTCGAATGGAACGCTCAAATTAGGTCCAATTAGGTCCAGTCCTAGTCGGACCGGCGTCGGTAGCGCCGCTGGCGTTTGTTTTTCGCGTGCCGTTTTTGTCTCGGTTTTTGTTCGGTCTACGGACGTCTTACCATCTATGTTGAAATAGCGTGTCTTTGCATTTAGTTGTAACACAACACAAACCATTTGTTGAGTTAGCGGTGGAAGAACAGACCATATCTACAGAATTTTACTTATATCTATGCCTATAGACATTATTTTAGCAGTACCAAAAAAAATAAGTACCTACATAAATAAAGTAGATTTTAGTGTTAAGGTGGGTGCTGACTGACCGGCGTTACGGGACGAATGTTACATGTTACAGAGCGTACGTTCGTGCAGTCAGTACGGGGAAAGAAGGCGCTCGCAACGAGCAACTAGACGGATTTTTGAACACTCGCTGCGAATGGTAAATTACGCCCCGTAACACGGTCAGAACCCGGCGGCGTTAATAGTGTTGATAGACAATCGAACTTGGTCCGACCGAACTAACGGATGGTACGGTGCGCTCGACACGCCACACCACCGCATCACACCACAGACGGTTCAGTTATTTCCGTGCTACTGCATCGTGATCACGTCGACATGCCGCCAATTTTATCAAAACAGGCTAAAATCGCGTTAATTGCGGCAAATATTGTAGCTACTACACCTCTCGAAAAGAAGAGAAAAGAATGGGCAAAATTCTATTTAAAAAGCAGAGAATCGTACAGTCATATGCGACTTATAAGAGACCTTGACGATGAAGATTTTCGTATATATCTTCCGATTCATTTGCTGAATTGTTGGAAATTGTGCGGTGGTTCGGTCATACGAGCGAACTTGGTGCGGACCTCAACCAAATCCAGTGGAAATACGATCGAACCGAGCGGACCGTCAATAACAATAATAATGTGTGGCGGACCGTTAAACACACTATCGAATATAGTTCGGAGCGCACCAAGGTCGCTGTTCGAAGCGCACTATATTCGATCTTGATCGATTAATGCTGAGTTGTTCAATGAGGGTTTCTTTTTTCAAACGTTATTCCAAAATGAGGTCTTATATATACTTTATGTAAGACCTCTTTTTGGAATAACGTTTCACATCAATGAGGGTTTATTAAACGACTTCAAAAAGAAGGAGGTTCTCAATTCGTCTGTTTATTTTGTTTCAGATTCCCGGTCTACTTACACTGCTAATATTAGTATATATTTCCAATTATTGTAATAAAACGCAAAATTTAATAAAAATTGCATAAATTATAAAGCATTTTTATTGTATATATAACCCACATCCATAATATATAAAAAAATGTTTATTCGTTTTCTTTTCATAGAATTTTTATTAACAAACAAAGAATAAACAAATTAGAACTACAAACCTTATTTGTGTTGGAAGAACACCAACGTTTCATCTCTTAAAGCCGTCACACACTGAAGCCGGAGGCGGCGGAGCGGTGGCGGACGGTAGCCGAGCCAGGCGTGGCGTTCGCGGTGCGGATGTCTTCACATTGCAGGCGTGCGAGAGCCGTGGCCTCGCGGAGGCGTTTTGGAGCCTTGTGTGTGTAGGTCACGGCGTCGCACTATTGTAAAGATGTCCTTATTTTATTGTAAAGATGTCATTTTTAGGGTTTCGAAGATCGAAGATCGGTTTCGAAACCCTTATGGTCTCGCTTTGTCTGTCCTTTTTTCCCTCCTTAATAACTCAGCAACTACTGCAGCTATCAACTTGAAATTTAAAATAATAATACATTTTGTGCGCCTGTATAGATTTAAAGAAAAGAAAATGAAAATAAATGAATAATTAAAATGAATATTTTCCATACAAATTGTGATGCCGAAATTTTAAAAGATGCTTTCAATCATGTGGGGTATCAAATGAAAAGTCTCGGTTTGTACATTTCAAAACAGTTTTTGAAATTTTTGTAGGTTTCGTACTTTTTAAAATATTTCGAAAATAGTCAAAAAATACGCATTCATCATTGAGTCGTTTTTTTTGTTGCCATAAATTAAAATGAGAAAAAACTGCTTAGACATTGAGTTTTTTTAACATCATCAAAGTAACGAGATTTTAAAAAAAGGATAAATGATTAAAAAAACAAGTGATTTCAGAATACATTTTTAATTTTATAAACAATTTTATTACAAATATTTTATCTTAGAATTAATATTTACAATTCATAATAACCGCTTCTATCCAACAATTTTTTATGGAAAACCATTTAAGTTGATTTATTATAAAATATAAACAGTACACCTGTCCTTTGCCCAACTTAAAAAGTAGTTAATAATATGGAATGTATATAATATTAACTTAATTACCTAGCGTTGAAACACGCGTCACAGTCACGCGTTCCTTAAAAACGCAAGCTCAGACATGAAGATATATCTGCGGTCTTACTTTCTACATTGGACTTTGTTCATAAAAGATACGCTGAAAATAGCTTTATTTTGGCGTATAACATGCATTTTATTAAGTGTATGTCTGCAAGCGACAATATTTAGAAAATTTAATGTTTTCATTATGTAGGCCACGAAAAAGAGGTTTATTTTAGCGTTACACACTCCTGACGTGGTAGGCTCAACCTCTTTAAGTAGATCTAGTTTTCCTGGTCCTATTCTAGTTATTGAACAAACCCTTTAAATAATATATTAAAAAAAAACTTAAACCTATTTTTGTCATTTTATATTGATACAATGAATTATTTTTAATATTATCATTGGAACTAGGTTGGTTGAAGTGAACACTCCTAAATTGACTTCACTTTTAGTCTTTAATTTATTTATTTATTATCCGAATTGAGCAAATCTTTTCGATATGCATTCTTGCCTTAAAACTAAATATAGGGTGACCTAGGAACAAGTTCTTTTCTCATTTTATGTAACAATAGAAGTCTAAAAAGAAACTTAATAAAAAATTACTTGCTGCTGAAGTGATTTTTTATTTAGTTTCTTTTTAAGAAGAAATATGTCTTTGCAAGGAAAAGTCATTTATTTCTAAGTCACCCTGTAGGGAGTCATCAGTACCTACTTTTCTATATCACATATCTATAATAAAAAGTGTACAATCTTAGTTTATATAAACATATTAGTTTTCTCTACGATATTTAGTGAGGTAATGATAATATATTATGTAAAAAGCAATATATATAAAATACCTGGAGTAAATTTTATTTAAATGGAAAGTTGCTTTTTTATATTAAAATGATTTTTTTTCTTAAATTCTTAGACATTTCAAAAGGTACAAACAGTACCTAATTTAGTAAAAACTTACATACATTTTATGAACAATTCTTGTAGAGAACAAAATATTAGATTAATATAGTATTTCCCAGAATAATTGAGCAAAACCATCGAATAATTCGAAGTGTACCTAATATTAACTTCACCATTATTATAAAAATTCACAAATGTTCACCGAAATAATCCAACAATTCAGTCAGTCAATACCAATTTATCATTCATTCATACATTTGTTCATTTATTACATTTGTTCATATATTAACAATTTATCATTATTATTATTTAACATTCAGGGGTGGACTCATTAAAGTTACATTTTCCAAAAAAAGTTTTTATACATGTTTATTCTTTGCATCGGAGAAGCTTTCTTTCTATATAATATCTTTTAATCATTAAACTGTTTTAATATTAAAACATGTTTATATTAAATGTTAAATTAAGAAAATTATATTTTTCGATATTTTTTATTTTTCCTGTTATTTTTTAATATTTGTTGCCATAACTGTAATTATATTTTTTAAATGTAACTTTATTGAATCTTAGCCCCGAAATTGCATAAAAGAATTGAATTACCCAATAAAGCTAAATTTTAGACTCCACCGAAACCCAAAGTCCAAAAAAAACACCAGAGTAATCTTCTAATAATACTGACAGAATGAAACACTCAGAAAAAGACACTAAATCCCGAAAAGAATTCTGAAAATAACAAAAAATATACTAAGATCTCCTAAACATCATAAAAATCAAAAATCTAGTTTCGTAAGAGTGCAAAAAAAACTTGGTAGTCTGGGTTTGAACCCACGACGTCTCTGATGGCTATCCATAAATCCACCCAAGGCAGTCAAAATTCCTAACTAATAAAATCTAAACTAAATCTTTTATTTTTATGCTCGGACATAATAAAAGCATTATCCGACCTTAATAAAGATTCCCTTTCAACATCACTGAACGAACTCCTAACAAAGTCAGTTTTTAGGATGCTCTTAAACTCCTCCACGCTTTGGCTAAGATCTTTCACAAAAACTAACTCCTGCAACTTCTGATTTGGCAAATTTAGGTTATGATACGTTTCCCTTTTAATAATAGGTTTTTGCTGTACAACTGATCGTCTAATAATCTCTCTTCTTTCGACAATTTCGAGCTCGTTTTGTGTAATGATAAAGTTCCGGTATGCTCTTAAAAAGAGGAATGCTATGAGTGAAAAGCCGAAGAGGACCATTCCGTAGGTAATGAGCGGTGCTGCGATGGGCCCTACTGTTGTGGCTAGAAAGATCCAACGCCAGATGGGGGTGGTGACTTCGTGGATACCCTGAAAAGAGAATAGATGTCAATAAAAGCTGTTTTTAACAATGAGGATCCGTAACGTTTTTAATTGAGAATACAGATTTATAGAGCTAAGAAATCCATAACACACAGGACAAAAATGTTTGATCTACGACAAAAATATTATGACCACATTACTAGCGAAGATCACTGAAAAATATTTTTGTTAATTTATTTATTTTTATCAAAACGGTCCATCTAGTTTTGTTATTTTTTTCCTAAACTTAAAGTTTCGGAGTAAATCACTAAAAGCTGATATCTGCCTACAGTTAACGGGCGGCGACTGAGCGAGTGACGTCACACGCACCCGCATAATTTGATTTAATCCAGCAGTAACGGCGTAATGTTTATTACTTAATATCTTCGTACGTAATGGTCCGATTTGGATAATTCAAAAAGTTCTATTGAAATTGCTATAACTTTACTGATCCTGACACAATTTGCACTGGGTAGTTGTCGATTTGAGTTCTTTCCGGCAACAAATAATGCAGAAAATTATTTTTCTAAAGCGACGCCAAAAAATGACATTTGGATTTACAGGGTTATTGGTAATTAACTGACACTGCGTGAACTGTAGTTTCTGCCCTTCTATACGAACACGTTAGTGAAGGCGCAAGGAGGTCTTAATTGTTATTTTTTTTTGTAAATCACCTCACATACAAAATAATGTTCGAAACCTTATTAATGACAAAATATTGATATCCCACTCCTATTTAGATCCACATCATCACCATTGGCACATTTTACATCTACGCAAGATGAAAAAAATTAAATAGAATTAGTCTTGCTGGGAGTCAGCCGAACACACACACCCACTAATAATTCAGGGCAGAGCTGATTTTAGGTTTAGTTTGAGCAAACCCTTTATTGAACAATTTTTGAATGGAGGGGGGTACATACTAATATCACAGCCTACCTATATGCACACAGTCGTTCGACGAAGGAATCGTACGGGGGGCAAGGGACGGGACGGGGAGGGACGCTCCCGAGTAGAATACATCACCGCCTTAGTTAGTCGGGAGCGTCCCGGCCCCCCCAACTCGTTCCTTGGGCCCCGCACGATTGCCCTGTCAAATGCCTTCGTCGAACGACTGTATGCCTATAGGTAGGCTGTGCTAATATCATTTTCCCTTTCCACCAACTTCAAGAATTGAGACCTGGCGTCTTCACGGACCTGTTCATGATGGTGGACAGAACCTGCAGCTAACATAGTGTCAGTGAATTACCAATAGGTAACCCTGTATATGTTGTGAGTTCTTTCCGAACATTGAGTCTTGAGAACGACTTGGGTTTATGTAGGTAGTTGGTATCTCACCTCTTCAAGCCACATAACAGGGAAGATGATATCCGGGAAGTTGTGTATGTTGTTGACGCGTATCCCGGGAGCCCGGGAGACCTTCAGGTTTAGTTGCACGCGCACCCAGCCTTCCAGGGGGACGCCGATTTTCTGGAGAACAGAGCTTCTTAGTTATTACCCAAACACAAAAAAAAAAGTATAATTATTGTGTTTGATTATTTCATAGAGGCGTAGAATATGGTGAGTCTGTTTGACGTCTCGTGTATGGACATGCCGCGGTCCGTTGCCGTCCACAAGACTAAGTACCAGCGCTAACAGCGCTCAAAGTCTCCGATTTCTTTGATTGCGATAACGACAGATATCGGGATATGTTCAACTGAACGGCTATAGACGCTCACATCGCTCACGTAAACATAACCTCAAGTTTATGGTGATATTGAAAATTTCTTATGTCAATTTGTATTATCATATGACAGATCGTTCACAGCGACCATGCTCGGTAGTATGGGCGTTGTGAGAGAGAAGATGCCGCCGGTTATGACGTCATCGATGACGTTTCAATATATAACGATATATAAACAATTAAATATACCTATATAGAATTCAATATACCTATAACGGACCACTTTTGTGAGCGCTCATATTGATTTTTTTGAAATGCGGACCTCAGCAACAGTTTGGTACAGCGCGCCTCATTCACGCGGACAAGTAACTATGCAAATCCCATACTAAACGTCTGTGTTCACCAATGGATAATCGGACAATTAGGCTACTTCGTCGGTTAACGTTGACGTTTAATGTATGAAAATTAGTGTCAAAAACGATAAAACAACTGTTTAAAATTTAACCGTCTGTTGGTGAACTCGGGTCTAAAAGGAGACGACTCGATCACGTGTCATTACTAACGCCATATAGACTCACCCCTCTGAACTGATCGATCGAGGTATTCTACGCCCCGATATTTTTTGTAAACAAAGGGGTTACAAAACAATGCGACAGCATATTTATTTGATGATAATTTAGTTAAAAATTTGACTTGTCGAGCTTACCTACTATGTAAGCTAGAAGTAAAAATTATTCAAGAAACTCCAACGGAGCTGAATGTCAACCCCCACAGAGCCAAAGCCGCGACACACAGAAACCGTGGCCGGGCCGGAGGCGAAGGCGTGCGTTTCTGTGTGTGGAGGCTTTTATATAATCGTTCAACTCACCGGTTGTATCATAAAGTAGGTCTCATGTTTCTCCTTCTCTGGCTTCAGTCCGTGGAACTGCGTGAGGAGCGCCGGGTCTGCCTCGTAGAAGTGAGGGTACGAGAGGTACACTGGAGCGTCTGAAGAACACAAAATCATTTTTTAAATTATCGCGATTTCTTAACATTATTAATGATTTTTTCCTTATGCTACTGCTCCACCTCCTAACGCGTTAATTAACGCGCTAATTTGGGCGTCACGCAGATGTGGCCAAGATTTTAACATGTTCGTTTTTTGATGACGCTAAAAATGCTCCTCGGCTTCTAATACAACTAGCTGGTTGTCTATTCAACTGAACTGTTGCTGGTTTTCAGACTGTAAACCAGCAGTCTTGTTTCGGTCCTCAGGCAGTAGTGGCATTAAGCTGAGGCTGGACCTGTTTAGCCACGCACTAGGGAAAGACCAATTTTTTTTCATCAGACTACACGTAGAGGTATTTTAAATTTATTTTTTTAAAGCACTTTTTTATGATGTTTGTTTGTTTGTTTTATGCAGACTCTATTGTGGTGTTTAGTGTAACTTTTTTGTTTTGTTTTAACTTTCCCTCAGTGTTTTGTATGCTAAATAAATCTATATTCTATTCTATTCTAGTACCCAAGGTGCATTTTTAGCGCCTTAATTAACGAGTTAATGGACATAAACACTACTAACGTCAACGCTAAAGCAGGTGGAGCCGTAGCTTAGTAGGTAAATAAATTAATAAATACAATTTGTACGCACGGCGTGGAAAGATTTGGGGAGGTCTTGTCCCAGCAGTGGGACGAAACAGGCTAAATAATAAAATAAAATATTGCTTAGCGTATATTACGCGAGTTGTGTGGTGCTGGCTTAGAATTTGTACCACCCCAACTCTTCCCGCGGGTGTCGTAAGAGGCGACTAAGGGATATCCACCGGGGGCGGGCAGCAGCGCCCCCTGCAGAACAATTCTACCACCAAACTGATAAAAGCCAATAAGGCGTTTATCAGGGGGAGGCCTGCGTCCAGCAGTGGAACAATACAGGCTGTTGAGGTTAAGGTTGAGGAATATTACACATAACATAAATAATAGAATATCTACCAGTCTGATATTTTACTTTTACGTTTATGAAAGAAATTTTCAAAAAAATTGGTTGACCGGTTATTGGATGACATTGGAGGTGTTTAAATATACAGAATGTAGTTGCTAAAAAACCCACGGGCTGACCTAGAGGGGTCAATTCTTAAGCCGTGGATAATATCTACTTACTGTACTGGCAGGGACTAATATTCTGCAGTCCTTTCGGAGGACACTCCTCTCCTTGGCAGTAGCATTTGTTGTCGGGGTTCAGTTCTGCGCACTCGAATGTCTCACTCGGTGGCGTGTAGAGACCTGTTTGGATGCCTGGAAGAGAAGAGCAGGTTTTATCTTATTAAAGTGTAGTGCATAACCCCACACTATGGGGTAATTTCTAAGAAATCAAATAATATCGCAAAAATTTTCTACTTCGACGGGACTTGAACCCTAACGGCGCTGTCCGTAGGAAGTCGCAGAGATTTTCGACTCGCACGTCACTTGACGTCGTGGTGTAGTTGGTTAGAACATTCCGGTACTGAGTGAAGGATGCAGGTTCAAATCCCGTCGAAGTCGAAAATTTTTGCGATATTTGATTTCAGAGAAGGGGAGTTTTGTCAATAAACAATAAATGATGATGGACAATCCACACAGCGTCATCTAGCCCCTAAAAATACAATGTGAGAGCGTTTTATTTTATTAACGTTATAATTTTCTTTGCCAATTTACATGTCAATAACTTTGTACCTGTGTAATAATAATAATAATGTCCTCCTAGCCGAATTTCGACCACGGCGGCCAGTCTCATCAGAGACTAGCCGGATGCGCAGGACATATTATAGTGCACAAGTGTGTGCGCGAACACATGTGCAGTGCACTCTCTATTCCCTCACTCTCATAATTTAACTTTGTACCTATGCAAACAAAGCATAGGTATACAAGTTATTAAATAATTCAAAATACACATAAAACAATACAAAAAATTACAAAAAGTTAAAAGGTACATAAAAATATAAAAGTTTAATATCGCATTCACTGCCCAGCCTAAATTAGGTAAGCTGTGCTTATAATATTTAATGCAATAAGACTTATAAAACAGATACCTACTAGAAAACTTTATATGTATATTTACTACTATAAAAATCCCAATTTGCAACTACATTTCATAGATTAAATATAGCCTCGAATAAAGCTAAAATTTATACCAATCAATACATCATTCCGATTTACCTACAGAAGTTAAGTTTTTTGGCAGTGGGGCACGTACATTAGAATATCCGGACCCTAAGTGCCTTTCCATTCATCCTGGTTTCCGTTGCGAAGTGTATGGGCATGTACGATAGCTTTCATAGCCTACCGGCAAAATTTTTAGGCAATTCCCCGCCGGATACCCGGCGACCGGGACATGTTAAAAGGCACTAAGAGTATCTATCTAAGAGTATCTGTACTGATGCAAAAGCGTAGTATTCATCTGGGCAAGCTGTTTAGTCCAGACGAGGTAAGAGACTCCACCCCGAAGAAAATCCTACGGTTCCTAGCAGCTGCAAGGGTTAGTGGTGAATTATGAACGCCGCTGCTTCGAGGCTGAACACACAAAGTGGCGATCACAATAGGCCTATCATGGCCGCAATGATACGAAAGCCACCAAAGGCAAATAAAAAAACAAAATTTTACTGTAGGTATAATATACATACCATCTTTGTATACATCCTTCCGATACTGGAGGGGCAGGATCCGACAGAGATCCTTATCGTAGATGTGCACCAGGTCTGACTTGGTGACAGAGCGTGGGGGGAAGAACGAACCCTCTGATGCGCTGTGGAGATCATATAATATAAGTAAATAGATACGAGTGGTTACGGTATTAAAGTTATTTTAAGTTCTCTTATTGTCTAGCTAGACTGTTAATATATTTTTATAAATCATTCATTTGAAACAAGTAAACATAGTCTAAATGAATTCATGGACTCCCGAACTAGTATAAACAGTAGGTATTTCAGGAGTCAGTGGCTTCTCCCATGTAAAATAAATTTTCTGTCTAGGCAATAATGACCACCGTCCAGCACTTTAGTTTAGAGAATTAAAAATAAGAACTTCCTGATAGGTACCTCCACGCTGGTTACCCTAGTGCCAGTTCAGTTCAGTTCAGTTAATTTATTTATAATGGAATAAGTACATTACAGGTAAAAAAATAGTATAAGCATTATCATCCATCCAGTACGCCGCCGTACACTCATGCGAAAGATGTTACGTCCATAAAGTTCTTTAAGATAAATAAATTAAACAATAAAAAAGAAGAATGTTCCTAATTATTTATGGGAATTATCGTATTAAGGCCAGGTAGTCCTGCAGCAGTAGGCGTAAGGGAAAACGCGCGCCTGCCAAGCCGCCGCGCTCGTGTTTTTTGTAGTTATTTAAACATAGTGATTAAGAAAATCATTTTATCAACTCGAACTCTGCGTATTTGTTTAGAAATAATAAGTGTCCTTAGTTGAGAACAAGAAAAAGTGTGATATCAGTAGTTCGCTAGTTATAGTATTGAAAAAAACGTTAGAAAAAAGGGTAACTTTGGGATTTTTTTCTATAGAGTGAAGTTCATTAGATCTTGTAATTGAATGCGACTTTGACTAGACTAGATCCTTAAGTAATAAATATCTAACAACTTTTTCAGAATTTTAAACACTACGTTCAAAGTGTCAGATGGTTTTAAAAATCACAAGAATGCGGCCTCTGCTGGCCTACCAAGCCTTAATATAATACACAACATGTGAGCTATTCGTTAGCGCTACCGCGGTTGTCTAAGTCCATTTCGAAAGTTGATATGTCCATGCCCTCCAGTTTGTTTATTACAACATTGACAACATAATGTAGTAGGTACCTCTACCTAACGCATAAACAAATAGAAAAAGTCCTTGGTACCTAACCTTTACACCTTGGTAATGCAATCTTATACAAATAAGTTGTTCAAATATTATAATTCTCGGGGAAATACGTTTTTGTAAGACAAGCTTTTACCATTTCATCAACATCACAGCCAGTGGACTTCCACGGCTGGGCATAGGCCTCCAGACTGCCAGAATGACGCATCTAACAGAATTAACCACTCCTTTTAGAAGGGATAAATTTTAGGAGCATATTTTAGATTTATTAGGATCGTACCAGTAGTAGACTAAACTTTTTTCAGTTCCTGTGAAAAAAGTGTAGTTTTTATTTTAAAATTGTAAATTTTGTTCTGCAAACACTGTTTGAGTTAAAATCTAACGATTTGTTGCAAAATGTAATGAAAGAAAAGAAAGAAAGAAAATTATTTATTAGACACTACAGTACACTACTAATGAAATAAAATAAAAGATAAAATAAAAGACTACTTAGTAACACATACCTACCTACAAAAACACAAGTGAACAGGACTATCACAATACAATACGTAGGTACCATATCACAAGGACCTATCTACCTATTGGGTTGGTACTAAGTAGCCCACTCAGCAAGCCGACGAGCGCGTGTGTGTAGGTCTAATAGGGCCTGACTCAGCTTTAATGGATAAAGTTCTTTTAGGCTCTTAAAGCTATATCAGCACGCCTTCGCCTCCGGCCTGGCCACGGTTTCTGTGTGTGACGGCTTTTAAGGTGGTTAGTGTAACTCGGAATAAAAAGCGCGTTGTGCTATTTTCTATGTTCTACAAGTAATTTAATTAGATGGCAGATAAGAAGTTTTGCACAAATTAAGCCACTGACGTTAATTTAGTTCTCATAATGTAATTGGAACCATCTTGACGCATGCCTCCCCCTGATATTAACCTGATTGGCTTTAATATGGGGGTAATGCCCATAACCCCCACACAGGGTTGGGTTGATCGCAGTTCGTTGGTAAAATTGTTCTGCAGGAGGCGCTGCGGCCTCCCCCGTTGCATATCCCTTAGTCGCCTCGCTACCTCGCCCAATTTAAGGCCTTTTGTAAATAACACATCGATGTAAAAAAAATGGTTTAACTTTTGTCTATAAATATAAATTTAAAAAACATTCGAAAAAATTGGGATTTTGACTTCGGTCCGGAATTAACCTTCCGGCTTTGTATACTGATTATGTAGCGCCTTGTATTTACTAATGGGGGAAGTCCCACCAAGGAGATTCACAATAACGATAAAGTCATTAACATTTAATATACCTAGTCATGATTCAGTATTCCATGACGCTCGGGTCAGAGGTGCATGGAAAACAAAGCGATAATAAAAACCCCATGGTCTAACCGTCATTGTCACATTGTCTTTTAATGGTAATCAGTTAAACTTGAGTAAGATTATAAGATGTAACTAACTAGCTGTTGCCTATGACTTTGTTCGAACTGTAAGTTATACCCTCTATTTCAATTTGTAATCCAATATTTTGGCTAAACAATGCAATGTTATACCAAAAATGGTCATGTTATTATATGCAAATGCTCTTCTAAAGCTTGCATATTTTGTGGGAATGTTTCTACTTCTCTTTTTATTTGAAAACTACATCTAATTATATACTAAGCTAAGCAATTATGTTATGTAACGCAAAGTTTACAAATACCTTCGTAGGTTTTGATAAGCGCCCGCCCTGGCTGGCTTCCAAAACGTTCTTTATTTGAGTTTGTTTGTGCATCCTAGGATTAAATTTACACTAGTTGTTGTACCAGACTAATGTATAATAAGGTTTTAAAAAAGAATATTTGAAATTAAAAAAAATATGACTTCGTTCAGAGGTCTGAAAACCATGTTATCTTAAGCTCATTAATCTAATAAATCTACCACACAGCTAAAAAACGAGTATTCAAATTTGGGCTTTAGATACATTTTACAACGACAAAATGGCTTCAATTCCATTCCATTCTTGGTTAATAGCTCTGCATCTGGTCGGCACAATTCTGCCAATGTCAGAAATATAAATAGATAACGATTTTCAGAAATTTAGATTTTTGAAAGCCGCTTCAACAGATTATGATAAAGAATGCACATGTGTTTGCGGACTCACTTGTGCAGTAGGTACTCGTATAAGAGGTCTGGCGTCCAGAGCTAGTCTCCGTTGAGACTAGTCGCAGAGGCTGAAATTCAGCTAAAACATCATCATTATAACATATCAAAACTACGGCGATGTATCCGTATTTTTAACCGACAAAAAAAACGGAGGAGCTTCTTAGGTCGACGCATATATTTTTTGTATGAAAGTTATGCGTGGTTACGCATAACTTTTATACTCTATCAGTAAAGTGACCCAACGATTTTGAAGAAACCAAAAGCGACCTACGATAAATATAAAAAATAATTTGATTGTAATAAAAAAGCCAAAAAATCGACTTGAAATTCTGTTTTTTTGTCGATCGACACATAAATTAATCGAAATTGCATAATATTATTTGACATGCTCAAATTTAATCTGGTTAGAATTTGTGATTTTATTTTAATTTTGTAACGATAATTAATTGAATGTATTCTGAAGTTTATGTGACATGAATGATTGAAATCTCTTTTTATGGTAACTAACATAGTATAAAGGTACCTAGTTATTTAACATTTATGGTGAACAACCGAAATAAATACTAAATTGAATTGAATTGTTAGAAAAAGTACCTATCAACATATTTTTTTACCGACAAGCAAATTAATTTTACATATATTAAGTTTATCCAAGATAATAATTTACCTACTCTGCATGACATTGGAACAAAATGCTCATCAGATCCAAGCAATTACCTATGCTCACTAGCTTCCGTTCACGGCTTTCAGCACGCTGTACCTAACCTACCTACCTGTTCATGACCACACATACATCCATTGCTCGCAGGAACTTCATGACCTGATCCCACCATCCCCCTTCCACTCCAGGAGAAGCAGACGCACAGCGTAATACCATCCCTACTTGGTGGATGTGATGAAGGTGGAAAAAAACCGCTTAGTGCGAGTAGAAGACTCGCACTAAGCGGTTTTTCCACCTTCATCATTCGCACCGCTCAGTAATGGAATTCGCTTCCTGTAGCTGCTTCTTATTAATTATTATTGCGGCAAGAAAAATACATGCATTCACTGCCCGACCTCTACACGGAGCTCCAGATGAGCGAGTGCGTCGAGGGCCATGTCACAAGTGACTGAACTATTGTCAAAAAATGCTATTATGCTTTATTGAATCTATGACCGATAAATTGTAGGTTTATACAATTGACACTGTACTATTATTATTTCTTTATTTGCCTGTGAATTTTATGTATTATTTTCTTTAGAATTGTATTAGCTGTTATTGTAAATTTTAAGACATTGCTCGCCCTATAGGGCAGAATATGCATTTTTTCTATGTATAATAAAAAATATCTATCTATTCTATGTAGTGTATTGTATTATATCAGTTATCTAGTACCCATAACACAAGCTGTGCTTAGATTGGGGCTAGATAATGCTGTGTGAATTGTCCAGCATTATTTATTATTTATTTATTTATTACATTCTGACATTCCATTACGGATGTAATGACAAGATGATGTAATGACAAGTCCATTAAGGATGTAAGCGGGTTCACTGGGAACCTTATATGTGTTCGAAGAAAACCAACACGTTACAACCCGTACATCCGTATTGAATTCGTCAAACTACGACAGTTTTTTAGTAAAATGGATTATGTTTTTTATTTATAAAGACAATAACCTCAACCTCAACAGCCTGTATTGGTCCACTACTGGACGCAGGCCTCCCCCTGATAGCGCCTTATTGACTTATATCATATGGGGTGTAGTGCCCATAATCCCCACGCTGTGTATGCGGGTTTGGAATCGCAGTTCGGTGGTAGAATTGTTCTGCAGAAGGCGCTGCTGCCCGCCCCCGGTGGATATCCCTTAGTCGCCTCTTACGACACCCGCGGGAAGAGTTGGGGTGGTGCAAATTCTAAGCCGGCACCACACAGCTATGGCTATGGTTTAAAGAGTCTCATAAATAAGAATAGAATAAGTTTTTGATTTATACAGAAAATACTAAGAAATACAATACCCTTCGGATAAGGAACATAAAAAGGCCTATAATGTCATACCGTATATTATTGCAAGGCCTATCCTTCCAGTGCGGTAAGCGGTCAAGTCCGTTCACTTTGTCGAGGTACCCGAAGCGGTCCATACCCTGTTGTCCTGTGTAGATGGTCGAAACTTCGTCTAGTGTTCCGTTACGCTGAAAAAAGTAAAAAAAATAATGATATAAAAGTACCTATAGAGAAATGTTACAATATGTAGATAGATTTATTTATTGATATATAAATAAACTAGTTTATGCCCGCGGCTTCGCACGTGTTGTTTCTATAGAAACGTTTAAGGTGATTTCTATCCCATAGGAACAGATTTATGGGATAAAAAGTAGTCTATGTTTGATTCCAGGATTAGAATTACTTGTTTGCAAAATTTTAGTCCGATTCAGATTCAGAGATCAGAATTCAGATTTTGTAAACTTTCGGCTTTATAATATAAGTAGGAAAATAATATATTATAAAAAAATAATAAAGTAGGATAACAAGGTTTTAGCTTATGTGGTAATTAGCTTAGAGGTAAAGTACAGTACCCTGTAAGGACGCAGCAATTTATCTGGAGGTTATTATAATAGGTAGGTGCAAAGGTCGAAAGAAATGATACTTTACACAATGATACATTAATTGATTCTTAGATAATTAGAAAGCTACAAGTTTAAAATGTTTCAAAGTTTGAGAAGTATTTTGAAAAGTTAGAGAAATGTAGAGAATAGTTACTAACTGAGATGTAGAGAAAAATTAGACAAATGTAGAGAAGAGTTAAAGAAATGTAGCGAAAAATAACAGAAATGTAGAGAAATGTTATAGAAATGTAGAGAAAAGTTACAGAAATGTCGGGAAAACTTAAAGAAATGTAGAGAAAAGTTACAGAAATGTAGAGGAATGTTAGAGAAGTAACTTACGGCTAATAGTAGGCCCATCTGGCTATTTGGCCGCTTTCCCTTCGGGTAGAAGATGTGCGCCAAAGACACTAGAGGATCGTTGTACCTGTAACAAAACAGTGATTAACCTATAACCAATTTAATATGATGCGGCGGCAGATTTGGCCGAAGATCTCAAAAGGCGCAAATATGTAGGTCTCGACAGAGCCTACACATTTGCTCGTCTTGGAGTCGAGACCCTAGGTCCGTGGGGTACCGAGGCTCTTCGGGTTTTTAAAAAATTATCTGAGCGTCTGGTCGATGTGACGCGTGACCCGAGAGCTGGTGAGTATCTGGCGCAGCGCATCAGCATTGCTATTCAGCGGGGCAATGCAGCCAGCGTCTTGGGGACGCGACGACTGGTATTGATATGCATCAGTTGTGCTACCTATAGATTGTTTGCAACAGTCTGCATTTAGCTCAATTATTTCAATTGTAAATACTAGTTCTAATTTATTTCTATTATTTGATTGTAATTTTCTTTGTAAATAAAGATTATTTAATTTTTATTTATATACCCGGTA
Source organism: Eupithecia subumbrata (assembly GCA_949316285.1). Lineage (NCBI taxonomy): Eukaryota > Metazoa > Arthropoda > Insecta > Lepidoptera > Geometridae > Eupithecia > Eupithecia subumbrata. The sequence goes on along the minus strand of OX438645.1, from coordinate 11,491,995 downwards.
TAGTGGGTAGGTACCTATACCTATAAATAAATATTATAAACAAGCTTTATGCCCACTTTATAATGTACAATTGTACATGTACTATGCGAAATTTCAGCCCGCTTCTCTTTTTGGTAGTTTTGTAATTCTGTAACACATTCTAAGAAAGCAACAAACGTCAATAAACTTGAATTGATTTTGAAATAACCAGAATAACTCTACATAGATGATAATGTAAAACTACAAAATATTCTTCACAGGTCATGCAAATAAAGTCGCGTACCACTGTAAGTCCATAACTTGCTTAACAAACTTGGATATATTAATTTCTAACTTTACCAATCATTTTCAAAAGCAAGACCTGTCTTGCTATTGATAGAAACCTACCTATAATAAAAAGATGGTAGTACTATGTCCTAGGCAAACGTAGTGTAGGACGTTCCCCAGCCAGGTGGGATGACGATCTGCGAAAGACGGCAGACAGATGCTCGATGCGGCAAGCTGAAGACAGGGCGCTATGGCGCTCATTAGAAGAGGCCTGTGTACAGCGGTGGACTAATATAGGTTGATGATGATGATGACTATGTCCCTTACCCAAACACGAGTTCCTCAGCAGTGACATCGACGAAGGGCTTGGCTCTGTCCTTGTAAGTCATCGCGAGCCCCGACACCAACATGCTGAACAACCAACCCGCCATGTTGGGGGAGAATGAGGTTACTGTCTGGAAAGAGGGGGGTTTTAAACACTATAATGTTTAGGCACAAAAATTTAATATAATACGTGGGTAGGTACTATAAATATAAAAAGGTTCAGTTGTCTTCTAGTCTCTTGGTCATTTTCCACAATGTCGTCGGTCCGAGTGGATGATCTCCTGTTTTGCTTTGCATCACGGTCGCATCTCGAGAACCTTGCTCCCCAGCTGTTATCTGATTTGCGAGCTAAGTCTACCAACTGCCACTTCAGCCTAGTACTAATTCTGAGAGCTCTGTCGGTGTCTTTGATTCTTCTACGGATTTCCGTATTCCCGATTCTATCACGTAGAGAAACTCCAAACATAGCTCTTTCCATAATTCGACTCTCTCTCGGCTCGATTCGACGATCATCGATACGTTCGTTCCATTTTCCTTTGATGTAGCTATTTTTTTTTGGGATCACTTGCTTTCGCAATGACGTCTACACTAGGTACTGGTTCTTTCGCGTTCGTTCGTTAGCCTTCGCTTGCTCTCGCTCGCTTGGTCTGTACCCGGCATAAGGCTTATCTAGGTAGGTATAGGTTAATTATACTCACCAATAGAGGTATATTAGGCACGAGTAGCTTAAGATTCTTGTCCACTGAAAGCTCTGGTACAAACCGTAGTATCTTTTTGTGTTGGTACGTCACTGTGTCATTCTCGTGAAATTTTATGTTCACTTTCTCCATGTCCTCTCTGTAACAAGCAATTTTTCATTAATCTTCTTTACTTTAAGGCGGTTGTTGCCTCAAACTAGCGCCACTGCCTTTTCTTCCTTATAATTAAGTTAATCAAAGGAATTTGCAGAAGTCCATTGTACAGTTTATGATACCTATCATAAGCATTTTTTTAAAGTTTATAAAATAGTTTTCTTTTATTTCCTTTATGCAGAATAGCGAAGTTGCTCTTGGTGGCCACCGAACTCTGTTTTCGCTTCTCTGTCTAAATTATACAAAACTAAACTATTTCAGAGGGATTAAAAAAAGCTTAGGACAGGTATCACAAACTGTACAATGGATATTTGAAAATTCTTGTGTTTAACGTAATTATAATTAAAAGTAGGTGGCGGCGCTAGTGTGCGGCATACAACCGCCTTAAGAACATTTACACACGCACGTCAAAATAATTTGATAATTTGCAGCTGCATTTTGTTACATAAATAACTTTTCAGGCAATTTTGACATATGTAATTGCCTGTAAAGGTTTATAGAAGAATTACTTTTATGTTATTTTTAGAGCGTAGTATTTACTCATGAAATGGATACAGTTATTTAAAATTATGTGCTCTAAAGAAATTAGCGCTTCCCGTTCATAATGAGCTGAACAAACATCGTGTCAAAACTACCTTCACACTTATATTGTAACCAAAATGTTGTAGAGTTTAGTGTTAGCCTTCATGCCGGTCAAGATCACAATATATTTGTTAATCAGGAACAAACTAATGTTCCACGTTTGTGATATGAAGGCAATAAACAATACACGTGGAAAAATAATAGCCTATTTGAAATCTAAAATAAAATTATTATTATTTATTTGTATATCATAAGGTGTCCCACGGATGTGCCATATGGAGGAAAAGTATCTTAAATATTGTAATTGTAAGTACTTATTGAAAATATCTTTAAACTTTAACGTAACATTTTTATTCATCAATTTTCAATACAAATTGCCTTATTGACTATTCAATTTAAATTTCAAAGTAGGATATTTTAAATGCAATAAATTGTTATAACTTTATCCAATTTAATATATTTAAATATTAGCTCAAGCTTGCTTTCAAGCAGCAAACAACCACTATGATAAATGAGTAAATGGTGTTGGATATTTTCTAACAGCATCATCTAGATTGATTTCTCATTTAGATATAAAACTTTTATTTATGATAATTACTAGTACAATAAAGCGTTCATTCATTCGTTCATTCATTCATTTGAATATATCAAATTTCGTAGATTCTTCACATGCTCAATAACAAAGTATGATAGCGAGTGTCGTAATTACGCGGACTCATTTTCTAATATTACGACAAAGTGCCCCGTCAGTGGCGTGTAGCTGTACAGGCGGATTCAAAAGTGTCTAGAATTTTACTATAAAACTTACGGGTTATCTACGAACCTAGTTTGTGTTGGTGGAACACTAACGTTTCATCAGTTCAGGGGCTTCTTCAGGGTGAGTGCGGTTCGAGTCGCGCGGATCCGCGTCCCGGAAGAACCCAGAAGAAGTCCCTCGTTAAGGGATGAAACGTTGGTGTTCCTCCGATACAAACCAGGTTCGTAGTTAACACGCATACATTTATGATAGGATTTTAATGATAAAGCTGAAATGGATTTATTTACTTCTATAGACAGATTATAAAAAAATAGAAAAGACCTTCGGCCCGCGGTATCGCACGCATTTTTCCAGAGTAGGTAAGTAATACATAATAATTTTTTGGGAGTGGCGGTCTTGCGTTAGAATCGACCCCTCCAAATCCGCCTGTGGATGTCGCAAGAGCCGACTAAAGGAACCCGAGGAAGAGTAGCAGCTTTTTTCTGTGTATTTTTATGTTAATAGATAACATTATTTATATGTTGTTGATCTCCACGGGATCACCAGCCCGTCTGCCAAGCGTGGTAAAATGTTAAAACTTTTTTGAAATTTATTTACATTTATTATTTATTTAAGGACTAAGCTTAAAAATTAACAGAATTACAAATTGATAAATACCTAAAAGCTTATTGAAGGTTTTCACGGATAGGTGGTGGAATAGTAAAATGAAGACTATGAACATGATGTGACTAGTCTACATGCATCATCTTAAAAATGTAAAAAAATTACACTATAAATGAATAAATGAATGATAAATCATTAGTATTATCGTCATTGGCACCAAAAAACTCTCCGCTGAGCCGCCGCCTGGCCGATCTGACACTTGTGCAGAATAAATCCATGTGCAAATGCTTAGCAGCCCCACACAGCTGGTAATGTTTAGTTATAAGTTGATTTTTAGTAATAAAGTAGCACTAAATCGAAATTAGTTAAAACATGGGCTTATACAAAATGATTTATTATATTGAAAACTAGTTTTCTGGTTGTTTAATTCCTTGCAGAACGCAGAAAATAATAAAAACCGCTAAAATATTTGAATTTCATGCGAATCTGTGTGAGATTCTATGTCGATGACTCGGTAGCGGATAGTCTGAATGGTAGGTACCCTTCCCTTAGTCGGTCGGGTCTCAACACATCCCCGGGCTAAGTTGGGAGGGTGTATTCTTACGCCGGGTAAAGGCCTCACCCGAGAGAGGTCCGAACCTAAATATTGACGAAATATAAATATTTAAATCTGTAATTAACTATACAAATTCATTTATTAAATCTATTCTCGAACATTAATTCTATTATATTTGACATACGTTTTTTGAATTAAATGCGATAAAAGGGGTGTAATTACCAATTTCAATGGTTTTTAGGTACCTACCATTTAATGAACCCGGAATCGCCACTGTATAGATATCAGGGTATAAAATGAAAGGTAATAATAAGGTATTAATCTTTATATGGTGCGAAAATAAAATAGGAGTCCCATACAATATTTTCATATAGATTTTCACCAACATAAGAATCGCTGAAAATATCGAAAAATGGGGTCTGGATAGGTACATAAATAGTCAATTCTGTTGCATATTTCAACGTGAAAGTAATAAAAAAACGAGGTTTTGTTTTAGTATGCATGCTCAGATACCTAAATTGGAGCTAGTCAAATTTGTAATTACGTCGTCCCTAAGGAATAAAGGCTTTTATTATTTTATTCTAACGCCGTGGTTCTCACGGCCTTTGTTCATCATGATAATAAATCTATTTAGGTACGAGACATAAGAATAATGAAACAAATAATTTACGCTGTTTACATGAAAACAGGTTTGCTACTCAATGATGGTAAAATGATATGCAAAATGACTATGTCCGTTTCCAATAACTTATTAGATTGTTTTGCATATATTACGAGTTTGAATTAGTAAATTATGTTTTTTTTTGTTTTGACACACTGGAATTTTTATGTTTGTAATAAATCAGTCTGTTTATCTGGGTTTCAATGAAGGTACCTATTGAAAAAATCGATTGTAATAAGTACATTCAGTTATCTAGTACCCGTAAGTACATTCAGTTATCTAGTGCTTAGTTTGGGGCTAGATGATGCTGTGTGGATTGTCCAGCGTTTAATACAGGGTGTTTTTTTGTGTTTCCATCAAATCAAATCATTCACTATTTGATCACCATTCTCAGAAAGATTTTTCTTTAGCTACTCAATACTGATCGATATTCATTATTCGAAAAAACATGAATGGAATTCTACTTTCAAATAGGTAAGTATGTAATATCAAAGCTTATTATTTCATGTGTAAATATCACCATAGTATCCCGCTAATAAGATAAATGAGTTTCACACATAACGACCAAAATGTTTCGAGAGGTAATTTTTCTTCCGTGTAAAAATAATATAACAGTGAAAATTTGCTATTTCATTTTTAGTAATACACTTCTTTGCAAAGATTCATCCATATCAGCAACAAAATCCATTGGTTCATACAGGTTGTCTTTTTCAAAAATCTTTCGTGTCCATTTCCGTCAAAAGTAAAAGATTAAAAACAACTAAATATGCAGTTATTGTTTTCTTATAAATTGAGGGCATGACTCCTTTTACGACTTTTCTCTAACTCTCGTGGTTTCGGACTTGGCCATCACCGCCCTTCTCAAAAAAACACCCTGTATAATCTTTATTATCAGGGTGAGTTCTTTTGATGATAGCATCTAGATGTAATCGTGACGTCACCTTATTCTATGGTGTGCAGCGCATCTATCGTGCGGACTGGGAACTACGCAAACCCCGTACACAAATGAGACGTTACGAATTATTCTCGATACCATCCTTAACTGGACTCAGGGCGGGTTTATGAATAAAATCGTGATCAACTAACTTCAACTAACGACATGCAGGAGTGTGGGTTACACCAGGCCCAGAGTAAAGCAGGACAGGAACGAGGCGAATGGCATAAACATAGAGAAACATAATATGTTTCTCTAGGTATATGCCATTCGCATTCGCAAGAGAATATAATTGGAATATTCTAAGAAATCAAATAATATTCCTACGAAGCTAATCTCCGTAGGAAGTCGCTGAGATTTTCGACTCCTACGTCACTTGACCTCGTGGTGTAGTTGGTTAGCACATTCCGGTAGTTAGTGACGGAAGGATGCGGGTTCAAGTCCCGTCGAAGTATTTTTTTTTAATATTATTTGATTTCTTAGAATTTACCCTGAGTGTGGCGTTACGCACTATAATAATATTATTCTAATTATATTCTCTTTGTGTTCTAATTTCTAATTAAAGCCAAAATATTATTTAGGTATTTTTGTAGTATCTTATACGCCACCGTCAAGTTCTACACTAACCGATCCTGTCCATCCAAAGGTTGCCTGGAAGAGGTCGCTTTCAGCGATAAGACCGCCGGTTGTGCCATACTAGATTTAATTAGTAGTTTGTAAGATATTTTATAAGCATAAATGGTACAATAAAGATATTATCTATCTATAGAGAGGCTAATGCCCAGCAGTGGATGATGAAACTAACTTCACTAGCAATTTATCAAAATTGTCTTGATTAATATTTAATAATTTAATCACCCATCGATATAATAAAACTCGGGAGATCGGGATAACTAGAAAAGATTTGATTGTTTGTTTGTAGTGAATAGGCTCCGAAACTACCGGACCGATTTAAAAATCCTTTTACCATTAGAAGCCCACATTATTCCTGATGAACATATGCTACTTTTTACCGCGGGAAAATGCTTCATTCCTACGGGAAAACGGGTAATAGGACAGCGGGTAGTAAGAATGCAGATAGTAGCTAATAACGTAATAATATTAACACAAGTACCTAAGCATTGGGTTGGTACTAAGTAGCCCACTCAGCAAGCCGACGAGCGCGTGTGTGTAGCTCTAACAGACCCTGACTCAGCTTGTAGCTCTACTACAAAAACCTAGGATAGGTAATTTGTGAAAGAGCGCTGGTTTTCAGTCAATGATGATCTTGTTTTTCGCAACACCATGGAAATTAATGTAATAATGGTCTGCTAACCGCAATTCTTCTGAGAATGCATTAACCGTAAAAACCCCGCGATGAAAATCTAAATTGTTCAGCTCATTACGACCACGTGTGGCACTTACGCACGTGAGATCTGGCACGTTTATCGATTTAGTACGTACGTACATAAACCAGTATTGTGGATTTTTAGTTAAATTGCCTTTTTTGGTGTTGTTTTGATCAATATTATTTTGTTATGTTGTTGATTTGGTTATGGTAAACAATTCGGTTCAAGTTAGACATCTTTTCAAATTCAATAACCCAGTTTTAAACCAGTTCAAGAGCCTATGGACTCATTACTGTTTGTAAAACTATAATTATGCCATTATTATTTTTTAGCTCTCTCAGCGACTTTGAACTGGTGGACCAGCCCTACCGTGAGTGTCCACGTCTCAGCTCCGTAGGTCATGACGGGTTGGATGCACTGATTGAAAACTTTAGTTTTCAAGCATTGCGGTATGGATGACGAGAAGACTCGACATAGTTTCCCAAACGCTGCCCAGCCTAGCTGGAATAATTTTGAGAAGGAGGCCTCCTCTTGGCCTCCTTCTCAAAATTATTTTTACCTAACTACAACAGGCTGAGTTAGAGAGGTCAATCTTTACGTCACCACCACTACCTAAATTTACCAATTTTCATGGATATGGTAAAGAAAGACTATTTGTCCTGTTGCCACTGAAAGGGCGTATTCACCGTTGCAACGTTGTTTTCATAATATATTATGTAAGTATGTATAATATATAGGTTTAATAATATCTATAAATTTATAGGAATGGTTGTAGGTATGTATTTTTAAATTTATTGAAGTATGTTATTATTTATTTTGTTCCAAGTAATTATTTATTTTATAAGTAATACCATAACAGATAAATAAAATAAATAAATATATAATGCTGGACTATTCACACAGCATTATCTAGCCCCAAGCTAAGCAGAGCTTGTGTTATGGGTACTGATATACTTAATACAATACACTAAATAGATAGATATTTTTTATTATATATAGAAAACACCCAGACCAACGGAACAATTTTCTTCAGATCGTGCACAATTTGTTCCGAGGCGGGAATCGAACCCGCAACCTCCTGCAGATGTACACAGATCTTACCCCACGTACAAGTACATATCCGACGATCCTATCCATACCAGGTTGTCTGGCAGTGATCACTCTTGAGCGATAAGACCGCCAATAGTCACTTAGTTTACAATTATTTTATTTCTAAATTGTTTCTTAGCGTTAAGTGTGCAATAAAAGTATTTTCTATCTATCTAAATCTAGAGACGAAAAAAATATTAATCGCTGCTCTCTGCAACTGTACAGGTCTGTGAAGAAATAGTGGTTAACCATGTAAGTAGCTGAACCGTTGGACATAGTTTTTTTGTTGTTTTTGTGCATTGAAGGTAGACAGTTAACGTGTAATAAAGGTGAAACTTTTTGAGGTTATTTGAGTGGCAATTCTGACCGAGGTCTGAACTAATGTTTTCTATGGAGAGTTTTGACTATATTTCACGAGCCGTTCCTTAGCTATGTTACTTGTTATGTTGTTTTTCTATACTTCTAGTAAGTATAGAAAAACAACATAACAAGTAATTTTTGTTTTATTGTTTGTTGACTTGATTTAAATTTTGATGTCTTTTTTTCTGTAGATACTATGGCAAGTCTATGGCATTAAAAGTTACAATAACAGCATAAAACAATTACTAGTATTTAATGTATGTAATTCCTATAAATTTAAGCAGTCGAAATTTAATAGTCGTGTGGTGAGTCCATTATATCAAGCATTAAGGCGGGGTAGTTTGAGTGCGGACGAACTTTTAGGTTTTTTAAACAACTGTATCTCTACTGAAATGTAAAAGTACCACGAAAAGAAAATATTTTATTAAAGTTGAACATATACACTAGCGCTTTGTAAAGATAGAAACATGAATAATAAAAATTTTCTCGATAAAAAAAAATCACAAAGATGACACTAAATTGATTTTCAAACGGTTGTTACTACGAGGTTTCTTCTTGAAATCATGTCTAAGTTGTATCAAAAGATAGGGCATAAGATTTACTAGGGAATTGTAAAAAAAAAAATTATAAATTAGTTATTATTAATCTCTGTGGAAGAAAACTATCAAAATCTACCCGTTCAGGCGCTCGCGCCGGGCGGTCAGTGCCCGCCGAGACGTCTTCGAGGTTGGACGCACGCCGTTTGTCTCCCAAAAATTCCCCCCGCGTTTCAAATTGATGCAGTGCAGATAAAAATTATGGGTAACAACAAGAATAGTAGAAAATTGAAACCTAAGACACAACATAGAAAATTGTAACTCGTAAAATGCTAAGTAGATACTTCTCGTTACCTATGTATTTTATCAGATTGTTGGTATGTAGGTACCAAAGTAATAAAAGTTATATTTTGTAGATAGGTACCTAATTAGGTACTTACACAAAGAAATAGTTTCTTTGTCACTCACATAATTATGTAGGTATCCAGTTCGGTCCATGCACCTATGTAATGAATGAAGGTATAATATTTATTTACGATATGCGTATAAATGATTTTCTACAATGCCGCTAAGTTCCAAACAATTGTTCCCTACCTACAATCCCACAGTATAAAAAAATATAGTAGGTAGGTAAGGTAAGTGATTTGTAACAAACAACAAATAGAATTTGTAATTATTTTTGGCAACAGATATGGCGCGGCGAGGTAAGGTCCGCCTGCGACGCAGGAGGTGTCGGGTTCGATTCCCGCCTCGGAACAAATGTTTATACGATCTGCAAATATTTGTTCCGAGTGTTCTGGGTAGTTTCTATGTATACTAAAAAATATGTATCTATTGTATTTTATTATCAGTCATCAAGTAACCTAACACTTATCAACTATTACTAAAATGACTTATAAAAATTAGTTATTATTATAGAATACCTATAGTGTGTAAGTGTAAATAAATGACTTAGGTACTACGTATTTCAAATAGCTTCAGTGCATATATCAAAGTCATTTGTTTCCTACACACTCTATAACAACGATGCGAAGTCTAAACGTAGAATGTCTACCTTTTATCAAAATAAAAGGTAGACATTCTACGTTTTACGGCTTTGTAAGAAACATTCATTCACTCATTGAAGCACTGCAAACAGTGCTTCAATGAGAAGAAACAAAGCCACTGGTGTTGCTCAGGCCTAAACAACTGATTCTTCTATCTATAGCTCCACATAAGTATTTTATTCGATACACTAACCAGCTGACCCGACAGACATTGTCCTATTCCAATTTTCAATAACTTTTACAAAACCCACCTAAGCTGGTACCTACATATCTATACCTATCTACACCTACCTACACCTACCTACCTAAATATCTACCTACCTACAATGTACATACATATATCTAAGCGACGAATATTTTACTATTTATATTATATATTATTATTTATATATTTTAGTGTAGTAGTGTTCGCACACTACTACACTACACAAATGGGCATTTTGTGGCCGCGTCTACTCGCTATTCGACTTTGCGATTGCGGACTCTTCTGTCACACCAGTTTGACACAGAACTATTTTTTATGTCATAGTCACACCAGTGTTACACGGAAGCGATTATTATTTCCCGCCCCGTCATAATTTTCCATTGTGTCACACCGTATATGGTTTTGGCTTATGTGTCACACTGTTGTGACAGTGAGGAAAAAAATGCTTCTGTGTCACACTGGTGTGAAAGGGAGTCTGCACCCGACTCCCGACCCGAACGTCAAGTGTGCGGAGCATTGAACAAAATGAACGACTTGTACGAATATTTTCGGCCGCAGCTTCTAGTCGTCGAGCTATCGCGGCGACAAAACGCCCAGATTACGAGGACACTGAGTAGGTACCTACCTACGTAAATGTTTTCTTTTCAATTGTAAAAAAACACTTTTTCTTAGGATGGAGGAAATCGACAACTATTCTCTGAAAATTCACAACTCTGAACAACACAACAAAGGAAATGAATATAAATCTACAAGTGGACGGCGAATCGTATATATAAATTACCTTATGTCACAACTTCAAAAAAAGCGCAACATAATGAATTTATTTGATTGCAAAGTAGGACATTTCAATTGAATTGGAGAAAAACGGACAGGATTGCGAGAGTACGTCGATGCAAATGTTGCTGCAATCACTGGAATCATAGCTGCTGGCATTGGATTTGCACAATTCGAAGAAATACTTTCTGCTAAGAATGTGCCTGTTTTTCCCAAAAATATTACTCATGTTTACAAGACGTTGTTTATGAAAATTGGGAGAAAGTCGCTGCCAAACGACATAGTTTTAAAAGAAAATGACGAAAATATTGACATACCTATGCAGCCAGGGCCATGTAAACACATGGGTCAAATTCAAAGTCCAAACCAACCTCGTATCCAGTTCGGTCTATGCAAATCTAGGCGGCTACAATTTCATGAATTTTAATACCCATAGATGCACTAAAATTCATGAAATTGTGTGTAAATTGTATATTATCTTATCAGACATGAAATCTTTTTTTTAATTGTATATAAATAAGATTAGAAAAATAATTAAAGTAGGCAGAAGTACTTAGTAAAAAAGTGTTGTTCTTCAAAATAAATATAAATGTTACTTGTACAAGTTGTATATTTTACCTCAATGTTCTAGTTGCCGAATCGAAAAGTGACTGGACTAATTTTATATTTTAATGACCTAGCATTGTGACTGTACCTAGATCTAGACATAAAAGTAATAAAAATATTGGTAAAATTGTTATTAATATTACCTACCTAGGTAACAGCAGTTAGTAAGTACATAACATATGTACGTACCTGTATCTACTGCTGGATTTGCTATACTGTGGCACTAAGATATCTTACGCGGTCACGCTTGGTCCGCGCGCGGCGCGTAGCGCAAGGCCTGTCGGGAGCGTAAATGAATACGTCGCGCGCTAAACATGGGGGGGGGCTGAGGTAGCGCGAAATGCCTAAAGTTCTTGGATAACCTCGCCTTAAGTGTGCCTTTTATGATAGGTGTACAATATTTATAAAAAATAAATAAATTTCATACTAGCTTCTGCCCGCGGATTCGCATCCGTATTTTCGGTATAATAAGTAGCCTATTATCTAAGTTAGGCTTTGCTCTAAATGTACGCCAAATTTCATCTTGGTCTGTTCAGTAGTTTGGGAGATCCTAGGTAACAAAAATTCAGATTTGCACAAACTTTCGACTTTATAATATTACTAGCTTCTGCCCGCGGCTTCGCACGCGTATTTTCGGTATAGTATGTAGCCTATTATTTAAGTTGGGTTTTGCTCTAAACGTACGCCAAATTTCATCTTGTTCTGTTCAGTAGTTTTGGAGATCCTACAACACAAACACAACGGTAACAAAAATTCAGATTTCACAAACTTTTGGCTTTATAATATTAGTAGGATTAGGATTGTGTAATTTTCTAGCTGTAAGTTTTCCTAAAATTCTAAAATAAAATAAATAAATATTTTATAAAAAAACCTTACCTATAAACAAAAGGGCCGACCTCGACTAGCCGCGGCTTCTCGCCATGCTCGATGAACCCGTGGGGGTTCGTCACGTTGAATATATACACCTTCGTCAGACGTACCACCCCCGGCGCCTTCCAGTAATTGTAGCTTATCGAGCCGTTCCATAGCTTTAGTTCCTGAAAATAAAACATTAGGTAAGTAAATTGAAGAAAATTACAATCAAATAATAGACACAAGTTAGAGCTAGTATTTACAATTGAGGTAACTGCAGACTATTGCAAACAATCTACAGGTAGCTCAACTGATCCATATCAATATAAGTCGTCGCGTCCCCAAGACGCTGGCTGCATTGCCCCGCTGTATGACAATGCTGATGCGCTGCGCCAGATACTCACCAGCTCTCGGGTCACGCGTCGCTTCGACCAGACGTTCAGATAATTTTTTAAGCCCGAAGAGCCTCGGTACTTAAAGTTAAGTATAATGCAAAAATTACAATCAAATATAAACATTTAGAGCTATTTTCATTCAGTAATTCATCTAGGAAAGACCTCAAGTTGAAAGTGATTTTAACTAGGCCGCGATCGTGTCTGTGAAGTTAGCAGAGCATCTTCCAGCAGAGCATAAATAAATTAGAGTTCTGTTCGCATGCAGGTGAGTTCTATAGTTCCTGATACTTTTCAGGAATAGTTCTGACGTTTTTACATGAAAAAAATTAAGTGAAATTATGCTCTGCTAACTTCGCGTAGCAGAGCATTTTTCATAAATCGATACAAAAACAGGTATTTATTATGCTTTGACATCTAACGAACAGTTCCTGTTAGTTTTTAGAAATAGTTCCGGTGTTTATACTATATTATATTTATTTTAATGATATGATCAGGTACATTTCCGTTCGAGTCGTAGTCGTGACTCGATATTCCTTCGACCATTGTTTAATTACACTGCATCGAATTTAACAAAAAAAAGGTTTGTTCTTATGTTTTTGACAAATTTTATAACCGTACTCCTGAAATTTTTATTCAAAACGGTCTTGAAAGAGATTAAAAATCCAAGGAATTTTTCGTCGAAATTGTAATATATCAAATACGAGTAGAGCATGTTTTATCGGAGTTCCAATAGCATACATGTGGGTTTTAGACATAAAAAAGTATGTTCTTATGGACTGGATACTTTTCAGAAGCAGAACTCCTGAAATTATCATGAAAACGTTTATCAAAAAATTACGAGATCTGAGATTTATGCGTTGAATTTGTATTGACTCAAACACCTGTAAAGCAATTTTGATTAGAGTTCTAATAGCGTGCATTGAGATGTAGAGATAATAATGATATTTCTTATGACAAAAATTATTTTCAGGAGCAGAACACCTGGAACTTTCATAAAAACTGTCTTTGAAAACTGAAGCAATCCGAGATTTGTGCGTTGAATTTCAATTGGCTCAAACACTTGAAAAAAATATTCGTTAGAGTTCTGTTATCGTGCATTGAGGTGCAGATAAAATAAGATTTGTTCTTACAATTTTGAAACTTTTCAGAAGCACAACTTCTGAAGGTTTCATGAAAACGTTTTTAGAACAATGACAGAAACTAGGATATTTTCTTTGAAAGTGTAGTGATTCAAACACAAGTAGAGCAAGTTTTATCAGAGTTCCAATAGCATGCACGGAGTTCGAGATAGACACATTTTTTTTCTTATTATCAAGATACTTTTGACAATCAGAACTCTGGAAGTTTTCATGAAAACGGTCTTTGAAAACTGATAAAATCCTAGATTTGTGCGTTGAATTTGTATTGACTCAAACACCTGTAAAACAATTTTGATTAGAGTTCTAATAGCGTGCATTGAGATGTAAAGTAAATAATGATATTTCTTATGAAAAAAATACTTTTCAGGAGCAAAACACCTGAAACTTTCGTAAAACCTGTCTTTGAAAACTGACGCAAACCGAGATTTGTGCGTTGAATTTCAATTGGCTCAAACACTTGTAAAAAACTATTCGTTAGAGTTCTGTCAGCGTGCATTGTGGTGCAGATAAAGTATAATTTTTTCTTACAATTTTGAAACTTTTCAGAAGCACAACTTCTGAAGGTTTCATGAAAACGTTTTTAGAACAATGACAGAAATCAAGATATTTTCGTTGAAAGTGTACCGATTCAAACACAAGTAGAGCAAGTTTTATCAGAGTTCCAATAGCATGCACGAAGTTTAAGATAGACACATGTCTTTTCTTATTATCAAGATACTTTTGACATTCAGAACTCTGGAAGTTTTCATGAAAACGGTCTTTGAAAACTGATAAAATCCAAGATTTGTGCGTTGAATTTGTATTGACTCAAACACCTGTAAAACAATTTTGATTAGAGTTTTAATAGCGTGCATTGCGATGTAGAGTAATTATTGATATTTCTTATGACAAAAATACTTTTCAGGAGCAGAACACCTGAAACTTTCGTAAAAACTGTCTTTGAAAACTGACGCAATCCGAGATTTGTGCGTTGAATTTCAATTGGCTCAAACACTTGTAAAAAAATATTCGTTAGAGTTCTGTTAACGTGCATTAAGGTGCAGATAAAATAAGATTTGTTCTTACAATTTTGAAACTTTTCAGAACTAAAACTTCTGAAGGTTTCATGAAAACGATTTTAGAACAATGACAAAAATCAAGATATTTTCGTTGAAAGTGTACCGATTCAAACACAAGTAGAGCAAGTTTTATCAGAGTTCCAATAGCATGCACGGAGTTCGAGAAAGACACATTTCTTTTCTTATTATCAAGATACTTTTGCAAATCAGAACTCTGGAAGTTTTCATGAAAACGGTCTTTGAAAACTGATAAAATCCAAGATTTGTACGTTGAATTTGTATTGACTCAAACACCTGTAAAACAATTTTGATCAGAGTTCTAATAGCATGCATTGAGATGTAAAATAATTAATGATATAACTTATGAAAAAAATACTTTTCGGGAGCAGAACATCTGAAACTTTCGTAAAAACTGTCTTTGAAAACTGACGCAATCCGAGATTTGTGCGTTGAATTTCAATTGGGTCAAACACTTGTAAAAAAATATTCGTTAGAGTTCTGTCAGCGTGCATT
Source organism: Eupithecia subumbrata (assembly GCA_949316285.1). Classification (NCBI taxonomy): domain Eukaryota; kingdom Metazoa; phylum Arthropoda; class Insecta; order Lepidoptera; family Geometridae; genus Eupithecia; species Eupithecia subumbrata. Next base: position 11,476,580 of record OX438645.1, on the reverse strand, counting down.
GAGGTGCAGATAAAATAAAATTTGTTCTTACAATTTTGAAACTTTTCAGAACCACAACTTCTGAAGGTTTCATGAAAACGTTTTTAGAACATTGACAGAAATCAAGATATTTTCGTTGAAAGTGTACCGATTCAAACACAAGTAGAGCAAGTTTTATCAGAGTTCCAATAGCATGCACGGAGTTTGAGATAGACACATTTCTTTTCTTATTATCAAGATACTTTTGACAATCAGAACTCTGGAAGTTTTCACGAAAACGGTCTTTGAAAACTGATAAAATCCAAGATTTGTGCGTTGCATTTGTATTGACTCAAACACCTGTAAAACAATTTTGATCAGAGTTGTTATAGCGTGCATTGAGATGTAGAGTAAATAATGATATTTCTTATGAAAAAAATAACTTTCAGGAGCAGAACACCTGAAACTTTCGTAAAAACTGTCTTTGAAAACTGACGCAATCCGAGATTTGTGCGTTGAAATTCAATTGGCTCAAACACTTGTAAAAAAATATTCGTTAGAGTTCTGTCAGCGTGCATTTAAGAGCAGATAAAATAAGATAAGTTCTTACAATTTTGAAACTTTTCAGAATCACAACTTCTGAAAGTTTCATGAAAACGTTTTTAGAACAATGACAGAAATCAAGATATTTTCGTTGAAAGTGTACCGATTCAAACACAAGTAGAGCAAGTTTTATCAGAGTTCCAATAGCATGCACGGAGTTTTAGATAAACACATGTCTTTTCTTATTATCAAGATACTTTTGACAATCAGAACTCTGGAAGTTTTCATGAAAACGGTCTTTGAAAACTGACAAAATCCAAGATTTGTGCGTTGAATTTGTATTGACTCAAACACCTGTAAAACAATTTTGATTAGAGTTTTAATAGCGTGCATTGCGATGTAGAGTAATTAATGATATTTCTTATGACAAAAATACTTTTCAGGAGCAGAACACCTGAAACTTTCGTAAAAACTGTCTTTGAAAACTGACGCAATCCGAGATTTGTGCGTTGAATTTCAATTGGCTCAAACACTTGTAAAAAACTATTTATTAGAGTAATGTCAGCGTGCATTGAGGTGCAGATAAAATAAATTTTTTTCTTACAAATTTAAAACTTTTCAGAAGCAAAACTTCTGAAGGTTTCATGAAAACGTTTTTAGAACAATGACAGAAATCAAGATATTTTAGTTGAAAGTGTACCGATTCAAACACAAGTAGAGCAAGTTTTATCAGAGTTCCAATAGCATGCACGGAGTTCGAGATAGACACATTTTTTTTCTTATTATCAAGATACTTTTGACAATCAGAACTCTGGAAGTTTTCATGAAAACGGTCTTTGAAAACTGATAAAATCCTAGATTTGTGCGTTGAATTTGTATTGACTCAAACACCTGTAAAACAATTTTGATTAGAGTTCTAATAGCGTGCATTGAGATGTAGAGTAAATAATGATATTTCTTATGAAAAAAATACTTTTCAGGAGCAAAACACCTGAAACTTTCGTAAAACCTGTCTTTGAAAACTGACGCAAACCGAGATTTGTGCGTTGAATTTCAATTGGCTCAAACACTTGTAAAAAACTATTCGTTAAAGTTCTGTCAGCGTACATTGAGGTGCAGATAAAATAAGATTTGTTTTTACAATTTTGAAACTTTTCAGAACAACAACTTCTGAAGGTTTCATGAAAACGTTTTTAGAACAATGACAGAAATCAAGATATTTTCGTTGAAAGTGTACCGATTCAAACACAAGTAGAGCAAGTTTTATCAGAGTTCCAATAGCATGCACGGAGTTCAAGATAGACACATGTCGTTTCTTATTATCAAGATACTTTCGATAATCAAAACTGTGGAAGTTTTCATGAAAACGGTCTTTGAAAACTGATAAAATCCAAGATTTGTGCGTTGAATTTGTATTGACTCAAACACCTGTAAAACAATTATTTTGATCAGAGTTCTAATAGCGTGCATTGAGATGTAGAGTAAATAATGATATTTCTTATGAAAAAAATACTTTTCAGGAGCAGAACACCTGAAACTTTCGTAAAACCTGTCTTTGAAAACTGACGCAAACCGAGATTTGTGCGTTGAATTTCAATTGGCTCAAACACTTGTAAAAAACTATTCGTTAGAGTTCTGTCAGCGTGCATTGTGGTGCAGATAAAATATATTTTTTTCTTACAATTTTGAAACTTTTCAGAATCACAACTTCTGAAGGTTTCATGAAAACGTTTTTAGAACAATGACAGAAATCAAGATATTTTCGTTGAAAGTGTACCGATTTAAACACAAGTAGAGCAAGTTTTATCAGAGTTCCAATAGCATGCACGGAGTTTTAGATAAACACATGTCTTTTCTTATTATGAAGATACTTTTGACACTCAGAACTCTGGAAGTTTTCATGAAAACGGTCTTTGAAAACTGATAAAATCCAAGATTTGTGCGTTGAATTTGTATTGACTCAAACACCTGTAAAACAATTTTGATTAGAGTTCTAATAGCGTGCATTGAGATGTAGAGTAAATAATGATGTTCCTTATAAAAAAAATACTTTTCAGGAGCAGAACACCTGAAACTTTCGTAAAAACTGTCTTTGAAAACTGACGCAATCCGAGATTTGTGCGTTGAAATTCAATTGGCTCAAACACTTTTAAAAAAATATTCGTTAGAGTTCTGTCAGCGTGCATTTAGGAGCAGATAAAATAAGATTTGTTCTTACAATTTCAAAACTATTCAGAAGCACAACTTCTGAAGGTTTCATGAAAACTTTTTTAGAACAATGACAGAAATTAAGATATTTTCGTTGAAAGTGTACCGATTCAAACACAAGTAGAGCAAGTTTAATCAGAGTTCCAATAGCATGCACGGAGTTTATAATAGACACATGTTTTTACTTATTATCAAGATACTTTTGACATTCAGAACTCTCGAAGTTTTCATGAAATCGGTCTTGGAAAACTGATAAAATCCGAGATTTGTGCGTTGAATTTGTATTGACTCAAACACCTGTAAAACCATTTTGATCAGAGTTCTAATAGCGTGCATTGAGATGTAGAGATAATAATTATATTTCTTATGAAAAATTATCTCTACATCTCAATGCACGCTGACAGAACGAATATTTTTTTACAAGTGTTTGTGTCAATTGAAATTCAACGCACAAATCTCGGATTGCGTCAGTTTTCAAAGTCAGTTTTTACGAAAGTTTCAGGTGTTTTGCTCCTGAAAAGTATTAATTTCATAAGAAATATCATTATTTACTCTACATCTCAATGCACGCTATTAGAACTCTGATCAAACTGGTTTTACAGGTGTTTGAGTCAATACAAATTCAACGCACAAATCTCGGAATTTAGCAGTTTTCAAAGACCGTTTTCATGAAAACTTCCAGAGTTCTGATCGTCAAAAGTATCCCGATAATAAGAAAAGACATGTGTCTATTTTAAACTCCGTGAATGCTATTGGAACTCTGATAAAACTTGCTCCACTTGTGTTTGAATCGGTACACTTTCAACGAAAATATCTTGATTTCTGTCATTGTTCTAAAAACGTTTTCATGAAACCTTCAGAAGTTGTGCTTCTGAAAAGTTTCAAAATTGTAAGAAAAAATCTAATTTTATCTGCACCTCAATGCACGCTGACAGAACTCTAACGAATAGTTTTTTACAAGTGTTTGAGAAAATTGAAATTCAACGCACAAATCTCGGTTTGCGTCAGTTTTCAAAGACAGTTTTTACGAAAGTTTCAGGTGTTCTGCTCCTGAAAAGTATTTTTTTCATAAGAAATATAATTATTTAATCTTCATCTCAATGCACGCTATTTGAACTCAGATCAAAATCGTTTTACAGGTGTTTGAGTCAATACAAATTCAACGCACAAATCTTGGATTTTATCAGTTTTCAAAGACCGTTTTCATGAAAACTTCCAGAGTTCTGAGTGTCAAAAGTATCTTGATAATAAGAAAAGATATGTGTCTATCTTGAACTCCGTGCATGCTATTGGAACTCTGATAAAACTTGCTCTACTTGTGTTTGAATCGGTACACTTTCAACTAAAATATCTTGATTTCTGTCATTGTTCTAAAAACGTTTTCATGAAACCTTCAGAAGTTGTGCTTCTGAAAAGTTTCAAAATTGTAAGAACAAATCTTATTTTATGTGCACCTCAATGCACGCTGACAGAACTCTAACGAATATTTTTTTACAAGTGTTTGAGCCAATTGAATTTCAACGCACAAATATCGGATTCCGTCAGTTTTCAAAGACAGTTTTTACGAAAGTTTCAGGTGTTCTGCTCCTGAAAAGTATTTTTTTCATAAGAAATATCATTATTTACTCTACATCTCAATGCACGCTATTAGAACTCTGATCAAAATAATTGTTTTACAGGTGTTTGAGTCAATACAAATTCAACGCACAAATCTTGGATTTTATCAGTTTTCAAAGACCGTTTTCATGAAAACTTCCAGAGTTCTGAATGTCAAAAGTATCCCGATAATAAGAAAAGACATGTGTCTATCTTAAACTCCGTGCATGCTATTGGAACTCTGATAAAACTTGCTCTACTTGTGTTTGAATCGGTACACTTTCAACGAAAATATCTTGATTTCTGTCATTGTTCTAAAAACGTTTTCATGAAACCTTCAGAAGTTGTTGTTCTGAAAAGTTTCAAAATTGTAAAAACAAATCTTATTTTATCTGCACCTCAATGTACGCTGACAGAACTTTAACGAATATTTTTTTACAAGTGTTTGACCCAATTGAAATTCAACGCACAAATCTCGGATTGCGTCAGTTTTCAAAGACAGTTTTTACGAAAGCTTCAGATGTTCTGCTCCTGAAAAGTATTTTTTTCATAAGAAATATCATAAATTACTCTACATCTCAATGCACGCTATTAGAACTCTGATCAAAATTGTTTTACAGGTGTTTGAGTCAATACAAATTCAACGCACAAATCTTGGATTTTATCAGTTTTCAAAGACCGTTTTCATGAAAACTTCCAGAGTTCTGAGTGTCAAAAGTATCTTGATAATAAGAAAAGATATGTGTCTATCTTGATCTTCGTGCATGCTATTGGAACTCTGATAAAACTTGCTCTACTTGTGTTTGAATCGGTACACTTTCAACGAAAATATCTTGATTTCTGTCATTGTTCTAAAAACGTTTTCATGAAACCTTCAGAAGTTGTGCTTCTGAAAAGTTTCAAAATTGTAAGAAAAAATCTTATTTTATCTGCACCTCAATGCACGTTGACAGAACTCTAACGAATAGTTTTTTACAAGTGTTTGAGCCAATTGAAATTTAACGCACAAATCTCGGATTGCGTCAGTTTTCAAAGACTGTTTTTACGAAAGTTTCAGGTGTTCTGCTCCTGAAAAGTATTGTTTTCATAAGAAATATCATTAAGTACTCTACATCTCAATGCACGCTATTAGAACTCTGATCAAAATTGTTTTACAGGTGTTTGAGTCAATACAAATTCAACGCAGAAATCTTGGATTTTATCAGTTTTCAAAGACCGTTTTCATGAAAACTTCCAGAGTTCTGATTGTCAAAAGTATCTTGATAATAAGTAAAAACATCTGTCTATTATAAACTCCGTGCATGCTATTGGAACTCTGATTAAACTTGCTCTACTTGTGTTTGAATCAGTACACTTTCAACGTAAATATCTTGATTTCTGTCATTGTTCTAAAAACGTTTTCATGAAACCTTCAGAAGTTGTGCTTCTGAAAAGTTTCAAAATTGTAAGAAAAAATTTTATTTTATCTGCACCTCAATGCACGCTGACAGAACTCTAACAAATAGTTTTTTACAAGTGTTTGAGCCAATTGAAATTCAACGCACAAATCTCGGATTGCGTCAGTTTTCAAAGACAGTTTTTACGAAAGTTTCAGGTGTTCTGCTCCTGAAAAGTATTTTTTTCATAAGAAATATCATTTATTACTCTACATCTCAATGCACGCTATTAGAACTCTGATCAAAATTGTTTTACAGGTGTTTGAGTCAATACAAATTCAACGCACAAATCTTTGATTTTAACAGTTTTCAAAGACCGTTTTCATGAAAACTTCCAGAGTTCTGATTGTCAAAAGTATCCCGATAATAAGAAAAGACATGTGTCTATCTTAAACTCCGTGCATGCTATTGGAACACTGATATAACTTGCTCTACTTGTGTTTGAATCGGTACACTTTCAACGTAAATATCTTGATTTCTGTCATTGTTCTAAAAACGTTTTCATGAAACCTTCAGAAGTTGTGCTTCTGAAAAGTTTCAAAATTGTAAGAACAAATCTTATTTTATCTGCACCTTAATGCACGCTGACAGCACTCTAACGAATATTTTTTTACAAGTGTTTGAGCCAATTGAAATTCAACGCACAAATCTCGGTTTGCGTCAGTTTTCAAAGACAGGTTTTACGAAAGTTTCAGGTGTTCTGCTCCTGAAAAGTATTTTTTTCATAAGAAATATTATTAATTACTCTACATCTCAATGCACGCTATTAGAACTCTGATCAAAATTGTTTTACAGGTGTTTGAGTCAATACAAATTCAACGCACAAATCTTGGATTTTATCAGTTTTCAAAGACCGTTTTCATGAAAACTTCCAGAGTTCTGAGTGTCAAAAGTATCTTGATAATAAGAAAAGATATGTGTCTATCTTGATCTTCGTGCATGCTATTGGAACTCTGATAAAACTTGCTCTACTTGTGTTTGAATCGGTACACTTTCAACGAAAATATCTTGATTTCTGTCATTGTTCTAAAAACGTTTTCATGAAACCTTCAGAAGTTGTGCTTCTGAAAAGTTTCAAAATTGTAAGAAAAAATCTAATTTTATCTGCACCTCAATGCACGCTGACAGAACTCTAACGAATAGTTTTTTACAAGTGTTTGAGAAAATTGAAATTCAACGCACAAATCTCGGTTTGCGTCAGTTTTCAAAGACAGTTTTTACGAAAGTTTCAGGTGTTCTGCTCCTGAAAAGTATTTTTTTCATAAGAAATATCATTAATTACTCTACATCGCAATGCACGCTATTAGAACTCTAATCAAAATTGTTTTACAGGTGTTTGAGTCAATACAAATTCAACGCATAAATCTCGGATTTTATCAGTTTTCAAAGACCGTTTTCATGAAAACTTCCAGAGTTCTGAATGTCAAAAGTATCCCGATAATAAGAAAAGACATGTGTCTATCTTAAACTCCGTGCATGCTATTGGAACTCTGATAAAACTTGCTCTACTTGTGTTTGAATCGGTACACTTTCAACTAAAATATCTTGATTTCTGTCATTGTTCTAAAAACGTTTTCATGAAACCTTCAGAAGTTGTGCTTCTGAATAGTTTCAAAATTGTAAGAAAAAATCTTATTTTATCTACACCTAAATGCACGCTGACAGAACTCTAACGAATAGTTTTTTACAAGTGTTTGAGAAAATTGAAATTCAACGCACAAATCTCGGTTTGCGTCAGTTTTCAAAGACAGTCTTTACGAAAGTTTCAGGTAATCTGCTCCTGAAAAGTATTTTTTTCATAAGAAATATCATTATTAACTCGACATCTCAATGCACGATATTAGAACTCTGATCAAAATAATTGTTTTACAGGTGTTTGAGTCAATACAAATTCAACGCACAAATCTTGGATTTTATCAGTTTTCAAAGACCGTTTTCATGAAAACTTCCAGAGTTCTGATTGTCAAAAGTATCCCGATAATAAGAAAAGACATGTGTCTATCTTAAACTCCGTGCATGCTATTGGAACTCTGATAAAACTTGCTCTACTTGTGTTTGAATCACTACACTTTCAAAGAAAATATCCTAGTTTCTGTCATAGTTCTAAGAACGTTATCATGAAACCTTCAGAAGTTGTGCTTCTGATAAGTTTCAAACTTGTAAGATCAAATCTTATTATATCTGCACCTCAATGCACGCTGACAGAACTCTAACGAATATTTTTTTACAAGTGTTTGAGCCAATTGAAATTCAACGCACAAATCTCGGATTAAGTCAGTTTTCAAAGACAGTTTTTATGAAAGTTTCAGGTGTTCTGCCCCTGAAAAGTTTTGTTTTTATCATAAGAAATTTTTTTATTTTCCTTACAACTCAATGCACGCTATTAGAACTCTGATAAAAATTGCTTTACAGGTGTTTGAGTCAATATAAATTCAACGCACAAATCTTGGAATTCATCAGTTTTCAAAGACCGTTTTCGTGAAAACTTCCAGAGTTCTGATTGTCAAAAGTATTCCGGTAAAAAGAAAAAACATGTGTTTATCATAAACTCTGTGCATGCTATTGGAACTCTGATAAAACTGGCTCTACTTGTGTTTGAATCGGTACACTTTCAACGAAAATATCTTAATTTCTGTCATTGTTCTAAAAAAGTTTTCATGAAACCTTCAGAAGTTGTGCTTCTGAAAAGTTTTGAAATTGAAAGAACTAATCTTATTTTATTTGCACCTCAATGCAAGCTAACAGAACTCTAACGAATATTTTTTTATAAGTGTTTGAGCCAATTGAAATTCAACGCACAAATCTCGGATTTTATCAGTTTTCAAAGACCGTTTTCATGAAAACTTCCAGATATCTGAGTGTCAAAAGTATTCCGATAATAAGAAAAGACATGTTTCTATCTTAAACTCCGTGCATGCTATTGGAACTCTGATAGAACTTGCTCTACTTGTGTTTGAATCACTACACTTTCAACGAAAATATGTTGGATTCTGTGATTTTTCTAAGAACATTTTCATGAATCCTTCAGAAGTTCTGCCTCGGAAAGGTTTACAATTATAAGAATGAGTCTTATTTTATCTGCACCTAAATGCACGCTAGTAGAACTCTAACGAAAATTGTTTTACAGTTGTTTGAGTCAATACAAATTCAACGCATAAATCTCAGATCTCGTAATTTTTTGATAAACGTTTTCATGATAATTTCAGGAGTTCTTCTTCTGAAATGTATCCAGTCTATAAGAACAGACTTTTTTTTGTCTAAAATCTATATGTATGTTATTGGAACTCCGATAAAACATGCTCTACTCGTATTTGATATATTACAATTTCGACGAATAATTCCTTGGATTTTCATTCTCTTTCAAGACCGTTTTGAATAAAAATTTCAGGAGTACGGTTATAAAATTTGTCAAAAACATAAGAACAAACCTTTTTTTTTGTTAAATTCGATGCAGTGTAATTAAACAATGGTCGAAGGAATATCGAGTCACGACTACGACTCGAACGGAAATGTACCTGATCATATCATTAAAATAAATATAATATAGTATAAACACCGGAACTATTTCTAAAAACTAACAGGAACTGTTCGTAAGATGTCAAAGCATAATAAATACCTGTTTTTGCATCGATTTATGAAAAATGCTCTGCTACGCGAAGTTAGCAGAGCATAATTTCACTTAATTTTTTTCATGTAAAAACGCCAGAACTATTCCTGAAAAGTATCAGGAACTATAGAACTCACCTGCATGCGAACAGAACTCTAATTTATTTATGCTCTGCTGGAAGATGCTCTGCTAACTTCACCAACATGCCGCGATCACGGTGTGGTAAGGCACGGCATTGCTTCTCGAACGTTAGCAGTTGAAACTTTCGGGTGCGCGTTCACAGGCCAGCATCGGACAATCCGCACTAGCCCCAGCAATGGATTGACATAAAAAATCCGTACCGCACGGAGCGGACTGCCGGCAATGCCGGCGAGGATTCTTAAAGGCAACTTTTCCATTTAATGCGAATGACGTCGTTCGGATTGCCGATCAGAGGACGCACTTGTCACTGGATTGTCCGATGTCGGCCTGTGAACGCGCACCCTAACGTTTCAACTGCTAACGTTCGAACCGTAATGACAACACTGTGAAGGTTAGTCATTGTGTCTTTATATTTTACTTTGTGTTTCAAAATGCTGAGAAAAGTAATAATAAGTGATTTTGAGCAGCCATAAGAGTCTTTTACCTTTTACTTTAAAAACCCATCCCTTAAAGCAACAATTGAAACAATTGAGCTAACTGCAGACTGTTGCAAACAATCTACAGGCAACTGATCCCTATTAATACCAGTCGGAAGAGTCCCCAAGATGCTGGATGCATTGCCCCGCTGTATGGCAATGCTGATGCGTAAAACAGTTTATTTCTACTATTTTGAGGAAATGCACCACGGACTATCTATGGATGGACAAGGGATTACACCAGCCAGAGTACGAGACAGTCAGAGCTAAGCAGACATCATCAACAGCCTTTATCAGCCCACTGCTGGACATAGGCCTCCCCAGATGACGTTACGTTATATCATACTTTATTGTAACATGGGATCGTAGAAAATGGTCTACGATACGAAAACTACTTTTCTCTTAGTTTTGTTCCTTCTCAACCTCAACCTCAACAGCCTGTCCACTACTGGACGCAGGCCTCCTCCTGATTAGCGCCTTATGGGCTCTTATCATGAGGAGGTAAAACCATATTCCTCACACTGGACATGCGGGTTGAGAATCGCAGTTTGGTGGTAGATCTGTTCTGCAGGAGGCTCTGCTGCCCGCCCCCGGTGGATATCCCTTAGTCGCCTCTTACGACACCCGCGGGAAGAGTTGGGGTGGTGCAAATTCTAAGCCGGCACTCCATAGCGCAGTACATGTAGGTACGAGTCAGTAAAACTCTCTAACTAGCTTATTATCCAAAAGTAGGTACCTATAAAGGTAAAAGGTACTCTGTCATTTTTACACAATACAGTACCAGTACCGAACTTAAAACCTAGTATAAAAAATGCGAAAAGACCTAGATAAATAAATCCATAAATAAATTGTTGCTTTATATAAATGCTATTCTATTCTATTCTTTATAATATTAACTGCTCTCTTATCGATAAACTGCATGTAAACGGACCGTTTTAAGATATCGAAATCAGGCCATGCTTAGGTGAACTAGGCATGGGCGTTGTTGATTTTCAACAAAGTAGCGCAACGTTGCTACCAAACAGCATCCGTTGCGATGCGAACAACGATATTTTCAGCAACGGTGTCGCAGCCATGTTAGCATTCGGACTAGACGGGAGACGTAATTCGCACTCCGACCAGCATACCGAGAGCGACTTTGAATCGCGAATTCGACTTCGATCGGTAGGGGAACTGTCATTGAGCATCATGACTCAATTTCGACACGAAAACCTTTCGATGGAGTGTCAATAGGTGGGATGACAACCTGCTAAAGACTGCAGAAAGACGCTGGGAAGACAAGGCGCTATGTCGCTCATTAGGGGAGACCTATTCCAGCAATGGTACAATGTAGGCTAATGTTGATGAATAGGCACAGAATTAGTCATTGTCATGTCGTATGAGACAGATTTTTACCGTCACATGTGCATGTTTTCATCCGGCGGCGTTGGTTTTCAAAATGGTGTAGGCCCACAGTGCGGTGCCGATGTATATTCGGTGGAGATTGGCATCGGCAATATTCGAGGTTAGTTTCGTTTTCGTTGGCATCAGATGTTCCCCGAGTCGTTACCATTGCCAAAAACGCATACCTAAATCGTTACTCAACAACGGTAGTAGAAACGACAAACTCTAGCGAGCGAGTTTATCAACCTAATCAGCATAAAACATAAAAATTTCCATAAACGTAACGAATTACATAAGCACGAAGTAAACAGTGTCTACCCAACCGGTTTCGACCGGTTCGATTTCACCAGGTCAAGGTCATTGATGTGTTCTAATAAATAAAGAATTTGGTCGTTTACCGAATAAATCCGGGTCAATCACTGACGAAAGTTATTTGACGTTTGGTCATTCTTCCGAAACCAGAATAACCAGTTTTTGTTACTTTTGAAATTTAGTTCAAACGAGCGACTTGTCATCGATTATAGAGCTTCTGCCCGCGGTTTCGGAGAAGCGTTTTTGGAGAAAAAACTAACCTACATGTTACATTTTTTGATTTTTTGTAATATTTTTATATGACGTGTGTGTGTGTGTGTAATTTATGGACAAAATTATGTCTGAATAAACAAACTTTTTATTTATTTTTTTATTTATTCCAGGTCCAGATTTTTATGTGTGCAAAATTTCAGCGCGATCCTTTCAGTAGTTTTGGTGTTGTCTTTGGGTAAACATGTCGTCACACAACGGCCCAACTTTATGTAATAGCAATAAGTTATAGCAGGTCGGAATTTGGTGTTACATACACCACCATGCCTAGGAAAGCGAGTTCCGGGGCGAACCTAACGGGTTGGTTGTCAAACTAGGCCTAGAATCAGTAATCACGGGGTCCACGTGGTAAAAAGCTCCAATTAAATACCTAATTAAACATTTTTTCTCTGGTTAATTAAACTGAAAACAAGACCGAGAAAAAAAATTACGTAAAAAAAATCTTGGAAGTGCACTGTTACGCACATATTTTGGTCGAGCTCTCAGGAACCCTGCGGTCTACTGAAATGACTTATGTGTTGATTCGTAGGTTATTACTAATTATTTGGTTCCTTGAACCAGTTTCTTTATAAACTGCGTAGTTTTCTTGTAAATAAACAATAACTTGATTTTAGAGCTTTAGCCGTTCCAAAAACGTATGTTTTGCGCTCAAATGAACGCGAAATATAAGCCTATCATTTTCACAAATGGCGCGCATTGCGTTGGTCCTGCGCGCCCCATCGCGTGTCGGTCTGCCGTCTCATCGGATTATGAGAGGGAAAAGAGAGTGCACCTGTGTTTGCGCACACACTAAACTTGTTCGACGAAATTCAGCTAGGAGGACGTCATCGTCACAGAGATATGTAGATATTTTTCACTGCTTAAATCAAGCTTGAAGTATCACAGAGACGTGACATAGCCACCAGACGACGCTAGTGTTGATTAATTTTAATAATAATAAAAATAAAAAAGTTTGGTATATTTTTTACTGTGGAATAGTTTTTTAATATTTTATTTTCTATAGTAAAAAAATTATTTTATAAACGAGATTTAAGAATAAATGAGTGTTTAATAGTAAATAATGCTGGACAATCCACAAAGCATCATCTAGCCCCAAGCTAAGCTGATTTTATATTTATTATTTTACTACTTCTGCCCGAAGCGGGCTACGCACGCTTTGTTTCTATGGAAAGGTTTAAAAGCATTACTAAATTACTAAAAGTTATTTCTATCCCATAGGAACTGATGTAAGGTATAAAAAATAGCCTATGTTTGCCTTCGCCGCTTCTTTACTTTAGTCTACATAATGAAGCGACAGAAATCAAAAATATCACTTTATTTCCGTGTCAGTTTAGTTTTACAATGTGACCTTTTCTAAGTGTACATTTATTGTATTTATGGAAATAAAGAGTTTTTGATTTTGATTTTAGAAACCTATGCAAACATTTTCATCAGTTTTGGCGTGAAGAAGTTACAAACATCCATACATCCATCCAAACTTTCGTATTTATAATGTTAGTGTTATTGTTATCTGGTGCCCAAACACAAGATAAGATCTGCTTACTTTGGGACTAAATGAGGCTGTGTGTTCAGCATTATTGTTTTTTTATAAGACGGGCTAAGCCCTAAGGTATTTCTATTGACATTTTATTTAAACATCATCAATCCGTGGAAGGTTGCTCGTTTGTGTGACACATATTTGTAACAATTTCCGATTTTGGTATAGCACTCAAATTCACTTTTTAGGACATTTTATTTTGCAACTGATTAGTCACGCGGATTTGTAAAACTTGGATTTTGAATGACAATACCCCTTATGCGAAGATTGCCTTGAACACTTGGATACGATATTCAAGTCTTATAATGAGCTTCGAAAAGTCGAAAGTTTCGTAACAGTATAGGTACACTTAATTATTAGTACAGTGTAAGATATCTTGAGGTGGTTGGTAAAGCGTGAAAAAAAGTCGATTTTATAATATTTTCTAGGTTGGACAAATAATTTGAACAGCGCAGAAAAGAAGTTTTGCGCACATTTTAAGCCATTTGCCATGGATCTTTGCTGAAACAAACTTTGAATCAATTGTAGGCACAGATGCAAATTCGCTCGTTTTGCTCACCATCGTGGCCAAAAAGAGCAACTTCGCATCTCTGAAAAACAAAACTATAAAATAGGCATTAAAAATAAGCTTACGATAGGTATCACAAACTGGTAGATTTTTGAAAATCCCTTCGTTTAACAAATATGATAAAATAGGTGGTGGCGCTGATTTGGGTCGGGTGTCAATAGAATCCAAAACGACAATTGATTCGCAGTTTCTTTCAGCGTGGGTAGCATAGCGAATGGCTTACAATGTACGTAAAACTAAATAACTGCTAACTTATATAAGCAGATAAGTTGGTTTCGAAGATCGAAGATCGGTTTCGAAACTCTTATGGTCTCGCTTTGTCTGTCCTTTTTTCCCTCCTTAGTAACTCAGCAACTAGGTACTGCAGCTATCAACTTGAAATTTAAAATAATAATACTTTTCGTGCGCCTGTACAGATTCAACGAAAAATAAATGATAATAAATGAAAAATGAAAATGAATATTTTCCATACAAATTGTGATACCGAAATTTTAAAAGATACCTACAGGGTCATGTAGGGTATCAAATGAAAGATATCAGTTTGTACATTTCAAAATAGTTTTAGAAATTTTTGTAGGTGTCATACTTTTTAAAATACTTGGAAATAAGTCGAAAAAATACCCGTTCCCCCCCCTATCTCCGAAGTTTGCAGAGGGATCCATTTAAAATGTATGAAGCGTTTGTAGACATAAATCTATATTTTACAGGAAAAATATAGAGTTGTCTGTAAAAATAACACTTTTTGAAAAATGGTCAAAAAGGAATAATTTTATGAAGAAGGGCTACCCCACCGAGTGGGGTATCAAATGAAAGGTATCAATTTGTACATTTCAATTCAGTTTTTGAAATCTCTGTAGGTTTCATACTTTTTGAAATATTTTGAAAAAAGTCGGAAATTTGACCATTACCCATCTATAGCCGAACCACCCATTCAACCGAAGCATGCAGAGAGATCCGTCTGAAATGTAGGTTGGTACCTACTATTCTTAGGTATTCGTTAAATTGCAAAGTCTCTAACCGGTACTTTTGGTACATATTTGTTGACAAACGTTCGAAAGCCTCGGCGCGCGAGTTACACTCGCACTTGACGGATCTTGTTTTTCAAATAACGTCCCTCTTCACCGTAAGAGCGAGTACTTATATTGCATTCATTTGAAGCGCGCCATTCTAGGGCGGCTGAAGTGCGGTTGAACATTTTCTTTGAACATTTTTTTCCAAAAGCTAATTTTAACATCATGGGCCACTGAGCAAACCAATCAAAAATTAATATTTATGGTTAAATGTAGGCAATATTGTTATGAAACTCGAATTGTGTATGATTATTTTGTGTAATTTTAATATTTCAAACACGATTGATTGTAAATGAAATTCTTTGCAACATTTTTACCTAATCTAAGCCTTACAAATTGAAATTTTATTTCTAATAAATCAACTTTCACAAAGCAATATAAATCATAAAAAAACATAAATTTTTGCATAGATTAACTTCTCGTATGATAAATCTTCGGTAGTAAGCAATAAAATACTTATGTCTGCACATAATTATTAAGAATTATTATTTATTATATCATAAATTAAAATCGTAACGCAACAAACGAAACAAAATAACAAATTGGCTGTGAACCTCGTTATTTATTGCATATATGTTAAGCTGCTATTGACAACACGGTTTAAATTGTAAGTACCTATTAGGAATTATCAGTAGAAATGTTTATTCACAAAGAAAATTACAATCAAATAATAGAAAGGTAGCTCAACTGATCCATGTCAATACCAGTCGTCGCGTCCCCGCTACGCTGGCTGCATTGCCCCGCTGTATGGCAATGCTGATGTGCTGCGTCAGATACTCACCAGCTCACCAGGTCACGCGTCGCTTCGACCAGACGCTCAAATAATTTTTAATGATGTTCATGTTAACTTGGTGATAAATAAATTGAATGTTATTTTTCAAAAAACGCTGTGTGGTGCCATCTTAGAATTTGCACCACCCCAACTCTTCCCGCGGGTGTCGTAAGAGGCGACTAAGGGATATCCACCGGGGGCGGGCAGCAGCGCACCCTACAGAACAATTCTACCACCGAACTGCGATACCCAACCCGCATGCCCAGCGTGGGGGTTATGGGCACGTGATAAAAATCAATAAGACGTTATAACTATAAGGGGAAGACCTGCGTTCAGCAGTGAACCAATAAAGGCTTTTGCGGTTTACAAAAAACTAAAAATTGAGGTATACTTTATAAAAATTAATAAAAATAACTTAGTTTTTTCTGAATATTTCGTAGAGCATGCTACGACGCTACGTCGGACCAGCGTAGCAAACAAAAGATTTCAACGCGCATATTTCAACTTTATTTTACCCGCGTGGGTTGTTTTTTTGAGTGCTTCTACGTGGTTGGCGGACAGTCTATATAAGCATCAAAACAACTAAATCGATTTTGATAAATGAGCTAATATGGGGTGAACCTAGCGGGTTTGATGATCTCAGTACTCAGGGGATCCCGTGGTAAAAAACTAGAATTACATAAAATTCTACATTTTTATCTTTGGTTCCATAATTGAAAAATACGATATGATAAAAAAAAATCATGAAAGTGCATTGTTTTGCAATTAATTTGGTCGAGATCTCAGTCTATAGAAAAGATTTTTGTTTTGATTCGTAGATTATTACTAATTCTTTGGTTCCTTAATAAAGTTTCTTCATCAGTTGTGTAGTTTTCTTGTAAATGAGTAAAAACATAATTTTTGCGTTTACGTCGTTACAAACACGTATGCTCCGTCCCGCTCTTATGAACGCGAAATCCTATGCCTATCCTTTTCACAAAATGGCGCACAATGCGCCCTCAATGCCTAAAATCTTGCATTTGATGTAATTCTAGTTTTTTACGACGGGGATTCCGTGAGTACTATGATCTAGGCCTATTTTGACTAGCAAACCCGCTAGGTTCACTCTTTAAGGCTTGGTAGGCCAGCAGAGGCCGCACTTTTGTGATTTTTGAAAATCTGAGACTTAGAAAATGGTATCTAAAATTCTGAAAAAAAGTTATAGATCAAAGTCGCATTCTGTTACAAGATTTAATGAATAACACATGATAGAAAAAAAATCCCAAAGTTACCCCTTCTTCTAATGTTTTTTCAAAACTACTTTTCAACACTTGATATTTCTAAAAATACGCAGAGTTTGACAAGATAAAATGATTTTCTTAATGACCATTTTTAAATAACTACAAAAAACACGAGCACGGCGCGGCGGCATGGCAGGCGCGCGTTTTCCCTTACGCCTACTGCTGCAGGAATACCTGGCCTTAAGTTTTCATACGTCGTTTATATTTACATAAATTATCTTGGATTGTAATGAAGATTACCTATAACTTACCCTAAATATAATGTAGTCCAACCAGGGCACGAACGATAATATAACTCCGAGAACCACCGTGCATATGCTGAAGAGTATCACTGCTAGACGACCTGTAACAAAACAATATGTTATGGCCTACATTTATAGCATATAGAAAATTACCATAAATAGAAAAATTCAATTACTAAATTCTGAAAGGCAAACGTAGCGTAGGTGGCCCTCCAGCCAGGTGGTGGGATGACGACCTGCGAAAGACTGCAGGCTGGATGCCTGTCAACGAATTAGCATTGCCATTCAACGTGGCAATGCTGCCAGCATTCTGGGCACTCTGCCTTCTAGTGACGGCTTAGATTTTTATGAAATAGATTTAATTGTATTATACTAGTTGTAATTGTTTTATTCTGATAATGTAATTCTCTATATCCTTGTTTAATAAATAAATAAAGAAAAATGATCCACAAATAGTATTTACACATGTATCTATTACCTAAAAATCTAAGTCGTCACGAGACGCAGAATGCCCAGAATGCTAGCAGCATTGCCACGTTTAATGGCGATGCCAATTCGTTGACCGAAATAGAAGCCAGTATTCCGATCACCTGTGGACTCTATGAGAGTATCTATCTATCTCTCTCTCTCTCTCTCCTCGCACTCTATGGTATTTTTGATTCATTTTCATTGTGTGTGGAGCCCTTTATGCATTGTAGAAGGGAGATCAAATCAACAACTCGAGCAAGTTTTGTCCAAAACTCAACAAGAGAGCAATTTTTAGGTTAAGTAAGGGGCATTGTTTACAAACATTGTAGATTGAGAATGGCATGAGAATAGCTTCTAGTTCTACTCGCTTCACGTTCATCGTAGGCTATTAGTCAAGGGCCCAAAGACGTTTAGCTTATACAGGGTAACTAGCTACTTAGGGGTAGTTTCATAAGCTCAAAGTTCAGCGAGATACCGACAGCTTAGAGTTTCTCTACGCGATAGAAACCGGAATACGGAAATCCGTAGAAGACCTATGTAACCTACATAGCTCCCAGAATTAGCAAGCTGATGTGGCGATAGGCAGCCCATATAGCTCGCAGAACCGACAGCCGTTGGGGAGTAAGGTTCCCGAGTGGCGACCGCGATGCAATGCGAAACGGAGTGTGGGAAGACCTCCCACTCGATGGAGCGACTTCATTGTAGCGGTCGCAGGAAGACGATGGATGGAGGCAGGACCGCTGTTCGTGGCGTGTCGTGCGGCCTATGTCGGAGGCCTGTGTGGACACTGTGGACGTACCTATACGGGCTGATGGTGATGATGAGTTGGGGCTAGGAACTATGTAGTTATTTCTATCTAGCCTTGACCTAGGCATTTACTTAGAATTACTTATAAGTATACTTATACTTAGAAGTATTTACACTTAAGGTAAACAATTACTTGGATTCCATACTCGGTAGCTAAGAGTAATAAAGTTAATTTGAAAACTAGCTTCCGTAGCTTGTGGGTTTTCACGTGATTTTCTAGGATAATAATAGTTTTAGGTATAAAACTATACCTGACGAGCGATGTGGTGCGGCGGGCGAAGGTCCGCCTGCGGCGCAGGAGGTTACGGGTTCGATTCCCGCCTTGGGACAAATGTTTTGTACAATCTACAAATATTTGTTCCGGGTGTTCTGGTCCTTTCTATGCATAGTAAAAAAATATATATCTATTTAATGTATTATATTATGTATATCAGTCATCTAGTACCTACCCATAACACAAGTTCTGCTTAGCTTGGGGCTAGATGATACTGTGTGGATTGTCCAGCATTATTTACTTACCTATTCAAAGTAACAGCTCAGTAGTTTTGTTCAGTAGTTATGGCGTTGTCTTGACTCAAAAAATCATAAGCTTTCGAATTTAAAACATTAAGTTTTTTTGTTGTAACACCTACTACACTGCGATCGCCAAGCCGCCTGCCAAGCGTGGTGATCATGTAAAACCCCCTCTTGTAAGGGAGGGGGACGGGGGACGTTCAGCAATGTGTGCTGATATTCAAAACTCAATACTATAAATAATAATAATATAATAATATATAATAATATTTGTTGTTAGATAGGTAATTATCTATAAGTAAGTATCACAATAAGACTCACGAAAAGGCTTTTTTATTTTTATTTTTTATTTATTTGTTTAAGTATCACAATTTGAACCCTGTTGGGCGGAACAACAAGTGGAAGGCAGACTGAGGTTCTTCTTGGTAAAAAATATGAAGGTACTAAGGTGAGTTAGTACCTACTTGTCTAGTCTGAGTAAATAAAAATTATAAAGTTGGTAAGTAAAGTGATAGGTAAACTAACCTTCGTTGATGTCCGTGGATGAACAAAGAAGAACTTAGTTCATCCATAAAAATCGTTTATTTCTAAATAATGATATATGACCAAGTACTTAAGTGTTACCAGCTAAGTAATAAATAACTTACTTATAGGGAAACTGCATGCGGTTATTATAATGTGTTTGGAGAACTGGATCTAACACGTGCATTACTAAGATAATTGTTTTAGATACTAGGTTTTGATCTAGATCTAGGCATAGATTTTAATAGGGTGTCTAGTTTAGTTACCATGTTGCTATTATAGAACCATTTTAACCCTAGAGAGCCTAGAGCTTTTGGCTTTATACCCCATACCTCAACTTCAACACCCTGTATTGGTCCAATGCTGGACGCAGGCCTCCCCCTGATAACCGTCTTTTATCTCATGCCCATAATCCCCACGCTAGAGATGCGGGTTGGGGATCGCAGTTCGGTGGTAGAATTGTATTCTGCAGTGGGGACTGCTGCCTGCCCCCGTTGGATATCCCTTAGTCGCCTCTTACGACACCCGCGGGAAGAGTTGGGGTGGTGCAAATTCTAAGCCGGCACCATACGCACAAGCATATGTTTGGTGAGTAAGTAAGGATATAAATTAGTATAACGCTACACAGGGTGATTGGTTATTAACGACGACGAATATGTTTGTAATGACGCCATGTCTTAATCCTTTTTTTTTGTAAATCACCTCTGATACCGTCTCTGATTTACAATAAAAAAATAAGTCCTGTTGGCTTCAAGAACGCGTTCGTAATGATGGCCAGATCCTTCAGTTAAGGCAGTGTCAGTTAATTATGAAAAACCCTGTAGGTATTATCTAGGTGTCATGGCAACGCGAATATTAAATGTAATGTAATGTACATCATAAGTATAAAATGAATCATTGTAATAAATAAATGGGTTGAATTTGTTTTCTTATACATCGAGATCGAGCCTCCTTATACAACTTGCAAATGTCCACGTGTAAATGCTCGTAAGACCAATAACCTTTTCATGTTATACAATCATAAAACTAATTATGCAGGCAATTATTTTATTCCTAGAGTAAGTAGGTTGCACAATGAACAATTTTCTAAATGTGACATATTTTCGTTTTCTAAGAATAACTTTAAAAAACAAGTGTCTCTCATAATTAATTTTGTGTATTCATACTTGATTTGTCTTTGTTTGTTTATTTTCCAAATTAGCGTCTATAACGTTGTTGTGTTTTATTGTATATAATGTTTCTGTTAGTGGCATCTTGATTGGTTCATACGTAGCTATATACACTGTTAACTTTTAGAAAATTGTATACTGTTTGTGCCTTAAACGAAAAATAAAATTAAATAAACTTCTCTTTATTTCCCATAGTTTTGTTTTTCGCCATGACTTACATAAAACTTCTTAACTTATCGCTCCATATTGCTCAAAATCGTGGTAGATTTGAAAATACGTTCGGTAATTTTTTATTTTATCGCGTTCAGACAGTCAGACGCGGCGGGGGATTTTGTTTTATTATATCTAGTGATAACATAATATTAAGTGGTGATATCTAGAAGTAATTTGTATGAGTTGTAGGTTTGTGTTTCGTGACATTGGATTATCTCATTATCGGAACGTCCATCTTACCAGGATGTTTAGTCAACCTGTTATCTACCAACGTTACATCTTTGCAGAATAACGAACTTTGCAAAGACAACCTGAGAGGTATGTTGCAGGCTTAAACGGCTGAGAAAGTTAGTCTATACTATAATATTATAAAGAGGAAAGATTTGATTGTTTGTATTGAATAGGCTCCGAAACTACTGGACCGAATTGAAAAAAAATACCATTAGAAGCTCACATTATTCCTGATGAACATAGGCTACTTTTTTCCGCGGGAAATAGCTTCATTCCTACGTAAAAACGGGTAATAGGACAATGGATAGTAAGAATGCAGTTAGTATTTTATAACTTTATAACTGGGAGTTGGGGAGGCCCATTGTGTGGGACGCTTTATGCGTCGACACACTTGCGCAGTGGAGGAAATCCGTGAGAGCGGGTGCGGGCGGCGGCAGATTTGGCCGAGGATATCAAGAAGCGCAAATAGGTAGGTCACGACAGAGGCTACGCATTTGCTTCCCTTAGGTTTTTAAAAAAATATCTGAGCTTCTGGTCGAAGCGACGCGTGACCCTCGGGACAAGTAGGTATTTACGCTAGCTCTCGAGTTGGTGAGTGTCTGGCGCAGCGCATCAGCATTGCCATATAGGTACAGCAATGCAATGCAGACAGCGTCTTGGTGACGTTTCCGACTGGTATTGATAGGGATCAGTTGAGCTACCTGTAAAATGTTAGTAACAGTCTGCAGTTAGCTTGACTCAATTGAAAATACTAGTTCCAATTTAACACTAAAGTCACTAAAATTATGTACAACGGGATATTTAGATTTGAGTTTTCCAATATTTCGGCACGACGACTTATTGGAAATATTGGAAAGCTCAAAACTCAAATCATGGTAAATATCCCGCTGTAAATGGCTTTAGTGTTAATAACCATGATGGATTTAATAGTTCTAATTTGTTGCTTTAATAGCAATTATAGAAAAAACAAATGGACGTATGTTTTGTGAGGAGTTATGTTATACAGGGTGGACCAAACAGTTACGTCATAAAAAAAATATGAATACCTCACCCCGGGGGTACCCGAAAATACCCTATGTTCGTCGATTTTTCGTAATTTTCGAGTTATGATTTTTTTAAGTTATCAAATCGAGAATCGTCGGGCCACAGAATCTTTTTGAAAAAGTCTGGGTCTTCCTGAGATCTCAGCAGCATTATTTCACAGAAAGCAACTCTTCTTGGATAGTCCGATTCTTGTAGATGCTGGACGCGCTAAGCGTGGTACCTTTCTGGAAAATAAAACTTCGTAAAAGTCACGACCTAGGCTAGAAAGAGCAAATTAAAAGTTAAAAATGGTTTTATTTAGTTATTCTAACTTTTAAGCTCATTCTAGCCCAGGTCGTGACTTTTACGAAGTTTTTTCTTCATGCTTTATGACCAGACCCAGACTTTTTCAACAAGATTCTGTGGACCGACGAGTTTCGATTTGAAAACTGAAATAATCATAACTTAAAAATTTTTAAAAATCGGGGAACATACATGGGGTATTTTCGGCGGACCCCCGGGGGAGAGGCATTCATATTTTTTTATGACGTCACTGTTTGGTCCACCCTGTATAAATACTCAGACTCAGCAGACTTACTAAGTAACATTAGTGTATTATTATTAGTAATTTTAAGTGTAATTTTTATTGTGAAATTTTATTGTATGAGAGATTTAACGGCTTAAGCTAAGTTCCTGACATGTTATATCTTTATGGTCAAATAACTAAATAAATAAATAAATTACAATTTATATGTTAAGTAAGTATAATCTAACACAAAGTAGGTAGTTAACAATTTTAATTATTGCCTCCTATCTTACCGAGAAACGTCGGATTTATTCATAAAATGGTAATCGCAACACAATAGCTAGGGATGCACTTCACCGAATTAAAGCCGAAACGAGGCCGAAACTCGAACCGAAACCAAATACGTTCGCGGTTAGAGATTTGAACTTGGAATGAATAGTCGGAAAAACCTTTGACCTAAGAAGAGGAAAAATAGGCGTGTATAAAGCTTAAGGTATGATTCCACTAAATTAATCGTTACACCATTAGAATGGTACGTCTCAGAATGACACATTTTGACATTTTACCTTTGATGGAAGAGACAACAGATGGAAGTCGAGAGACGCATGTCAAAGTTGAAACCATTCTATGAAACTCTCCGTGCAAATGAAGACATAATATGTCGCGCGGCAGGCGAAGGTTCGCCTGTGAGGAAGGAGGTTGCGGGTTCGATTCCCACTTTGGGACAAATGTTTGTACGATCTGTAAATATTTGTTCGGAGTGTTCTGGATATTTTCTATAACTAATAAAAAATATATATCTATGTTATGTATTGTATTAAGTATGTATATCAGTCATCTAGTACTCATAAGTCATAACACAAGCTGTACTTAGCTTGAGTGAGACTAGTTGATGCTTTGTGTATTGTCCAGCATTATTTATTTTATTCAATAGCACCACACGCACTATCTAGAACTTTTTCCATGCATGGACGATTCTGCGACGATGCCATTGCAGTAAAGTGAGTCAGCAGAATGTTTTAGCTATCCAGAGCTTTAGGACTTGGAAGACCATCCACTCGATGGACCGACACATTGTAGCAGTTCCAGAGAGACGACGGATGGAGACGGCTCAGGATCGCGTGGCGTCGTGTACTTATATCTACCAGTGGACAATTCCTTTACTTGTTTCCTATACTTGAGGACTGAATTCGTGAAGTCCGCGGGAATAATTGCATGAAAAAACAAAAGAGAATTGCACCAGCTTTTAAAAAATTACCGATAGCCGTTTCGTTTTACACTTTACAGATTTTGGGATGATCCCATCCCTACAACATAGGTTATCTAGTACTGTAGGTACCAATTAAGGTATTACTGACCTATTAACCGCTTACACAAGACTTCCTGCTACCTACTTAGGTATTTAGGTAGGTACTTATACCTGTTTCTATACACTAGCCAAACTCGATGTAGAAAGTTTGGTAACATACACGACAAAAATAACTAAAACTCACTTGCTTGGCGTCGTGTTTTTGCGATATAATTGTAAGGAATATTCATTCAAGGAAGGATCTCAAAAAGACGCGGCTGCAGATTGTTTTTTTGTGAGGTTAGGTATGAGCGGTTTGTTTACAAACATTCTACATCAAGCTTGGCTAGTGCATAAGATCCAAGATATACGGTCTATTATGTCAACACAGACATTTTTGAATTTAGAAAACAAGAACAGAACTACAAGATTACAGCAGGGTAAAAACTACAAACTTCAACAACGTATAAGTGCACACATGCAGCAACAAACGTTCAAATTCGTTTTCGAAAACAGACGAGAGTCTAATAAAATAGTGAATGAAACTGTCAAAAGCAAAAAGTCCTTCGATTTGCCTCCGATGACACCAGTGTCGTAAATTATTTTTTATCCGTATATAATTTTGTTTGTGTAAGTCCTTTGTTTACAAAAAATATCTTTTAGTACCCAGTATAGACCTAGTACGACCTAGTAGGTAGATACTCAGATATACTAATATTTTCTTGTTGAAATAATTATAAGTGTGTTTAGTTAAATAATTTCTAAACAAACTCTGTTAGCTATAAACCTATAGGTACTTACGAGTAGATGCTGTTTTAATACCAGGCTATAAATATATTTTAATAATTATCATAATTATAAAGAACTTACTAATAATTATAAAGAAATAAAGTTTGAATTTCTAAGTTTTATTAACCTACGTACGTTTGGATGTAGGTCGCTCGATACCTAGATAGAGACATGCAGGGTTATTGGTAATTCACTGACACTATGTTAGCTTCAGATTCTGCCCATCATCATGAACACGTCCGTGAAGACGCCAGGTCTTCATTCTTAAAACTGGTGGAAAGGGAATGATATAAGTAGGTACCCCCTCAATTCAATAATCGTTCATTTGAGGGACTTTATTTGAAACTATGTACTTATTACGTTCTTAGGAAAATACCTTTATTCACAAAGAAAATAACAATCAAATAATAGAAAAAAAAAAAATTGAACTAGGACAATGGCAACAACTGAGCTAACTGCAGAATGTTGCAAACAATCTACAGATAGCTCAACTGATCCATATCAATACCAGTCGGAAGCGTCTTACGTTCTTTCGATGACAGTACTATGAAAAGGATTCTAACATTTATTTTTTAAACGAAACGAAAGATGTCAGTCCGTGACGCGCCCGAAGCAATTCGACGTTAATTTCGTTCGTTTTTCAAAGCAGACCTCCTGAATCGACCAGCCGCGCCGCCGCGCGCCGCCGCCGCCGCCGCCGCGCCGCCCCGGTCCGAATTTACTTTGTGAAGTAATTTATTGATTTATGTTTAATTCATTGTTACGTTTAATTCATTAGAACGTATTCACAGATAGTATCAACAGATTGTTGACCTACGCGGTTATTATTATAAAAGATAAATAAAAAAAAGTACGTACCTACATAGGTATTCTTTTTTTATGGTTTTTTACGTCTTATTTTTTTTATTCGATATCTGAACTAAGTATATTGTTTTTTAATTATGGAAAAGAAATATTTGCACGACAATCAAGTCGAATATTATATAGTGATACATAGGTACTTCAATCTTAAAACCACCAATTCATGCATTATATTCATGCAAATAAATATATATTATCATTTATATATATTTTATATTTTTATTATTTATCATTCTGCTTAGCTTGGGGCTAGATAATGCTGTGTGAATTGTCCAGCATTATTTATTTATTTATTTATTTATTTATAATCATAGATTTAAGTAAAATTCTGTAGGTATGTAGATTCGTTCTCCCAGCGCTTAGGCGGCTGTATCGCGGCAGTATCCACGAATACCCTCAATTTTGTCTTCAGAATCAGGAATGTCCAAGTTTATATGTAATTTATCCTGGTAGTCAGTGATCGTTTCAAAAATGACGGGTAGGACATCTATGGGTAGGACGCACCATACACATTACACAGGGTGGGCATTAAGCCCACCCTTTGTACATCAGTGCAATAAAGGTTTAAATAAATAAATAAATAAATACACCATACGTAGCCATAGCCAACAACATAATATATTACCTAGGTACTCGTAATATACTCGTAATATAATGTAATAATAACGAACTCATCATTCAAGATTTCTCAAAAGAAAGCGAGCGCGGAGTAAAAGTGATCGTAACAGGAGAAAGTACAAGGTAACTTGTTATTATGACCTTCGACATGTTTTTGCGACGAATTGTAAATGTTTTATTTTTACCAGCGAAGCGTGGGTTACGTTTTTAGAGTGTTTCAATGTGGTTAGCGGACACTTGTACCTCGAAGCGTCAATAAGGCAGAAGTAATTCTCATAATAATATCAAAATTACTGAATTAATTACCTTAATGAATAGGTATCAAAATTACTCATCTAGACCATAGAAAGATTTACTTCTGTTTATTGAGGCCATTTTTTGGGTTAGCGCCGGGAGAACGTGCGTACAGCGCTAACTCAACAAAAACAAAATTCAAAATTCAAAAAACTCCCGGACAGATTTTCGTGAAACATGGCTAAGAACACTCGGGATAAAATTATCTATGACACAAAAAAAAACTAAACGATCGGTTCATCCGTTTGGGAGCTACGATACCTACCACAGATAGATACACCGATACACAGACAGACACGTTAAACTATTTCATACAAAATCATGTAGAAATATTGATTTTTGTAGCGCGCGGCAACTGCGCGCTAAAAACGCCAGCGGGTGCTTGCCAGTTGCGTCAAAAATTGCAAAATGGCGTCGCCAGCCAAGGGGATAACACCCCTCTCTTTTTGCGTCGGGGGTTAAAAATGGCCTGTGTTGTGTTACAACGAAACGCAAAGACGCTATTTCCAATCTTTTGCAATATGCCTATCTAATGAACAACAAAGATGGAAAGACGTACCTAGACCAAAGTGCGACCGAGACAGCAATACGAACGCGAAACACGAACGCGATCTGCCGCACCACCACCGGTCCGACTATGACTGCGGTGGGTGGACCTCATTGGACCTAATTTGAGTGTTCCACTTTCGAGGAGCTAGTTCCTAATATCCCGAATTCTGCCTTAAATTGATGGTCTAGACTCCGTAATGGTTCATTGCCTCCACATTTTGCGATGATTTAAAAGTTTTAAAATACTAAAAATAGACTTTAAATTCCTTAGTATTTACACTATTTCTTAAGTTTTTCGGGACAAATACTTATTCCACAGGAATACATTTTTTATGGGACTACCGCAGGATTATCCTATCCTCATCCTCAACCTCAACAGCCTGTATTGGTCCACTGCTGGACGCAGGCTTCCCCCTGATAAGCGCCTTGTTGGCTTTTATCACATGGGGGGTGCCCATAATCCCTACACTGGGCATGCGGGTTGGGGATCGCAGTTCGGTAGAATTGGGGGCGCTGCTGCCCGCCCCCGGTGGATATCCCTTAGTCGCCTCTTACGACACCCGCGGGAAGAGTTGGGGTGGTGCAAATTCTAAGCCGGCATCACACAGCGATCTTATCCTACTAATAATATAAATGCGAAAGTTTGTGAAATGTGAAGTTTTGTTACCTAGGATCTCCAAAATTAGTGAACAGATCAAGATGAAATTTGGCATACACTTAGAACGTAGCCTAACTTAAACAATAGGCTACTTATTATACCAAAAATACGCATGCGAAGCTAGTTCTCCATACAATAGCAAAATAATTTGTCTGTTTCATTTTTACGTCTAAACGGCTGAACAGATCCCAATTAAATTTGGCAAGGAGGAAGAACATAATCTTCTTAAAAAGCGCGTGCGTAGCCGTAGGCAGTAGGTAGTTTTATTATCAGAATGACATAAAATTAATCGCCTCATAATAAGAAATACCGCAGTTTTTTCTCACTGACACTGACCTAAATGTGGTTTGTATGGCCCGATTAACGATTTAAATCGGCCCTTGGCACCAATTACCATCTTGTTAGATGCGGTACAAAATTCTTACTTTCGAATTGACCACCATGACTCATTTCGAGTTGACCATCATGGCTTATCATATCACACTTTAAATCCACGGTATCACACTAATATTATTAAAGCGAAAGTTTGAATGTATGGATGGATAGATGGATTGATGTTACCTCTTCACGCCAAAACTACTGAACCAATCGTGCTGAAATTTCGCATAATTGTAGCTCTAAGCCGGGAATCAAACATAGGCCTAATTTTTATCCCACAAATCAGTTCCCATGGCAGTTCAACGTGCGAAGTTGTAAGCGGAAGCTAGTTTGGTTATATTTTTTAACCATTATTGACCACTTTTGCCTGTGGCTTAGAATATAATATTAGGTCCTTACATATGAAATTGGCGTTTTGTATGGGAGGAACAAAAAGTCGAATATTTTTTAATATAATATATTTAATTAATCAAAGTATGAACCATTATTTTCTATGCACTTTTGCCATCTTATAGGTAGTTCATTGATCCCTTTACTAAAAAAACCAGTCGGACGGGAATCAATAAAATCTTTGAAGGCGATTTGGACTGCCCCATCGGAGTTGAATTTTTTCCCTTGCAAGAAGTTATCCAAATTTCGAAAAAAATGGTAATCTGTTGGAGCAAGGTCCGGGGAGTACGGAGGATGTCTTAGACTTTCCAATTGAAGCTCTTCTAATTTAGTAGCCGTCTGTTGCGCAGTGTGTGGTCTAGCGTTGTCGTGAAGCAGCAGTGGCGTGGAGCGATTGACCAGCCTAGGTTGTTTAGCCGCTAGCTTTTCCATCATGGTTTGCAATTGCTGACAATAGACATCAGCCGTAATAGTCTGGCCAGATTTGAGAAAACTGTAATGAACAATACCGGCACTAGTCCACCAAACGCTTACAAGTAACTTTTTTGGGGTTAATTTTCGCTTGGGGCAGGATTTGGCTGGCTGGCCAGGATCCAACCATTGCGCTGAGCGCTTCCGATTATCGTAAAGAACCCATTTTTCATCACAGGTAATGATTCGGTTTAAAATACCTTCATTATTGTGCCGGTTTAGTAATGTAACGCAGCAGTCGACGCGCGTTTGCCGGTTTGCTTCAGTCAATTCGTGAGGTACCCACCTTTCAAGCTTTTTAATCTTCCCAATTTGCTTCAAGTGAATTAAAACAGTTTTATCACTAACACCGCAGCCTGCAGCTAACTCGGACGTGGTTTGCGATGGATCCGCTTCCACAATAGCCTTCAACTCTTCATTATCAACTTGAGTCTCAGGCCGTCCACGGGGCTTGTTCTGCAAGTCGAAATTTCCAGAACGAAAACGTTGGAACCAAAAACGAACTGTCTTTTCTTTTGCAACACGACCGCCATACACATCATTCACCCTTCGAGTTGTTTCCGCAGCACTAGTGCCACGGCGGAACTCGTACTCGTAAATAATGCGATATTTTAAGTTTTCCATTTTGTAAAATGAGTGACGCAAACAGAAAAAAACAGAAGAAAAAAAACAAATGAATGACGATCATCGAAGCACAAATACACGAGTCTATAGCTGTACAAATTTGAATTTGGAATTCCTTACCAAAGAGGAGAAATTTGTGATTAAAGTGGCCAGTACGAAAAACGCCAATTTCATATTGTAAGGACCTAATATAATAGAGATTTATTTAGCACACAAAAAATGAGGGAAAGTAAAAACAAAACAAAAAAGTAACACTAAACACAACAATAGAGACTGCATAAAACAAACAAACAAACATTTAGAAATAGAAATAGAAATACTTTATAAAACAAGTGCTTTAATTTTTTTTTTAAGAACTCTACATGTAGAGTGTGAGCATCGCAAGCATTTTATGGAAATGTTTAATTTTTATTCCACGGAACTGATTTATTGTATAAAAAATAGTATGTGTTATTCCAGACCTGCATCCTATGCTAAATTCCAACCTGATTTGATTCGCTCAGTAGTTTTGGTGGTAGAAGTGACAACAATCTGACTACATCTATCCATCTTTTCAAACTTTCATATTAATACAATACAATACAAATACTCTTTATGGCACACCAATAGGGGTATTTTAATTCACCGATTCGTTTCCGAATCGAATCCGACGGATCTTTAAAACACTATTTTGTTTTCGCCTCGGGTTGATGATCGAAAGTGATTATGCTTAAAAAAAGTGAAGGTTTTAACAAAATTCCAAATCGAATAAGATCTCATTATGCGAGTCTCCTTGGTCAACATTTCCATACATATTTTGAGGTTTACGAACTCAATAAGTACAAAAAAAAAAGATTGAATTTGGAACATCAAAATATGTCTGATATTTTACCAAGGAGATTCGTAATGATATCTTCGAAACTCGAACTAACTTCTGTCCGGAAGGCAGAATAAAAAACTAATGCCGCGACATTTTACCAAACTTTTCCTATTTTTTCTTTCTCGCAGAAAGTATGAAGAGCTCTACTCTCTATCTCGTGCTCACAGGTGTCTTCGTCTTGGTAACCTGGGATTTAATGACCCCCATTGCTTTTTGCACTTGGTCCTTAATCTAATTTTAATAGGTACCTATAAACTTCTATAAATTTTAGTGTGATCTGTCTATCTCCTCTATCGTATAGCAGGCAAGCTAAGTAGGTAAGTAATATCCAATAACTGTTTCTATGGGAGACTAGAGAATATGCAACTTTGTATTGCATAGATTTTCCTTGTTAATAATTCAATGGAATTATCTTCATTACAAGTGAATAGGAGCTATTATGCGCAGGTATTTAGTTAATATGGCTGATAATAAAGCTTCCCTTTTAAGGTTCTCTGCGTGAATAGAACCCTTGTTATGGAAGGCTGAGTAGTTTCTGCGTGTAGAAATTAGTGTTAAATATTATTTTATTTTTAGGACTTTCATCTCTCCATTGGTTTGTTTTACTTTTGACAGCATTAGTAAAATCAATCAGAATCATATAAACTAATAATATTGTTATCTAAACTAATATTATAAAGATGAAAGATTTGTTCGTTTGTTTGTTTGTTTGTATATAGGCTCCGAAACTACTAGACCGATTTGAAAAATTCTTTGACTATTAGAAGCCCACATTATTCTTGATGAACATAGGCTACTTTTTACCGCGGGAAAATGCTTCATTCCTACGGGAAAACGGGTAATAGGACAACGGGTAGTAAGAATGCAGCATGTTCTTTCATATAGTATAGATATCAGGTACCTACAATTTATGGTCTTATTAAAAAAAGATGTAGTTTTCAGAGGCGTATGAATAGGTGTTTAATTATTTTCTATTGTATTAATACGAGCTATGATATATATCAATCCAATGACAGTTTCTATAAAATGTCCCGAATTATATGCATAAAGTTATACTTGAGATATTTATTTATAAATATATTATGTCAACATTATTTGAAAATATGTCAAAAATCTGAATGATTCTTGTCAATATATTCTTTATTGTCATAAAAGCAGGTGTCTAGTAGCCATTTTTTCAGTTTTTTCTTAGATAAAAGAAATGGAAGATCTTTTTATATGTATGATATGAGATGGATATGAGTTAGTAGGTTATTTATTATACCTACCTATACTCGAATGGCATTGATGTAAGAATTTCTTTTGTAAATGTCAAGTTCAAATTTCGGTACTTGAACCTTGGATGGATATGGATTTCTTCTTCATATGGATTCAATTTTAATAGTCATGTTATAGGTAATCCTTTGCCGTTGTAATCGATTTTGTTATTTACACACACACTTGTGCACTAGCATGTCCCACATTTGTTTTTTTATTTTTATATTGACATGACAAAACGCTGAAAACAGCGTTCTACAAAAACTGATGTTATGATGATTAATAGACCAATGACGTTCTTGAATATGATGAATAATGTCTAACTACTGTAGCTCAGAACCCGGAACGCTTCGTAAGCGCGATCCAGCGCTCGGTCACTTTTAGCAGCGCCATCTAGTTATAATATCGGGAACTTTTTGCAGTCCTGCACACGTAGCTATTAAATCAGAAATCAATTGCTTTTATTTATTTAGGCTTACAAAACAAATTCTGTCGTTTTTTAGGAATCGGTTTCGAAACCTATAATAAGGGACGGTTTTATCGCTAAGCGATCTCTTGCAGGCAACTGAGGATGGACTTGACAAAAATCAAAATTGACGATGTGCAACGAATAAATCTAATAAAATACTTAAAGAAAATCAAAATAAATTTTCTCTACATATCAGAATACACATATAACCTACAAAAATTATAATAATCTTACATAAACATTAAATACGGTTGTCTAACTTTTTACAAGGATAAAATAATGCTGATAAAGCAGTTTTTTCATTTCTATTCTTATTTCTAGTTTCTAGCTAGATGATAATAAAATAATAAAATCTAATAATAATAAAAATAAGGAAATATCTTGATTTGGTTTTTCAGCATGTGGGATGTTGATTCAGCGACTATCGTCGTTTCTGTTAACGACGTAATAGCGAAGAGTCTCGATCAACATCTCAAGAGAATCTGGACCAATCTGGCCCTTGATCCAACTTCCTAGCGCTCTCGCTAGGAAGTTGGATCAAGGGCCAGATTCAAAAGGCGACTCGACTCCTGGACTCGACGCGCATCGTCAGGAAGTTCCTCTCGCTGCAGCCCTAGTTACCGGCCGCTTGAGCCTATCTTCGCGGCCGGTGATTCACCGTTTTGATATATTTTTTACTGTAGAATAGTTTTATGACATTTTATTTTCTATAGTAAAAATGTATTTTATAAACGAGATTGAAGAATAAATGAGTGTATAATAATAATAAAAGGCTTGACCACCAATGATTTTTGCGGGATCCAGTAAAAAACCGTTTCTGCAGAACTGGACGGCGGGCCGCGCCGTGGGACCTTCAAAAAATCTTATAAAATAAAATTGTCTGTATTAATTTAAAATACATAGAATTCATGAGATGATGTTTTGTGGATTGTCCTGCATTATTTATTTTAATATTTACCTTTCATTTTATGTCAATTACTCACACTGTATATCTTCTGACACCTTATTTGTTATTTTATTATCTACTAATATTATGAAATAACAAAATCATTAAGTTGTCTAACATACCTAATTATTAAGACGTTTAAGCTAACAATCTATTGTTCTGAGTTTAAATGATGTTTTTACATGTTTTTGTTTTGTACTAAGGTGACAGTTGACATTTGTGTCCTGCGTAATAATGGTGTTTATGTTTTTTTTAACCTATTTTCGTCAGATTTCCTGCTAAACCGTGTTGTATTTTTGAACATTGATAAAAATAGGCAAGAGCGTGTCGGGTCACGCCTATACTGAGAGGATAAAAAGCTTGGGAGTTTTTTTGCTCCAATTTGAGTAATAACAATTAACAGGCTAAAGGTTTCTTTGTCGCTTTTTTACATAAGTCTACGAAGTTACAGAAATAAAAAATATCACATTATTTCCTTGTCTATTTTACCTTGCTTATTTATTGCCCCGCTGTATGGCAATGCTGATGCGCTGTGCCAGATACTGACCAGCTCTCGGGTCACGCGTCGATTCTACCAGACGCTCAGATAATTATTTTAAAAGCCGAAGAGCCTCGGTACACCACGGACCTAGGGTCTCGACTCTAAGGGGAGCAATTGTGTAGGCTTTGTCGAGACCTGCATATTTGCGCCTCTTGAGATCCTCCGGCCAAATCTGCCGCCGCACCCGCCCTCACGGATGTCCTCGGAAGATGGGAAGGCGCAAGTGTGTCGACGCATGTAGCGTCCCACACAATGGGCCTCCCAACTCCCATGGGACTAGTGTCATACCGTTGGGCCTTACTCAACAATGGTAAAAACATAGTGTGTCATTCACGGAAGATGAATAATATGATGAATTAAAAATAACTATTGTTCGTCTGTTAGTCACAAATTGGCTGACATCCAGAATTGAAATAGTTTTTATTGTATTGTCATTTTGATAAAAGGGTTTCCGTACAAAGGTCTCGACGACAACTGTTTGACGACTTCAGTGGCATAGCGGGCGAAGGTCCGCCTGCGACGCAGGAGGTTGCGGGTTTGATTCCCTCACCTCACCTCAACAGCCTATATTTGTTCACTGCTGGACGCAGGCCTCCCTCTGATAAGGGCCTTATTGGATTTTATCTCAAGGGGGCCATAATCTCCACGCTGGGCATGCGGGCTTGGGATCGCAGTCCGGTGGTAAATTTTTCTGCAGGAGGCGCTGCTGCCCGCCCCCGGTGGATATCCGTCGCCTCTTACGACACCCGCGGGAAGAGTTGCGGTGGTGCAAATTCTTAGTTCGATTCGCGCCTCGGGACGAACATTTGTGCGATGTGCAGATGTTTGGCCTAAGCCGAAGATTCGGCTAGGAGGACATAATTTACGATAAGTGGGTCCTAAGTACTGTACAAATATATTCTTACCATTAGCCCAGTCGGTATAATAAAAGCCTATGTGTTTTAAAAGATATTAATAAAGATTGAAAAAGCGATTAAAAATTAAATGGATATTTAATAACTTTTCACTGGGTGACCTAAAAACCTACTGACTGACTGATCAATCGAATAAAATGATTCATTTTTAATAGGCATTCTATCGAATTGTTGCATAAGTGCCTTAGGGCCGGACTACACCACGGCGGAGGCGAGACGAGCGGAGAAGAGATGTTTTAAACTATGATGAATGAATTTACTTTAGGCACTTACTTAGTTATAAAGTTGATTTTGGATTAAGTCTTTTCTTCGCTACTCAATTAGTGATGTACTCAAGTCAGATGTTGATTTTTTCGATTGATACAAGAAATTAAATATTTTAATGTTACATTAATTTTATTCACAACGAAATAAAATAAAATAATAAATAAATAAATAATGCTGGACAATTCACAGCATTATCTAGCCCCAAGCTAAGCAGAGCTTGTGTTATGGGTACCAGATAACTGATATACTTAATACACTATATAGATAGAT
This sequence comes from Eupithecia subumbrata, assembly GCA_949316285.1. NCBI lineage: Eukaryota > Metazoa > Arthropoda > Insecta > Lepidoptera > Geometridae > Eupithecia > Eupithecia subumbrata. Next base: position 11,441,266 of record OX438645.1, on the reverse strand, counting down.
ATTTTTTATTAAGCATAGAAAACACCCAGACCAACGGAACAAATTTCTGCAGATCGTATACAAATTTGTTCCGAGGCGGGAATCGAACCCGCAACCTCTTGCGTCGAAGGCGGACTCTCGCCTGCTGCACCACTGAGGTCATCAGAAAAAGTCAAGTCAAATTAAAATCAAATAATAACTAGTATAAGAAACTAACTTACTAGCAACTATTTTTGTATGCGAAGAAAACAAAGAAAGATAGAAGCGGATATATGAGCTGTGCCTCGCAAGTTGCCGTCGAGACGAGAAAAGATGCTAGCGGCGTGCAGTGAGCGGTGCCGCTAGTGCATTCATCTCAACAAACAACAGACGCTCGCCGCACGCAGCTCAGTTCCGCTGTAGCCAGCACACATCTCCGCTCCCGTCTAGCCAGTACAGCTTCGGTGGAGAAACCTTAGGTGAAAAACGTCTTGTCTCGTCTCCGCTTCGGACATCTCCCCAAATCTCCACTTTGGCGGAACTGGGCCTTATTGGCTTATCATACGGGTCGTCCATTCATCACGTGATGTTTTTTATCAACTTTTTAACCGCCTCATTTTATTTTGTTTGGTTAATAATTATCTTCTCTATCCAAATGCATTGTTATGTATAACGCACAAAACGAGTGTGAGCACCAATATAAACCAACGTGCTGGTTTAATGGTGCAATATTGCCTAAAATATGTATACTTTCATAAATAAATATATATTCTATTCTATTCTATTCTATTCTAACCCCCTCCTTCGCTATTAGGGTATAGGAACCGGTTTTCCCCCGATTCTAAAGAACCGGGAAAACCGGTTCTAGTTGCGATATTAAGAACCGGGTTTTCAGTTCTTTCGATTCTTTTAAAAATTTGTGATATCGCACAGATCAATGACAATCACAAAGCATTACGCATCAAGGCGATTGATATTTATGCGTTCATATTACTTAAAAGCTCCATTACTGACCCATAGAATATATAATAATTAATAATGTAAGAAGGCCCCGGAATACCGCTGATTTTCGCTATCTCATGCAAACGAAGATTGTTTCATATATTTTGTGGTAGTAGTTTTAAATAGATATGGTACGTCCGATTCAAATGAAATTTAGCAGGTACTAATATCCACACTGGGCATGCGGGTTTGGGATCGCAGTTCGGTGGTAGAATTGTTCTGCAGGGGGCGCTGCTGCCCGCCCCCGGTGGATATCCCTTAGTCGCCTCTTACGACACCCGCGGGAATAGTTAGGGTGGTGCAAATTCCAAGTAACGCTTCTCTTTTTTATTTATTATAGGAGATATTTTAGCACACTTAACGCTATAGCGCTGTTTGAAGATACATGAAGGTAGGTATAGGGCTAATCACTTAATATACCGTTGAAGCTAGAGCGAATGGGTAAAGAACAGAAACCTCTAGCTTGTCAGTTGTTTTATTAAATTTTGATCGATTTCGAAGCGACTTTCTGTTACCCTAAAGTTACACTTTACCTAGGTACGTTTATTTTAGCTTGTTCAATGTCAAAAGAGACAGCTATATAATTCAATTTTAAATTTAATTTTGGTATGTTACCTATGTGCAATTTATTACCTCTCTATTAACAAAACCAAACGGATATTTATAAAATGATTTAACATACACTCGCTAATTTAAAATTTTATCAGTCGATTGACAGTAAACTCTGAGATTTTAATTATAAAATCGACATTCGTTGACATTTAATTTTATAAAATCTATTCATGCATTTAAATGTCATAGTGGATAAAAAACTCACATTACCTATTTACCAACACCCGTTTTTTGGACAGTCGTTCGTGTAAATAGTCTTTTTATTATTTTATTCGAAAACTTAATGATTTAGTATTCTTTTTGCTATTATTTAATGCCACTGTTAGTATCTACTTCGTTGGTCTACCGGTCAGCTGGTTCAACCGGTGATTATGAGGTCCTGGGTTCAAATCCCAGGTCGGGCCAATAGTTGTTATTTAGGTTTTTCTAGCAAGAAAAATTCACAGTAACAGCCCGGAGTCAGTAAGTTGGCGGTGTTACACCCCCGTGCCTTGGAAAGCACGCTAAGCCGTTGGTCTTGCGCTTAACCTCTCCCCGGTCGTGTAGGTCTGTCATCCCATCGGATTATGAGAGTGAGGGAATAGAGAGTGCACCTGTGTTTGCGTACACACTTGTACACTATAAAATGTCCTGCGCATCTGGCTAGTCTCCGATGAGACTGGCCGCCGTGTTCGAAATTCGGCTAGGAGGACGATCATCATCATCAATGCCACTTTTATTTGTAATATATGAGTCCAAATTTGAAGGAGGGAAACCTGGTAGGTACATTATATGTATATAAAGGGTACCACGAAAAGGGTGCACTAAGCCGAAAGGGGGTATTTTTGGAACCCGAGGGGATCTTGTGAATGATCAATTTATTATTATAACATTTCCCTGAAAAAACCATTGATTTAGTATAATTCCTTAGTTGTTTTAGTTAAGGAAATGGTAATATAAACTTATTGATTTTCTTTTGTTTTTAATCGTAATCAAAATACAGATATTGTGGGACGAAAATAGTAAGTCTCACATACTCGCGAAGACACCTAAATGAACCTGTTGATCTCAGCTTATTATTATTATTATTCTTGTTTTAAAATTTCAAATGGATTACCACTTTTTTTTTATTAATTTCATGACAAAACAGTGGCTTTGCTAAAAATACAAGCACAGCAAAACATTTGTGAAATGTTTTGCTGTTTAATAATGCAGGAGAGTGTGTAAAAGTAGACGAATAATAAGAAAAATAATTTAATCTTTACGTTAAAAAAAATCGTTATTTTTGCATTTCCATGTATTTGATGAAATCACTGATAATTTCATTGCGAGATTACAGTACCTACTTAACAGCATTTCAGTAAATATTTTTAGCCCGTAGTGTCTCACCAAAATAAATTATCCAATAACCCTGTATATTTTTAGCATCGCTAAATATACAAAACAGATAATATGTTCTTTAATCCCTTGTCACCTTGCACATGTTTACTTCATAACAAGCAACTACATAAAAAAGGAAGTACCAAAGCCTATTCAATAACATCACATGTGCCGATGACCTACTTTCAGTCATGTTGTTATTCAACCGGTTTGACAGGTGGTTTGACAGGCGGCTTGAAAGCATCTGTCAAATCATAGCATTATCTACTTGTTCTCCTGTCGATCGACTCAATTATTTTTAAATTTACCGCTGAATAGGTACGCACTACATGGCCGTGTGGTGTCTCGTGTGTGGTGCTGGTGGGATCGCAGTTCGGTGGTAGAATAGGGTATTACACCCATTTTTGAAAATACAAATATAAATATTATAAATAATGCTGGACAATTCACACAGCATTATCTAGCCCTAAGCTAAGCAGAGCTTGTGTTATGGGTACTAGATAACTGATATACTTAATACAATACACTACATAGATAGATATTTTTATTATACATAGAAAACGTGTCTCAATTTGATTCCATAGTGATAAGTAACCACTCAAAATTCACAAAAATTTCATTCAATCGTTAAATGCTATAAAACTGCATTTAAATTTTGCATTTTCAAATTTCGCGCGTAAAATTTGAGGAAAACGCTGGACGCAGTGGACGCTATATTGATCTGTGGTCATGACGTCAGTTGGCTGTGTAAGCAAATGCAGTGATATTTTGTATGTTATAGATTTATACGCGACTAGCGACCCGCCCCGGCTTCGCACGGGCGCAATGCTGATACTAAATATACCTAGGTACTACAGAACTGGTCCCTGCATTTTAAATCTGTAATATCTTCGAAAATATTTTTTTAAATTACACGTTGTAGAGGGCCATATTGATTTATATAAAACGCACAATGTATTTAAGGTACTTAATTGGATAAGGATTAATGCTGTATTGTTTAAAATCGCTTCGTAAATAAGCCATTATTTTTTCGTAAAAACTAAAGGATAAGAAATGGTTATTGTGGGTTATCGCTAAGAGATAGACATATACCATCACGGACTTTTTTGTAGACCTTTTTCAGGTGTACAATACTGTATCATAATCTCGTTACAAACGCTGTTACAAACGCTCAAACGCTGTTACAAACGCTGGCTGAACCCTACGAGATAGACCAAAATAATGTAGGTCCAACAGTATTGTACCTACACCTTAAAAAGGTCTAAAAAAGTCCATATCAGCATTGTGCTATTTATTATAAAATAACAATAACAAAATCCGTAGGCACGTTCAATAATGCATGTATGAGATGCTGAAGAAGACACTGATGAAGACGATTCGCTCTCGCGCATGGACAATAAATCTGCAATGTTAATCTGGCCCCAAGCTCGACCTCAGTGAGTTTGCTGAGGCGTTTACGTTAAACTCACTTCCTAGTGAGGAACAAATAGTTTGACAATTAGCGAAGCAAATAATCACCTTTTAGAGGTTAACAAATTGTTTGAAAAAGTTGACAGGAAATCGGTTGTTTTCGCATCGGTAACCCTGTATAAGTTTTTGAACCCTGATGCAAAATAAATAAATCATGCTGGACAATCAGAAACCATAATCTTTTTAATATCTCTGAACTCAGATATTCTACGTACGAGCAGATACTTCAATGCAATGACAAAAGAAGTAGATTTTTTAACACTTCTCTCAGTAACTTCAAGCGTATCAGTGGTAAGCACTTCTTTATTTCTTTATCTCACATACTTTCTTTTTCACCACTAATTCTCTTCAACAGATATTATTTTATAATATTATTGAAAACTTTTAATTGGCCGTCCTTGTATTTACACTCATTTTTTTGGTAGTGTTTAGCCGTAAGTTTTCCAAAAATAAACGTATAAATAAATAAAGACGCCAATTCGCCGTTCTTAATTTTTTTTGTGTAACACTCATAAAAAAATAAAAAAAAACATGTTGGTCCAGAACCCAATGAAATTCTAAAGACCGATCTCCCACTCCCACACACACACTGTTAATTCAGGGCAGAGCCGTTTTTACGTGTAGTTTTTAAAATAGCCTCTGTAAAGAACGATTTTGAAAGAATAGGATTACCTACTACCAATAGCAACTTGCAGTCTAAACCAAAGCACTAACTACGCTAAATACATATTATTATATCAGAACTATAATTAATTAACAATACAGCAAACAAAAATTATCTTTCAATTAAACATAATAATAAAACCAATTATTTAACAATTTTATTTTATAAATGGAGAAACATTAATTTAAGCAAAAATTATGAGAAAAAACATATTTCATTTTTAGTGATGATGGGTAGAACCTGCAGTTCACGCAGTGTCAGTAAATTACCAATAACCCTGTATATATACACAGGTTTTACTTTCTTTTACATCTTTACGTACCAATGTACTTCCGGTATGGCGTTAATGAACTTCAACTTGACACAACATCCGGTTTTTATCTAACAGAGAACGGAATAAAATTCATATTTAATTGTAGGTATTTTATGTGAAAGGAAATCATTGGAAGTTCTTTATAATATGGTGTTGAGTATTATCTATGTTTTATAGGCAAGTTATTGTATAAGCTGATGGTGCCGGCTTAGAATTTGCACCACCCCAACTATTCCCGCGGGTGCCGTAAGAGGCGACTAAGGGATATCCACCGGGTAGGGCAGCAGCGCCCCCTGCAGAACAATTCTACCACCGAACTGCGATCCCCAACCCGCATGCCCATCATGGTCGGGATTGTGGGCATTACCTCCCATGAGATAAAAGTCAATAAGGCGCTTATCAGGGGGAGGCCTGCGTCCAGCAGTGGACCAATACAGGCTGTTGAGGTGAGGTGAGGAACTGTATAAGAATGCGTAATACACTCACGAATGGATATACCATCTTTCTACCTTCTCCCCTAAAAATTAATAACCTAAAAATATGTTTTAGTCCACAAATAGTAATTTATTTTTAACCCCTGACGCAAAAAGAGAGTTGTGTTATAAGTTTAACGTCTCTGTCTGTGTATCTGTTTTTGGTATCGTAGCTCTCAAACAGATGAACCGATTTTCGTTTTTTTTTTGTGTCATCGATAATTTTATCCCGAGTGTTCTTAGCTGTATTTCATGAAAATCTGTTCAGCCAATAAACGTTGGCGGGTTTTTAAATTTTTTAATTTTGTCTTCTAATTATATGAGCGTCTGGTCGATGTGACGCGTGAACCGAGAGCTGGTGAGTATCTGGCGCAGTGCATCAGCATTGCCATACGGCGGGGCAATGCAGCCAGCGTAGCGGGGACGCGACGACTGGTATTCATATGGATCAGTTGAGCTACCTGTAGATTGTTTGCAGCAGCTCAATTGTATATTTCTATTATATACTTGTAATTTTCTTTGTGAATAAAGTTTCTTCTTTATTTATTTTAATTAAACCTACGATAAAATTTAAATTATCAGAGCGGACGCAACTGCGTTGATTAGAATTGTAAAAGTTAGCATCCGGGACATTTTGATAATTTTGATAACGTTATCTCTGTTATTGAACTTGTGAAAGTGAGAACTTACTTGCTAGTATAAGTTTGCACAGTAACAAAACCGAAAAGTTTTCGTTTACTACCGCTTTGTCATAGTTGAGTTAGAGGTTGTAAACGAACTCATTAACCCCCGACGCAAAATGAGAGTGTTATAAGTTTAACGTGTCTGTCTGTGTATCTGTGTAAATGTCTGTGGTATCGTAGCTCCCAAACGGATGAACCGATTTTCGTTTAGTTGTTTTGTGTCATAGATAATTTTATCCTGAGCGTTCTTAGCCATGTTTCATGAAAATCTGTAGGGGGTTTTACAATTTTTAATTTTGTTTTGTTTTCAGTTCGTGGTCGAAATTGTCTCTACTGCTAAAATGGAACTTTAAAAATAAACTACAAATTTACGGTTTCTGCATTTTTCCCTTTATTTGTACTATAAGACCTTGTTTCTTACTATATTTTATGATTCTAGGTCAACGGGAAGTTCTCTATAGGTTTTTATATATAGGGTGGTTTTTTGAGAAGGGCGGTGATGGCTAAGTCCGAAACCACGCGAGTTGCACAAAAGTCGTGAAAGGAGTCATGCCCTCGAATTATTAGAAAACAATTTTTTGTTTAGATGTTTTGATGGAAATCGACCCAATGGCTTATCCAAAAAAAGACACCTTGCTTTTTCCTTTCATTTTTAGTAATACATTTCTTTGCACAGATTGATCCTTATCAGCAACAAAATCCATTGGTTCAATAAAACAGAATGTCTTATTTTTGAAAAATCATTACTGTCGATTTCCGACAAAAGTAAAAGGTTTAAAAAAACGTAATGTGTAGTTATTGTTTTTTTTTATAAATCGAGGGCGTGAATTCTTTAACGATAATTCTCTAAGCCTCGTGGTTTCGGACTTGGCCATCACCGCCCTTCTCAAAAAACAACCGTTTATAAATATATAATTAGTTTAAACTTCTTATAGAGTCCACAGGTGATCGGAATGCTGGCTTCTATTTCGGTCAACGAATTAGCATTGCCATTCAACGTGGCAATGCTGCCAGCATTCTGGGCACTCTGCCTTCTGGTGACGGCTTAGATTTTTAAGAAATAGATATAAGTGTATATATTAGTTGTAATTGTTTTATTCTGTTAATGTTATTTTCTATAAATAAATATTTCAATAGTAATAGTTAATTTGCTTAATAGTAACCATACCTAATTAAATTACCCATTCCTTATGGTATCATTATTATGTACCTATGTACAGACAGCGTCAGAATTAAGTAGTCCCCGTGCATAAGACATGCAGGCTTAAATTAAAACCTGTTAATCGTAGGAGTTTTAAAAGTCAAAAATAAATTATATTTTTATTTAGGTAACATAAAAACAGAACGAATAGATTACAGAAATACAAAAATCGGATTCTAACCTGCATAGTGTTATGCAGGGGGGGTTACTTAATTCTGACGCTGTCTGAACCTAGAAAAAACCACCCTGTATAGCAAAAGCTATCAAAAGTTTTATTTTGTGAATAAATTCAAAATTATGGTTTCAGAATTTTTTCTTTTACTTGTGCTATAAGGCCTTGCTTCTTGCTAAATTTCATAATTATAGGTCCACGGAAAGTACCCTGTAGGTTTTGTGTGCATGTGATTCCCTTGGAAATTCCAAAATATTCGTACATAAACGGTTGTAAATTTTGAATTAGTTGACTTAGAACGTTTATTTATATCGCGGCTCCAAGAAGTTACGGATTTGAGTACGTGACGTTAATTTCAACTCGAGACGTCCACGCGTCCCTAAGAAAAACGGGTTAACAGACGGACAAACAGACAGACAGACAGACGGACTACAAAGTGATCCTATAAGGGTTTCTTTTTTCCTTTTGAGGTACGGAACCCTATAAAGGGCCGTAGTAGTATACAGTAGATTTACGCAAGCAAAGTCGTGGGTCAAAGTAATATATGTATACATAATAAGGAAACATTAGGAACCAATGTTAGAACAATATTGACAATATTTATTAAGGCTAGCTAATAACTACTTAAACAATCATATTATTATACGGACGTGGTATAATATCTAAAAATAGTTAAGCTGTAGTTTCAAAGGTAAGTTTTCTTAGTAATACACTTATTTATTTAGATATTAATTTAGATATATTTTATATAAAATCTTCGCAACACAATAATAATAATTATTTAACTTGTTGAAAAATAGTTATTTGTTCAACACTTGGGCAAAACGATTTTTTTTGTGGCGATATTAAATCCAGAGCTAGCGAAGCAGTCTAGAATAGAGTCATGAGCGCAGCGAGTGGTTTTAAAGTAGACTGCTGAGGTAGCGAGGTTGATGGTTTGAAAGAGGTTTGTAGCATTTTTACCCTCCAAGGTTGTAGACTAAAATGAGTTTCTGACATTCGACCTCTTTTATAAATTACAAAATATTTTCTCGCTAGTCGTGGTGAAAAGTTGTATGTTTAACTCGAGGGCAAATATTTTTCGTTTCGAGCTTTTTATTTAAGTCCCTCGCTGGTAGCGAGGGACTTGGGGAGCAGTCTACTTCAGATCCACTCGCTACGCTCGTGACTCAATTTTAGACTACCTTGGTAGTTCGAGATTTAATACCGGCACGTGCAACAAAAAATCGTTTTGCCCACTTGTTGAAAAAATTACTATTTTTCCACATGTGAAAAAAACCCGATTTTTAATCTGTTTTTGAGCAGCAAAGTCACCGTTTTCGAGCGAGAGTGTTGAAAACCTAATTCTTTGTCTACCTATTAATTTTGTCTATCACAGACAGATACACTTATCTCTCTTTCTCTCTCTACCTCTCTCTATGCATGTATTGGGTTTTACTTTTTAACTATATTTTATTTCCACTTTTTTGCTTTTTTGCTTGGCTTGACATCATTAAAGTTTTAGAAACTTTAATGATATCAAGCCATAGAAACAACGTGTGCGAAGCCGCGGGCAGAAGCTAGTAGCATACATACACGGGCCAACCTCATAACGTCATATTTACCATTCGTTGGAAGTCGGGTAGAAATACCAAACATTTTCATTCGCAAAGCAAATTCTCCGTTGACTTAGCTCGACCTAGTAACATAGTGGTCAAATGCTATGTAAGTACATTATGTAGGCAATGTACTTATTCATGTACAAGTACAGGTATGCAACAGCTGCAATAACGCGTCCGTTTTTCGTAATAACGCGTTTGGTGTAAGTTATGAGAGTTTAACGGTAGCTGAGCGGGTCCATGGCCCTACACTCAGACACTGGACAAAATTGTTGTCCAAAAGAAAATAAAATTTTAATTATTATTCAGTAGGTTACTATTTATTAAATTGTTGACTTTTACATAGATTAATTACATAAATTAATTTGAATTGCTCTTGTATTGCTTTTACTGACCGTACCTTAGTTAAATTTCATGGATTGGGAGTTCAAGTATGAACATTAAAAATTTTACTTATATTTTTCATCAACACGCTGGGAAATAAAAAACAATAGAATCATGGACGACCTCTGGGAATAAGCCATATTATTTGACATTTACATGCTGTAATTTAATCTGGTTAGAGTTTGTGATTTTAATTTAATTTTGTAATTATATCTTATTGAATGTATTCTGGAGTTCGTGACATGAATAATTGAAATCTGTTTTTATGGTAACTAACTTAGTATATAGGTAGTTGTATTAACACTTATGGTAAACAACCGAAATAAATAAATTGTAATGAATTATTGAATTCACAGCCCAGTCTCTGCGCGACAAGCAGGCGGACGTTATTTTCCTTCGAAAACGCAAATGAAATTTAATTTGCATTTAATAAGAATTTGGCTAAAATCAGTTTTAGCGTGCCTAATATACTTACAGTGCAGTGTTTTGTAAAATATGCAAACACCTGTTTTGGCCATTCACACAGTTGTTCAAAAGTCATTTATTTGCGAAAATGAGTCATAAAGATGTAAATTTATATTTAAGCACAACATGTTCTACCTAAATCTAGGGCATGCAAATATAGGTTAGTAGTTTTTTAATCCTACTAATATTAAAAGCCGAAATTTTGTGAAAACTGATTTCTTTTACCTAGGATCTCCAAAACTACTGAACAGATCAAGATGATATTGGCCGTACGTTTAGAACAAAGCCTAACCATGGCCTAACTTAGATAATAGGCTACTTATTATACCAAAAATACGCGTGCAAATCTGCGGACAGAAGCTAGTAAATAATAAATCAAATACAAACAAATTGTCAATCATATTACATACAATAATGAGAAAAAAAATTAAAAACTTGATACTACTAATTACGATTCAATAAATTTTTATGTCCTTATCCAGTAGATAATGATTTATATGATAATAACATTTTGATGTCAAAAATTTATTCAGTTTATTTTAAATAGTGTCAGCGGTAGCAATTTAACATTGTTCGGCAATTTATTGAAAATATTGGGTGCCATTCTATAGAAACTTTTCCTAAGCAGACCTGTTTTAGGGCCGGTGGAACACAAGCGTTGTTGTTCGCGTCTACTGCGTAAACAGCTTAGTTTTTCAAATAAATTATAATCGTTGTAACTGCGTCAATTAGTTTATGGCTTTTCACACAGTTGTAACCGCGTCAAGTAGTTTAATGAGCTTTAAAAAATGACATGCCTGGACCGTGGCGGCTCAAAAGCTTATGCGTGATATTTTTCTAAACGCTGCAGCCTGTACCTTGAGCGGCCTTTAAATATAATCTGATTACATGACGAAACACGCTAAAAATCATCTAGACCACATTGTGAAAGGCGCAAGCGGTTCCGGAGCGCGAGCATAAACGAAAGTTGTGAGAGTAGACCTTGGCCTTCGAGGTGATCAACTCAGTTATGCTCTCAGAGAGTAAAACTAAAAAGGGGTCGTAAAAAAACATCACGTGATGTTTTTACGCAACTTTTTTAACCCCATGATGATTCGTGGTGAGGTTTTAGACAACCGTCCCCGTGTAAAATCACGTCTATTTTTATAGATACAAGAAGGTTTTAAAACATTTCAGAATGTTGTCTCCAAATACTAGAAGTATGATAATAATTTATTTCGGGAAAATTAAGCACCTCTGTGATATTTCGTGAAGTTTTCCTATTCAAGCCTCACGTGGTTAATGGATGACCTTGAATATAAACAATATTGATTCATACAATATGACATAATTTAGAGAATTTGGCAGCTAGTGGGTGAAAGGTCGCTGTGTGGCGCTCTTCCCGCGGGTGTCGTAAAAGGCGACTAAGGGATATCCACCGGGGGCGGGCAGCAGCGCCCCCTGCAAAACAATTCTACCACTGAAGTGCGATCCCCAACCCGCATTCCCAGCGTGGGGATTATGGATATTACCCTCCCGTGATAAAAGCCTATCAGGGGTAAACGCTTATCAAGGGGAGGCTTGCGTCCAGTAGTGGACCAATACAGGCTGTTGAGGTTGAGGTGAGGGGTAAAAAGGCGGGTTTATACACGCGCGGTGCGGCGTTTGGTTTTTCAAGTGTTCTTTTATGCAAGAAATAAAATAATATCCCAAAAAATGTCGACCTCGACGGGACTTGAACCCGCAACCTCAGTACTGCAGGGGTATATTGATTCGTCGGAAAGGCCGTCGGATCCGATATCGGAAACGATTTTCTTCTTAAAAAGCTTCCGATAACGAATCCTGTGGCCTTTCCGACGAATCAAAATACCCCTGCTGGAATGCGTTACCCATTGCACTACGAGTGATAAGACCGCCACTTGTCTCTTAGTTTTTAAGGCTTGGTAGGCCAGCAGAGGTCGCATTTTTGTGATTTTTAAAATTTATCTGAGACTTAGCATTTAGTGTTTAAAATTCTGAACAAAAAAAAAAGATATAAATTACTTAAGGATCTAGTCTAGTCATAGTCGCATTCAGATACAAGATTTAATGAACTTCACTCCTTATAAAGAAATCCCAAAGTTACCCCTTATGTAATTTTTTTTGTACAAGACACTTAATATTTCTAAACAAATTCGCAGAGTTTGACTTGATAAAATGATTTTCTTAATCACCAAGGTTAAATAACTACAAAGAACACGAGCGCGGCGGCGGCTTGGCAGGCGCGCGTTTTCCCTTACGCCTCCTGCTGCAGGAATACCTGGCTTTAAGCTGTTTTGTTGTATTTATTTCCATCGATATGTGTGCAATAAAGAATTTTCTATCTAACTATAGCCCTCGTCTGCTTTTTTTCTATAAATCTGCTTTTTCTATAAATCTTTCGTACTTTGAAGAAATCACTGCTCTACTTACATTCATAATGAATTCTACGTTTATCTGTACTCACCATGGCTGTATTTCCCGTGCGATATTAACATATTGAGGGGGGCGGCTCCGGATATCCGGGGGGTGAGTCCAAGCAGAGCTGAGCTCCCCACGTGCAGGTACGGCTTATGTCCCATGGCCGATACATGTATCTGGAACGAAACGTCGGATTGTTAGAAGAGATGTGCAATAGATCAATTTATAACAGACTTGGAAAAAAGGTGGAGGTTATATAATTTTCGGCTGCATGTTTTTAGGGTTTCGAGATAGAAGATCGGTTTCGAAACCCTTATATCGCTTTGTCTGTCCTTTTTTCCCTCCTTAATTTTATTTATTTATTTATTTATCAACTTTAAATTTAAAATAATAATACATTTCGTGCGCCTGTACAGAAATATAAGAAAATAAATGAAAAATGAAGATGAATATTTTCCATACAAATTGTGATGCCGAAATTAAAAATTAAAAGATACCTACAGGTACAGGGTCATGTGGGGTATCAAATTAAAGGTATCAATTTGTACATTTCAAAATAGTTTTAAAAAGTTTGGTAGGTGTCATACTTATTAAAATATTTTGAAAAAAGTCAAAAAAATACCCATTCCCCCCCCCCCTACCTCCGAAGAACGCAGAGCGATCCGTGTAAAATGTATGGAGCGTTTATAGATATGGATCTACATATATATTACAGGAGAAATATAGAGAAGTTTGTAAAAATAACACTTTTGAAAAATGGTCACAGGGGGGAATAATTTTCGAAACGGGGGCTACCTCACCGAGTAGGGTATCAAATGATATATATCGATTTGGACATTTCAAAACAGTTTTTGGAATTTCTGTAGGTTTCATACTTTTTGAAATATTTTGAAAAAAATCGAAAAATTGACCATTACCCACTTTATCCGAAGCATGCAGGCAGAGAGATCGTGGTACATGAAATGTACCACGATCTCTCTGCCTGCATGCTTCGGTTTTTTTCATGTACATGAAATGTAGGTTGGTACCTACTATTTTTAGGTATTCGTTAAATTGCGAAGTCTCTAACCTGTACTTATGGTAAATAAATAAATAAATATCAAACGTTCGAAACCCTCGGCGCGCGAGTTACACTCGCACTTGACGAATCTTGTTTTACTATGACGTATGATCGTCGATTTCTCCGTGAATTTATGAACCGATTTTGATGATTCTTTCGTTTTTGTGTATAGAGTTCCGAGATGGTCCCATCATTTAATTCCCTAGGGATTACTCCCGCAAAACTGAAAAAAACATATAATTTTGTATTTAAAATGTTAAAATTCATGGTCTTCCTTTTATTTCTGACAGTATGATAATAAGCAAAAAACAATCCTTATGATGAATCCTTTCGATCGGTATGACAAAGGTACAGGTGATTATTTTTCTCGTGTAACGGGTTCGATTCCCGGTTCAACCATGTAATTATTTAAAAATCTATGAATGCAATATAAATTGTTTTTTAAATTTAAATAATGTCTTCTTTCAGTAAAATGTTCCATCTACAATATTCAAGGTACTTTCCCTCCATGTGGCATACCCGTGGGACGCCCTGTATAGGATTTTATCGAATTCCGGATTAAAAGCTATTTGCGCATTTAAAGTATCTCTGATAAAAGGCTGCCGTGTTGGCTTCGGCCAAAGAATTGGGTCGCTATTATGACCAGAAATCATGGAAATGAGAAAAACAATAAAATATCGGATATCTCGCCACGCCACGCCAGCCTAAACGACATCATTCGGCGGGCCTTTAGATAGATAGATAGATAGATGATCTGTTGCGTGACGATGTTAAGGGGTCCGACGGTATGACACTAGTCCCATGGGAGTTGGGGAGGCCCACTGTGTGGGACGCTACCTGCGTCGACACACTTGCGCCTTTCCATCTTCCGAGGACATCCGTGAGGGCGGGTGCGGCGGTAGATTTGGCCGAGGATCTCAAGAGACGTAAATATGCAGGTCTCGATAGAGCCTACACATTTACTCCCCTTGTTGGAGTCGAGACCCTAGGTCCATGGGGTACCGATGCTCTTTGGGTTTTTAAAAAAATATCTGAGCGTCTGGTCGAAGCGACGCGTGACCCGAGAGCTGGTGAGTAACTGTCGCAGCGCATCAGCATTGCCATACAGCGGGGCAATGCAGCCAGCTTTTGGGGACGGGTATATTGATATAGTTTAGTTGAGCTACCTGTAGATTGTTTGCAACATTCTGCATAGGCTCCAATTGTAAATACTAGTTCTATTTATTTCTATTATTTGATTGTAATTTTCTTTGTGAATAAAGATATAAATAAAATATCTCCTAAACTAAATGCTGCGACTGCAACCAAGTAAAAATCTCGCATAAACTACCATATCTCATTCTTGATCAAATATCGAGATCGAACAATAATAGCCATAAACACAGACACAAATTGTATATAAAACGCATAAATTATAATTACTTAGTTTATGTATTTATGTATGCCAGTTATATTTATGTAAGTTATGACTGCCGTACAGTGGTAGGTAACTAATAGATTTCTAACGTGAATGAAAACGTGACATTTATGTCGCACGAGATGTTTATTGTCATAATAAATAATAAATAATTTGTTGGAGGTAAAGAATGTGGAAGAAACCATAAACTGTCGTAATTTAGATTTATCTATGCCGGGATTGACGCAAAACTAGGTATCTGTTACTTAGGCGAGCTCACTATTAGTGGGTAGGTGCCTATTTATATTAAATTTGGTTGTTATACTTTTACTTTAATTGATAATAATAATATTTATGGATTATAAATTTATAATTGTGTACCTGCTTACCTACCTAATATGTGTACCTAAAAAATTTTTATGTTCCTCTTCTTTTCTTACTTTTCCTGTGCTGTTTGTGTGTGTGTACATAATAAAAAGTCTATCTATCTATCAAAAATATTTGGCAGAAGACGCTTTTACACTGAGCTGCTGTTTTCTTAACAGGTTCACAGTTCATCATCGAAAGTATAGAGTACCTCCCAAGTCCGGTAGAGATTTTCATCCATTTATTTATAATAGAGTAATTTATCATATTTAAAATATTTTAAAATATAGATGGTTTACAACAGTCTGCAGTTAGCACAATTGTTTCAATTGTAAATACTAATTATATTATAATTTTCTTTGAGAATAAAGGCTTCTGCCCTTTTAAAATATTCCTTTTAGCTCAGTATCTATCTATTCCACATTAAATTTAAGACATCCCTCCGAGTCCAATAACATACGATCTGTTAAAACTCAGTAGGCGGACAGCCCATATGCGGGCTATGGACTTATGACGCTATCGGCCTGCGGCCCATATTGGGCTGTTTACTGTGAAACTATTAATATTTAAAAAAAACACGATCAGACTGAAAAGATGGCGTTTTTAGTTTGAAATTAAATGGCATAGACATAGACCCTGCATAGGTTGACATGTAGGGCTGCCATCTGTCCGGGTTTCCCCGGATTTGTCCTAGTTTAGAGGGCGTCCGGGGAGTGTCCGGGCGGGGTTTCATTTGTAGTCCGGGTTTTAAAATTTCAAGTCTTAGGCCACCGTCGGGCGTCGCGACGGCAGCGCGACACACGTACTGTGCCCGCCGTGATCAACCGGCGAACCGACTCGCTGGATAACAGAGTTCATTAATTTGTTTCATTTGAAGAAAAAAAATATCAAAAAAAGATTATTAAAACAAACTGTAATAAGATTATGTTTTGTTACAATGATGATAAAAGATCACTAAATTTAATTAAGTATAAAGTCTGAAAATATATAAAAAGTTGATTTATGACATTTGCAACAATTTTTAGGGTTCCGTACGTCAAAAGGTTTTCCCTTTTGAGGTGAGGTCACTTTGTTGTCCGTCTGTCTCTCTGTCAGTCCGTATGTCAACCCCCTTTTCTAAGGAACGCGTGGAGGTATCTGGTGGAAATTAACATCAAATACTCAAGTCCGTAATGGACTTGAAGTCGAAACCGAAAAAAAAAAAACTTAGAATCATGATATTTCGCAAGAAACAAGGTCTTATAATACGGAACCCGTGCGGGAGTCGGACTCGCACTTGACGTTTTATTTTTAGAATACTATGTTTAAAAGAACCTGTTGACATGTCCGGGTTCTGGGCTCCTAAAACCGGGGTTTTCACGCGTTTTGTCCTGGTTGCCATATTTTAGAGATGGCAACCCTTTTGACATGACACACTACCGCGACCTTTATTCTTCCGCGAAAGATCCCATCTACTGAGGTCAAAGGTAATTACGGTCTTTTCTTCGTGGAAAACGTCTTATTTAGGTTAGATGGGAAAGACCCTGCATAGAGCGCTTGGATGACCTCAGTGGCGCAGCGGGCGAGAGTCCGCCTGCGACGCAAGAGGTTGCGGGTTCGATTCCCGTCTCGGAACAAATTTGTGTACGATCTGCAGAAATTTGTTCCGTTGGTCTGGGTGTTTTCTATGTATATTAAAAAAATATCTATCTATGTATAAAATGTAGACTGTGAAAGTAATGATGTCTATTAAATATATCAGTTATCTAGTTCCCATAACACAAGCTTTGAGTAGCTTACTTTGGAGCTAGATGGTGATGTGTGGATTGTCCAGCATTATTTATTTATTTATTCATTTAATGCTGCCAGCGTCTTGGGGGCGCTTGCAATTGATATTGATTTGGATCATTTTCTACCTATAGATTGTTTACAACAGTCTGCAGTTAACTGTTTCATGTATATTTTTAAATACTGACTTACCTGTACCTATATCTTCTTGTAAATAAAGTTATTTATTACCTCTTTAATTTATTTTGAAGAACAATTTATATTTTGTCCTTACTTCGAGGCATGCCAAGGCAAGGCGTTTCTTCTCCGAATAAAAGTTTTTGTGCTAAACTTGTGACTGTTTTATACATGTTGATATTTATGTTTGTATTAACACGTTTTTTTTAAGTTTTGCATTCACGGAATTTTCATATATTTCTGTCTTGGTTCGGTAATTGAACCTACTAAAATCTACACAATAACCTTTTTCTAATGAGCAAAAACCAGTGATGGTTTTAATATTGATGGTTTCCATGAGTAGCAGTGCAGCAGTTTGGTCTAACTGGTGTAAACACGCCATACATAGTGTAACAGTTACCTAGTACCCATAACACAAGCTCTGTTTAGCTTGGTAGCCCCAAGCTAAAGCTGTTATGGGTACTATTGTGTTATGGATAATGCTGTGTGGATTGTCCAGCATTATTAAAATTATTATTAGGTAGGTACATACATAGATGCTTCGCCTGGCCCTTGTTTTTGTAAAATTTCATGGGTTTCTTTTAATTCAATGTGCGTTGTCTATGAAACCGATTATTTATCATGATTGTACCGATCGGAGTCATACAAATACATGTTTTTAGATCTTATTGGGTTCAATTACTAAAAAAAAACAAGTTTTTTTTTAACTTCAATGTATTCAGTTCTATTTATTTACAGAAATAAAAAAAAATGTTACCTTTGAGTAAATTTGGTACATTTAATATTTCTGGTACTTACCCTTCAGATAACGTTCGTTTGTTCCACCCTGTATGTTTTATTTGAGTAAAAAAACACACTTCTTCTTTATTTTTGAACTATTCATTTCAAGGGTCAATTTATCGCGTTTTTTTATATTTTCCCGAAGTTTTAGAAGGTTTACGCGCTGCTGACACGGGATGACTAAAGTACTGGAGATACATAACCAATAATAAATAGGTAGGCTAAGAAACGTTATAAGGTTAAATTATAGTGTCAGATATCTATTTTTGCGTAGCTGGTACAAATAAATCAAAATTTGTCGAACTTGTTTCTGTTCGTGGCTTCGTATCTAACTTTCCTGGATAAAAAGTAGCAAATGTTGTCCTCATCCAGGGACCTAGACAATATCCATTATTCCATAATCCTCGGTTGCAGTTTCAATCGGCGTAACCGACAATCCACGTAAAAAAGTTGAGTATACAGTTTTTCTTAGTTTTTTCTGCTCTTTCGAATGGCATATTTAAAGAAATAGTAGCTTAAAAAAACAGATGGTTACGCTACACATTTTAGCTGTGAATATTTCAGATTTCCTCTAAAATGATGTGTAAATGCAGTAAATGCAATATTTTAAGAAACCTTAACTGCAAAATAGTGTAACTGTCATAAGCATAATAAAAATTGGTGTAACTGAAATGTATATCCAAAAATATGGCTAACTAGGGACACTTCTTATTTTGACAGAAAATTTAATGAATTATAAACTTTTCTGTCAAAACAGATCCAAAAAAGGGCACATGGGAATAAAGTTATGTTCAATTGTAATTAGCCCTTAGTAGCATATCATGCATGTTAAATTAAGCAAGCACCTTATTGTAAAATCATAGCTGTAAGTTTTCCCAAAATTCGTAAAATAAAAATAAAAAAATTATGAAAAATACTTTGAATGCTTCTACTGAAAAGCAGTTTTTTGTCGGTTACGCCAATTGAACCTGCACCCGACATTATTATAAATTCGAAAGTAATTTTGTCTGAAGTCACCTTTTTACCTTTTCACGCCTAAATGGCTGAACGGATCTTGATGAAACTTTGCAGGAAGGTAGAAGGTATCCCTGGGACAGACATGGGCTACTTTTTATCCCGGAAAAGCACGAACGAAGACGCGGGCAGAAGCAATTCATATATAAATCTCCTAGTCTTTCACTAAGGTCGGTTCAGCCGTTTAGCCCTGGAAAGGCAACAGACAAACAGACGGCATGGCAGGACAAAGTACAGACAGAGTACAGACCGACATACTTATCTAGTCAATTTTTGCATATATAGTCTTAGATCGACCACCTAGTCTTATTAATTATTGTATATTTGTGACTATTATTTTTAACTTGCTTAACCAGTTAATTTTTTATACGTCTGGAACTTTGAACGTTTAAAAAAACGATGCAACAAGATGTTGTGAATAGGTTTTGGGTTCCGTACAAAAAATTGACAACGAAAACGGGACTCTATTTCTAAAATATTTATATAAAGGTATAAATGTGTAATTTTTGTATTATTATCTTTAACTTAATTAGTGTTAAAGTATTGTGTGCTCTGTTATTTTGCTGTGTGTAAGATTGGTGTAGCGAGTACCGCTGCACTTATCACCCGGCACCGCTGAAAACCAGCGCTGCTATGACCCTTGTGCCATAGCAGCATTAAGCTGAGCTGGTGACCTTTTTGTGTTTCGTTAAGTTTAGTATTAGTTATAATTATAAGTTTTATAATTATAACTAATAAAGATTTTCGATTTCTATTTCTGTCAAAATACCTACCACCCTGAGGCCGAATACTTCCAACCAATCGCTTTACAATGACAATGGTATCGTCGCAGGATGGTCCAAAGACGAGAAACCTCTAGATAGTCCGTGCAGTGCTATTTGCACGGAGAGATTGATAGAATGGTTTCAACCTCGACATTTTTGACACGCGTCCTTCTACTTGTTCTTTCATCAAAGGTAAAATACTAAAATGTGTCGTTTTGATACGATACTGGTGTCAATTCAGAAGTCACCAAAACTAAACTAAACTAATTTGACAGCACTAAAAACGGCGCCGTCCCTTTCATAACGATTGCACTAAAAAGGATGATGACATTTTTAGTCCTGTCAAATTAGTTTTTAATTATTTTTAAATGTCACGTCACACTAGTTAGCATGTTCAATATAGTTACTAAGTAAAATTATAATTTTGTATGTATTAGTGTATTAGTTTAGTAGGTATTATGTGTATAAGTTACTATTAATAGTTTAGATTTATATTAAGTAGCACCGCCATCTTTTATTTTTCGCCCATCGTTTTGGTTGCCTGGAAGAAATCGCTTTAAGCGATAAGGACGCCAGTTCCGTTGCTGTTCTCTACATGTTGCTATGTATGGTATGTATGGTATGGTATGTATGTATGGTGTATGGTTACTATGTAAAATTAGTTTTCTATGATGATTTGATTATATGAGATGATGATTCTGATCGTAGATTTTCGTAAATTTAACTCGTTAGATTAGTCGCAGATTGAAGGAAACGATTTCCTACGACCTCGTCCCAAGGTTATGAAGATGGCAGACGTGACTCTGGCAACATTTTTTATGATTCGGAGACAGAAAAATAATTGGCCCCATGTACATTACAAACCTACTGTTGCACAAGAAGTTGAGGCGGAAAAAACGCGCGCACGGCCGCGGACAGAAACTAGTAAGGTAAGTCATATCTATATATATATATATAAAAGAAAGTCGTGTTAGTTACACCATTTATAACTCAAAAACGGCTGAACCGATTTGGCTGAAAATTGGTGGGGAGGCAGCTTAGAACCAGGAGACGGACATAGGCTATGTTTTATCCCGGAATTACCACGGGAACGGGAACTACGCAGGCGAAGCCGCGGGCAGCAGCTAGTTTCAAATAAAACAAGTTAAATCAAAATCGAATTATCCATTTTGGATGTCAAATAGGTACAGTGCCACATTTAGTACTCAGAAGCGTTTTATAAAAAAATACTCAACTTCAACTTCTTGTTTGATGATTTCTGAATCTAGTTTGACAAAATTCAATCAATGGCGGGAATCTTTCGCGGAGAGTAGAGGATATCAATCTGATTTCAAGTCAAAATAGGCCCCATAAAAGTGTTTTATACAAAAGTTGAAGATCTTTTTATTACCTACAACTTTGCCATTTGACTTTTTTCCATAGGACTTGTATTTTTACCGGAAATCGAGATAAACTGTTTTTACCCTTAAAAACTCACCCCCTTCCCCTTCCCGACCTCAGATCGCCCGAAAATTATTATTCCTTTTATTTTTATAATATTTTCCTCCTTTTCCAATGACCCTGTTCTACCAGCAGAAAACCAGCACAGGTTTTTTTGACACCTGAGTTGGGACCATTTTGTAGCTAAAACTTTAATAGTTTTACTTTATTATATCCTATACCTATTGTTATTTTGTATTCTTTTTTTAATTGAGTGACGGTTTATTTAATTTATGTTTTAGTTAAACGTTTTTGATTGCTTGCTTGATTGATTGAAAATAAGCACGTACAATGCCGCTTTAATTTACCAGCCCCAACAAAAGGGCGACCTCTTTTGAGTCTAGCACTGTTTTTGGGCTATTTTATATCATGTAAAACGGAAATAAGTAAGGGCACTTTCAGTGGGCTTATTCCAGTGTTCCTAGTTGAATTTCCTCTAGGGGAAAACTGGAATTTAAAAAATGAGACCCAGAGTTCTCTCTTGAAGATACTCACCCTCTTACCTTCGTGTAAAAATTCGTCTAGGTACATACGATAGATTACCTACGTTAATATTTGGAACTCTGATTATGATTATTTTCCTAGGCCATAGTTGCATAAGAAATAAAAAGGTAGAAAAGCGTCGTACGATGCCTCGGCCAATCGGAATTCTCGAACCTTGGCACATATGCCACTTCCACGCCACACCGTTGTAAATATTGTACAGTAGCGCAGCGTTACGTCTTTATAACTTTCATCTCCTTAATTTCTTAAACTAGTTAAAATAGTCATTAAATACTTATTGCACTTTATTCAAATACGAGCATGTCCCACATTAGATTTTTTATTTTTATTTTTATATTTATATATGTTATATATTTGTCTGTTTTTCTTGTCTGTTGAGTAGTTAGTCCGTAAAGTCAACATGTGGTTCTGTTCTGACAGAAGACCAGCGTTGGTTGCTAGCTTGCTAGTCAACCATCTCATGCTGAGGCAGAGCCATTTTGTTACTGGCTTTACACTTTGTATTTTAATCTAAGTTTATTTTGTATTTTAGTCTAACTTTAGTATGTATAAGTCTTTTAACAAATAAATATATATTCTATTCTATTCTATAATCGACTTAAAAGAAATTGTTCTCAATTCGTCTGTATCTTTTTTTATTTAACACTGTCATTATTAACATACCTATGTATATAGTTAGTTTTTTCTATCAAAGAAAAAGCCGTGCAAAGCTATAAATTTTAAATAAATATAGATGTAACACTAAAGTCATTAATAACGGGATATTTACCATGATTTGTGAATATACCGTTATTAATGACTTTAGTGTTAAGTCTCTATTTATTTAGAACTTGCTTCTAGCCGCGGCTTTACACACGTTCTTTATATGGAAATGTTTATAGGTTATTTCTATCCCATGGGAACTGATTCATGGGATAAATGCAGCCTATGTTTGATTCCAGACGTAGAACTACATCTACGCAAAATTTCAGACCGATCCGTTGAGTAGTTCTGGCGTGAAGAAGTAACATCGGTCAATTCATCCTAACTTTCGCATTTACATATAATACTAGTACTGGCCCGCGGCTTCGCACGCGTTATTTCTACGGAAACGTTTAAAGGTAATTTCTATCCCATGATAACTAATTTATTGAATAAAACTGGCTTTTGTTTTATTCCAAGCTTAGAACTACCTGTATGCATAATTTAAACACGATCTGTTAAGTAGTTTTTGGATGAAAAGGTAACAAACATCCATACATCCAAACTTTCGCATTTATAATATTAGTGTGACTTGTGGCTATGTTGGCACGCGTTTTTCCTTGATAGAAAGAATTTACTTATCTACATTAATATTATAAAGAGGAAATATTTGTATATTTGCATGTTTGTAACGAATTAACTCAAAAACCACTGGACCGATTTCAAAAATTTCTTCACCATTATAATGCTACATTATCCCTGAGTAACATAGGCTATATTTTTATGTTTAAATAATAAATGTCCATCCATGCGAAGCCGAGACGGACCGCTAGTAACAAGTAAGTAGGTAAGTGCGTATTTTATGCCCTTTCTCAGATCCTCAAGAACAACTTCTTAAAATCCGCACACTACCATTCCAAATCAGTCAGTGGATGTCGCAAGAGCCGACTAAAGGAACCAGAGGGAGGGCATCCGCTTTATTTTGTATATTTTTAACACCTCCACTGCGATGACCAATACGTCTGCCAAGCCTGGTGATTATGGTAAAACCCTCCTTGTTTGTTTTTCTCACGTAAAAGTGGGTAATTTTATTTTGTTCATTTACTTGTGGATATCACTTAGGTATTGTATACCAATTTACAATTATTTTCAGATGATATTTTACTAATATTTGTATTACAATTTATAATTTTTTTATTTTATATTGTGTACTTACTTAACTTTTTAGAATAATTATTGTATTTTACTGGTAAAATATTGATTGAATATTATTTTTATTTGACATGTAACCCTTTTACTAGTTACTAATAACTAGTTACTGTTACCTATACTAGTTACTAATAAAGAACTTGAACTTGTTTGTGGACATTCAGCAGTGCACGAAGGTACGTCTACTAATGAGGATATCCCTAACTTTGTTGCGCCTTTTTGCATGAATTTGCTCACCTTTTTTTTCATTTATTTATATTTCATGGTATTAACTTATTTTAGGGGCCATTCATTTATTATGTAAGACGATTTACGGGGAGGGGGGTCGACCATTTCTTATTTTTTCTTACAAAGGGGGTGGAAGGGAGTCTCGATAGTTCTTACGTAAGATCACAAAAAAATAAACATTAAAACAAACCAAACGTGTATTAATGTTTTCCTTTAGATTCTTACGTAATAAATATTAGGCAGGGGGAGGGGGTCGGCTTATTCTTATTTTTTCTTATAATAGGGAGGGGTGTCAAAAACTAGCGAAAATCGTCTTACGTAATACCTAAATGAATGGTCCCTTATCTACAGCTAACATAAACCGTAATTCGTCAGCTTTTGTCCGTCAGCCTCGGTCTCTATTTTAAGGTATAGTTTATATAAATATGTTAGTTGGTAATGTTGGTATGTACCAACCAATGTACAATAAAAATACAATAAACACACACCGAAATTTCACGTCAGAAACTAAATGTACCTAGGTAGTTGCGAATGCATCTGGAAGCCACGTATTTAAGTACCTGTGTGGAGGCAATTCTATTCCGCGCGAAAACGGCGCGTGTGATTAAAATGTCGATATCTCTATAGTTTTGGAGGGAGTTATTAATTATTATGTATAACTTATATCGTTGGAATCGATATGAAATAAGCTAACACAATAAAAATGTTTAAGTCAACCTATTTGTCGTCTGCAAGGGGATATTGCCTTGCATTGTCAACAGTTGACACTGATTGACACGTACAAATCTATATGAATTCTCGGAAGTACGTGTGAGTAGCTGTGCAGTAGCTTATTTTAAGTTGTCAGAAGGAATGAATTAACTTACAGACTCTACTGTACCATTCGCAGTTTCGCATTCGCGGCTATGTTCACAGAATTCATTAAGATTTGGGCAATATATACACGTTGTGGCAATTAAAGCCTAAATTAGGTAGTTTGATATTCTACATATTATATAGGTACCTATGTACCTTAAAATATATTTATCTAAATGGTCCTTCTAATGGCTTCCCCAATACAGGCCCAACCTAGTGAGGAAGTCGACGAAAATCGAAATTAGTTCAGAAAATTATGTACAAAATAAAATAATAAGACTTCATTTGTTCTAATTTTGTATTATAAAAATATTTTTTACTTAGAGGCTTTTTTGTCTCTCACAAAAATACTCTTTTTATGTGTTATGTATTTATATAAATAATATAAATTTTCTATCTCTGTACTATTGTTACGTGTTGCCTTTAGTACCTACATAGAGTTGAATAACTGTACATAGTGTACTATGCCTGAGCCAACAGTCATTGCGTGTAGCGTCTATTGAGTTAAGCTATTAGAAAATCGCTATTTACTCAATATTACAAACGCTCCTTGACCATGCTTTTTCTCTGGTAAGGCTGAGGAATCATTCGTAACATGTTTTGTTAAACAGCTTCTGTTTCGCGCTTTTCCTGAATAAAAATATATTTCATGCCAGCTCAGCGAGGCAATGACTAAATAAATGCACAAAAAGAAAATGGCGCGCGAAAGCAAATTAAATAAAACGTACACCAAGAAGGTTCCGAGTTTGAGTTTTTAAGAATTTAATAAGGTTGTATGATAAATTCGGCACCGTGGAGGTAGAAGTAAATAGGTTTTTGAATTCACAAACTTAGTGCACACGATGTTCTAAATTCAATTTACTTTATCCTCTAGCGGATTAAAACGGCTTTTGCACTCAGATACCGAAGAGCAAAAATACTCTTTCCGAGATGAGGGAATGAAAAATATAATGATAAAATAATAACTATTACATAAATAAATATTTATATATTTTATAGTTATGAACTTGTAGTAATTACTTCTAAGATAATTTAAATTGTTCAACATTTAAATAAATAAATATAAATAAATAAATAATGCTGGACAATACACACAGCATTATCTAGCCCCAAGCTAAGCAGAGCTTGTGTTATTTCTGAAAAAACTAATAACCGTCTCCAAATCCCTAGAAATTTAAACGTTTTTTTAAGTTTTTCTTTTTATATACTCAGGTATCCCTCGGGAATAAATTGTTAATAGGACTATATATCGGGTTTTGCTCCAACTTGCAAAATAACAACTAACAGGCTAAAGGTTTCTTCGTCGCTTCTTTACTTTACTGCTACTGTCTACATACCGAAGCGACAGAAATCAAAAGTATCACTTTATTTCCGTGTCAGTGTTTAATTTTATAATTTGACTTTTTCTAAGTGTGGTACATTTATTGTATTTATGGAATAAAGAGTTTTTGATTTTGATCATTCTCTATCTATACCATTGCAAGAATATTCAGAATCACATCACACTAATATTATAAATGGATGGATGGATAGATAGATGGATGGATAGATGTTTGTTACCTCTTCACGCCAAAAATTCTGAACGGATCAGGCTAAAATTTTGCATACAAGTAATTCTAATCCCGGAATCAAACATTGGCTACTTTTTATCCCATAACAGTTCCCATAGGATAGAAATCACCTTTAAACGTTTCCATAGAAACAATGCGTGCGAAGCCGCGGGCATAAACTAGTCACTTCATAATTGACAGAGAAATCGATGAACATGGAGCCTCCTCTTTTCGAAGTCGGTTAAAAATGACAATAGAGGCCGAACCCAACCAAATTAAATGGGAACACGGTCGACGATTATGATTTTGATTATACATAGGTACATTAGTTCAGACAATTACCTACCTAGATAATTTTTATGTACAGCTTTGAGTCCTTAGTATGTGTTGTTCATAGTTAACCAAAATTAAAAAAGTTTTCGTTGCATCCCATAGGCAGATTTATATTAGACCGGGCCGTGCCCGGGGCGTACCGTGTACGTGGCCCGGACGAGGCACGGATTTGAAACGCAACATACATTTTGTATGAAGCAGTTTATATTAAACAGTACATGATCCGTGTCCCGTCCGGGCACGTCTACTAACGTTTTTACTTCTTCTTTAGAAACCTGAAGTGTAAACGGTAGGTATAATAATAGACGCAGATAAAATAAAAATAGATCCTAGGCATTTCGGCGATTTTTACTTCTTCTTTTCGGCTTTCGCTCCGCGGAGCCAAAGAGAAGAAGTTAAAGTCGCCGAAATGCCGAAACGCGGAAATGTTCTTCCGCTCCGCGTAGCGAAAGCTGAAAAAAAGAAGTAAAAATCGTTGAAATGCCTAGGATCTATTTTTAATTTATCTACTGTGTCTTATATTATACCGATTACACTTCAGGTTTTTATTAAATACCAATCCAAACTTTTTGCAACAAAGCGACTATTTAAAATGAATAATGTCAGTCTTTAAAATTACATAAAACGTTTAATTTTTGACGCTTAGATTTAGTAGTAGATATAAGCAATTTGTAAAAAATTAAGTCATAAAATTTGTAGCAAGATACCTACTTACTTGGTTTTAAGGAGTGATAATTTGTTGGTTATAGATTGACTTGACTTCTTTGTTAGTTGCAATTAGAAAATTATCTAAAGAAGTAGATTTTTGAAATACGTGCCATACTTTACCTTTATTAACAAAATCTAAATCAAACCCAATCAAAACAAATCTAAAAAAATGCAATCAAATTACAAATTAGAACTAGTATTTAGTATTGAAATAATTGAGCTAACTGCAGCCTGTTGCAAACAATCTCCAGACCTTAATTATTTTTGAAGGCCCGTCTGCCCTAAGGACCCTGCTGACTTTTAGGCATTTGTGTACGCACTAGCTGTTAAACCGCCCGTATAGGTTAAGTGGCCTATCTTTTAGTTCCACTTTTAGTAACGTTTTACTAGATAAGTAAAGGAGTGATTACCTTAAAAAAATAATAAATCACTTTTATATTAAATTGGTTTATATAAAATTTATAACAAAGGTTTGGATTCATCGGTTTTGTTGTTTTATCGATCACTGTTAGTTTGATGTTTTAGTTAGAAAAGAGGGCAGCTACGTCAATTATGTTATTCAAATTTCATAATATTTTGATTAATGTTGATTAAATGATAAATTAGGAAATACCTCCTGTTCATGAAAGAATGAGAAGCGACTCCGAAATATCGGGCGGCTTAACCACTAGTGCGCACGAACGTAGATCATACTCAGGTATATTCTATAGCTAGGTTCTCATGTATTTAATACTCGTAAAACTTATTATAATAAATTGTCCATAAAAAATATGTTTGAATATTTTTATGATCTTACACCAATTAACTTGTTTTTATTGTTTAATTTGCGTATAATCGTGATTTATAGAGCGTTTAGTCATTTTATAAATTAGAAGATTTGTCATTTTATACATTATACGATAAGTCTTTGTTCATGTAAAAAAAACAAGAAGGTTTTTATGCTGGCTAGTTTCTATACCTACTTCTGCTTGTGACGACTCATTTTTCCGGGATGAAATTTGCGTATTTTTTAAAACAGTAGCTTATTAACAAAGAAAATTACAATAAAATAAACAAAAAACAAATGTGTGATGCCGGCCTAGAATTTGCACCACCCTAACTCTTCCCGCGGGTGTCGTAAGAGGCGACTAAGGGATATCCACCGGGAGCGGGCAGCAGCGCCCCCTGCAGAACTATTCTACCACCGAACTGCGATCCCCAGCCCGCATACCCAGCGTTGGGATTATGGGCACTACCTCCATGAGATGAAAGCCAATAAGGAACTTATCAGGGGGAGGCCTGCGTCCAGCAGTGGACCATTAAATGCTGACGAGATCGAGATCACGAATAGAAACAAATAAGAACCGTTGTATTTACAATTGAAACTGTGGTAGCGCAGCATTGCCATACAGAGGGGCAACGCAGCCGCTTACGACGCAGGAGGCTGCGGCATCGATTCCCTCCTTGGGACAAATGTTTGTACGATCTACAAATATTTGGTCCGGGTGTTCTGGGTATTTTCTATCCTACTAATATTATAAACGCGAAAGTTTGTAAGTATGGTTGGATAGATGGATGGATTGATGTTTGTTACTCTTTCACGTAAAAACTACTGAACGGATCTGGATGAAATTTTGCACAGAGATAGATTATAGTCTGGAATAGCACATACGCTATATTTTATCCCGGAATTCTCACGGGAACGGGAATTATGCGGGTGAAACCGCGAGGCGCTACTAGTGTAAAATAAAATATATAGACTCCTTTTCCGTGGTCCCGTTCAGCTTGTCCCGTTGACTGGAACACCGAAATTTTCTTTTCGGTAGTCTAGTTAACTGTACCATGGAAGATTCTTTCATTCCGTGGTCTACTTAACTAGACTTCTCATTTATCTATATGTGGCAAGAGGCCATAATGTGGCCGATTGAAATTCTCTGCTGCGTGGCAAAGAGACATAATATGGCCGATTTTCGGCTTCTTTTATTTCGTCGAAATTAGGGTACAGAGAGTCAACTTTTGACAGTGACAGTGGTATTGGTTTCATGACAGTTTCAAGCTTGCAGACAGCAGCGAGTTTTTCCTCTATGGTATTATGTATATCGGTAGGGCTTGAGTGGAGACCACGACTCGGCAAACGTAGTGTAGGACGCCCTCCGGCCAGATGGGATGACGATCTGCAAATGACTGCAGGCAGATGCTGGATGCTGCAAGCTGAAGACAGGGCGCTATGGCGCTCATTAGAGGAGGCCTATGTCCAGCAGTGGACTAATATATCAGTCATTGCTCTGCTTAACTTGGCGCTAGATAATGCTGTGTGGATTGCCCAGCATTATTTATTTATTGATAGGGGCCAGTTGAGCTACCAATAGATTTTTTGCAACAGCCAGCAGTTATGTAAGTAGATTATTATGTCATTCCAGATACGAAACATAATGTATGCAAAGTATCGGCTTAATCGGAGGCCTTAAGAAGATTTTATTATGATGATTAGCATGTCGTCCAAAACGTGATTCGTCCAATCTTTATCTTTATATAGTACTAGCTGTACCCGCGACTTCGTTCGCGATTGCCTCACCTGCCGACTAATTAAGTTCACATTTAACCATGGTCTCTCATAATTTGAAACGCTGCCGTGCAAAAAATCGTGTAGTGTCTACGGGGGATAGCATGTTATCATCTTCAATCCCATTCTTTATCCACACGACTTTTAGCTACGACTCGGCCAGCGTCAGTGTTAAGAAGTGTCATACTCGTTTCACTTCTTACTGATGGTTCCGTTCAGCTGGGGCCCTATTCTGCTATACTAATCGCTTCACTATGACAGGGGTATTGACACAAAATGACACGTTTGGGTATTCCACCTCAGATGAAAGAAATTATGATGAATGCAGATGGAGAGACGTGCGTCAAGTTTGAAACTATTCATTTATCTCGCACGCACTATCTGGAGTTTTATAAATCTAAGGATTCTACGTGATGATTCTGCGACGATTCCATTGTCATACTGAAGCAATTGTATTGCAGAATTGGGCTCCTGATAAATGGATCAGGAGCCCAATTCTGCAATACAATTGCTGACACAATTGACTGGACCACCGTAATTTTTTTTTCTATAGTAGGTAGGTACAGTTGGCTGTGTACCACAGTAAAAAATATATTTTTCTGTGGTCTAGTTAGTTTAATTGGACCACTTACTGCAACCAAACTTCGGTAGTACAGTTAACTGGACCAGCTAAACCACCATATATCATGTAAGGTAGGAACCTAACTTATTTTTCCAAGACGCCTTAGTAGGTAGGAACCTAACTAATGGGTGCGTCTTGGAAAAATACATAGATAGGAACTTACCTACCCTCTATCTACTAATTTTTTTCTTCTAACTACAGATTATTTAATCAATCTACTGATTTTCTACTCGACTTTCTACTGATTTAGTCAAATTCGATCTTGCAACACTGTTTCTAACAAAAAAAATGCATGAAATCGGACGACGCGTAGACCCGTTGTGATGCGCGGTTAAAGAATTCTACTTTTTCCTCTCTCCCAGGGGAACTTTACTGAATTCCAGGATAAAATGTATTCCATGTCCTTCCTTGTAGTATGAACTCAAAACGTGCCAAGTTTAATTCCAACTCATTACCTATGTAGTTTCGGCGTGATGCGCGGTGAAGGAATTTGACTTTCATCCTCTCTGCCAGGGGAACCTTACTGAATTCCAGGATAAAATGTATCCCATGTCCTTCCTTGAACTCAAATAGTACCAATTCAGTCCAACTCATTCAGTAGTTTCGGCGTGATGCGCGGTGAAGGAATTTTACTTTCATCCATTCTCCCAGGGGAACCTTACTAAATTCTGGGATAAAATGTATCTTTCCTCGTAGTATGAAATCAAATTATGCCGAGTTCCATTCGAATTCATTCAGTTGTTCCATCGTGATGCGCAGTTAAAGAATTTTACTTTCATCCCCTCTCCCAGGGAAACCTGACTGAATTCCGGGATAAAAAGTATCCTATGTCCTTCCTCGTAGTATGACCTAAAATCGTGCCGAGTTTCATTTCAATACCTTCAGTAGTTTCGACGTGATGCGCGTTTAAGAAACAGACAGACAGACAGACATGAATGAAAAAAATTACAGTTTTGGCTTCAGTATCGATAATAGAGTGCCCTCCAAAAAAAATTTTCAAAATATCTTCAATGTACAGAATTGGACCTGTTACAGTTTTATTATAAGTATAGAAGATATAGATAAAACAAAGTCGCTTCCCGCAGTCTGTCTGTCTGTCCCTATGTATGCTTAGATCTTTAAAACTACGCAACGGATTTTGATGCGGTTTTTTTAATAGATAGAATGATTCAAGAGAAACGTTTATATGTATAATACATGCATAATATAGTAGAGAAACCCTGATAATTTTAGAGGTTTCTAACGTGATGTCGTTAATAAACACATTTTTTGTGCTAAGATTGCGCACGCTGGCTGAACCCTACGAGATGGATCAAAAAAATGTACTACAGTATTGTACACCTTAAAAAGGTCTATAAAAAAGTCCGAGATCGTATATGTCTATCTCTTAGGGATAACCCACAGTAACTATTTTTTATCCTTCACTTTTTACGAGAAATAATGCCTTATTTACGAATCCTTATCCAATTAGGTACCATAAATACACTGTGCGTTTAATATAGATTAATATAGCTCTTAACAGCATGTAATTTAAATGAGTATTTTTGTAGATATCACAGCTTTAAAATGCAGGGACATAGCGGTTGCAGCGGTAACGGCCGGGGGCCCGATTCTGTAGTATATTTAGTATCAGCATTGCACCCGTGCGAAGCCGGGGCGGGTCGCTAGTTACAGTATAAACGCGTTTCGTCGAACACGCATTTCGTTAAACACGCGTATATTAAGAAATATAGGAAGTGACTGCGACACCATCTGTCTAGTCATGGTAATTATTGAATAATTATCAACTGTAACATTTCTTAACGCTCGTTCATTAGGTGTGATTACTT
Organism: Eupithecia subumbrata; assembly: GCA_949316285.1. Lineage (NCBI taxonomy): Eukaryota > Metazoa > Arthropoda > Insecta > Lepidoptera > Geometridae > Eupithecia > Eupithecia subumbrata. Next base: position 11,408,630 of record OX438645.1, on the reverse strand, counting down.
CTGACTCCGTGTATAATTGTCTATTCATTCTATTTATTTCCTAAGTACATGTAAATTGTGTTGCTTTGCTTGTTGGTGTTCAGTATTTATTGCAATTATTTAGGGTGTTGCAATGAAAGATGCCTGTTTGTTTTTGTTAATATTAATTTAATTTGTTTTAATCATGTTAATTTTATGAAAATCTTATTTATTATTTCGATTAATTAATTTATTTGTCTCATCGAAAATTTTCAATGTTAATTATTATATATTGATTTATTTTATGAAATGTTTTACAATAATTTTAAGTAATTAGATAAATTATGTTTTTTAATCTTAAGTAACTAGTGTAATTGGTTAATAAAAATCGTGTTAGTTACTACTCAAAATAAATAAATAAAATAAATAAATGACGGTCGCCACGTGAAAATACCAGACAGAGATTGCGGAATGAACTCGATCTTTTTATTAATACTTACTTATGTACGGGGCTTTTGAGTCCTACATATTTTTTGTAAATAAAAGGCCCTCCCTCTTTCTAGTTTCTTGGCTTACAAAAAAAATAAGAATGTAGAACCACGTATAAAAGATAAAATTAAAATTAAATTATCCTTTAAAGTCGTCACACACTGAAGCCGGAGGCGGAGCGGTGGCGGGCGGTAGCCGAGCCAGGCGTGGCGTTCGCGGTGCGGATGTCTTCACATTGCAGCCGTGCGAGAGCCGTGGCCTCGCGGAGGCGTTTTGGAGCCTTGTGTGTGTAGGGTAGGTCACGGCGTCGCACTATTGTAAAGATATACTTATTTTATTGTAAAGATGTCATTTTTATAATCTTTTATACGGCAGTCGTCTATACAACGATGTGGTTGAACTAGTACCATAATTTGTTAATTTTATTTAGCGCATTATTCGGGTCACAAGCTAAAAATTTTGTAAATAAATACAACTCGTAACTCCGCTAGTAGCACGCCTCCGCACCGCGACGCGTGGCGTGTGCTCTGTGTGAAGACACTCCATAGACTAGCTAGTAACTGAAATACAACGCTAACGCGCCACGCCTCCGCCTCGCCACCGCGCCGCCACGGCTCCGCGCCGCGTCGCTCACGCCGACTGTTTGTCGCTTAGCCGGCCCGCCACGGCGGCCGTGCACCGCTTAGCCACCGCCTGCGGTGTGTGTGTAGTCTTTCATAGAAATTCTTATGATACAATCGCACGCCTTCGCCTCCGGCCCGGCCACGGTTTCTGTGTGTGGAGGCTTTTATTTCCTACTTCTTGTGTAACTACATACCTAAATAACTATCTATTCACAAACTTTGATCAAGTTAGTAGTCCCCTTTTTTGTCGTAGACCTCCCCCAGTTCTTTCCAAACTTTTCTATGGCCTTTGTCATCCAGTTAGGACCAGTTCTCTCCATAAAGATGTCTTGCCTTCTCTTCTCCGGTCGTCCTTTACATTTCTTCTTATTCCTTGGGATTTTTTTGGCCCAACGGAGAGTAGAATCGTGAAGATTATTTTCCATCCTGCGCATGTGCCCAGCCAAATTCCATTTTAAGGATCTTATGACCTCTATGACGTCCCTCAGTTTTGTCTCAGAACCGCTTATCTGTACTAATATTATAATGAGGAAAGATTTGATTGTTTGTTTGTATTAAATGGGCTTCGAAACTACTGGACCGATTTGAAAAATTCTTTTACTATTACAAACCCACATTATTCCTGATGAACTTAGACTACTTTTTACCGTGGGAAAATGCTTCATTCGATAGTAGTTCTAATAAAAAGATCGAGCCCCTTTATAAAACACAAGAACTAATAAAAAAAATTGAAAACTCCCCGACATATTTTCATGAAACATGGCTAAGAACACTCGGGATAAAATTATCTATGACAAAAAAAAACTTAACAAAATCGGTTCATCAGTTTTGGAGCTACGATACCACAGACAGATACACAGGTACACTGACTGACACGTTAAACTTATAACACTCCTACTCAAGTTATCCCCTCTATTTTTGCGTCGGTGGTTAAAAAGACATGTTGGTGGATAATATTTTACAACACTGGTATCATTGGAGAAAATTCGCAGAAATTCGATACTATTTTTAGTTTTGAAACCTTTTATTCTTCTTCCCTTTTATACCATTTTTGAACTCGCATTTGAACCGTTTTCGGTGCGTGTGTGCGGTTGAAGTTTTCGCCAAATCAGAGGGCAAAGGAAGCCCATTATAGACGACCATTCATTCATGGCTAAAAGCTACAACTTTTTTGTAGGCTTTCTTTGCCCTTTCTTTTGGCGAAAAACTGGCGAAAAACGAGTATTTTGATAGTTCATTTACCAAAATTCAGCCACTTTGATGCTTCTAAGTTAAAGAGTATCTGATAGCCACAACTGTACTGCGGAATACCGGAAGTTGAAATACCGGAGAACGGTATTCCGAAAGAACACGAAACCGCAGAACGAAAAACCGATAACACATGAGGCCGCATCACGGAATACCGAAACCACACAAAACCGAAAAACTGAACGATCACAATCTCGAATGAACTATACCGAAAGATCACGAATTCGAAAGAACGCTATCACATAGGTACTTAGAAACACTCGAAAATTTGATTGTTTGAAAACTAAAAACTGACTTTAAGTTCTTTAATATTCACACTGTTTTTAAGTTTTCCGGGGCATATACAAATCCGTCGGGAGGACCATCTCGTGATCAAAATCGGTTCATAATTGATGTAGAATTTGACGAACATACTTATAAAAACATACATCTTTTTGAAATCGGTTAACAAATTATAACCCTCGCGGGTAAATTAAAGGCGTATTAAGAGCCGATTCACCATAAATACAATTGATTCATACAATCAAACTTAGGTATAATACCTATATACTCATATCTAAGTAAGTACATCGATTGCGTGTAACAAATTAGCACATAGCAGTACATAACAATTACCTAACTGCTAGTTTACTGAGGTTATGATTTCACGAGAAAAATGCGCGAAGATTCGACGTTTTAAAGTCAGGATAAGATCGAATAGCTTCTTCGTACGGTTTGGCTCGCACGGTAGATACATCGGAGTTATCTACCATACACGTAGGTGTACGGCGGAGGTATCTACCATACACGTAGGTGTACGGCGGAGGTATCTAATCTACCATACACGTAGGTGTACGGTGGCGGTATCTACCATACACGTAGGTGTACGACATAGGTATGTACCATACACGTAGGTGTACGGCGGAGGTATCTACCATATACGTAGGTGTACGGCGGAGGTATCTACCATATACGTAGGTGTACGGCGGAGGTATCTACCATACACGTAGGTGTACGACAGAGGTATGTATCATACACGTAGGTGTACGGTGGAGGTATCTACCATACACGTAGGTGTACGGTGGAGGTATCTACCATACACGTAGGTGTACGGACGAAGTATCTACCTACACGTAGGTGTACGGCGGAGGTATCTACCATACACGTAGGTTTACGGACGAAGTATCTTGCCATATTCACGACGGTTGGCAGACGAATTGCTGATCGCAGTCGAGGTGCTAAAAATACACTGAAAGAAGCAGCTAAGGGAACCGATAGTCAGGAATCAGGAACGAATACTCTTAAACAACCTTAGGTTCATAAAACGCCGTATTACATAGATAGATAGATAGAAAAAAGTTTTAAGAGTTACAAACTTTTAATACAGAGTTAATACACACACAGAAAATACTTTGTTTAGAAGGACAGGTGCGCACTCAGTGCCAGCTGTATGTTGCCAGCACTGAATGCACCCCTCCAATACCGCAGGAATCGGCCGTTGCTATGACATCAGCTATCTCCTCTTCAAAAACCCGCGTGCAGCATGAACAAGAACAAAAATAAAAATTTAAAAAACCCCCCGACAGATTTTCTTGAAACATGGCTAAGAACACTCGTGATTAAATTATCTATGACAAAAAAAAACTAAACGAAAATCGGTTCATCCGTTTGGGAGCTACGATACCACAGACAGATACACAGACAGACACGTTAAACTTATAACACCCCTCTCTTTTTGCGTCGGGGGTTAAAAATAATGTGAAAGCTGTCAAACACAACACAACTAGACAGCTCATAGGTATATAAGGCCCCTTATTATATGATCGTCTGGAAGAAATCCCTGCAAGGGATAAGACCGCCCATCCCATTACAGGATACTGTAAGTACTTTAAGAACTTCAGATGTAACTTTATTCACAAAGAAAATTACGATCAAATAATGGAAATAAATTAGAACTAGTATAATTATAATTGAAACAATTGAGCGAACTGCAGACTGTTGCAAACAATCTACAGGTAGCTCAACTAATCCATATCAATACCAGTCGGAAGCATCCCGGTAACTGTAACTAATACCTAATATAACTTTAACCTGTTTATTGATAAAAACACAAAAATGATTTTTTTATTTAAAAATCCGGCCGTGCTTTGCTCTAAAAATGGATTAATAGAACATACGCACTAGGGATTAAGCCGCCGCAATTTCTGTTTTCTTTCGACCGCGATTTTTTTGATGCCCTTAAATCTTTCGTTTCCGCTCTGATTCTCATTGAAGCCTGCCATAATTATCTTAATTTATGTAATTGAATTATTATTTACCTTACTGACCAAAATAGAGAGATGTGGAAAAGTTTGAAGACGGCTAAGCTGTTACCTACAGCTTGGCAGCATTTGTTAAATCCTCAACGTTAACCTCAATATCCTATATTGGTCTTTTATCTCATGGCCCATAATCCCCACGCTGGTCATGCGGGTTGGGGATCGCAATTCAGTGGTGGAAGTTCTGCAGGAGGCGCTGCTGCCCGCTCCCGGTGGATATCCCTAATTCAAATCTTACGACATCCGCGGAAAGAGTTGGGGTCATCACACTATATCCTACTATCCTACTAGTAAATATTATTTGGATGTATGGATGTATAGATGTTTGGATGGAAGTTTGTTACCTCTTCACGCCAAAACTACTGAACGGATGAGAAATTTTAAATAAAGGTAGTTTTAGGCCTGGAATAAAACATGTCCAGGCTTCGAGCTACATCTATGCAAAATTTCAGGCCGATCGGTTCTGACGTTATGGCGTAAAGAAGTAACAAACATCCATCCATCCAAACTTTTCAAACTTTGGATTTACCCGCACAAAAATTAATACCCATGAAATTGTGAATTCTACGGCAAAGCCACACAGCTAGTATGAACTTAAAATTATATTTATAACTAACCATGAAGACACTTTATAAAATAATCATCGAAAACTGCAGTAACCGTGCTCGCGCTAGTTTTATCGTTTATGCAAAGTCATGGAGAGCGTCATAATAAGCATTTTACTAATCATAGAAAGTGGGTTGTTGAGCATTTGTGGTCGAGCAAATGTAATGACTCAACTCTTTTGAAATTCTACCACGTCCACTGTGAGAAATAAATAATGCTGGACAATTATTGTCCAGCATTATTTATTTCTCACAGTGGATTATTGTGTGAATTATTCACACAGCATCATCTAGACCCAAAGTAAACAGAACTTGTGATATTGGTAGATTAGGTAGGAAATACCTATATAAATAAATATAGACAATTCACACAGCATCATCTAGCGCCATGCTAAGCAGAGCTTGTGTTATGGGTACTATTTAACTGATATTAATTTATATAGTGTATCGTACTAAATACGATACACTATATTAATTGATATTTTTATTTTATTATTTTAATTATATACACATCCAGAACACCCTGAACAAATATCTGCAGATCGTACAAAAATTTATTCAGAGGCGGGAATCGAACCCGCAACCTCCTGCGTCGCAGGCGGACCTTCGCCCGCTGCGCCACTGAGGTCGTCAATACTTACATAATACTTGTGAAAAAAATGAAATTGATCATTTTGATTTTTCTATAAAATTTGAATTTTCTGACAAGTCTAAGAGTCCTTTGGTCTAAAGGAAATAGAGCACTATTAGATATTTGATTCAATGTTCGCCGTTCATTGGCTGCTTTTTCGTCACGAATAAAAAGCATAAGATTAAATGAAATGATGGGTTCTTAATTTTTATATAGAATCATATTCTCAAAATTACCTACAACCATTCTCAAAATCCGATGGAACGGCAAACCGACATTATAATCATTACCATTTTCATTATCAGCCTATGTTAGTCCACTGCTGAACATAGACCTCCCAGATGAGCCATAGCGCGTTGTCATCAGCTTGCCGTATCCAGCATCTGCCCAGCAGTCTTCCGCAGGTCCTCATCCCACCTGGCCGGGGGGCGTCCGTCCTATTCAAAGTTTTTTTAAGTCACAGTCTCCACTCAAGAACACGTTTGCCCCAGCAGTTGTCGGTTTTTCGCGATATGGCCGGCCCACTGCCACTTCAGCTTGCTAATTCTTAGAGCTATGTCGATAACTTTGGTTCTCTGTCGGATGTATTCGTTACGAATCCTATAAACTCCGAGCAAAGTTCTTTCCATAGCTCGCTTGACATAATAAATCAACCTTGGCCAAAAACAGTCCTCTTGATATTATATCCGGACCCTCTGAACAAATAAAATTGTTATTTAAATGACTATGATTGATTTCATTCGAATTATACGACTTCAAAAATCATTCGAACCATTCATTGGAATGACTAGGGCAAATTAGTAAATAATTTGGTAAGTAATGGCGAGTGGTGTCGGATATAGAATTGATTTCGCGTCGACTACCCGACTCGCCATTACTAAACAAATTAGTAACTAATTTGATTAGTAATGGCGACTGCCCGAGACGGGCATTCGAACTCAATTCGTTATTCGACGCCTCGATCAATTTGTAGAGGCATTAGTAATTACTAATTAGTAGTTGTCATTCGATTTTGAAGATTAGTATATTACTAATATTCAAGTCGAATGAGTAAATTAGTAGTTGTAGATCATTCGACTAGCCAGATCATTCGCAGTCGCGCATCTATAATTGTTATCAAATTCTCCGTTAGGTACCTATTCTTTTTTTTTAATTTTTTACGCTCTAGTCTTACAATTTAGGTAATCCTTAATAAATAAGATGTGCTAGGTGCAACATGAAATTTCCGACACAATGTAAATTGTTTGAGAAAATAAATGAAATGAAATTTTGCAAAACTTAAAGTCTTTTAAGTTGTAATTAACCACGATCTTGATCCATAATACATACTACTATTGTTACTAATATACATTCTACATATACCTTACTTGATCCATAATACATACTACTAGTGTTACTAATATACATTCTACATATACCTTACTTCCCTTCCCTCCTTAACTTATCTCTCATTTTTATTATACATAATATACGTAACTTGTACAACCTGCGATCCACATATCCAGAGGTATCATATATACTCGTGCCTATATAAACTATGTATAAACATTGATTTAACCATATTATTAATTTATTACATTAATGTTACGATTAGTTGTTTAGTTGAGTTGCCTTGTTCTTTTTTGCGGATTTTGTGGCTGTCTGTAATTTAGTTTTTAAGTTTTGTCGTATTAGTTTTGTGATCTCTTGTGTTAGGTACTTCAAGTTGGTTGTCCTTAATAAATAAATAAATAATAGTTTTGCGGTATTGCCCAGAACATCAAGGATTGTATCAGATGATTCAGTTTAAGTATGATTTTCCTACGATCCGTCCAATGTCACGTAATAAGCGAAGTCAAGGCGAGCACGACAGCAAGGCGGCTTAGCGGATTTATTGAATACTTTACTATAAAGGGCTCCACACACTATTGAAATGGCACGCGACCCGACAAAGTGCGATGCGTGTTCATAATCATATTCATTTATTCAGTAATAATTCACAATTGTGTTTGAAAGTGGTGTACATAGTATATTTATTTAAAAGGAACGCCAACAGCGTATACATAAAGCATTCTTATAGTTAACTTATCTAAGCTGGTTCTAATATATACGCAAATAGTAATAAAATATAAAAAAGGAGAAACATGTTCATTATCCTGTGAAGGATTCGTAACTATAATAGCTTTCATCCCTCAAGGCTTAGAGGTCGCGCGCGCCTTTTTGACTAATTGTCGCTTCAGTTTTATTTCGTATTTACTCTAATTCCATGGATTGTACACATGTTTTTGTTGCATAACTATTATGAAAACACTTAAAACAAAGTAGTATGTTAAGTTGAATCTACGAAAGGCCAGAACCACATTGTAAGCACCGGACGACGTTTCGTCGCGTAGATTCTGCGTGATTCTGTCCCTAGACCAGGGGTCGGCAGACTTACCAACCAAATGAGCCAAATATCAAGTTCGTAGATTTTCCCGTGCCTTCAAAGAGCCGTAACATGAATTTTATTAGTCTAATAAATTAGAGTCTAATTTGCTTCATACTACAAATCTTAATAAAAATATAATGACACTATTACAGTTATAAAACATGTAAGAAATGAAAAAAATATTTATTTACATATAGACATTGAACCAAATGAAAAATTAAAATGAACATTTTCCATACAAATTGTAATGTCGAAATTTTAAAAGATACCTACAGGGTCATGTGGGGTATCAAATGAAAGGTATCAGTTTTTACATTTCAAAATAGTTTTTGCAATTTCTGTAGGTTTCATAGTTTTCGAAATATTATGAAAATAATCGAAAAATACCCATTCCCCCCTATCTCCGAAGATTGCAGAGCGATCCATGTGAAATGTATGTAGCGTTTGTAGATACGGATCTATATTTTACAGGAAAAATATAGAGAAGTTTGTAAAAAGAAAACTTTTTAAAAATGGTCAAAAGGGGAGGAATAATTTCCAAAGGGGTGGCTACCTCACCGAGTGGGGTATCAAATGCAAGGTATCGATTTGTACATTTTAAAACAGTTCTCGAAATTTCTGTAGGTTTCATACTTTTTGAAATATTTCGAAAAGAGTCGAAATATTACCCATTCCCACCCCGTATCTCCAAAGATTGCAGAGCGATCTTTCTGAAATGGATGTAACGTTTGTAGAAATGGATCTAAATTTTACAGGAATAAATAGAGAAGTTTGTAAAACGAACATTTTTTTTAAGTGGTCAAAAGGGGTGGGGGTTGTTTTGAAAACAAGGTGATACCTACCTCACTACCTCACCGAGTGGGTTATCAAATGAAAGGTTTGCACGTTTCAAAAAATTTTTTGAAATTTCTGTAGAGTACACTTTTTGAATTATTTTGAATAAAGTCAATAAATTGGCTTAATCTCGCAGAGCGATCCATCTACAATGTAGTTTTTTAGGTGTTTTATTTTGAATAAAGTCAATAAATTGGCTTAATCTCGCAGAGCGATCCATCTAAAATGTAGTTTTTTAGGTGTTTTATTTTGAATAAAGTCAATAAATTGGCTTAATCTCGCAGAGCGATCCATCTAAAATGTAGTTTTTTAGGTGTTTTATTTTGAATAAAGTCAATAAATTGGCTTAATCTCGCAGAGCGATCCATCTAAAATGTAGTTTTTTAGGTGTTTTATTTTGAATAAAGTCAATAAATTGGCTTAATCTCGCAGAGCGATCCATCTAAAATGTAGTTTGGTATTACCTACTATTTTTAGGTAGGTAATGTAGGTATTCATCAAATAGCGATGTCTCTAACCTGTACCTTTACTACATGTATGATAATCGGCAAACGTTCGAAACCCTCCGCGCGCGAGTTACACTCGCACTTGACGTTCTTGTTTTTTAGGTGTTTTATTTCTGCTAAGGCGGCGCAGTTACGCAGTGAGTGAGTTATAAGAGCAATATAATCCTATGGCAAGAGCCGCATGTGGCTCTCGAGCCGCGGTCTGCCGACCCCTGCCCTAGACCATTTATAGAAAGGATTTGATTCATATCAACACGTATTGCGTTTCATCAGGTCGCGTGGCGTTTCAATAGTGTGTGTTCCGTCTTAACTGTGATCTAAGCTGGACAGCATGGCACTTTCAATCCCATACACGTCTTTTACTAAAGCTAATTTAACTAGAATTCGAGAACTTGGCGTGTTTTGGTAACTCATTTTTCAAAATCGCTAGCTATAGCCGTTTTGATACTTGGAGGTCATAAAGAGTGTTACCACATACCACATAGACACTTAGAAAAAAATATTTGCTTGGTATGAAAAAAAAACACTTCGAAGATATACGAGCAACTTCCTCCTTTTATGTATAAAAGTCTGACATGCAAATTTTCATAACTTTCCTATTCAAATGATTTTAAGATATTTTATTATATTAAAAACAACCGCTCTGTTAGCGGATATCCGCTGAGTAGTAACATAAAAGTCGCTCAGATCTAAGTCTAGGTCATTTAAAAACTGACTTATTTAATTTAATGATAGCTTAGTTTATCTAGCCTGTATCTAAGCTAATTGCCTTTGAGGACAAGAATATATCTGTATTGCGTATTAACAAGTACCTATCCAAGATATTTTCAATACGGAGCCGTTGGTTATCAATGCACAAAGTCCTTTGAAAGTCTTCTAACCGAAATTGACCATAAAGAAGATAGACCAGGAAGCATATCGTCCGCAATTGAAAATGTCCTTTAAGCAAGTCGTCATCAAAGAATAACGCCATGAACGCTAAAAGCATTTACGAATAAACTAACAATAATCTCAAAAGGCGCAATGTAGCAAATCTCGACAGAGCCTACGCAAAGTACCCCAAAGTAAGCTACTCAAAGCTTGTGTTGTGGGTACTAGATAACTGATATATTTAATACATTATATACATGGATAGATTTTTTTTTATGATACATAGTAAACACCCAGACCAACGGAACAATTTGAAAAATTTCTGCAGATCGTACACAAATTTGATCCGAGGCGGGAATCGAACCCGCAACCTCTTGCGTCGCAGGCGGACTCTCGCCCGCTGCGCCACTGAGTTCGTCATATGGAAAGGTACAGATGTCCTAAGCCCTACAGATGCTGTGCAATACGAAAAGACCTGATTTCTTGAAGGTCGCAGTAGATCTGGTTATGAGGAAGCACGCCTCTATGTCAGTGGGTGAGCCCGGTGGTTTACGTAACGCATTGCATGACTGCTTGCTGCTTCTTAAGAAACTTGAGGTACGAAGTCACGTGATCCCATCTCGTTCACGTGGGAAATGGCGAAAGAAAGGTAGAAAAGAAATACCTATTGAGCGTAGTCAGACTGGCCATAATTTTGTCAGCTATGCCTATTTTAAAAAGCTTTTATTTAGCGGAATGTATGTAACTATGTTTGTACGGGTGGAATCTTGCAACTCAATTTTGAAGCAGATATCTTCAACCGATTAAGATGTAATTTTGTATACACGTTTAGTTTGGATGACAATGCATATTGTTGTGCTGTCTATGTTTGTGAACAAAAAAACCATCTATCAATTTACCTATCTACAACTTTGATTTGACATCTTTGACAGGTCAGTAAAAAAACAAAAACTTTTCCGTTTTGGTATTGTACGAACCCATACTAGCTTCTCTGAACAAACGACCATACCTTCTTTTTTTTAAAGGGCATCAAAACTCCTAGTGAGTTGCAAAAATAAATCAGTAAATAAATTCAAACAAATTGTATAAACCTTCCCGTGCAAAAAGGCTTACTTTAAAATATCAGATTATCTAGTGGATAAAAAGCTAGCGAGGTTTTGCTCCAACTCGAAAAATAACAACTTACAGGCTAAAGCTTTCTTCGTCGCTTCTTCACTCATGTCCACAATCTACATACCGAAGCAACAGAAATAAAAAATATCACTTTATTTCCGTGTCAATGTTTAATTTTATGTTTATTCTTTTTCAGAGTGTACCTATCTACATTTATTGTATTTGTGGAAATTAATAACCTTGATTCACAAAAAAAATTACAATCATATAATAGAAATAAATTAGATAGTATTTACAATTCAGCTAACTGCAAGCTGTTGCAAGCAATCTAAAGGTAGCTCAACTGATCCATATAAATACCAGTCGTCGCGTACCCAAGACGCTGGCTGCATTGCCCCGCTGTATAGCAATGCTGATGCGATGTGCCAGATACTCACCAGCTCTCGTGTCACGCGTCGCTTCGACGATTTTTTAGAAACCCGAAGAGCCTCGGTACCCCACGGAAACAATGAGTTTTCGATTCGATTTTATTTGACAGACCATCCTGAGAAGCAAGTAACCGGTTTATCTTGTAACGTCCAATACTTGTAACTTGTAACTATGTAGTCGAAGGTACTTAAGGTGGACTCAATGACCGACGGACCGTTTCGACAACACCTTTCACCGAATAAAGACCGACTATTATAAGATTCGTTATTCTTTGTGATCATTTGACACAGCAAACTGTCGAGTTTATGCTACCTCACCTCACCAGCCTACATTGATTGGTCCAATGCTGGACGCAGGCCTCCCCCTGATAAGTGCCTTTTTGACTTTTATCTCATAAGGGGTTGTGCCAATAATCCCCACGCCCCGGGCATGACGGTTGGGGATCGCAGTTCGGTGGTGAAATTGTTCTGCAGGCGCGCTGCTGCCCGCCCCCGGTGGATATCCCCTTACGACATCCACGGGAAGAGTTGGGGTGGAGCAAATTCTAAGCCGGCACCAGATAACAGTTATATGCTTGCTGCAGTTCCGTCTACTCCAAAATTTTCAACTATCTGTACAACCAGTTGAACAAATTGAATAAGTTTTTGAACTTAAAAAAATAGTTGAATTTCTTTGACTGAAAATTGCAAGAGTTTAATCACAATATTTTCATTAATAAAACAGGGTTAATAAAAAAAAAAACTATTGCTATAATGAATTTTAAAGCAGGCAATAAGACGATGTCAGGTATCATGTACCAGGATAGCAGATATGTTAGAGAGGTATTTTACTGTAGATTCACAAAGAATAACGGGTTCCGAAAACCTCTTTCTAAATCCTACTTCCTACTTCCTATCCTACTAATATGATAGAGCCGAGTGTTTGTGAACTGTAATTTTTTTGTTACACACATTTAGAAAACAGCCTAACTTATCTAAGTTAGGCTGTTTTAAAGGCTACTTAAAGCTATTATAGCTATTATACCGAAAATACGCTTGCGAAGCCGCGGGCAGAAGCTAGTAATTCATAATTCTTTATTGCACAATAAATATACAGGTACAAGTAAAACATTTAACAGGAAAAATAATGGCAAAGGCGACCTTAACCCTAAAAAACAGTTCTCTTCCAGCAAACCTTATTGGTAGTGCTGAATCAGAGGATATAAGACTTAATTAAATAAAAAAATATAGATCTATACTGACGCGGCGGCAGATTTGGCCGAAAATCTCAAGAGGCGCAAATATGCAGGTCTCGACAGAGTTATTATAATGTATCTAAACATAAACAACTTTTTATCCCAAAAATAAGCTAGCCAAGCCAGACACTTGACTTGGACACCCAAACAGTTTGTATGGGAGACGAATCACCATAACCCTATTAAATTTAAACATGTTTCAATAGTCTAATAAATTCCTAACTAGAAAAATGTGTTGAATTAACTATTTTTGGAATAATAATGAAATCGGAATGCCATTCAGGTCACGTAGGGATCGCGACTGCTGTTAAGTTATTAGCAAAGTCAAATGTAAGTGTTTTAAAATGGAGTACCTATACTAGCCAAACTTGAGATAAATGTTTGTACACAAATCACGACACAAAAACTAAATTTCATCTGCTTGGCTTCGAGTTTTAGATGTAATTGGAAGTAATATTTATTCATAATCATAATCATTTATTTGCCAGAATGTATGTACAAAAGTTCTTAAAATTAAATAATTATGTCCATTTACAATCTTAAGTAGGTTGTAAATGAACATATTTATTTAATTTTGGTTACGTGTGCAAAATTCTATGATTTGATTTTTACAATTTTAATAATTAATTAAGTTAGCTCAATTGTTTAAATTGGAAATACTAGTTCTAATTTATTTCTATTATTTGATTCTAATTTTCTTTGTGAATAAAGGCTTCTGCCCATCTAAAATAATTAATTATTCTAAATGTCCAACACTTAAATAAAAAATTCCAAAAAGTGAAATTCATAATAAAAGGAACAATATGTACAAAACAAGCTGGAAAAGTATAGTGAAATTCTTAAAATTAAAATAGTCTTTTAGACTAAAGAAACAGTTTTCTATTTGGTGTTATAAAAGCCAGTGTTTTATTTAGTAGGTATTAAAGGAAGGACCAGAAATCGACAAGTAATCGAAACTCCGTAGATCAATGACTTTGCGAGATTTAATAATAAAATAATAATAAATAATGCTGGACAATCCACACAGCACCATCTAGCCCCAAAGTAAGCTACTCAAAGCTTGTGTTATGGGAACTAGATAACTGATATATTTAATACATTTTATAGTTTACATAGATAGTTTTTTTTTTTATGATACATAGAAAACACCCAGACCAACGGAACAAATTTCTGCAGATCGTACACAAATTTGTTCCGAGGCCGGAATCGATCGAACCCGCAACCTCTTGCATCGCAGGCGGACTCTCGCCCGCTGTGCCACTAAGGTCATCCAATAATAAGGGCTAAGAAGTTGTTTGATTTCTTCATTATGCCAACAAATTAAGAGTGGTATTTATGCCAATAAATTAAGAGTGGCAAAATCTCTGCTTAGAAAAATCAACAGTTTTAAGTCGATAGATCTTTCTGTATCTGCTAAAAATGATTCCCTTCTTTTGTTTGAGCCTATGTCGCAATGTCGGGTGTCAAATTATAGTGATGCCTCGCCTATAAGTTTTTTCTTCTTGTTACAGTAGTACCTGCATAATGGCGTAGCCGAACACTCAATTATTGTTACTATGTCGCAATTTTCGGCTTCCACTTCCAACTGTGGTTCAATCAAAGTAACAGTTAGTTCGTTCTCGCACGAGGGGACTTAGGTACGTCTGTGGTCACCAATAGACAATCGGACAATTAGGCTGCTTCGTCGGTTAAGTCTGACGTATAATGTATGAAAACTTGTGTCAAAACCGTCAAAATAACTGTTTAAAATTTAACCATCTGTTGGTGAACTCGGGTCTTAGTTTTGTGCGACGTAGATAACCGAAAGAGTCGGTTATCGGTTACGTCGCGGGTGTCGTCAGAGGCGGCGGGATCTCCACCGGGGGGCAGCGCCTCCTGCAGAACAATTCTACTACCGAACTGCGATTCCCATAGCGTGGGGATTATGGGAACTACCCCCCTAGTATAAAAGCCAATAAGGTGCTTATCAAGGAGAGAGCTGTGTCCAGCAGTAGACCGGGATAGGTAGATGTAGAACTGATACTGAGTGTAGAAATACAAATTGTATTTTAACTTCCACCACCACCACGCCACAACAGTCTATGTTGGCCCACTGCCTTATTGGCTTTATCTCAGGGGGGAATGGGGTTGGGGATCGCAGTTCGGTGGTAAATCATTCCGCAGGAGGCCCGGTAGATATGAATGAATGAATAAATGAATATATTTTTATTTCAGACAAAGTCAAACATTTGACATATGAAAATAGGAACACAAACAAAATTTAGAACAATAAATATTATCAAACTTTAACTTTACAGTGCATGTGTTTACAAATATACATACATATATATCCCCTAGTCACCTTTTACGACACCCACGGGAATAGTTAGGGTGGTGCAAATTCTAAACCGGCACCACACGGCCGTAGGTGAAAAATAAACAGTAGCAATGGACCTCGCAGTAGGACAATCTTGTGTCAAGATTGTCCTACTGAGTGTAACCATAAAAATAAAATTATGAATGATCTTACAAACCAACTACAACAGCTCAGTAGAGTAAGAATAGAGCTTAAATTGTATTAGCATCGCAAGAAACTAAATTAAATTATTATCACCTTGTGTAAGAATAATCTCAGATATCTACAACTACTAGACAAAGACGCACAAAGATGAATGTTCTCGAGTAGTGACAAATTGGTGTGATTCAAAAAAGAAGTCACGCACGGTAGGCGGTCATGAAAGATGTTTTGTTTTTTATCTAGTCATTTAGAACAGTGCGCAAAAAACGTATTACTGTATACAGTTAATAATTTTGAAATTTCTAGAATCGTATTTAATATTCCAAATAAGCACAAACATAGATGATTGTTTTCAAATTGTAGGTTAGGTTTAGTGGGCCTTCCTAATTTTAGGGTTCCGTATTACAACAAGGAGACTTTGTTTGACACAAAGTCCCTGCGCTGTGCATGTGCACAATATACCTACAACCTCCATTTCGAAGTCAGTTAACAACGCCGCATGACGCACGTAAATTAATTATTAATTTTATGGCATTATGAGATGTGTCTTATTTTCTACTTCGCTATTAAATCTAACACCCTAATGAAAGTTTCCGACCTGGTTGTTTCGGATGTATCCGTGTGCCGATCATTCTTCATTTACTTAATTTTATTCGTTATCATAATGCAGCCAATGAGCGGTGAAAATAGTATGAGTGACTCACGAACTCACACTACTAAAATAAATCCTTACGGTAGACCTCTACATAAATCTCATCGTATTCATCATAACATCTCTAAAGAGATGCTCTGGATTTAATTTTTTTATCGTGTACTAGGGCCGCCCCAGTCGTATATCTCGCCACGCAAGCCCTAACGACATCATCCGGCCTTTGTCACTGTTAACGTACCAGCTATTCTCGAACCGAATGGTCTGTTGCGTGACGATGGTAAGAGGCGCGACGGTATGACACTAGTCCTATGGGAGTTGGGGAGTCCCATTGTGTGGGACGCGTTCCCATCTTCCGAGGAAACCCGAGAGGGCGGGTGCGGCGGTAGATTTCGCCAAACATCTCAAGAAGCGCAAATATGCAGGTCTCGACAGAGCCTACACATTTGCTCCACTTGGACTCAAGACCCTAGGTCCGTGGGGTACCGAGGCTCTTCGGGTTTCCAAAATATTATCTCAGCGTCTGGTTGAAGCGACGCGTAACCTGATATCTGGTAAGTATCTGGCGCAGCGCATCAGCATTACCATACAGCGGGGCAATACAGCCAGCATCTAGGAGACGCGACTAGTTTTTTTTTATTCGAGGTAACAAACAATTACACTCTTAGCATAATTAAATTTATACTTATTCTAAGTGTTATTCTATAAGTGCAATCAGCACCGTTACCCTCTTATAGGTATAAAAATAAAAACGGCAGTAATTATTATGGTTATATAGGTAGGTACCTACTAATAAGTAAGGAACACAGACAATACAATCCCCGCGCGCGGGATAACTGCGTTGGAAATAACAAGCATAAATATGTTAAGTTACACACAAATTTAATTACCTACTTGTAGCCTAGTAATTGTAGCCTTTTCGGCTTTTTTTTAGATAAAAATAAAAGAAAACAAAAATTATACTAGTATTAATACGGTTCAGTTGAGCTGGCACCTGGCTCCGGCTGGCTCCTGTAGATTGTTTGCAAAAGTCCGCATTTAGCTAAATTGTTTCAATTGTAAATAGTAGTTCAAATTTGTTTAAATTATTTGTTTGTAATTTTCTTTTAAAGATGATTTTTTAATACGTGTTAGATATCGTTAATTGCCAACGACGCTCTTGGACGTGTTTAAACACTTCCATCTAAGTTGCTGCACGTCCCTGCTGCGGGTCGCATCGCAGAGGCTAGGCAGTGAATGCATTAAGAGAAACACCTCTATAATAATTATAATTTATAAAAAAGCCAACTACCGGTAGAGCAATCATTAAACCATCGTTAGAATTTAAGCACGAAGTCGTTGACCTTAAGATTGGTGTCTGAAAAACGCATAGAGTTGCTAAGAATAACGGGTCTTAAGCTGGGATTGGACTGGACTACATAAATTATGGTTGGCGCGTGGTTTATAAGCTTTATGGTTTGAAATTTTTCTGATTTTCTTTATTGCTCCCAAGTAAAATGGTTTTATTTTAAGCAAATAGTGCGCAGGGTTTTTCAAGGTAATACAAATAGTTTTAGTTTACATAAAAGATTTCTTGTTAGTAGTTGATTCTATACTTATACTTTGGTTGGTTTTTAGGTATGTATTGACATAAATAGGTATATATAATAAGAGTTATACAGGGTTATTGGTAATTCACTGACACTATTATAACTGCAGGTTCTGCCCACCATCATGAACACGTCCGTGAAGACGCCAGGTCCCAATACTTAAAATTGGTGGAAAGGTATGTACCCCTTTCATTCAAAAATCGTTCGTTATAGGGGTTTTCTTTAAACTAAACCCAAAGCTCTGGCTTGAATTATCAGTAGGTGTGTGTGTGTGTTCGGCTGTCTCCCAGCCAGGCTAATGCCAAATCATTGATTAGACGTAAAATAAGCCAATATTGATTATGTGGATTAAATAGGAGTCGGAGATCAGTATTTAGTAATTAATTCGGTTTCGTATTATTTTGTTCTATTTTATACAAAAAAATTAAGAATTAAGACCTGGTGTCTTCACTAACGTGTTCGTGATGATGGGCAGAACCGGTAGTTTACGCAGTGTCAGTGAATTACCAATAACCCTGTATAAGTTGAATAATACTAGCTTCTTTCGGCTTTGAATGTAGAAACTAATTTGCCTAGCCTAGTAAGCAGTCATTAAATGTTGTAATTCAAGATATGTACCTACTTAAGTACTTATTAGTTTATGCATCCCAATAATTGACGACTAAGGCGGGACTTGAACCCGTAACCTTTCTGCGGGAATGTGTTGCCAATTTCGTCACTGAGACAAACCATTAATACATTTGTACTACCAGTTGTACTTCTTAGTAGTACTGACAAGGAGGCATAAGTTCAATCATGACCATGTAACATAAAATCATCATCATCATCATCAGCCTATATTAAGTCCAGTGCTGGACATAGGTCTCCCCTAATGAGTGCCATAGCGCCCTGTCTTCAGCTTGCCGCATCCAGCATCTGCCTGCTGTCTTTCGCAGATCGCCATTCCGGCTGGCCGGAGGGCGTCCTATACTACGTTTGCCGAGTCGCGGTCTCCGTTCAAGAACACGTTTACCCCAGCGGTTGTCGGTTCTTCGCGAGGTATGGCCGGCCCACTGCCACTTCAGCTTGCTAATTCTTTGAAAAAACTTTGTAAATACAAATACCTACAAAAATCCTTTACTGTACAACAAAAATACATTGAAAAGAGACGTCACATAATGACATAAGTTGAAAGGGCGAGCGGCCTTATTGCGTAGAATCAATTTCTTCCAGGCAACATTTGGATGGAAATAATTAATTTCGAGTCGTAAATTTATGGGATATATAAATTCTTCCAATCGTTCCCCGTGTTCAACACAACACTATAAAATATTATAGCCTTACGTTTATGTACCTAATTCAAAATTTAAACTAGGGTCAAATTGCCCCTATAAAAATTACCTCTTTTCGTCTTTGCCCACAAATTTTGTGAAACTTTCCAAACGTAAACTTTTCACGTTTCATTATGGATAAATGAAAGGTGTTAAATAATATCTATTATTCGGTGTTTTGGAGAAAGTTGTAAATAGCTGTGAAGAGAATGCAACATGCAAGTGTCAAATATTTTGATACAATAGATCGACGAAGAATCGAATGTCTGAGAAGAATACGAAACGAAAATCCGTGTTCATTAAAATGATATATACAACTCTTTATTAACAAAGAAAATTACAATGAAAAATAGAAACAAATAAGAACTAGTATTTACAATTGAAACCATTGAGCTAACTGCAGAATGATGCAAACAATCTACAGGTAGCTCAACTGATCCATTTCAATACCAGTCGTCGCGTCCCCAAGAAGCTGGCTGCATTGCCCCGCTGCTATATGGCAATGCTGATGCGCTGCATGATAATAAAAATGATAATTAAATCCCGATTTTAAAGAATTTGTGAGATTTAACAAGAAGTTACTAATAGGTGCATATAATTTACTACCTAAGTGGTGCCGGCTTAGAATTTGCACCACTCCAATTCTTCCCGAGGGTGTCGTAAGAGGCGACTAAGGGATTTCCACCGGGGATGGGCAAGCAGCGCCCCCTGCAGAACAATACTCCCACCAAACTGCGATCCCAGCCCGCATGCCCAGCCTGGGGATTATGGGCATTACCCCCATGAGATAAAAGCCAATAAGGCGCTTATCAGGGGGAGTCCTGCGTCCAGCAATCGACCGATACAGGCTGTTGATGTTGACATTAAATTTTGACAGCGACAGTTATAGAAACGTGTCATTTAATTTTGACAGTAACAGTTATTGAAATGGGCAGTCAAAATCTTTCACTGCCCATGACACATGCCCATCTGGAGCTCGATGTAGGGGCACAGTAGTGGTGCGGTGCCCCGCCTAAAGCCTTGGTCATTTAATCACACTATCTCTGCCTCGATTGGTCTAGCAGCGGTCGCGTGTTCAACCGCTGTTAATGAGGTCCCGGGTTCAAATCCCGGGTCGGGCCAAGATTGTGATACTGCGACTTTTCTAGCAAGAAATATTCCAATAGCACCACGGAGTCAGGATTTATTTATTTATTTATGTATTTATTCAATAACAAAATCTCTATCAAAGGATGTTTGCAGTGTACACCCCCTTGCCTCGGAAAGCACGTGAAGCTGTTGGTCCTCCGTCTAGCCTCTCCCCGGTCGTGTCGGTTTGTCGTCCCATCAGAATATGAGAGAGAGGGAATAGAGAGTGCATGTGTTTGCGCGCACACTTGTGCACTATAATATGTCCTGCGCACCTGGCTAGTCTTCCTTTGAGGCTGCCGTGGCTGAAATTCGGCTAGGAGATTCATCACTTTAATCAAGATAAGAGGATTCATTACTTTAATCACAACGCACTATGACTGGTTTTGATATAAATCAGTTGAGCTACGTGTAGATTGTTTGCAACAGTCTGCAGTCAGCTCCATTGTTTCAATTGTAAATACTAGATCAAAATTTGTTTCTATTATTTGTTTGTAATTTTCTTTGCGAATACATTACAATTCATTACATGGAAATATTCTATTGATTCAATCCAGTTGTAAGATTACGAAAGAAACCGGCTCCACAGTAATCTTCAGCAAAAAATTAGGTTAGCGAGCGAGCAACACTGGCAATGTAAACTGGATGCATAGTATGAGTGTGCAAAATACGAATACGAAAATAGTTTTCGTGAGCTCGATAGTACATTATCATCTATCTCGCTTACGCTTACAAAAAAGAGTGCGAATGAAATATATTCCGTAAAAAAATCTGTATCGAAATCTCTTAGAACCATTCGAAAACTTAATCTAAATCGTATGAAACTTTTCAATCGCTGTCAAACAACGAAAGTGGTTTCTCTCTATCCGGTGCAAGGCGCCAAATGTATGAGAGAAAAGGGAACTTTTTTTGTTATCGTAAACTAAAAACTGATACCGTTATACAGCCGCGGATGGAATTAGCTATGGTAGCTTTGTCGAATGCACAAAATATGTGCATTCGACATAATATGTGTACATATTTTGTGAATTCGACAAAGCTACCCATAGCTATTTCCAACCGCGGCTGTTGTTAAAGCAAAAAACAAACCACAGTAGGTATTTATTTTCGGAAAAATGAGACACCAAATGTAAAATTACATTGAATCATTATGTACCTATCTACATAATTATACAGAATAATGATCTTGTTATAAACGTAAGTTTGAATCGTCACTCTAAATTATGAGAACATTGTGTGAGGGTGCGAGGGATCCCAGTTTCGGCTTCTGCCCGCGGCTTCGCACGCGTATTTTCGGTAAAATGAGTAGCCTATTAACTTAGTAAAACGAATAATAAATCAATGAAACAAATGGATAATTGTTTCCTTTTTACTTCGAGCCATGGGTTATGTTTTTCGAGTGTTTTTGTGTGGTTGGCAAAAACTCTTTTTAACTCTATCCATGCATCAAAACCGATAAGGCGATTTCGAATAGTTTGATTCTATTGAAAAAAGTAATACCTAACTGACTTAGGTTTTTCAATTTTACACTGTTATATTAAGTTTTGCGCAACAAAAACTGTATAAATTAAAAAACAAAATACCAAAATATTTACGAGGGACAAAAACTATAAACATAAAAAATATTTCCGAGGGATTTCCTCGGGAATCATTTTTTATACAACCATCTCTTTCATCATTCTCCACACAATAGCGACTGAACCATCAATCTCGGAGTAATCAGCGAACATACACAAAAAATGTTTATTATTTTACAAATTTATGCATGTTTAGGCATATATTTGTTAAACATAGAATCTCCTATTTTTTAAGTCGGTTAAAACTGCAATTTTTTTTTACTCTCGTGCAGTGGATTATTTTTTCCCACATGGGGGATTTGTCAAGGGCCTTGATAATTGGAATAACCCTGTATTTCGAGTATTTCTGTGTGGTTGGCAGACACTCTTTACTACCTCCAAGCTACAAAACAGATATACCTACGCATTTTGAAAAATGTGGGACTTGGGACATAAGTGACGAAATACTCTTATGAATTCTTGACGGCTACAATTTGGAGGCCTTTGCCCTCTCTTTTGGCGAAAAAAGTGAAAAAGCAGGACCGATACGTGTTTTTATTTATAGTTTTCAATTATTCTTTGAGCTACCTGTAGCTTGTTTGCAACAGTCTGCAGTTAGCTCAATTGTAGATACTACTTCTAATTTGTTTTTATTATTTGATTGTAAAACCACTTAAATCATTTTGCGTAGATGTTAAATAAGCCATTGATGATGATGTGGATTTAAATAGGAGTGGAAGATCGGTATTTAGTAGGTAATTAATTGGGTTTCGGACGTTATTTTGTATGGGAAGCGATTTACAAAAAAAATAAGAATTAAGACCTGTAGTTTTCACGAATGTGTTCGAGATGATGGGTAATATTCTGTCATAGAATCATTAAGGCCGTTTGAATATTTTGTCCCATGTCCGTTGTACGTTTTGACGAAGGTGCAATTTAACCCTGGTACAATCAGACTTATACACTTTTGTGTACCGGGGCCGGCGGCGGCGCGGCGTTCACGTAGTGTCAGTGAATTACAAATAACCCTGTATAGTATACAGGGTGAAATTTAAAACACCAGCAACCTTCAGTGACCGGGTTCCTAGCATCATCAGCAACAGCGTTTGTTCTACGACTTTTGATAATAGGCTACTTTTTATTTCCATACAAAAATAAATATTATTTGAAATATCCGCTCTTAATGCAACATAGACCTACAAAAGTCACGACAGTTCAATAAAAACTTAAATAAGCTCTAATTAATGTACTATTGAGTTATTTCAAAAGTCTTAGAACAAACGTTGTTGCTGATGATGCTAGGAACCCGGTCACTGAAGGTTGCTGGTGTTTAAAATTTCACCCTGTATATAGACCTTCGTTTGTCTACAATCTCACCTGATGATAAGTGACGATTTCACCGACGAAGTAACACGAAACTCTAGAAGACACTTGTTTTGAACAGTTCTAGAATTTAATTCTAATATATCATTTTAATCGTAACTTTATTTATCAGTAGTTTAATATTTCATTTAGGTGAAGTGCTAAAGACCGATTAATGGAAGCCACCTTGAACTGCTAAGGAGATAAGTTAATATTAATTAATTTACGATGCTATTTCATTAATATCGTGTTATTCCACTTTACGACGAGAGACTAACTACATAGGCGGGAGTGTCGCCGGCAGTAGTCGTCGGATCATTTATTTATTTATTTATTAAGTAATCTGACAGCGATACATTTTACATATAACAGTATAATACTTATGCTAAAATAAGGCCAATTATAGGATTACATACATTATATACTATAAAAAAATTATGCTGGAAAATCCACACAGCGTCATCCAACCTCATAGCTATGGGTATGTAAAGGGCGTCTCAATAAGAGTACACGATTTAAATGTGACGCCATTTTTTTGCAGGTTGGAGCTCTGAAATTTGACAGCTGGAATAACGATTGTACCGATTATTAAAAATGGAGCGCTTTAGATAAATAAATAAATAATCCTGGACAGTTCACACAGCATCATCTAGCTCCAACTCCCTCATCATGATAGAAATGAGAGTTTTTTTTCAGAGATTTTTTTAATTATCTGAGCGTCTGGTCAGTATCTGGCGCAGCGCATCAGCATTGCCATACAGCGGGGCAATGCAGCCAGCGTCATGGAGACGTGACGACTGGTATTGATATGGATGAGTTGAGCTACCTGAAGAATGTTTGCAACAGTAGGTAGGTATGCAGTTAGTTGAGCTAATTATTCTGTATTAATTGTTTATACTAGTTATAATCTGTTTCTTATGATAATTTAATTGTATTTTATATAAGGCGAATGCCATCAAAATGTACATATAGAGAATCCTATGCCCATGGGTATGGGTCGCCTCGCGGCTGATGATGATGATCGAAAATAAGATTTACTGTCGTCCATGAACTGCATGCTATGGAAATTTTGATTCTCGTTATCTCGAGACAAACTCATTGGATGATTGTGAAATAAGCTGGTTGTTTACAAAGTAACCGCGAAGACGTCGTTTTCAAGATTTATGATTGTTCACAGTGTAAACAAGTGGCTAGGGCAAGCAAGAGCAATGGCGAAAAACGCTTATTTCAATATTTAGAAAGAAAAAAGAAAATCAATTTATTAGCTCACACAAAAATAATAATAATAAAAAAAAAACCTTAAATTATAAAACAAAGAGTATTATTCTGGTGTGTACCAAAAAGATCCTGCCTCAGCTTCATGTTGCTCAACATAAATTTGAGCAACGCTGGTTTTCTGGCAGGTTCTGGTTCATATTTATTCAGTAAAGGTTCACCAACCACATAAATTATGTACAATTTTAGATTTGGTCGTATTCTAAATGTTTGGAGGTAAAATAGTAGGTGTACCTAAAATACCAACCAATACCTACCTACAGTACCTTCCAACCAAAGTGATGACAACAATAAATATTATGGAGTATTGAATATACATATTTAATTAAGAGACAATCGGAATCCAATGGATACAGAATAATGGGGAGATTTTGAATTATGCATTCGTTTTGAAGGTGTTATACTTTTTTTTAAAACATTGCAAAACAATACAATTATCATGATTCAAAGTAAATTAAAGATAAATAGCAAATCAGTTGAGGGTAGGACACAAAAATTAATAGAATAGGTACTTTTGGAATCAGCGTACTAAATTATATTATGTACATTTACATTCCTTAAAAATTGGGAAATGTGTGAAATCCTAAAAGAATTATAAGAATCATTGTAAATACTAGTTCTAATTTTTTAATATTATTTTATAGTAATTTTCTTTATAAATAAAGGCTTCTGTCATTTTAAACCAAATTTCTGCACAATCATACTAAATAAATGATTATGATTGTATAATAAGGAGTGTTTGGGGTTTAATCAAATCCCGGAATCATCATATTATTTGCGATTACATCGAGAAACCGGGAATAGCGAGGGATAGCGCTTACGCTAAACGCTTTCGCTTCCCCAACTCTCTTGTCTACCACAAAGTTTGCGTGTCTCCAATTATCATTATCTAGAAATAGGCGTGGATAATGGTCTCTGATCTACAAGCTCCCAGGTTAATTTGAACTTTAATGGCATGGATATAAAGACTGTCGTAACTTCCGCAGTCCTATGTCTAGAACTCATTAGGTAGCTACCTATTACTAAGTATCTAACTACGCACAATACCTACCTACTTAGGTCATTGGAAAACCCTATAAACCTTTTCAATGCCTACTTATTTATTCTGTGGGTCCCAGATATGTCATCATGATAAGATGTCATCAAAGTCAGTATGCTTAGTACCAGTGTGTACAGTTGGAATACGAAAAAAGTTTTAAAAGCTCGACTTTAACTTCTCGCTTGTGAGGTAAAATGAGGCAAAAACAATATTCCGTGAAAATCGGCTTTGTCAAATCTCTCAAAACCATTCGAAAACTAAACTCGAGATGTTAAGAACAAAGAACCTACACGAGCGAAAGCTAATTTATTTTTATTAAATTTCTAATATAAATGCAAAAGTTTGGATGGATATATTAACGGATGTTTGTAACCTCTTCCGCCAAAACTACTGAACGAATCATGCTGAAATTGCATAAAGGTAGTTCTAAGCCTGAAATAAAACAAAGACTACATTTATCTCATAAATCAGTTCCCATGGGATTGAAAATACCTTTAAGGCGTTGCCTCCCCTCACACTAGTGGCGCCACCTATTTATCTAATTACTACGTTTAAGAAAGGAATTTCCTAAAATTACGTTAGCCAGTTTGCGATACCTATTGTATGGAAATGGAATGGAATGGTCTATGGAAACGTTTAATGCGCTACCTCGACCCAAATCAGCGCCACCACCTATTTTATCTTATTATTCTGTTGAACGAAGGAATTTTCAAAAATCGATTGGCCAGTTTGTGATGCCAATCATAAGCGACTAAGGGCACTGAGGGCGGGCAGCAGCGTCCCCTACAGAACAATTCTACCACCGAACTGGATCCCCAACCCGCATGCCCAGCGTGGGGATTATGGGCAATACCCCCATGAAATGAAGGTCAATAAGGCGCTTATCAGGGGGAGGCCTGCGTCCAGCAATGGACCAATACGGGTTGGGGATCGCAGTTCGGTGGTAGAACAGGTCTGCAGGGGGCGCTGCTGCCCGCCCCCGGTGGATATCCCTTAGTCGCCTCTTACGACACCCGCGGGAAGAGTTGGGGTGGTGCAAATTCTAAGCCGGCAGCACTTGTTGACTTCGGAACCCTAAAAGCGCAATATTCTTAGTTTAAGGTAACATACCTAACTAATTAAATTTATTCTACAAACTGTTTTGATAAAAGGTGCAACAATTTAATTGTTTTATTGCGTTTGCAACCATAACAACTCTTTAATAATTCGATTCGCCTATAATTAGAGACCATAATAATTTGTTCTGCTAGTGAATGACCGCAAACTGTTTAATAAAATAAATACATAAACTTTAATAGTTTCACTTAGTCTGTAACAAATGAGGTCATAATAATATAACCTTTATAAGCCAATAAAAATACAATCAATAAATAAACTAGAACTACTTTAAAACAATTATAAATAACACAAGCTCTGCTTAGTTTGGGGCTAGGTGATGTTGTGTTGTCCAGCATTATTTATTATTATTATTAATTGAGTTAACTGCAGACTGTTGCAAGCAATCTACAGGTAGCTCAACTGATCCATATCAATACCAGTCGTTGCGTCCTCAAGACGCTGGCTATATTGCCCCGCTGTATGGCAATGCTGATGCGCTGCGCCATAAACTCGCCAGTTCTCGGGTCAAGCGTCGTCGCTTAGTTTTTTAAGTTACTCGTAACTGTAATGATCAGCACATAATAGGATTTGATTGAAAAATCAACGAAGAAACAGAAGCGCTTTGAGTTGAAAATGTGAAGTGTGACGTCACAGAACATGGGCCAATATGGCAGCATTTTTATCAACCGAAATCGAGTGCAGCTTTTTTGGATTAGGAGTCCGTTTGTATAGAAAACGCGCAGTCGACAAGCAAGACGCACCGTGATGCGTGGCAGTGGGTTAACCGCCTAACCTATCAGTTATCTTATGAAATTAAGCTGCCCTTTGAGCGCGTCGTCGCTAACTCATATAGCAACTTAACCTCACTATTACTATTTGGGTATGATAGGATCTGATGGAAAGCACCAATAAAAATACAAACAAGAAAGTTGTACTAACAAGGTAGTCAGTACGATATGGCTGACGATGTATCTCGAAGCACTAGAAGACCTATTCACTCTCGTCTTGAAGAGACCTAGGTTGTACTTGTCTGGAAAAATAGAACCAGGCAGCGAGTTTCAATCCTGTATCAAGTATCTATTAATTAGTGCCCATAACACAAGCTCTGCTTAGCTTGATGCTAAATGATGCTGTGTGGATTGTCCAGCATTATTATTAATATACTAAATAATATAAAAAGAAAATTACCTTCAAATAATAGAGATAAATTAAAACTAAGTAGTATTTACAATTGAAACAATTGCTAACTGCAGACAATTTATTGGTAGCTCAACTGATCCATATCAATACCAGTCGGAAGCGTTACCAATACGATATATAATCTACTTAATTATGCTTTGCCTATAGGTACTCAGGATAAAAAAGAATCTCTATAATATAAACAAATTAAACAAATGATGATCTCAGTGTTGGCTGTCCAATTAAATAAATAAATATTATTATTATAACCTAAATAAATAGGCAGTGCAAGATACCAAAGGGAAAAACCAGAATGTAATAGTTTACTAGCGCTAAAATTAATGTTGTGGCGGAAAGTACCTAATTAAATAGTTAGTATCCCTTATTTGGAATAACGTTATTTCACGCACTGGCATGGCATCACTGCCAAAATCGTTAGTAGGATTATTGTATAATTCTCTGCCTAAATACAAAATCAGGTTCGTATATGGAGCAGATACATGCATGAAATCAGGTTCGATAATAGAGCTACCTTTTATAAGGACATAAGCAAAGATTTTTTGGAGGTTCTAATAACCAGAGACCTTAGTATCAGTTTTGCATTGTTTACGAAAACTAACAGTTTTCGTTTCACTATAAAAACTATCGTAGTTTGACGAATTCATTACGGATGTAAGCGGGTTAACTACGAACCTTGTTTGAATCTATCTAGAACCGCACTCACCCTGAAGATGTCCCTCGTTAAGGGATGAAACGTTGGTGTTCTTCCAACCCAAATAAGTTTTCGTTTCGTTTCATAGATTCCTCCACAACATTGAAATCTTTGAATGTTAGCAGTATATATATAAATAATATATACAATACAATAGTAAACTATCAATACATGGGTGGGATAGTTAGTATCCTTTATTTGGAATACCGTCATTTCTCGCACTGACATCACTGCCAAAATCGTTTGTATTGTTGTATATTCTCTGCCAAAATGCAACATCAGCTTCGTATGAAACTATTGGATCGCTGTCATAATATGAAAACTATACTGAGAGGAATCCTCTCACTCGTCAATTCAGATTTTTTTCTCAATATTAACGAAGACAATTGTAATTAAAGAATATAAACAAATTAGAACTAGCATTTACAATTAAAACTTTGAGCTAACTGCAGACTGTTGCATACAATCTAGAGGTAGCCCAACAGATCCCTAACAATACCAGACGGAAGCGTCCCCAAGACGCTGGCTGCATTATAAATAGGTAAATAAAATATCCGTAGGGAAGCGGCAAGGCGGTAAATCTATGAAACTAAACGAAAAGTGTTACAGTTTTCGTAAACTACCTACGCAAGGTAACACCTAAAAATCGTTGCGTGTGACCACATAAAAGGTAGCTCTATTCAATCAGTTATTTCTATAACGGTGAATCTTCAATTCACTTTATATCTTCGCATCTTTTCATTTGAGTGAAAGTCACTTATTAAAATATTCTGTTTGTATTGATGCAGGCAACGAGAGGTCTGTGAGCTTTCTAAATGTCATTGTCATTTTATTATTTTACGATGTGACGACGAAAAAGAAGTAAATAAATATCTAATAGCTTGGGGCTAGCAGAGTCATCAGACAAGAAGTTGAAGTTGAAGCTTGGGGCCAGATGATGTAACCTTTGAATTGAATTGAAATGTCTGTTTAATTAATATAGTGCGGTGGCAGATTTGATAGGAATTTTACAGCCTTTTTCTGATGCTATTTAATTATTAAAACTGACTTTTCCATTATTATTATGATGTATAAGAACAAACTTGTCCATTATTTTCCGATTATATTTCTAATTAGTTTTCTCCTGTTGTTTGATTTTTATTATCTATAATAATTTGGATATTAATAGGTACTATTTAAATTTTTATTAAGATTTAATTTAGGATTTTTTTATGTTGTACAAATTTGGGGGTTTTTAAAGTAGGTAATAATTGCTGGTTGATCTTCAAATTCAAATTAAATACTAATTTAGTTTAAAATTTGACTCGTCTAAGAGTATATTTTTTAAGCCAAGTAAGTAATAAACCTCATTTCAGATTTTTGACATATTATTACGCAATATGGGTATTCAGTCAAGTACAATAATTATTCTATACCATATGCAAATCAATACCTAATCGAAATAAAACCCAAGTGCGAAAATTTTATCCAAGTCTTTTGTCATGACGACATATTTTATATTGACCTAACAAAAGACATGACATTGCAGAAACATATACGTGCCAGTATATAAGGTCAGCAAATATATACGAAGGCCTAGTTGCGATATGACATTTGTACAAAAAATATAATTGTGAAATTATTTAGCTGTTACGTGCATTTTTGAGATGATCAGCACTTTTTGACAATTAGGTTGATATGTACATACTTATGAAACTTATCTAAGTATGCCAATAGACAATGTATTAATTACATAACTAACTGCAAATTGTTATGTGTTTAGGTCTAAGTAGGTACATAATATAAGGTATTGCCTGGAAGATATCGCTTCTAAGCGATAAGGCCGCCCATTGTACTTGTGTCTTATAATAATGTCTCTTGTATTTTATTTTTGTTGGTGTACCTACCTACAATAAAGTATTTTGTATTTTTTTTGTATTTTGTATCATTTATTTATTATACAAAATCCACAGCCCTTCAAAGCTAAAAAATACAAAATTACAGATTAAACATACGGCCAATAAACGATTTACTTTTATAAAAATATTAAAAAATAATGTAATGGTATGTATACCCGTGACCCGAGAACTGGTTATTATCTGGCGACTATCTACAAACTATCTACATACCAAATTTAATCTAAATCGGTGAAGTAGTATTTACGGAGATACGTGGTAACAAACATTCACACAAACTTTCGCATTTGTGATATTAGTATGATTAGTAGGATAGGATAGGATTTAGTGGGACGGTTTTTCTATTTTAATTGTAAATACTAATTAGATCTAATTTGTTTCAATTTTCAAAATATCATGTATCAATAACAAAACCATGAGTATCTAAAAATCCTCGTTCTCTATTAGGTGAGATTGTGGTCAAAAGTTAACACGGTTTGTATGTATCAATAGATTAATTATTATAAATATTCACGGGTATTTATGACGTATATATGCGTATTTTACCCGTAAATACTCGTGAATGTTTATAATAATGTGAACGCTGAACGCGTAAGGTTAAGAAACTTTAATAGATTAATTTAAAAACACCCACGTGGAACTATGGATCACAAATAAAAATAAAGGATAAAAAGTATTACCTGTATGCAAAATTTCAGCCCGATCCGTTTAGTAGTTTTGGCGTGAAGAGGTACTTAACAAACATCCATCCATCCATTCATCCATCCAAACTTTCGCATTTATAATTTTAGTGTGATTGTGACAGTATAGTTGTACACGGGCGAGCTTAATGCTAGATAGCATTCTCTACCTGCTAATCTTTGGGTAGTGTGAACAATAATTTAGTAAGCAGTGCTAGATAACAAAATTGACAGTAAAACAAGAAAAATAATAAAATACATTATTTCATTATTTATTTAATAATTCGTGTCTTTACCAAAAATCTCTTATTCGACTTTAAAAATATTCCTCTAATTAATAAATAAATAAATAATAAATAATAAATAATGCTGGACAATTCACACAGCATTATCTAGCCCCAAGCTAAGCAGTGCTTGTGTTATGTTATGAGTACTAGATAACTGATATACTTAATACAATACACTACATAGATAGATAGATCTAATTATAATAATGTTATTGAAAATTTGTGAAAAATCAGGCCTTAACTAACAAACACCAAAACCCTATAAACTATGAATGTTGCCAACACCTGTATCACCATTCTCTGTTGGCCAACCCGTTCTTGCAACACCACGCTCGATATAACATGGCTATTTACTCGACTTAGAGGTTTATCATTATATTTGTGGTTGTAGCTACTGGTTTAGAATGTGCAATGAGCCTTGTGTGTCCCACAATCCCACGTCCCACTGCTGGGTACGGAGGTGTATAAACTTGCACCTTAAATTCGTTATAGTATAAAGCTTTTTAATATTTTTTTCAGCGATTAGTCAATAATCAAAACTTATACGAATATCAATATATTTTGATTTCTAAGTTAATCGAAATAATGCTAAGTATTTCGTAACATAAGTTGAATTGCATCTTCAAAATACCTTAAAGTACCTACAGATAATCTACATGAGGAATTTCCTTAGATTCTTTTCCATGTGCAAAGCCGTGAACAGAAGCTAGTGATTATAAAATGATGACTTAATTTTTTTTGCAATTAATAAAGTTTTCTTTTCTTCCTATTCGTATTCCAACAAGCACTCTTGATTACAAAAATTTACACAAATGTTATATTTGCTTGTTTTTTCAGCAAAACCAGTGTTTTGTCATGAAATAATTACAAAAAATGATATAAATCCTTTATTCACACAGAAAATTACAATCAAATACTAGAAATAAATTAGAATAGTAACTAGTATTTACAATTGAAACAATTGAGCTAACTGCAGACTGTTGTATACAATCTACAGGTAGCTCAACTGATCCATATCAATACCAGTCGTCGCGTCGTCCCCAAGACGCTGGCTGCATTGCCCCGCTGTATGGCAATGCTGATGCGCTGCGCCAGATACTCACCAGCTCTCGGGTAGGTATAATAAAAATGGAAAAATACACGTTAACGAAACACACGAATATGAAGAAAAAGAGAATTATAATAAAAAAAAGTATGTGATCGAAATAAAAAAAAATGGTAGAACTAACGTTGACCCCCTCGATTACCCGAATCACCCCCTTTCGCCTCAGCACACCCTTTCCGCAGCATCCTGTATATCATCATCATCATCATCATATATATATCCAATCATTCATAACACCATCATGATGATACAAAGCGATTAATGCACGGCCATGCCAAAAATTAACATTTTAATTGCAAATAAATATATATAAAGTTACTAGTATTTTATATGTGCGCGAGCTGCAAGCAGCTCGCGGCGGCTGTGTATATTGTTTTTTTTTTCATTGTATTCCCCTTTTCGTAACCTACATAATCGATTTCATGGAAATTTATAAGCAAGAGTGGGTTTTGCGATTTAAGAATGTCAGCCATTTTGGATTTTCAAATGGCCATCTTTTTCGTAATCTACACTGTCGAGTTAGTCGAAAACGATATCCATGTCAAATTCTTGGATGGGGGAGGGGGTTCAGGGGGGCTGGGCGTGAGGAGTCACAGCACGGCTCGCTTCGCTCGCCTTGCTGTGTGACGTGAGTCGTATTGCGGTTCGCTTCGCTCACCGCAATCCGACACACGCCCGCCGCC
This sequence comes from Eupithecia subumbrata, assembly GCA_949316285.1. NCBI lineage: Eukaryota > Metazoa > Arthropoda > Insecta > Lepidoptera > Geometridae > Eupithecia > Eupithecia subumbrata. The sequence continues at coordinate 11,375,342 of OX438645.1, read as the reverse complement.
GTCATCAAATTCGTAATCCTCGCCCCCATGTTAGTCGAAAACGATACCCATATCAGATTTTTTGATGGGGGCGGGGCTGGGCGCAGGGGGTCACAGCACCCCTGTAGTCCCCGCTCGTGCTGCCACGCGGCAAGGCTCGCTTCGCTCGCCTTGCGGTGTGACGTATTGCGGTTCGCTTCGCTCACCGCAATCCAACACACGCCCGCCGACATCAAATTCGTAATCCTCACTCCAATGTTAGTCGAAAACGATATCCATATCAGATTTTTTGATGGGAGGGGGTTCAGGGAGCCTGGGGGCGTGGGGGTTAACACAGCAAGGCAAGGCTCGCTTCGCTCGCCTTGCTGTGTAATCCTCGCCCCCGTGTTAGTCTAAAACGATACCCATATCAGATTTTTTGATGGGGGGGCTGGTCGCAGGGAGTCACAGCACGGCTCGCTTCGCTCGCCGTGCTGTTCCCCTGTAGTCCCCGCTCGTGCTGCCACACGGCAAGTACGTATTGCGGTTCGCTTCGCTCACCGCAATCCGACACACGCCCACCGACATCAAATTCGTAATCCTCACCCCAATGTTAGTCAAAAACGATATCCATATCAGATTTTTTGATGGGGGAGGGGGTTCAGGGAGCCTGGGGGCGTGGGGGGTTAACAGCACGGCTCGCTTCGCTCGTCGTGCTGTTCCTCCTTAGTCGCATTGCGGTTCGCTTCGCTCACCGCAATACGACCCCGCTCGTGCTGGCACACAGCAAGGCTCGCTTCGCTCGCCTTGCTGTGTGACGTGAGTCGTATTGCGGTTCGCTTCGCTCACCGCAATCCGACACACGCCCGCCGACATCAAGTCCGTAATCCTCACCCCAATGTTAGTCAAAAACGACATCCATATCAGATTTTTTGACGGGGGAGGGGGTTCAGGGAGCCTGGGGGCGTGGGGGGGTAATAGCACGGCTCGCTTCACTCGCCGTGCTGTTCCTCCGAAGTCGCATTGCGGCTCGCTTCGCTCGCCGCAATGCTCCACCGGATTCAGGGGGAGGGGGTTCTGGGGGGCAAGGGGGGGGGGGGGGATTGCGGTTCGCTTCGCTCACCGCAATCCGACACACACCCGCCGACATCAAGTCCGTAATCCTCACCCCAATGTTCGTAAAAAACGATATCCATATCAGATTTTTTGATGGGGGAGGGGGTTCAGGGAGCCTGGGGGCGTGGGGGGGTAACAGCACGGCTCGCTTCGCTCGCCGTGCTGTTCCTCCGAAGTCGCATTGCGGCTCGCTTCGCTCGCCGCAATGCTCCACCGGGTTCAGGGGGAGGGGGTTCTGGGGGGCAAGTGGGGGGGGGTCACAGCGCGGCTCGCTTCGCTCGCCTTGCTATTCCCCGTAGTCGCAGTGCGGCTTGCTTCGCTCGCCGCAATGCTCCACCCTAAAAAGTGGTCAAAATATAGGCTAAAAATGGCCAAATTTCAGTTTTTTTATAAAAAGGGGGGTCTAGAGGGGTTGGGGGCGAAATTTTTTTTTTGCAATCCAAATGGTGTTAAGCTCTTTACACGACTGTGAAAAAAATTTTCTTCTAGCTTACTTCGTTTGGGAGATATCAAAAGGGGGGGTGAAAAAGGGGGCGGGAGGGGGGGTGTTTTTTTTTTACATTCAATTGGAGAAGAGACCTTCTATACGATCCCGCAATCAAAACCCCTCTATCGCGACGGCATCTCGTAGCACTCTCAAAAGGGGGGTCTTGGGGGGCAAGGGGGGGTGAAATTATTTTTGCAATCGAAATCGCTTGACCCCCTCTATACAACCCCCTTAAAATTATTCATCAGTATGACTCCGTTACGAAGCCCCCTTGGGGGGCGGGGGTCCTGGGGGGCAAATCTCAAAAAGTCGGAATTTTCCTTGACCCCCTCTATACATTTTCGCAAAAAAAAACATACCTCCCCCTCCACCATCAGGGAGAACAATTATGTCAGTCAGTCAGTGAGTCAGTGGTAATCGAGCTTTATAGTATTATTTATCACTTTGAGCGGAAGTTGTAAGACTTTTGATGTTTATTATGCTTTACGCTATATTCCACATTTGCAGCTATATTCATACGAAATTTCAGTTAGATCCGTTCAGTATTTGTGGCTTGAAGAGAATGCAGCCAGCGTCTTGGGGACGCTTCCGACTGGTATTGTTATGGATCAGTTGAGCTACCTGTAGATTGCTTGCAACAGTCTGCAGTTAGCTCAATTGTTTCAAATTTAGATCTAGTTCTAATTTATTTATATTATTTCAGTGTAATTTTCTTAGTGAATAAAGGCTTTATATCCTTGAAGAGATAATAAACATCCATTCAAACTTTCGCTTTCTATGTATGCTGTGGTGGTTATCGAATAATTATGTTTTTTTACAATTTATGTAATTAAAATTGACTTAAATAAATAAAATAAATAAATAATGCTAGACAATCCACACAACATCATCTAGCCTCAAGCTAAGCAGAGCTCGTGTTATGGGTACTAGATAACTGATATACCTACTTAATACAATACTCTACATGGATAGATATTTTTTATTATACATAGCAAACATCCAGAACACTCTGAACAAATATCTGCAGATCGTACAAACATCTGTCCCGAGGCGGGATTCGAACCCGCAACCTCCTGCGTCGCAAGTGGACCTTAGCCCGCTGCACCACAGAGGTCGACAATACACTGTTATATAGTATTACGGGACAAACATTGTTCCCTCAGGAATAATAATAATAATAATAATGTCCTCCTAGCCGAATTTCGACTACGGCGGCCAGTCTCTCGGAGACTAGCCAGATGCGCAGGACATATTAAAGTGCACAAGTGTGTGCGCAAACACAGGCGCACTCTCTGTTCCTTCACTCTCATAATCCGATGGGACGACAGATCGACACGATCGGGGAGAGGTTAGGCGCAGGACCAACGGCTTAACGTTCCCTCAGGAATATAACTTTTATGGGATTAGCTAACTACCTAGGGATCATCAAAACCGGATGCTGATGATGTCCAGGAGGACTTCATCATCATCATCATGGCCGAAGACTCGGCTAGCAAGCCGAGTCTTCGGCCACGTCGACCAAGGCCAGTCTTAGCAAAGACTAGCCAGTTGCGTATGACATAATTATTATAGTTCCCAAGTATGTGCGCAAGCACTGGCCTGCTGTACAAGCACTGACCGACACGAGCGGGGAGAGGTCAGGTGTAGGACCAACAGCATAAGGAGCCAAAAGCAAAATAGGATAACAATTGGCGAACATATCCAGAAACAAACAAGCGGATTTGAGAATCTAGCTCCTCCTTTTAGGGTTCCGTATTTCGAAATCAAAAATGACATATTAAAGATGTCTTTGACTACGATTAGTATTCATAAGTCGTGTTCGCAAGAAAATAATAATTGAGTAGACAATTATCTATGCAAAAACTGACAAAAACTGTTTACTTTTGTGACATAATATGTTAATTTATATAATGCTATTCATTTTATTCATATATTCATAACATAGACCTACTTTTTATTTAGATATACCTACAGTCAATCTTTGTAAGATTTTTAGTTAAAAAGTTCCATTGAGTATTGCGCGAATCATTTTAAATACTACTAGGATAATGTTGACCACCGATGTGGCGCAGCAAAAAGGTCCGCCTGCGACGCAGGAGGTTGCGCGTTCGATTCCCAGCTTGGGACATATGTTTGTATTATTTGCAAATATTTGTTCCGGTATTTTCTATGTATAGTTAAAATGTCTATGTGGGTAGGTATTGGATTTATTATATGGGTTATCTAGTACCCATAACACAAGCTCTGCTTAGCTTGGGGCTAGATGATGCTGTGTGGATTGTTCAGCATTATTCATATCTATACTTATAATAAAACTGTAACAGGTCCAATTCTGTACATTGAAGATATTTTGAAATTTTTTTTTGGAGGGCACTCTATTATCGATACTGAAGCCAAAACTGTAATTTTTTTCATTCATGTCTGTCTGTCTGTCTGTCTGTCTGTCTGTCTGTCTGTTTCTTAAACGCGCATCACGTCGAAACTACTGAAGGTATTGAAATGAAACTCGGCACGATTTTAGGTCATACTACGAGGAAGGACATAGGATACTTTTTATCCCGGAATTCAGTCAGGTTTCCCTGGGAGAGGGGATGAAAGTAAAATTTCTTCACCGCGCATGACGCCGAAAGTGCTGAATGAGTTGGAATGAAACCTTGCACGATTTGATTTCATACTACAAGGAAGGACATGGGATACATTTCATCCCGGAATTCAGTCATGTTCCCCTGGGAGAGAGGATGAAAGTAAAATTCTTTAACTGCGCATCACGATGGAACAACTGAATGAATTCGAATGGAACTCGGCATAATTTGATTTCATTCTACGAGGAAAGATACATTTTATCCCAGAATTTAGTAAGGTTCCCCTGGGAGAAGGGATGAAAGTAAAATTCTTTCACCGCGCATCACGCCGAAACTACTGAATGAGTTGGACTGAATTGGTACTATTTGAGTTCAAGGAAGGACATGGGATACATTTTATCCTGGAATTCAGTAAGGTTCCCCTGGGAGAGAGGAAAAAGTAGAATTCTTTAACCGCGCATCACGACGGGTCTACGCGTCGTCCGATTTCATGCATTCTTTTTGTTAGATCGAATTTGACTAAATCAGTAGAAAGTCGAGTAGAAAATCAGTAGATTGATGAAATAATCTGTAGTTAGAAGAAAAAATTAGTAGATAGAGGGTAGGTAAGTTCCTATCTATGTATTTTTCCAAGACGCACCCATTAGTTAGGTTCCTACCTTACATGATATATGGTGGTTTAGCTGGTCCAGTTAACTGTACTACCGAAGTTTGGTTGCAGTAAGTGGTCCAATTAAACTAACTAGACCACAGAAAAATATTTTTACTGTGGTACACAGCCAACTGTACCTACCTACTAACGAAAAAAAAATTACGGTGGTCCAGTCAAATGGATCAGGAGCCCAATTCTGCAATACAATTGCTTCAGTATGACAATGGAATCGTCGCAGAATCATCACGTAGAATCCTTAGATTTATAAAACTCCAGATAGTGCGTGCGAGATAAATTAATAGTTTCAAACTTGACGCACGTCTCTCCATCTGCATTCATCATAATTTCTTTCATCTGAGGTGGAATACCCAAACGTGTCATTCTGTGTCGATATTCTGTGTCCCTGTCATAGTGAAGCGATTAGTATAGCAGAATAGGGCCCCAGATGAACGGAACCATCAGTAAGAAGTGAAACGAGTATGACACTTCTTAACACTGACGCTGGCCGAGTCGTAGCTAAAAGTCGTGTTTATAAAGAATGGGATTGAAGATGACAACATGCTATCCCCCGTAGACACTACACGATTTTTTGCACGGCGGCGTGTCATAATATGAGAGACTATGGTTAAATGTGAACTTAATTAGTCGGCAGGTGAGGCAATCGCGAACGAAGTCGCGGGTACAGCTAGTTTATTTATAAATATATATATCACTTGCTGACTTATCGTACTTCGTACTACATTCGTACTACTATATATATTTCAAGACCAAAATTAGCCAAATCGGTCTAGCCGTTCTCAAGTTTTTCTGAGACTAACAAAGTATGTACGTCAATTGATTTATAAACTTATATTTATTGTTTTATTATTATTTTTTATAGATTATTATTATATGTAACACATTAATATTATAAATGCGAAAGGATGGATGGATGGATAGATGGATGGATGGATGTTTGTTACCTCGTCACGCCAAAACTACTGAACGGATCGGGCTGAAATTTTGCATACAGATAATTACTGAAATCAAACATATGCTACTTTTTATCCCATAAATCAATTCCCGTGGGTTAGAAATTACCTTTAAACGTTTCCATTGAAAAAATGCGTGCGAAGCCGCGGGCATAAACTAGTAAATTATATATAAATGTTTCGATTTCTCATCATTGTCATAATCATCATCTTTTGACATCGGTCTCCCAAACCTTAAATTTTAGTAAGACTCGTAGGTACTAGGTACCTATTTGCCTAAGTAGGTACGTAAAAAAAGTTTTTTATTTTGGTATCTACCTAGTAACTACTTAGTGTAAGAAGATTAGGTAATTATGGTACCTTCTTAGTTTAAAAAGATTAGGTAATTATGGTGCCTATTGTAATAATAGACTTAGAATTCACTCATTAGTAAAATAAAACAATAACTTATTAATTAATTAACCTCTTTTTAGGCCAATAGTATTTCTGGTAGCTTAAATAGTTTCCCATGTTAATAAAAATAAAATAGTTTTAGCTACTATCATTACTAAAATTGGATTAAAATTGCGTATTTTTAAACCTAATTTCAGGCACGTAAAAATTTCTCATTAATTTATTTAAAAAAAAATCACTAAAATAATTATCCTCAGTTAAAAACCAACGATTTCCAAAAATACCAAAAAAACAGACAGATTTAAAACCAAAAGTTGCAACGAGCTTTAAAGTACAATAAAATGACAAGTGCAAGCAACACTCGACCACTTTCCATCGACATAGTGACCTATTTCCCCTTCTCTCAGTGAAAGCGAAATTTTGCAAACTGACATAATAACACATAAGCATATAGACTTAACATACCTTAGTACTGCAAGATGAAAATCCGTTTTAGTGTCACAATATCACTAAACATACACTTTGAGTTACGACCTTTTTCACTTCAACGAACGAAAGTCGAGTATTTGCTTATTTTTGAATGATTTAACTGTAAAAATCACATTATTTTTATCGATTTTGATTGAATGATATCATTAATCTTCAAACCTTATCGTTTTCATTTATTTTATTTTAACCACTTCTAATCATAATTATCCAATCTAAAATATAAATAAAATAACTGAAATAAATTTATAAATATTAAAAAAATTACCGGATTTTTTTTTCCCATTCAAAAATAATCAAATACCCTTATTACTTTTTTTTTGCGCGCTGATAGGCGTTGTGCTACGCCGGCTCGGTCTGCCCGACTGCAAGCTAGCCTCTCGCTATTCTCTTGCAGTGACTTCACATGACAGTAGGCTGAAAATTGACCACAGATTTTTGGGGTTTTTCTAAGGATTTCTGAGAAAAATACTATGATTTGATCTGATTCAATCACGTTTGTTTCCATACATTCCTATGCTTACAAAAATCGCTTAGAATTCAATTTAGTATTTAAAGGTAGATTAAAAAAATAATACTTAAATAAATCGTTTGTTATGGAACAAAAACAATGGTTAAATGGTTGTAAAATGAAAATGCATTGATGTCGGGGAGAAATCTGATGAAAATAAAAATCTGAAGTTTTTAAGGTATTTATGCCTCAGCGTGACGGTAGATACCTACATAGGCTACCAATAAGTACTCAATCTAATAATTTTAATTAAGCATATTTGTTAAGCACTTATACAATGCGGAATATTTAACATTATTTGTGGTATTTTGAGTTTTTCTGTATTTTTGCAAGAACAAAAGAGTACCTACAGTCACCTTTGTTTTTTTCAACTCCGACCAAACTAGGTTACTTACCTGCTGAAAGTTTCCATAGATGCAGTAGGTTTATGAACTGAAATAAAAAAATACTGTGCTTATGCACAATGTTCATCTCATAAAGGCTTACAAATTAAGACAGTATTTATATACAGTATAAATCAAAAAAGTGTCTGTACTTTTTTAACTAAATACAATCACATCACACTATAATATTATAAATGCGAAAGTTTGGATGGATGGATGGATGTTTGTTACGTCTTCACGCCAAAACTACTGAACAGATTGAGATGAAATTTTGCATCGATGTAGCTCTAAGCCTGGAATCAAACATAGGCTATTTTATCCCATAAATCAGTACCCATGGTATAGAAATTACCGTGCGAAGTCGCGGGCAGAAGCTAGTAAAAAATAAAGTGTAAATGTATTATACATTTAGTCTTAAATAACTAACAGACGGCAGTACAATAATGGTATTATTATAATCTTTGCTGACAAAGAAAATTACAATCAAATAATCAAATAATAGAAATAAATTAAAACTAGTATTTCACAATAAATGATAATTATGTAATATGGATATGAATATTTACAAACAATTGAGCTAACTGCAGACTGTTGCAAATAATCTACAGGTGTTAATAATAAGTGTTAATTGATTCTCTACATTTATATTATTGTACATTAGCGGAAGAAGTGAAAATAACATACCAAACATTTCATTCTAAATATACCAAATCAAACCCAAAAAGCACAAAAAAAACAAAACCTGGAACTATACTGAAACTTGCAGATCATACAAACATTGACATTTGTCTCGGGACGGGTCTCGAGCTCACATCCTCCAGGCGGGCGACTCACTGCGCCATAGAGGTCGTCACACGCGTAACAAATATGTTACGCCTATAATGACGCATCGAGCAAACTAGGATTTACAGTTTACAAAGAAAAACGTGATTATTATTAAACTAACCACTTTGCATTGAAAATTTCCATACAACATTGAAAGATTTGAGTCAGATGAAGGTAAACTTGGTGGTGAAATTCAGAGAAAAAAATACTAAAATATAAACATATGACTAATCTTTCGGTGGTTTCCAAAAATATTATGTCATTATTTACATTTTATATTTTTCATTTTTTTGACGACCTCCGTGGCGCGGCGGGCGAAGGTCCGCCTGCGACGCAAGAGGTTGCGGGTTCGATTCCCGCCTCGGAATAAATTTGTGTACGATCTGCAGCAATTTGTTCCGTTGGTCTGGGTGTTTACTATGTATAAAAAAAAATCTATCTATGTATATAATGTATTATATATCAGTTATCTAGTACCCATAACAAAGCTTTGAGTAGCTTACTTTGGGGCTAGATGGTGCTGTGTGGATTGTCCAGCATTATTTAATTATTTATTTATTTATACGTTATTTATTTATTTCGATTTAATTAAATTAATTAATTACTATTATTGTTATAATTATTATTTTTAATTAATTTGTATTGTTTTATGTTTATTTTAGAATTGTAATTAATTATTTTAAAAATGAACAATATTTTAAATTTTTTATTATTAAATTAGTATGTGACTCTACTTATTAATATTGTGAATATGTAAGTACCTACCCTATTGCATTAGGTGTGCCTGTAATGATGGGTGCACGATATTTTTCATAAATAAATAAATAAAATATATTAACATTATTTATTCCGAGTCAACAGAGATCATAAATAATGTTTTTTGTCTTGTATGTACACATTATCTATCCACACTCGTTTCATAAATTCTCTTTGTATCCATAGGTTTGCTGTAAGAAAACTCTTTTAGTTTATACATGTCCAGTATTTGTTAACTTTTATGTATGACTAGCTGCATTCTTACTACCCGTTGAACTATTATCCGTTTTCGGAAGTAGTTTCGGAGCCTATTCAATACAAACCAACAAACAAATAACCAATCAAATCTTTCCTCTTTATAATATTATTAGTATAGATTTAACTTACATAAGTGCAATAGAGAAATCAAATGAAAATGTAATGAAAATATGTGTTGACAAAGAAATACACAATCACAATGGTTAACTCAATGTTAAGCTAAAGATAGGTGTTATCAGTTTCTCGTCAAGTAAAATTAAGTATAAATTAAATTACATAAATTAGTTTGATTAAGGCGTGTAGAGAACAGGAAAGAATTTAAGTACCTATCTAATTATGTTGTTGAGCCAATATTATTATTTACTTGGTGTCATCATCATCATCACCATCAACCTATAATAGTCCACTGCTGGACATACGCCTCCCCTAATGAGCGCCATAGCGCCCTGTCTTCAGCTTGCCGCATCCAGCATCTGCCTGTAACTGGGGGTCATTTTCTGGCTTGTAATATCAATGGGAAGTAATGCCCATAAACCCCACGCTGGGAATGCGGGTTGGGGATCGCGGTTCGGGGATGAAATTGATCTGCAGGGGGCGTTGCTGCCCGCCCCCCGGTATGTCCCTTATTCGCCTCTTACGACACCCGCGGGAAGAGTTGGGATGATGCAAATTCTAAGCCGGCACCACACAGCATACTTGGTGTAGGAGGTATTAATGTAATAATTATGTAGGTAAGGAAGACCATATCGGAAAAAGTGTAATGATGGAACGCGTTAATAGACCCATTACCCCTCCTCCTTCATGTATTATCTTTTTATATTTAACTAGCGACCCGCCCCGGCTTCTTCTTCTTCGAATCGGCTCCCCGGCCGCTACCACCGCAACTGCTATGTCCCTGCATTTTTAATCTGTAATATCTTCATAAATATTCATTTAAATTACATGCTGTAAAGGGCCATAGGTATTGATCTATATTAAATCACAATATATTTAAGGTACATAAGGATTAATGCTGTATTGCTTAAAATCGCTTCGTAAATGAGCCATTATTTCTCGTAAAAAGTAAAGGATAAAAAATGGTTATTTTGGGTTATCCCTAAGAGATAGACATAAAGCGTCCCGGACTATTTTGTAGACCTTTTTAAGGTGTTTAATACCTACTGTAATACCTATATTATTTTGATCTATCTTCAGCTTCTTCTATCTTCTAGGTTCAGCCAGCGTTTGCAATGTAAGCGCAAAAAATGTGTTTATTTACGACATCACATTAGAAACCTCTAAAACTATCAGCGTTTCTCTACTATATTATGCATGTTTTATACATAAAACTTCCTCTTGAATCACTTTATCTATTTAAAAAAACGGCATCAAAATCCGTTGCGTAGTTTTAAAGAAACATAGCATAGGTACATAGAGGGAGACAGACAGACAGACAGGAAGCGACTTTGTTTTATACCATGTAAAGATTAATACGAGTATATTTGCCTCAATAACTCGTTGTTTTGTCTACTCGTATTATAATGATCATTGCTCAATGAACAGGACAATAGCAAGAATATTATATAAGATAACAATTTATTAATCCTTTTATTTATTTAAAGATGATATATTGTATTTATAATTTCTAAGAAATTAATTATCATCGCAAAAATTTTCGACTCGTATTTATAATGATACATTTAGTCATCATCATGTGTCGTAGAGGACGCAGCGGCGTAAGAATTGAACCCTACAACTCGGCTCGTGGATGTCGTAGGAGTCGACTAAAGGTTGTCGCAGGGTTGTTTTCGTGCGGGCTACCTCACAGGAACAACAAAAACTAGGTCAGAGGCCCACCGCTACCGCATAGCACAAAAATGTACATTTATAATATAGGCTTTAACTCGTACTACTTAGATGCATTTCATATAGACGGCAAGAAATGACAGACACGTTCACCAGTGGGCGTATGTGTGCTGTAGTTATCGTCATGCATTCTGTGATAGTCCACTACTGGACGGCGGGTTTCCCTATAGAAATATATCGATATAGAAGTATTACCTCTCGTGCAGAAAAGGAAAAGACGGGGCTAGAGGCTCTAATTGCTCGCGGCGAACTTTAGTCCGCTCCCGACCGCTTTCCACGTATGACGTTAGGTTTTAACAACACAAGAACAAAATTAAAAATTTGAAATCTCCCCGACAGATTTTCTTGAGACATGTCTAAGAACACTCGGGATGAAGTTATCTGTGACACAAAAAACTATACGAAAATCGGTTCATCCGTTTGGGAGCTACGATACCACAGACTATAGTATAGCTGTGTGTTGCTGGCTTAGAATTTGCACCACCCCAATTCTTCCCGCGGGTAAGGGTCGTAAGAGGCGACTAAGGGATATCCACCGGGAGCGGGCAGCAGCGCTTCCTGCAGAACAATTCTACCACCAAACTGCGATCCCCAACCCGCATGCCCAGCGTGGGGATTATGGGCACTACCCCCATGTGATAGAAGCCAATAAGCCGCTTATCAGTGGCAGGCCTGCGTCCAGCAGTGGACCGATACAGACTGTTGAGGTATACCACATACACAGACAGACACGTTAAACTAATAACACCCCTCTCTTTTTGCGTCGGGGGTTCAAAATGCCTTGTTGTTGTTAACACCACCAAAAAAAGCTGAAGCTGTTGATTAAGGTAAGTATCCTTTCAGCGGTAAGTAATCTTTGTCTTAAAATATCGGTTATTATTTAAATCAATTTATTTTATTTTCTCGATATATTTCTGTGGGCTTCCCTAATTCGCGTCTTAGCGCCATGTATCCGCGACTGCCAGCAGTCGAGTACCTATTCACACGCAAAAACACCAGTAGCTACACAACACTCACAATGTAAAAGAGACAAAGAAGAGAGATGGAAAGAGAGACAATGGTCCGCCTGCGACAAAGGTGCGGGTTCATTTTCCGACTTGGAAAAATACCTATTTGAACATTTTGAATGATCTGCAGATAATTGTTCTGGGGATAATAAAAAATATCTGTCTATGTAAATGTAGGTTAATACGAGTATCGTTTTGTGTTGGTGCGAGACTTAATTATTTTTGCGGTTTTTAAATACATTTCCGTTAATTTTTATTCTATCTAGAAAATAAAAACCGCGAACGAAACGAACATCAGTAAGTTATCTAGTGCCCTTAACACAAGCTATGCTACTTTGGGGCTAGATGATGCTGTGAGGATTGTCCATCATTTATCACAAAGGTACCTAGTGCCCTTCAAACCGAAACCCAGCAATGCTGCCTGGTGAAAAAAGGCATGGTGGTAGCGTACCTAAGTAGTTATCATATATCACCACCAATATTATCGAGAGTAGGTAAATTTCTGTCGTAGTCATAGAACTGTATTATGTACACTGAAATACAGTAGATACCTACTTACTTTTCTTCTATGATATGGTTTGGGAATCACTTGACACGCAAAGGACCGAAAATAACATCGCAAAGAATGCATAAAAATTTTGATATGCCTTTATTAGTAGTGAAATTGATGATGGTGAAGTAAACCAAAACCTCACCAGAGCAAACCAAAATGAATTGAAGGTTCTTTTCTTTACCGCCATCTATAGAATGAACAGCAAAGCGTCATAAATTAATGCATTGACGCCGTTTTATTTTAGTACATCTACTCGTCAATAGGTGTGAAAGTAAAGTTAAAGCTACTCCATACTAGATGGCGCTTAAAAAGCTTAAAATATTCTTAGATGCAGTCACGACTGCAATATCCGAACGTACCTAGGTACCTATCGTATATTAGTCAGTCTGAAACAGTTGCTGGTCACACGATAGTAAACTTCCCCGAAGTTAGGGAAAATCTAGTCTGAAAAGATATACTCATTGTTATAGCATTTTGTTTGCAAAGAGGAAAAATCGTAATCCTCACAAATCTTTTTGTATTGAGAGACAATATTTTCAAAAGATTAAAAACTTATCGTTTAATGATAACTATAAAACTTTTTGCATCAATAAGTAGTTGCAACAATTATTCATTATTGTAGGGCATAGGCTCATTAGGGGAGGCCTATGTCCAGCAGTGGACTAGTATAGACTGATGATGATGATGATGATGTAGGGTATAAATCATTTGGAAGTGAGTTACTGATAGGCGTATTTTCCTTCCTGTGGGATTTTCATTTTACTTAGGGATTATCCTGTTGTTTGGTTTCTGATAGTAATAATAAAAACAAAGGTATAAACCTAATTTAATTTTCATGTTAATTAGGTGTAACCAAATGAACTGATCATCAACTGCAAGGAAAAAAACTCATAAAAACAATAGTTCAAATTCATTTTATGAGTAGTTTCTTTAAGGCAAGCTGGCATCTTTATAGTTTGACAGCTTAATGTCTGCTTGACAGTTGACTTTCCTGACTTTCCCGTGCAAGTCGTTTCGTTCTGTTTTTTGTTGTCGCGCTCGCTAAGAATCAAAAATAGTTGTGTAAACTTTTCTCGTTGTTTGTTAATTTATTTGATTCCAAAGGCCAAAACATTTGATTCACCGTGTAAATCAATTATTCAATTACCTAATTATACCTAAAATCCATTGAAACAATAAACAGTTCTGTGTGTTGTGTGCAAAAATAAACAACCGTTGTTCTCTCCCTCCAGTTGAGTTCCATATAATTCAAAACATGATCAGTCCAGTCCGCATCTGAATGTGATTGTTTGATAACAAACCGAAGTTTATCGTTCAAAAATGTCTCAAGATACGGAGAAATAATGTTATCTCAACCTAAAAACAGAGTGCAAGCGATAAAGAGTAAATTCGAGAACCTTAGCGTCGAGACGAAATCAGTTGAGCCAAAACCCGTCCAAATACAGTCATCGTATTTGTACCGACACAAAAATGAGTGCGACTCTAACAAGGAAAAAACCAGACCGAAACAACAGTCGAATTCCTGCAGTGAACCGTATTCAAGCGACGAAACCAGTACTCCCGAGCCAAATTTCAGTTATTTGTACAAAAGTGAGGTGAAACGAACCTCCTCGGCGCCGAAACCTCTTTCTAGACAGCTGTCAGACCCTGGCAAGAAACTCCACCGCAGCCACGCCTTCCGATGTGACCGCGCACAGAAGGTGACTAGCCCCAAACGTGCTGGGAGCGTCAACGGCCGACCTGACGTCAAAATGGACCGAAAACTCAGCAAGGATAAACTCAAACGTCTTGGCGATGTCCTCGACGAGCAAATGAGGAAAGAAAACTTCCAATTCAAACCGCAAGTTGTAGGAGAAGTAAGACAAGTCAGCTTTGACTCCATCCCGGATGAAAATGTCCCTCCGCACATTCTGGCCCAGTATGCCAAAGTTATTAAACCTAAAAAGCAAGAAGACAAGAGTGAAGCGATGACTGATAGTGGAGTCAGCTCAGAGACTGAAAACCTTGATGAGGAGAAGGGTAGAGTGAAGAAAATCAGTACTCAATTAGAAAGCAAGGAGAGGAAATGCCCGCTCATAGAAAGTGTTAACACCCAGTTTGAAGGACAGAATATAAAGCTAGATAATTCAAATCGATTTGATGGTCCTAGTCATAAATTTGATGGTAATTTTGATGGTGTTACCCCTATATTTGACAGTCAAACAATCAAGTTTAACTGTCCCAACACTATTTTGGCTAACATAGACTACAAAAATAGTGCAGACGTAGATAATGAAAAGACTGAGTACGTAGAAATTAAAACAAACCTAAACACAATGGATGATCTATCCTCCTCCAATGAAACTGTGAAGTTAGAACGTAAAAATCCACATTTAGTTTTAACAGATACCTTAAAAAAGGCCTTAAAACAGCCCCTTCCTGCTGGGCCACCACCTAAAAAACCCCCAAGAACATTCAACGTGCCTACAATACCAGAAAATGAAAAGAAAGACACAAAACGCAAACTTGAGAAGTTGGAACAAGTTTTCAAGCAGAGAGAAGCAGCTAAACAAGATACACACATCATTGTCGAAGAAAAAACGCCAAAAGCTGCCATGTGTGACATTTCTCTAGAAAAAACATTTCAACCTCCTGTCAATATATATGATGTTGCAATGGAAAATACATCGAAAAAGACCGACAATATCTACGATATTGCAGAGGATGATTTAAGCTTGAAGCAACCAAAAGAAGTCCACTACCTATGCACTGAAATACTTGATATCACACAGAGAACTTTACTTCCCAACCAGAACAGATCACCTTTGAAAAACTGCTTTAAACTAAACTGTGCCACACCTACCTATTCAATGCTAAGCTTGCCATACACCAGACTATCCACCGAGTCAGATTTCAGTCGAAATGCCATCAAAAACTGTTGCTCAAGCAGTACAGACAGTTTAAACCAGCGATTAGTGAACGAGAAATGCGTGAAGTGTCTTGTAAATGATGATAAAACCCAAGGTTTTAAATGCCATTTGAACTGTAAATGTAGACAACGAAACAGTGAGTTTTACATCGATGAACATATTTATGATGAACCTTGTGTCAGTGATGAAGTGAAAGTGAAAAGTAAATATGGGACGTTGAATAATGTGGGTGCTTTGAGTAAAAGTTTGGAGGATTTGCACGAAAAGGAGAGGAAACAGGTGAGTTCTTGTTTACTGCTACACACTGTTTAATCTAATAATACTTTTTGATCAGAGCTATAAAGCTAATAATACAAAATGTTACAAACACAGCTGACTGTATTTGAATTGCTACTCTATGAAAATGAGAGAGCCTATTGGGCTTACCTTCAGAAGTGCTTCAGAACAACAGTAAAAAAAAAATGGTCTATTGCCATGACCACAAATAAAAATATTTTAAGGTACACATCTCTAAAGAATAAATAAAATTTTAGTTTCTGTTTGCAATGTAAAAATAACAGATTTTAACTTATGAAAGTACCTTCGTAATTTTATTAAGATAGATACTTAAGTAATTTTATTATGTGTTAGAAACATACATGTCATGTGGTGTCAAGACCCAATTTAAGTTTGTTTTAAATCTGTGATATGTATGTTGTTGGTGAACATTTATTAAATAAATAAAATTAAGAAAATTCAATCTACAAACTACCTCACTTAATAATATTAATATTCAATTTGTTACTCATTGGTTGGTACACACACAAATAAATTCAAAGTATAAAATAATTTTCCATTTACCGTATTTCAGCATATTGGAGTTGATTCATTTTTGATCCAGCCACGAAATGGAAATACCTACTTATTTACCTTTAACCTTATCTCTAAATAAAATTATTTAAAGGCAAATTATTTCGACAGGTTTGATATGGTATGGTATACCATAATTATGTTCACATGTGTGTTGTCCACTGCACTATAAATATATATAAGTAATCTATTTTAGGTAGGTATTTGTATCATTTTCTATGAATTTTTTTTCTTTGTATGTTACTCCATTCCTCCATCAAAATGGTGGACCATTATTATAATTCTTTTGTTTGGAGAATAGTCCCCAGGTAGTCACATTCAATTATTTTATAGGTACTTTATTCTCGACCAATTACTTACTATTTAATTTATATTATTAAATTAGAAGTTGTTTTTAAGTTTTTCCAAAAATCCCATCACTTGTGCATCAATAGTACCTATGGTACCCTATCCCCCAAAAAGATGAACTTATTTTGATTTATCTATCTGCCCCACTTTGGTGGAAAGGAAACCGGCCCTTTATTCTTTAAGTGCCCATGACGCACGTTCCGAGGTACAGCAGCATGTTGCATTCGTTGGGCAGTGAACGCGTTGGCCAAGGCCGTTGACATAGTCGCCGTTCCTATTCTATGAGTCTCAAACGGTGTCCCACAAAGGTAACTCTGTGTCCATGCCAATTTCCAATGTGCCGATTTCCTTCGCAAAGCTTACAGTACAACAGGGATGCTATGGAGCTCCGTAACCGCAACTATCGGATATCCGAAATAAAAATCTAACCGTTACCGAATCCGTATACCTAGTTTCGAATAATTTCGGATATTACCTATCTCAAACGCAACTCAGATTTCAGCTCGTTTCAAATGATGAATTTCTGACAGATTTTCATTGAAAACTGTCAAAAAGCCGCTACTTGAGACGAACTTAAATTGGAGTTGCATTTGAGTATTTGGGGGAGAAATGTTATAACATGGACTTAATAATAACTAACAAATAAATAATGCTGGACAATTCACACATCGTCATCTGTACCTAATTCTTTAGCCCGACCGAGCCGACACCATCGACCGAGTTATTGAAGTACAATCCTTAAAAATACATCTAGGTACATCATAGATTTTATTTTAATTCTACAATTCCTTAAAAATAGAATATCCGTAGCCGAAACTAACGATTAAGATATCGTATAAAATGTTCGTGAAGTTTTGAATCCGTGCCTCGCCAGTGCTTCGCACGGGGCACGGCTCGCGCCGCTACAGTCTAGTAGCTTATTTCATCTTTAGTATCGGTTTGGGGAATCTGATATAGATTCGCGGGAAAATCAAATATTTTAGCGGTTTTTAATATTTTCTGCGTTGTTCTGCAAGGAACTAAACTACCAGAAAAGTAGTTTTCCACAAATCTGAGACCATTTTCTATGAACTCATGTTGTACAAATTTCGATTAAGTGCTACTTTTGGGGAGATTAATAATCAAAGAGCTTCATTACTAAAAATCATATTTCCAAAATGTGCATTATATCATACTTTATTGTAACATGCCTTCATAGAATCTATCTAAGATTTATGGAAAACTACTTTTTTGGTAGTTTAGTTCCTTGCAAAACGTAGAAAATATCAAAAATCGCTAAAATATTTGTATTTCCTGCGAATCTGTGTCAGATTCCCTGCCCATGCCTCGGTAACGGACAGTCTGAATAGCCTTGCTGGTATAATATTCCTACATTCGTGGATATGAAATTTCGGATCTGGATATTCCGAAATTTCATATCCATAACATCCCTGCAGTAGAACACTATCATGTGAAGTGGCGAGAGAGTCCAAGTAGATATGACGCATAGTGCAATACCCTGATGCGTCAGTTTGGTAAATATTCTTATTCATTGGGATTATGTGAACTGCTCCCATTGTGCGAAAACTTAGGACAATGGTATATTTAATATCTGTTTACTAGTGCGTGGGTCTGTCTTCGCCTGTCTATGTTTTAGCTTGAAAAGATTCAGTGTATTGCAATAGTAAGTAGGTAGGTACCTACCTACCATTAATAAGACTATGTATCTTTTATTAATGAATAAAACATTATTATTATTATTATTATTATTATTACCTACAAAATCACACTCTTTACCAAGTAACAAACACAGCGCTGTCTGTAGTGACTATACCCCAGCCTAATTCAATCTGAAATGTTGGTAAACAAACCACATCAAAGAAACTAAAATTTACATGCTTGGTGTTGAGTTTCAGACATACTTAATTGTTGAAGTAAAGATCTAAAATCGACAAGGAATATTAGTTTTGTATAAAACCACACAAAAACAATGTGAATTTTAGGTTAAGTATGGGCGGTTTGCTTACAAACGTTTGACATCGAATTTGGCTGAAGGGTAAATACTTCTGCAGAATATGTTAATAAAGGGGGTAAAATTTGGTTCTAAAAATTGTAACCCCGTAATTTTTTAGAACCCTCAATACTGCTGGAAATTTTTACGCAACATCATCTTAAGCGACATTGTAGCCCCAAAATAAATAAAGTTTTACCTTGTTTAGCAATTTAATTAGTTTGTTTCTTGTACTGCCATCCTTTCACTTTTATCAGAATACAATTAGCGGCCTTGTACATTCTTATCACTACATAAAAAGCCAATGTCATTTTCAAAATGGGTATTATAACCTTTTTAAACTAACTCTTATCTGAATACCACCTCAGTGGTTTCAGCTTAAGAACAGCCGCCATCCAATCTCCAAATCAGCTAGATGTCATAAGGATTGGCAACATCGTCCTTCAACCTAGATTATTCCTTTGTTAACCCCCGACGCAAAAAGAGAGGGGTGTTATAAGTTTAACGTGTCTGTCTGTGTATCTGTCTGTGGTATCGTAGCTCCCAAATAGTTTTTTGTGTCATAGATAATTTTATCCCGAGTGTTCTTAGCCATGTGTCATGACAATCTGTCGGGGGGTTTTAAAATTTTTAATTTTGTTCTTGTAAATTTACAAGGAATATTTATTACCCATGTAAGCGCGTTAACCACGAACCTTATTTGTGTTGGAAGAACACCAAAGTTTATGAAGAAGTAAACGTTTTTTTTTGGAATATTTAGGTTGCGTTTTTGGCAAACAGTGTGTGCGATTTTTTGCCAGCTTTTAATATTAATGTTTCAACAGAATACAGAATCATTTAATTAGAAATAAAATATACCAAACAAGTGGCAGGTGTCCCTGGTTTCTGTTTTAGTTATTAGAGAAAACCAGTCTTCCTTCCTACAAATATCTTAATATATGAAAAAAGAATGCATTTGATTTGTTTAGTTCTCACAGCCGCAGCCGCAAAGTTCTTTGACGTGACTGTTAGTCGTGACGTGACATCCACACTGGACTCACTGGGGTAGAACGTGAAACGAAGGACGCGCCATGCTTCGATGGGTGAGAACTGTCGCGGCAGGGATTTCTAAGAGCCCTATAACTTTCGTGGTTTGGTATTCATTTTGAAATTATGGACAAGTTCACTTGATTTCTTTGTTATTGGCAACATGTTTCTGGTTTGTCACTTCTCTGACAGTGTCCGGTTCATGGAAATTTTACAGCCATGGAATGCAGTCGTGGTTGCAATAATAAACAGAGCTGTAAAGGGATTTAAGATTTTTGTATGGAGGGTGGCCGTACCATTTGATTTATTTTTCAATATCGCCACGCTCAATACAAGTCCTATATATTTGGATAGAGAGCACTAAAACCAATAAAAATGTCTTATGAAATAATATCCTAACGCGTCAGGTTTCTGAGATATTCACAGATGAAAATAACTACATAATTTTTTTCTACATATGTGAATATTTCATAAACCTGACGCTTTCAAATCCCTTCTAAACTAAAAACATTGTGATTTTTACCTCGAATACACATAACTATACTTTATCCATCGAGCTTGTAGATTTTTCGTAAACAAACGTAATCAGCTGATTTTTAGGGTTATCACCATGAAATGACACAGGCCTAACGTAATTCCAATGATTTCACCCATAGATTCCGTTAGATTTGTTACTTTTTTCAATCTTTACTTCATTTCTATGCAATATCTAGTTGTAGCAATTTACAAATCGTCATTATTTGGTCAAAAACGAAGATTCAAATGACCAGATATTTTTATCTTTTGTTAAAGTGCCAACCCTAACGAATCTTAGTTTTGACGTCATGGGATGCAAACAATTGGTATTTTTTGAACCATGCTTCCCAATTTAGGATAGCACTATGACCATACTTATTTCCTATACAGAGCAGTATTTTATTTTTAGCCAGATTATTGAAGAACGAATGGAACGTAAACTCAACACTGAGCGAGTGCTGCCAGCTGGTCTTAGCTACCCTATTGAGTGTAGTTTTAGGGCGCTTTAGGGTGTGTTCCCATTTTTTTTAGTGACGATAGATAGTCGTGCAGTTTAAAGCATCGTGGCTTGTAAACACGATGTCCCAAAACTCCACGTCAAGACGGAAACAAGTGACAGGCCAAGTCAGGGTATTTATCACAAGAAATTTAAAAAAAATCTAAGTGACCTATTTGTAAATAAAAGGTAAATATAAAAAAAAAATCGAGATCGTCTACAACCTGTGATGGTCTTTTAACCTTGTTTACTGCATTTTTTTTCAATTTTTATTTTTAATCTGAATCCTGAGTAAATTGTTCTTCAGTAAATTGTTGCAATGAGAGAAAAAATATGAAGTACTTTTAGTTTTTTATTATTAAATATAAAATAATATGATATATAAATATAATTGAAATCCTTAAAATGGCTAAACAAAAAAATCTAAATATTATCATAGACCCAGGAAGAATCTAAGAAATCAATGATGCTTAGAAAATATGGTCAATGTAAAGACATAAAATTAAGAACGTCTATTTACTAATGGGCCTGGGCCTGAAACGCCTTCCTTCCAATGGAACCTCATTGACAAATAATAATCTAGCTAATCTAAATCTTCCACACTATTGATTTATGAATTGAACTCGACCAGTAAAAATCGTTTCATTTTTACATTTACAAGATTATTTCTTGGATTATGTTCATATGGACAAGTGACGCGACCAGGTAATCAGGACAGGGTTGTCACCATGCTAGCACAATGCTAGTGTTAAATGAAAACTTTTAATTATTTATTATAAGGAAACATCATCATAAATAAAATATTATGTTTTTATTTTTGTTGATTTTTCCAAATTGATTTTCCAAATGATTTTTCAAATGCCTCGCCCCTTGCCCCCCGCACGATTGCCCTGTCTAAATGGCTTCGTCGAACAACTGTATGCATAAGTTGGCTGTGCTAATACTTACAAATCTACAGAATTATTACAATAAAATTTGAATGAATGAACGAATGATAACATAACTTTATTTTCCCCGTTTTTCTGACAGAGTGGGTAACACTACCCACGATCGCCATTTTATTTCCTTACTTGACTTTCTTGCTTTGTTGTGGTTAGTTCAAGTAATTCTCTCCTTTTGTGCTCTCTGCTTACGTTACGTTGTTTTCGTTGAGTTTATCGTTGTTTCTTGAGTTTTTGTTATTGTTGAGTGTTACTGTTGAGTTTTTGTTGTTTGTTACGTTTGTTGTTTTGATACAATGAGCAATGAACCTGGCCCGAGTTCGTTGAAGCTCTTTGCTTCGCCCAAGAAGAAGCGTCAAAAGAAAACGCCTCTCAGTTCTGCAGAGAAGCTCACGATTATTAATATTTATAAACTGGTGGAAGAAACTTGGCCTCGAGACCAATTTCCATATAAGCAGGAGATGGTGAAAAGGACTGCCGATACCGCTGGAGTTGGCGTCAGTACGGTGTGGAAAGTCCTGAAAGGCTATTCTACTGAGCATCGCGTTCAGTCACCAGCACCTCTACCTCCAAGAGTAGCCAAAATTGACAAACTCTTGGACTTTGAACTAAGTGCCATACGAAGAAAAGTGCATGAATTCTTCTTCAGAAATGAAATCCCCACACTAAACAAAGTGTTAAATTCGGTTAACGAAGATGATGACCTACCAAATTTCAAAAGGAGTACATTTGCAAAGCTTTTAGCAAAGCTAAAAATAAAACACCTGAAAAGATCACGTAACAGCAGTCTCATTGAAAAACATGAAAAAGTAAGGTGGAGGCGCAATTATTTGCTAAAAATTGCCAAAATGAGAGAAGAAGGGCGCAAGATATATTATACAGATGAAACATGGTTAAACGAAGGTAATTTACTCTTTGTTTATTATCCTTTTTAGTAAATAATTATATTAAATATCAAACATGTAGTCGTTAAACTGAACTGAACTGAACTTTTGTATGTTATGTTAACATTGTTTCTTGTTTTTGTAGGTCATACGAAAACGAAGGTGTGGCAAGACATGACAATACAGTCAACAAGGCAGGCACACCTGGAAGGCCTTTCTACAGGACTCAAAGGGCCTTCTGGAAAAGGAAAACGCCTAATAATAGTACATATTGGTATGTTATCTGTTGTATTTTCATGAATCAAGATAATTTATTTAAACAATAGCATCAACATATCAAAGAAGTAGCACCATGGTCAAGTATGAATAAGTATAGATTGAGTATTATTATTGCATCTTGTAATATCATTGATATTTTTATGGGTGGTGATGCAATAAGGTCGGTTTTCACCAATAGATAATCGGACAATTAGGCAGCTTTCAGTTAAATGTATCAAAACTTGTGTCAATAACATCAAATCAACTGTTTAAAGTTTAATATTTGTTTTTTTTTCTAGGAAACGAAGATGGATTTTTGAATGGTGGAAAATTAATATTCGAAAGCAAAAGTGGTGATGGAGATTATCACAAAGAAATGAACGCAGAAGTATTTGAAAAGTGGTTCAAAAAAATTATAGATTTAATTGAGCCAGAATCAGTTATAGTAATGGACAATGCTCCCTATCACTCTCGTCGCCTGGAACGAGTACCAAACATGCAATGGAAAAAAGCTGACATCCAAGATTGGTTAAATAGCAAGGGTATCTCGTTCCAGGACACTATGATAAAAAGGGAGCTTATCGATTTGATAAAACCAATAAAACATAATTACATGGCCTATGCCACTGACACATTCGCAAAAGAAAAAAATATTGAAGTCTTGCGATTGCCCCCCTATCACTGTGAATTAAACCCAATAGAAATGATATGGGGGCAAGTCAAAGGCCATGTTGCAGATAAAAATAAAACATTTAAAATGCATGAATTGAAGATTTTATTAGAAGAATGTATGAATTTGATAACACCTGCAGCATGGCAAAAATGCATAGACCATGTTATACAAGAAGAGAAAAAAATGAGGGAACTGGATGGTATTAACGATAATGTAATTGATCAATTTATCATCCAGGTGTCCGGAGATACATCAAGTAGCTCAGATTCTGACAGTGATGATGATAATTGATTGTTGTCTATCAATAATGTCCCAGAAGAGAGACACATGTATACTAAAGATTGAAAATATAAAATGATGATAATTAAATTAACTAATGATAATGTCCCAGAAGAGAGACACATGTATACTAAAGAGTAAAGACATAAAATGATGATTACTAAATTAACTAATGATGCAACAATAAATTATTCCTATAATTTGCATTTATAGTCTTATTTCATTATGACGACCTCCGTGGCGCAGCGGGCGAAGGTCCGCCTGCGACGCTGGAGGTTGCGGGTTCGATTCCCGCCTCGGAACAAATTTGTGTACGATCTGCAGAAATTTGTTCCGTTGGTCTGGGTGTTTTCTATCTATAATAAAAAAAAAAAAAAATATCTATCTATGTAGTGTATTGTATTAAGTATATCAGTTATCTAGTACCCATAACACAAGCTCTGCTTAACTTGGGGCTAGATAATGCTGTGTGAATTGTCCAACATTATTTATTATTTATTTATTATTTATTATTTCATCTCCTTTACCTTGTATTTCCTTTTTAAGGATAGGTAACAATAAAAAGTAGTACTGATTTCACAAGACTACCTTATTTCAGGTTTAAGATCATTTATTTCTCTTAAGAACTAACATTCACTTACAGAGAAATCTAATTTTAAGTGTAAATAATTTGTTGGGCTAATCGTACATTATATATTCAAAAAAGTTACAAAAACGCCAAAATGCCGGTAGTTTTAAATAATTTCGCACCAAAGACGTAAACAAGTCGAACATCGGAACAATGGCTGGTTTGGCATGTTACATAGATCTGGCTTCACTAGAAGTGACTTGATCGATTTAAACATAAACATCAAATAACAATATTATAATTAAGTATATCTAAGTAATATATAAAATTCCAAGATGGAAGGTATGGTACCTATGTATTTTTATTTATTTTACAGAATAGGTCAATTAAATGCAACAAAAATATTTGATTTAAGTACATGTGTATGGGTAACCTAATGTTTTCAAATATAATTTCTACTTGGAACTACTTTTTATGTTAAATTTAATTATATTATGTGTAGGTAGGTCGATATTTTATTTCTGTAATTTTTCGAATTTGTCTGTTATCTTAACTCAGTAAGTACCTATCTATAACTTATTTTCATGTATAATTTTTGGGACCCCTTTCACATATTTTATGACAAGATGTTGTTGACCACTCTCTGTTCTACGTTTTAACTCTTCTCTAAGATTTTTCATGTAGTCTTGTTGTTTAGGTGTCTGATCGGAAAAAATCTTCACAGTGTCGTTTTTCATGAGATCTCTTTTACGAAGAACAGATTTGGCTGAATCCTGTGTTTTAAAGAAAACTTTGATGTGTCGAGTCTTTTTGGGGGTGTACCTTCCAAGTCGAAAGATTTTAGCTGGCTCAGGACAATCGGCGTCTAAAAATTTGATGATTTTAATCACTTCATTCTTGTCCGACTTAACTCTATTCTCAGGTTCGGTTGAGGTCGGTTCTGGCACTCCAACTACAATAATGTTTCGGCTTCGTATCTGCCTCTCATTCAGCTCAGCTATAATAGCTTCATTTTCACAAACGCCTAGGGTAGAAAGCTCTGGTGTATTTTTCAGCTGCAATATGTCGGATTCCAGCTTTTCAAGCTTTTGGCCTATGATTGTGTTTTTATTGAACAAGTTTTCGATGTCTCCTTTCATGGTTTCTTGATTTGATGTAAGGATGTCTGTCGTAGCTGTAATATTGGCAAGGTTTTGTTTAATTGAGGTTATGTCCTTGGAGATATTATCCATATACTCCTTTTGGTTTGTGTTGAGTGTGGTCATCATCGACATCATCTGCGACATTTGTTTTCTCATTTCGGATAATTCCTCCATGATCGCTGCATTATCACTTGGCTGTTTGCGTTTGCTTCGGAGTGAGTTACTGCGTTCCAAACCCGGGCCACTTCTAGAGGGTGAATTCGAACCGCTCATGATCCGTGTAATAAAGAGCACTTGTTTCGAAGTCTTGCTGCGTTAACTTTAACAAAAGGTATCGTAATGAATGATGTTCGACACTGGGATTTTACTGAGTTTATTGTTCTGCACTTTAGTGATATGAATTTATGAGAAGATTGAAAGATTGAGTTGGCAGTAGTCAAAGTAGTCAACACACACGTCTGCACTGTACGGCGCCCATACGCTGAGTTATTTACTTATGCCAACTATTATTCACATTAAATATCACTACCCAGAGACATCTATCAAAGCTCAAAATAGCCGCCATATGAGTATAGCTTGGTAGGTTATGTACTAATTTGTTCTATTTTAGTTAGGTATGTCATAGGTTTTATAATTATTTCTTTCTTTGCGTCAGTTAGAAATCAAATAAGACCAAATTATGTATATCCTAAATACGCAAACGAAGCCGCAGGCAAGAGCCAACCACATTATTAAAAATGTTTTTCACCCCTGCATCAGCTGATTGAACTGTCAGTGGCTTTGTTATTGAAAATTCTACAAGCTCGATGGATAGAGTATAACTAAAACGGTTAATAAAACCTCCCGATTCCTATTACTTCATCACATCATAACAATCATAAGCATAACATAACTCACACATAGATTAATTTTTTCTTCAAAATCTAGTACATATGTAAAGAGTGACACGGTCCCTCTGTTTTATGACAGCAGCGTGGTTTTCCTCTATGGTCTCATGAAGGTAAAAAAATCTGAGACTGACGATAATACAGCTGCTGGCAATAGGAATACGCGCACAAACGCACACATACTAATAGGAAAATGAGACCTAATTGGCGCATTTTTTGACTTTACTACGTTTGTGTCTTCTATCATTCTAAGCCTGAGATATAGCCTTCTTATAAGCATGAGAAATTGGTTGGATTGAACATTGCAAACGTTGCAATTTCAATAATGTCTAATGTCCAAATGAATTCTCGTATTCAAACCGTGAGAACCATGATGACCAATCAAGCATCAAATCATCATTAGATTGACAGATGAGTCCGCAATTATTCTGTCATTTGTCAGTTGTCACCTGTCACTTTCTCTAGTTCTTTTTGTATGCCAATTAGGAACTGTCATATCTCATTATTTATATCTACTAATAGAAACGCAACTTCCTCACGTTGTTCACGAGTTTCGGCTTGCTAAATTTAGTAACATGGGTTTTGTGAAAAATTAGACTCGCTACGTTAAATTATTATTTCTATGGTATTGAGAGGTAAATCGTGTGACGAACGGATGGACGGCGTGAAGGCTTTGTGATATGGGACATTTTAGAAACGAAACGAAACCCAAAAAATACCAAATTTAATTTTAAAACAATACCAAACTCTACTTAGACTTTTTACGTAAAATACGTAGGAGAACCCTCCATCCGTAACTAATAACGCAGCCAGCATTCAGACGAGTACTTTGATACTCAGAAGCGTTTGAGCAGATTTGATGCTCAAAAGTAATCCGAGGAGGATTAATTTTTTGCGTCGTTTCCCGGGGCTACAGTATGGAATTATATTCTGGGGAAATTCAACAGACCGAGAAAGAGTTTTCATTGCTTAGAAAAGATGTAGGTATGCTGGCTATATGCTGGCTCGAACCAACCGTTTCATGCAAACCCTACTTTAACTTACTTTTACTTTATTTTTTATTTTTTATTAAACGCAATATATTGCCATCTCCCTGTATGTAAATAATGGAAACTGCGTTATTTCCTGCGGGTCAAGTCAAGACCACTGAGGGTCTAATCGGGATACTGAGGGTCTTGACTTGACCCATCACGGAAGCAGCTTCTCCGCTCTGTCGCGTCATCTGCTGACATCTTGATGTCGAATGTGGTACTGACCTGGTCAGGCCAGCGTATTGGGCTCCTTCCTCTCGGTCTCTTTCCCTCTACATTTCCCGTGACGATGAGTTTTTGGAGGTGGTCTCCGCTTACGGGCTATGTGACTAAAGAATTCGGGAATCCGGTGGAGGCACACCGTTGATAGGTGTTTGGCTCTAGCTTGAGTTCCTTGCTCAAAGTAATAAAGAGTCCCCAAATATACAAAAAAAAAAAAACGGAAAACAATCTCTCAGGTAATAAAACTAAAACCGGTTTAAGATAAACTCGGGTTGTTTTCTTACGTTCTTGCGTAGCGGCGCGGCGAATCAATGCACATCTGCGGGTTATAGTTTACTATTTACTTTCGCGATTTTAAACATCATTGTTATGAAGTAGGTAACTAGCGAATGACCCCGTCTGCGCCTGATCGATTGAATCATTTGGCCTCATTAAGATGGATAGATAGAAAACAATAAATAATAATCCACACAAAGAAAGAAAACAATACATACAGAAATGCTTTGAACAGATTCGTTTACGTACACGCGTACAGCCTAGAGATATACAAGAAGAAAACAATAAAATATTGTAAATCAAAATGGTTCTCAAAATCTAATATCGTGAACAAAAGGTTGACCTCGCAAGATGACCGAAAGCACCCATTACACCAATTTGGTGGCACCTTGTATAAGGCTAGACTAGACTATCACACTAATGTTATAAATGCGAAAGTTTGGATGTTTAGATGTATGGAATATGGATAGATGGATGCTTGTTACCTCTTCACGCCAAAACTACTAAACGGATCGGGCTGAAATTCTGGATAACTACAGGTAATTCTAATCAAACAGGCTACTTTTTATCTCATAAATCAGTTCCCATGGAATAAAAACGTTTCCATAGAAACATCGCGTGCGAAGTCGCGGGCAGAGACTAGTATATAATATGTGAGAGTGTGTGCCTGTGTGCATCCCGCTGTTTTTGGATAACCTATTTCGTTTCTGGGAATCCTGGGCAAAAGTGTCCCCGCAACTACACGCAAGTTAAAAAACAAAGTATTTATTAAGGTTTAAAACGCAAGGCCTTGTTTTGACTTCTTTGTTTTTTGAACAACCCATTTCGTTTCTGGAAATTCTGGGCAAAAGTGTCCCCGAAACTACACGCAAGTTAAAAAAAACAGTATATATTTAGATTTAAAACGCAATTGGCTTTGTTTTAACCTATGTATGTTAAGCTCCTTTTTAACCGACGAAAAACGGAGGAGGTTTTCAAGTCGACGCATATTTTTTTTAATGTATGACCACGCATAACTTTTCACAGAGTCTAGTCCGATTTTTAATTTTAATTTTGCTTTCCCTGTTTTTTGTACAAAAGCGTGCCGTACGTAATCTTAATTCTTATGCGTCTGTCATGATTATTTGCGCTTTCCCATGTATTCGATTTGCGTCCGCGAGTATTTTATTTAGAAAGTCAAATACATTGGTGCTAGCTAAAGCTGTATCAATATCGAACCAACTGTTGCGTTGAGGTTATTAAAACAAATAGGTATGACCTTGAGTCTATACTCGATAACTATTATTATTTGAATGATCCTGTTTTCCCTATCGTCGGCTGTTAATAGCGAGAGAAGGCTAAGAGTGAGTTAGTCTCGTGCATAGGGTTCTGTATGTTTAACAAATGCGCCTGAGGTCCGGAATCACCGCCCTTTAGGCGTAGTATGCGTATTTTGTAGCATCTTGTTGATTTTTTTATACCTAGTTCACATGGTTAAGGTTGGTGTTCTTCGAAAGATAATCTAACAATTTGCTGACTCGTTGGTCAGCTTTGACGAAAAATAATGTCAATTACGTCAAATAATAAATGTTATAGTCATATTATCTTATCGCAGAACGAGTAAGTAGGTTAGTTAACGAGTTTTTATCGTGTTCTTGTTACACAACGTTACATCTCTTAAGAGTAGGCTGATAAAGATTTTTGTTAATTATTGTACATCTGCAGCTGACTGTAATCTACGTGTAGCTTTATGTTAATCCTTTTCTCATACAATAATCATTTGTGGAACCCTAAAATCAACTCTAGTTGTTATAAAATAACAGGTCTAACAAGTCCAGTTGTATAAATTCAGAAAACTCATAAAAAACGTAACACCTTTTGTAATAAGTATTTATTATGCGTGGAGAATAAGAAACGAAGTTGGGCAAATATTATGAGCTGATCTGATCTGCCTCATGCCGTGGCGGTCGTGACTTAGGAATCGGCCGCTCCAACTCAGCCCCTGGATGTCGTAAGACTCAGGGATCCTTCCAGAGGAAGGTCAGCAGCTTTCTTCTGTGTATGACTATTGATTACACTGAAAGAAAGAAAGAAAATAATTTTTATTAACCTATATTTACTACACAACATACTTAATAGCTAACTAAACACTAGGTACTTATTTCTTAGATTCAATTTTTGTGCGTAGCAGGTTTAGGGCAAATATGGCCTACACTCAGCATTGTGCTGGGTAGACCTGGTGTGTCTGTCTACCCAGCGCTGGTTTTCAGTGCAGGCTAAAGACAAGTCACGTCACGACCATCCGTAAAACAAACGCACGACGCGTTTGTTTTCCAAAAAATTAAGTTGTCCAACTAAAATAACATAATTTGTTCACATTTGTACGTACATTATAAACTTATTGAACTATCCAAAATAAAAGGGTAGTTACACATTAATACATTATACAAAATTGAAATTGCATTTATCTGTCTGGGACATAGAGCAAAGGCTGTCGTCCCCGAGGTCGGCCGATCGAGTTTGTTATTCTGCGATTTAGTTTGATGCTAGTAGGATGCTGTGAACTTTCACCTGCAATCACCTATCCGAAGCGTGGTGATTATAGCAAAACCCTTCTTGTTTAGAGGAGGCCTGTTCAGCATTGGACGCATGAGTGCTGTTAGTCAGTGCATTTTTTTAATGATAGGCCTATTGTGATCGCCACTTTATGTGTTCAGCCTCGAAGCAGCGGCGTTCACAGTTCGCCACTAACCCTTGCAGCTGCTAGGAACTGTGGGATTCTCTTCGGGGTGGAGTCTCTTAGCTCGTCTGGACTAAGCAGGTGCTTGCCCAGCTGGATACTACGTTTTTGCATCGGTGCTCCGCACTCTCCTAGAAGATGGAGAGGCGTTTTCTCCGCCTCCTCACAGAACCTGCAGGATTGTGTGTCGCTTAGACCCAGTTAGAACATATGCTTGTTGAGGCGACAGTGTCCAGTTAGGGCTCTTGTCATGATGCGAAGGTTGCTTCTGCTTAGCGCTAGGATACGGTTGGTATGTAGTGCATGCCTGAAGAGCTACCTAAATTTAAGTGGATCCCCATCTGATGATGAATGTGATATTTTTCATTTCTGTCGCTTCGGTATGTAGACTATAATAAAGAAGCGACGAAGAAACGCTTAGCCTGTTAGTTGTTATTTTTTGAGTTGGAGCGAAACCCGTCCCCAGGCTTTTTTATTTTGTCTCAAGCTTTTTCACGAATTGAAGCATATTGTTAGGATATTGAATATACCCATGAGACATATACCTACATATGACGATAAAAAAACATTACAAACATAGGTATATATTTTTGATTATATAGAAAACACCCAACATCTGCGGTTCGTAATTTCTTCCCCCGAAATCTCCTGCGTCGCAGCGCTGGGCCAGAGAGATCCTCAAAAGTACGGGACATTTTCACATAGAATCATCTATCCCCAAAGTTGGTATTGAATTGGCAGAGCTGGTACTGGTATTGAATGAATTGGCTTTGTTGATCGTACAATTGTTTACCAATTAAGAGAAACGGGCTGCGGCCACTTGTGTTCTCGGCTTGAGAATGTCATGTCATTGAAAATTATAACGTTAATATATCATCTTTTGACAAATACACACTATTAAAAGGATAAATATCTATGATGTAGATTGTAAATCACTACGCTCTGACTTTCGTGACGTTGGCAACACTTTTTTGCATGAGACGTTGCCATTGGTGCGTTTTCGTTTGACGTTGAGAAGGAGCACGTCTCACGTGAGAGGTTGGGAAAAACTACATTATTCCCCCTTTAAACTCAATCCATCCATCACAATGATAAATTGAAAACTATAAAAATTTCAGACTCGGTTCTCGATTTATCACTTTTTTTCGCCAAATGAGAGGGCGAAGTCGCATTTGGCGAAAAAAAGTGAATGAACCGCATATGATTCTCCTCACTATAGTGAGGAGAATCAAACGGCTATAAACATATTTTCTACCTCTACGACGACCTCAGTGGCGCAGCGGGCGAGAGTCCGCCTGCGAAGCAAGAGGTTGCGGGTTCGATTCCCGCCTCGGAACAAATTTGTGTATGATCTGCAGATATTGTTCCGTTCGTCTGGGTGTTTTCTATGTATAATAAAAAAAAAACTATCTAACAAATGTAATAAAGTGGACTGTCCAGCATTATTTATTTATTTATATTATTATTATTACCTATAATTCGTTTCAAATACTTACTTATACGTATTTTACTTATCGAAATGTATAATTTAATATTTTTCTTTTATCATCTTCACTCGATTTTCTGTTTAATTATATGAAAGTAACTAGGTATATTGTTATATCTTTGCCTCTAAAAGTACGTTTTTTTGGAGGCAACGATTTTCTTTCCGATTTTAATTCTTGGATGATTCACGCTATTCCTATTCCTAAAAGAAAATCTATCTATAGAAATGTCCAAATTGATACCTTTCATTTGATACCCCACATGACCCTGGTGGGGTAGATCCCCTTTTCAAAATTATTTCTTTTTGACCTATTTTCAAAAAGTATTAATTTTACAGACTTCTCTATATTTTTCCTGTAAATTATAGATCCATATCTACAAACGCTCCATATATTTTACATGGATCGTTCTGCAATCTTCGGAGATAGGGGGGGGGGGGGGGGGGGGAATGGGATCTTTTCGACTTTTTTCGAAATATTTTAAAAAGTACAAAACCTACGAAAATTTCAAAAACTGTTTTGAAATGTACAAATGATACCTTTCATTTGATACCCCACATGACCCTGTAGGTATCTTTTAAAATTTCGGCATTACAATTTGTATGGAAAATATTCATTGTAATTTTTCATTTATATTCATTTATTTTTCTTTAAATCTGTACAGGCGCACAAAATGTATTATTATTTTAAATTTCAAGTTGATAGCTGCAGTAGTTGCTGAGTTATTAAGGAGGGAAAAAAGGACAGACAAAGCGAGACCATAAGGGTTTCGAAACCGATCTTCGAAACCCTAAAAACATCTATCTATTTAGAAACACAAATTGACATCTAGCTATCTGGGTGTCGTACGCCACAAAGTCACAAGTTTATGTTTGTATGTTATCTTATAAATCTGCAACTATTATGTAAAGTAGAACGTGTATAATTCTTTATGTTTCGTATCTCGGACAGATAGCGTAAGAGATACGGTAACCGAGTTTTACTAGCCTATTTATTAAAGTTTTGATTGTTTGGAAATCATTTTAAAGTTGTTATTGCTTATTTTTTATTATTATTTGCATTCGGTGGCTTTCGTATCACTGCGGCCGTGATAGGCCTATTGCGATCGCCACTTTGTGTGTTCAGCCTCGAAGCAGCGGCGTTCATCATTCACCACTAACCCTTGCAGCTGCTAGGAACTGTAGGATTTTCTTCGGAGCGAAGTCTCTTAGCTCGTTTAATGTTTGACCACGCATAACGTTTTACAGAGTAGTCCGATTTTGATAACTCTTATAGTATAGGGTAGGTATACCTCGATGTGTCATCAAACAAAATTAGACTCGAATTTTAACTAGATGTCGCCACTAGAAGAATTTGAAGTCGGTTTATCGTTTTTTAAAACACGCGCAATTATTCGAAGTCGAAACCTGCAATGTCATTTAGTTAACAACCACATAACACTCAGACCTAGAAAGAGTCAACCTTTTGAGGCTACATCTCTAACACAGTATTTGAGATCTTACGTCCTTGGAATAAGTACCAGAACTGTCTGTCCGTCTGTTTGCAGTTTTGCACCTGTTCGGTACCGTAATGCTAGTGATGAGAGTGCTATGGAATGCCTATTAGTTATTCTTGAGGTGAGTATAGACGAGCATTTATTTGTAACAGAACAGCGAGCATTCACTGTTTTTAAACCACACTTCGAACATGTATTTGTATTTTTATTTGTATTTATTTATTCCATCGTAGGTACACTTGATGTCGTTACATTCTATATTTAAGTACTATTTTAACAAAAACACACAGGTATTTCGTTATAGGAAACACCATAAGGTACAAAGGTAAAAAAAACAGACAGAAATGACTGAAAAAATAAATAAAATAATGAAAGGGTATGTCAAAGTATGCTGCTGTATATGGGCATTGTCAATCTATACTAAAAATAATGTACAATATTACAATCATAATAAACTAAGAAAATAATAATGATATAATATCAGAAATAAAATAATTTAAATTAAATTCACATGTAAATAAAGCTGATGTATAAGGGCATTGTCAAATTAAGCTCAAATATAAATAAAATAATTAAATTACTAACGAATCAATAAAAACGAGCATGAAGCTCGATGTTTTGTAACAACCTGATTTCAGAAACGTGCTGAGCGCGGAGACCTTCTAGAGATCTCTATAATCCCCACCAACAGATATAATACCAAATTTATCAAAGACACTGTGTAATATGAACAAAAACACAAAGCTGAGAGGACACTCGCTGAAGCTGCAACGCGGGCCAAGTACCAGCAAACTTACAACTTTCCCTTCGTCGCCAAAAAGTCAGAAAATTTCGAGGTTCGCTCCGCTTGCCTATTATAAAATATAGTCTTTTATTTCACACATTTCTCAATCATCGATAAGTCTTTAAAATTTTCGTGGTTCACTCCGCTCGCCGTTTTTATATCATCTTTTCTTCCTCTTCTCGCATAAATTTCTCAATCATCGCTAAGTCTTTAAAAATTTTAAGGCTCGCTCCTCTCGCCGTTTTTATATCTTCTTTTCTTCCTTTTCTCTCAAAATTTCCCAATAGTTGCAAAAAAAATTCGAGGCTGGTTTTGCTCACCGTTTTTGTAGTTTTTTCTCAAAAATTTCCCATCGTCGTCGGTCGCTATAAGTCTCCATTTTTTTTTCATGCAGACATAGAAGTTAGTTTAGGGCTCCGTCAAATATTTCGATGAAATATTCCGCCGCTATACTCTAGTCTATTCTCACCTTTACACTACGGGACCACTGTGAAAAGTTCACAGAAGACTGAGTGGCAGTAATAGTTGACATTGGTCTTTGTTCAAGAAACGGGCTGATTTTATTTTTGACTGACTTAACAAAAAGGAGAGGTTCTATGTTCGGCTGTATGTTTTTTTTGTGTAGGTATATGTTCGTCGATTTATCCGACCGGACCGATTTTGAAAATTCTTTCGCTGTTAGAAAATGGTCCCATAAAATTTTGAGGGATTAGTATAATGTCCTACAAAATATAAAAAACAGGCTATACAAATAGGGATTAGAAGTGGTTTTTTTTTGAAACTTTATATTAAAACTAGCTTCTGCCCGCGGCTTCGCACGCGTTGTTTCTATGGAAACGTTCAAAGGTAAATTTTATCCTATAGGAACTGATTTATGGGATAAAAAGTAGCGTATGTTTGATTCCAGGCTAAAAGCTATACCGATGCAAAATTTCAGCTGAATCTGTTCAGTAGTTTTGGCGTGAAGTCGTAACAAACAGCCATCCAGCCATCCATCCAAACTTTCGCATTTATAATATTAGTGTGATGCCAACCACGCTTATATCTGCAAATTAATCCAACCGTAAATCTTTCTTGGTAAATCTTATTCTGTCTTCGTTTAAAAACTTATCACCGCCGTTCTTCTGAAGATGTACTCAGAATCCAACTCAACTAAGCTAACATAATTGTAGACACACACAGTTAGTAAAAACTGTTCCGCCTACATATTGACTTTCCCCTGGCACCTACACGCAATCAATAGTACAGTATGTAACAGTTTCACTTCGTTGGCGACGAGTCAAAAAGTTTATATACTCTGAATATGTAGATCTCGTGTAGTGCAGATGTTATGAGTACAACATTACAGAGATCTAAGGGGCCGCCGGCGCTGTCCAATCCAAAGCACCTTTGTAAAAAAAATACAACTTATTTTATTTGTACAAGTCATCGGCCTTGTTCTGGATTTAGTTAAAGCCTGTGGTTTGGTTGAATTTAGAGGGACATTCCTTGGCGTGTCTGTGCAGCCCTATGCGCAAACGCAACGAGATAAGGCAAATTGTGCAGGGCCGTGATCACGGTGTGGTAAGGCACGGCATTACGGCTCAAACGTTAGCAGTTGAAACGTTAGGATGCGCGTTCACAGGCCGGCATCGGACAATCCGCACTGGCCTCATCAATGGTTTGACATAAAAGATCCGTACTGCACGGAGCGGACTGTCGGCATTGCCGGCGAGGATTCTTGGATGCAACTTTTCCAATTAATGTGAATGACGTCATTCGGATTGCCGATCAGTGGACGCACTTGTCAGCGGATATCCGATGCCCGCCTACCAGAAAAGTAGGCTGTTGAGGACAACATCCTATAGGTATTTGGTAGTGGTTGGTCCACAGCTGGACGCAGGCCTCATCCTGATAATCGCCTTATTGGTATTTATTTCATGGGGGGTAATTCCTATAATCCACATATTAAGCATGCGGGTTGGGGATCGCGGGTGGATATCCCTTAGTCGCCTCTTACGACACCCGCGGGAAGAGTTGGGGTGGTGCAAAAAGTGGGAGTGTCTGTGTGGTGCCGGCTTAGAATTTGCACCACCCCAACTCAAATAACAAATATAGTGAAAATCAATTTTCTTTTACTATTAGTTTGTAGGAGGGACGTACCTTTTCCAATGCAAGTCATAAGTGTCAAGTTTGAAACCATTCTATTAAAATATCTCCTTGCAAATAGAACCGCACGCACCATCTGATCTTTTAAGGATTTCGGTTTATGTATTTAGGGATTCTTCGTGACGGTTCTGCGATGATGTACCACTGTCAGTGAGGCGATTGATTGGCAGTATTGGTCCCATAATGATACTTCTTCATTTTGTTTCCTTATTATCGTTTTAATGTAAAGCCACGTGCAGTACGCCTAAGCACCGTCATTTTGATGTCTGTGGCTACGATCACGAAAACTATCGCCTAAACGCGTCATGGGCACTGAACTCGTTAATAACCCGCCTCCCAATCAAGCCATATTCTACCTAATCCCACCACGATAAAGTCTAATTCACTACCAAACTTCTAGCAAGTGGTATAACGAATAGACAATAACTTTCCCTCTCGCACCTACGCTATTGGAAGATCAATTTGGTGATGTAAGGCGAGTAACGATCTTCTTCGTTTTTAACCAACTTTATAGAATTTGTTCGTTAATCTATGTTGGTTGAAGTTAACAGCCTTTCATCCTCTCTCCCACGGGAACCTTACTGAATTCCGGGATAAAATGTATCCCATGTCCTTTCTTGAACTCAAATCTTGCCAAGTTTCATTCCAACTCAATCAGCAGTTTCAGCTTGAAGGAAGCTTATGATAGGTATCACAAACTGCAAGTGAGATTTTTGAAATTCTTAGGTATATCTTAATAATAAGATAAAATAGGTGGTGGCGCTGATTTGGTCGGAGGTCGCGGGTCGTATGCTCCTTAAAATCGGACTAGTGGCGAGTGGGGTAGCGCTTCGGCAGAACAATGAAATCGGCTACTTAGAACATACAAACAAATATCAAATATCAAAAAAAATCCTTTAGGCCTTACAAGACTCTTGGACACGTCACAAAATTCAAATTACATAAGTAAAACTAGGAAATAAAGTAATCACTTAGATTTTTTGTTCACTTCAATATTATGTAAAGTAAAGAAGCGAACAAGAAAACTTTACCTTGTTAGGTTGTCGTTTTCGAGTTGGAGCAAAACTCGTCAAACCTTTTTTATCCTCTAGCTAGATAATCTGATATTTTGTAAGTAAGCCCTTTTACAAAGGATATGTTTGACAATTTGTTTGAATTTATTTATTGATAATTTTTGCAATTGAATTGATTTTGACTTGCAAGATACGAAAAAAATCAAACACCGGCTATTCAGTTCTAAAATACCTCAGTTTCTGTCCGTTTACCCGTTATTGCCCAATGCCCAATCCGCTATCGTGTTCGTTTACTATCTGCAACAAAAACCGGAAGTCATAACCTCGATTGAATTCTGAATTGCAACAGATCTACTCCTGCGGCGACTGGGTAACTGGCTAAGTGTTAACCGTTAAACCACTTGAGAAAATAATCAAACAAAACACAAATACTTAAGGCCAGGTAGTTCTGCAGCAGTAGGCGTAAGGGAAAACGCGCGCCTGCCAAGCCGCCGCGCTCGTGCTTTTTGTAGTTATTTCAACATAGTGATTAAGAAAATCATTTTATCAAGTCAAACTCTGCGAATTTGTTTAGAAATATTAAGTGTCCTTAGTTGAGTACAAAAAAAAGTGTGATATTAGTAGTTCCCTAGTCATAGTATTGAAAAAACGTTAGAAAAAGGGAACTTTGGGATTTTTTTCTATCGAGTGAAAATCATTATATCTTGTAACCGAATGCGACTTTGACTACACTAGATCCTTATTTAATATAAATCTTGTAATGTTCTAAGTCTCAGATGATTTTAAAAGTCACAAAAATGCGGCCTCTTCTGGCCTACCAAGCCTTAAGGCGCTAACCCGACCCAAATCAGCGCAGCCAACACCTATTTTAAACCGACGAAAAACGGAGGATGTTCTCAAGTCGACGCGTATACTATATATATTTTTTTTGTGTATAACCACGCATAACTTTTTACAGAGTAGTCCGATTTCGATAATTATTTCTATTGGAAAGGGTAGTTAGTCCCATTTAAATTTGGAATTCAAAAATCCAACCTTAAAAGTAGGAAAACAGGGGATGATTGATTTTTCACTCACTGATTGTGATGTATGACCACGCATACCTTTTTACAGAGACGTCCGATTTTGATAAAAATATTATAGGATATGGAAATTGATTCCATATAAATTTGAAAAAAAAACCTACCGTAAGGGTGACGTCACTCGCTCGGTCGCCGCCGCCCGTTAACCGTGGGCAGATATCAGTTTTTAGTGATTTACTCCGAAACTATAACTTTAGGAAAAAAAATGTTAAACCAAATAGTCTCAGTTTTGAGAGACCCATCGAATGATTTTTTTTATAGTTTATTTATTTATTTTTATTCTGTGGTAAGTATATTAAATTGTTTTCTTTTCTTTTTAATCTACTTAAGTATCTGTGTAATATACTTATCTACATTTTTTTTATCTATTTAAAAATCACACATGTAAGGAAGACGCGACCTGAAACCGAAAAAAATGAATGGTATGTGTGAAATGGGCAAGGTAGGCCTTAGTATGGAAATGACGTCAGATAAGGGATACCATGCTACCATTAAAAAAAGATTTGTGGGATAGTGGAAGAATTCTTAGACTATTTGGTTATTATCATACACCATCTTCTGCCCGTGGCTTCCCACACGTTTCATGGAATTAAAAGTAGCCTGTTAAGTATTTTGTTCCAGATACAGAATTATTATTTTAAATTAAAGATTTCTTGTCGGTGTTATGATGGAGTTTCCTCCACTTTTCTTGTCGTCTTTCCAATGCGGTCTCTTTTACTTCTTTATCCGTCCCGGCTTCACACGAATGGAAATTTATTTTTTAAATATAAAAATATAGCCTATG
The DNA here is from genome assembly GCA_949316285.1 of Eupithecia subumbrata. NCBI lineage: Eukaryota > Metazoa > Arthropoda > Insecta > Lepidoptera > Geometridae > Eupithecia > Eupithecia subumbrata. Next base: position 11,335,755 of record OX438645.1, on the reverse strand, counting down.
TTACTCAGGGATAATTTAGCATTATAATGGTGAAAGAATTTTTGAAATCGGATCTGTAGTTTTTGAGTTTATTCGTTACAAAATACAAATGTTTCCTCTCAAAAGCCTCTGGCAAAAGCCCCTCTTTTCTCCTTCGTTGATTTGACTTATTATAGTTAATTCTTGATCTTCTACTTCCTCGTCCAGATCTACTAAGTGTGCTAAATTACAGCCCAATTCATTCATTTTCTAGTTTATGCGTTGTCTTCGACCAAAAATCTTCACCACGTCGCGGCACAATGGCAGAAACTTTCGCCTATAAAATATTAGTACGGTTCTAAAGCGAATTAGAATTCGAATTAGAATTTATTTAGGGATCGCAAAAAAAAGCAAAAAGCAAATATGACGCGGTGTACCCAGGCGGTCACCCATCCGAGTACTAACCGCGCCCGACGTTGCTTAACATCGGAGATCGGACGAGAACCGGCAAATTCATTTATTACGATTCTATTTTTTTCCGAGGGCGCGCATTAATTTCATGAATCCTATGTCACTTCCACTATTATGGCGATTCATATGACACCTCACATGTCGAAATTGGCGATTTTACGACGCCTCTCTCCCCTTGGTGAAACCCCTCCCTCCTCTCCCAAATCTCAAGTAGGTAATACTAATATTTGTAAAAAAATTACGTGATATTTGCCGATAACCCACGTGAGATTGGGCGAGGGTCGACCAGGGGTCCCCCCTAAATACCTCTCGTAATTAATAGGCGACCAAACGTAACCCTTCCTTACATTTTCTGTGTTGCATACAAACCTAATCTTGTAAAAATAACCACCCTCCTTGCGCAGTCGGGTAGAAATAAGAAATAAGAAATAACACATCTAAAGTGGGATAAGGAAAGGACAAGAGGAAGTTATTGACTTTAAAACGAGTAAGGTTGCGGACAAAACCTAGCTAGAGGTTCAACAGTTCAAATGGGTAATTAGCATCTGCATGACCCATCCACTTAGATAATTGGTCGCAAGCGATGTTCCTCTTTCGATACAATTACAAACATATTTGAAGACACACACATATCTTTAAAATACTGGAAAATCTAATCGGGCTTTTTATTTGGTATCGAAATGGATACCATCTAGAAAAGTCGCCGCATAAAATCGAAATGTTAGGTATTAGAAATAAATGTGTTTATAAAGGTTTTTATATTACAATTTTACACGGCTTTTAAAATACTGTTTCGCAGTCTTCGGGTTATGCTTTTGAAATCATTCTCTATGAATGCTACAGTGTGTTCATAAAGCAGGGACTTTGTTCGATAACTGTTCTAACCGCCTGCGCATGCCCCGTCCGTCAGTTGGCCGACGTTGCCGACCGGCTATTGGCCCCGTTGGTCGGTGTATCCTACTTATATTTTAAAGCCGAAAGTATGTGAAATCTGAATTTTGTTACCTAGGATCTCCAAAACTACTGAACAGGTCATGATGAAATATGGCGTTCATTTAGAACATAGCTTAACTTGGATAATAGGCTACTTATTATACCGAAAATACGCGTGCGAAGCTGCGGGCAGAAGCTAGTCTTTGTATTTCGGGGCCCACTCAATATTCGCTTGCAACTTGCAACCCACCGCCCGCCGCATGGGTCGCAATTTTTAAACGTCGTCTAAAACGTTGGCTTATCGAGAAAATGTTTTTAGCTATGATGAGTTCATTAGCTCAAAATTATATATTTTTATTATTATTTCTATTGAATATTGTTATTTTTTTGTACTGTTACTTGCCTTTAGTATGCTAAAGCTAAGTAACTTTTCATGATGTGTGTAAGTAGATACAATTGTAGAATTATTAAGTATGATAATACTTAAATAATGAATTAAAGAACTATGAACTAAATACTAGAACTATGAACTAACTACTAGAACCATGAACTAACTACTAGAACTATGAACTAACTACTAGAACTATGAACTAACTACTGAAACTATGACCTCTAGTTTGGGAAATCATAGTCAGAAGATAGACCTATAAAGCTGTTGAAATGTCACATAAATTGAAATAGACTCGCTCCGTCAAACGGCGTATATCCGTCTATGTAATTCACTTTATATCGTAGGTCATTGAGGTCATATTGACTTATCTGTTTCTTGTGATAAGAGGTTCTAGAAGTAACAAATGCAATTTTCTAATTGACTTCTATGTGTCATCCTACCGCTTTTAAAAATGGGTATTATAAGGTAGACGCCATTCGCAAGGGTGACTTTATGGAAGGCCGTGGAATTTTATGCAAATGTATATAATTTTTTTTGTGTCCGTTACGACTGAGGGTCCACATTGGAATTTCATGATTCTAAATACGCTATTCTTTAGTAAATGTTCTGAAACATTTGTTAGTACAGTCTCTAATTTGTAAAAGTATCCAGTCAATAGTTACAACCGGTTAAATGTGGTCCCTCAGACGTGGCTTGGAGATCTTCATATCTCATGAACTGAGCAAAGCTCACGGATTTCATAAATTACAACATTTAGTAAATCATTTGTTAGAGTAAATTACAAAAAATCAGCCCTTTCCGTTCACTGGAACAAACAAAAACAACTGCAGAAGGTGGTCCCTCAGACGTGCACATACGCCCCTATTATCTTAGGAACTATTAGTAATGTTGAGATTATCAATGCGTGTAGCTTTAGCAAAAGTTCTTGGACGATTACAAATGAAGTCCCTAATTTGTAAAACAAGCCAGTAAATAGTTAGGACTGTTTAAAGTTGTGATTTTTACACAAAATAAAACTTATTTTAGAGAGGATCCGGAGGATCAATAAACATTCAGAATATACCAACCTGTAGTTAAAATGATTACTACATATTACTTCAAGAATTATTGTTAAAACTTGTGTCGTTTTCGAATAAATCGTAAATTTAATTACTAGGAACTAAGTCAGGTTAGGGTGACCACACAGTAGGTTTATTTTTAGGACAAAAGTAAAAACAATGCGCCTTAAGTTATCGGGGTAGGTTGTTGCGTTTAATATAATAGAAACATTTTTCCCGCGGCGGGAATCGGACCTGTGAGCTTCGCCCACTAAGTTGTTATTGGTTGGGGACATTAACGTAACAACGCATGATCATGAATATCATGATGTTTATAGGGCTCCTTGTAAATGCAAATGCAGCCATAAAGGATTACAGTAACTTTCACAAAAAAACAAAATAGAACTAGCGCTGGGAAATATTCCTACGAAGTAGGTAAGGCTAATAATCATCATCAGCAATGGATGATGGCAAGATCACACTCTTATTACTTGTTAGTGACGAAGAGTTATTATTCCAATGGAATATTTGTTATATTATTTGTTGTATAATTTTTAACAAAAAATTAAAAAACTGCATATCGAAGGACCTAGTTATCATAGCTTAATACATAGTAACATTGTTTACAATGAATTGCAGGGACTATAGAATAATATTCGTTCAAGAACATTATTCTATACACGTTCAAGAAATACCACAACAGATTGACAATTCGTAGTTTATTTACGCAAAATGCCAATTGTTTACATTGTTTTAGAATTGTTTCAAATATTCTGGATAGAGATTAATTTGATATCAGTAGAGAGGCGGGCGTCTTGAGGTGCACTCAGATTAAGTAATATGTTTTTAATAATATAACGATAATCAATCAAGGAAATAGCTTCCTCCATTGATCATCCTCTGCACGATACACTCCCAGAGCAGGCTGTCACAGCCCTCAGAATGCTGTTGCGACTGCCATGTAGGTACATCAAGGACGCTGTTTTTTTGCGCATGATAGCGTGGAAGCTATCAGTGTGGTAAATACTCACTGCACAAACATCCCTGACTCAAGGTGGAATCAGGGAAATGGCAGCATCATCCGAAATATTTTATTATATTGGTTTTCTATGGCGTCCATCGAATTTTAACATGTTGGACCCGCAGATTTCCCATGCTAAAACTTTGACAATACACTTATAAATTGTGAATTTAGCTCGGTCAGTATAGTGATACAACAAGAAAATTTGTGTGTACTGCCTATAATTACCTAATGGCTTAGGTATGTCAGTTAGTCACCTATGATACGAACTCCCAACGATGTCTATTTACAACTTTCGGATAAGATGATTGTGTGATATTGTCCAGTACTCCAGTATTTTAATCTAATGCTGTACTTACATGATAATAATACATACATACGAGCAGTCAGCAGCATTATTTTTACTTTTGTCCTAAAAATAAACCTACTATGTGGTCACCCTAACCTTACTTAGTTCCCAGTAAGTAAATTTACGATTTATTCGAAAACTACACAAGTTCTAACAATAATTCTTGAAGTAATATGTAGTAAACATTTTAATTACAGGTTGATATATTCTGAATGTTTATTTATCCTCCGGATCCTCTCTAAAATAAGTTATATTTTGTGTAATAATCACAACTTTAAACAGTCCTAACTATTTACTGGCTTGTTTTACAAATTAGGGACTTCATTTGTAATCGTCCAAGAACATTTAATAAAGCTACACGCATTGATAATCTCAACATTACTAATAGTTCCTAAGATAATAGGGCCATAGGGGCGTATGTGCACGTGTGAGGGACCACCTTCTGCAGTTGATTTTTTTTGTTCCAGTGAACGGAAAGGGCTGATTTTTTGTAATTTACTTTAACAAATGATTTACTAAATGTTGTAATTTATGAAATCCGTGAGCTTTGCTCAGTTCATGAGATATGACGATCGCCAAGCCACGTCTGAGGGACCACATTTAACCGGTTGTAACTATTGACTGGATACTTTTACAAATTAGAGACTGTACTAACAAATGTTTCAGAACATTTACTAAAGAATATCGTATTCAGAATCATGAAATTCCAATGTGGACCCTCAGTCGTAACGGACACATTTTTTTTAAACAAATATGTAGTTAGGTGTATTAGCATCACAAAATTACTCTCATCCTTGTAGAGTTTATAATTATATTTGCCTGCAAAATAGATTCAGCCGATCCAAAATGTCAATGTCACTTAAAGGGACAGGGCGACTCTCGAAAAAGAAGTTGAGGAATTAATAATGGGAGGTTATTGGGAATTATTATAAAGAAGAATTAAAAATGTAAAACTTAGAAAAATAGGGAAAAAGGCAAAGTTCTAAGGTCAACTGATTATAATTAAAGTAATGTATTACTTGAGATTTGTGTTTGAACTGATTTGCTTACAAATCAGAAGTAGAAAAAACTTACGCTCACTGGATCTTTGGTATGTAGACTTTTACTATGATACCTGTTGAATAATGGTCCCGCACACATTATATACAACAAGGTTAGGTACTTTTCAGTAAGTAGGTACCTAATTCAAGTAAAACAGCCACACAGCTCGGATCACAAGTAAATTCGGCGTCAAGGTTAATTGTCGATTCCCTTGAAAACCTTTTGAATAAGTAACAAACATACCTAGGAAGTTTTGTGTTCTGTGTAAACAGTCACGAGATCACTCCTTCATTTCCAACATGATTGGATATAGCAAGATGCAACGCCAGAGTATGAATCAAGCAATGAATCCATACCTATGTATATTCATGGAGTAAAACTTATGTACTTACAGAGTACCTAGACGCAAAGCTCATCACATACTGTACAGGAATATGAAAATGTTATGGTAATAAATAGGTAATAATACCAGCATCAATATAGCATAACCAATAAATCTAATAATACCAGCAACTTCAAAACTTATCAGTAAGTAACCCGTCCATGGTCCGCTCACTACGGACATACCAACTTTGTACTTAAAGTAATAAAAAGGAATCTAATAATACCAGCAACTTCAAAACTTATCAGCAAGTAACCCATCCGGGGTCCGCTCACTACGGACATACCAACTTTGTACTTTGACTATTTTTCTATCCAAAAAAAAAATAGTCAGGATACCTATTAATTTTTATCCTACTGCTGATCAGATTAGATACTTAATGGTGAAAAGAAAAATTTTTGGTTATGATAAAAGTTTCCAAAGACTCGGACAACACATCAATATTATTACCTACATAATTTAAATACTATTTAGTCTACCACTTTGGGCAGGTATCTCAAGATCAGTTATCAACTCATACAATAAACTGAGTGAGGACAATTACATTATGGACTTCAGAAAATATTCAATTTATTGACCATTACCTACATTACCACTAATATTGGTACGTCAAGGAATAAGTACTGTATAAAGAATAATCTTAAACAAAACCCTAGTTATTATAATTAATATATATGATATGATTATAAGTAATGTATAGCAATAATCAACCTTCTCCCGTTCTCAAGTGTGTCAACTCAAAACCAACTTTGGTTTAACTCGGTCAGTGACAAAACAACTTTATAGTTATCTTACAGATCATGAATTGAAAATCTATAAATTATGAATATTGTTTAGTCAACTACCTGCCTAAATAAACTTGCATTACCTACACATTCAATTTGTTTGAACTTGAGTTAATTTACAACATTATTAACACTGTTACCGCAGCAATTATTACCATTGTAGTTGTTATGTTACCATGCACATGATCATCAATGGTTTTCAAACTGCTATCCTTATCCTGAAAGGCTGTTAGTTCCTACTATGTATTTACTATGTATTCAATAATTATTTCAAAGAAATAAAAGAAACTAAATTTATTAAAGATTTAAAAGTTTATTATGCTAATTAAAAATCTGTCTATATTTACTAGCCTTGGGCATTATGATGAAGAGCATGGAGGTATGTATATACCTACTTTTTCCAAATAACTCTATTCATAACATTACTAAAGTACTAACTATGATTTTTATAATTATTATTTAACCAAGAAGAAAAAAAAGACATTTCAGGAACCCTAACCTCCTTAAATTATCTATTATCATTCTCCTCTATGTTGAACAAAATTTATGCGAAAAATTATTTAGTATAACTACTTATGTTTCAAAAATATTATTTTAACCCCTACTAATGCACATTATTTTTATTAACCCTAAATCACGAATATTTAAATACTCAATTAGTATCATAATTTTAACCCTGATTATACACAGCACTTAACCCTTAATATGCTGCACATTATTTTATTAACCTTTAATGATGAATAATTTAATTTTTCAATAATGCACATAAAATGTCACTCACACACAATGTCTACACACAAGTTTATACTTAGTTAGAGCAAGGAGTTAATGTATCACTACACATAGGTTTTATTTTGAAGTAGGCAAAACTTACTTGTTATTGAAAACACACATAGTAGAGCACTATGTACGTAGTTACTCTACAACTCTTTTATCTTTTTATTTACTTTGTTTGTATAAATTAGTACCCTTTCATTAGTCTCAAGTAGCTTCATAGTTTTACCATAGTAATTATAAGATTGAAACTCCTACTTTGTAAAAACCACTCAAAATTAAATAAAGTTTTATTATTATTATTATTATAATGAAGCGTTATATTAGATCCTAATCAAGCACATTTAATATGCAGACATAAAACATGGTAATAATTATTTTTTTTAAAAATACTCGGTTTTATTTCTGCAAACATTATGCACCATTATAATATACAGATTACTGATATTTTGATACTTTACATTGTTTATATTTATACTTGCTACACCAAGTATACAAACAAAATAAAAATCATACAAGTATAGAGATAGTTCACTACACACAGGTTGTACGAGTGTACTACCTGTTCAACTAAACTCTACTAAATTGTTTCTACACTAGATCACTCTCTAAAAGAGATGTGCATTTATTTCTCTCTGATAAGGTCCTCAACATAATAGAGATGATATGTTGCCCAACGATTAACTAAAACCACTAAAAGTTAAAAACGAATTTGTACATACATAATATAATTATGTACATATTTGATTTATTTATTTATTGAGGTATTTATTCATGAACAAAACACCAGCTCTTAAAAATATATATTTTCTTATAAATCACCAACAGCCAATAAAAGGATTTACATTATTATAATGAAAAAAAAAAAGAACGATCTGTCAATATGTACCTAGGTCATCCAGTTACCCTTACTAATTCACACCACATTATGGTTAGAAATTTAGATGGACTAAAATGCAAAATCTACATTTTTAGTCCAAAAGTAAACTTTATCTTATGCATAATATACCTACAAATTAATTATATAAATAAAAACTAATACTTAGTTAGTAAAAGTAAAGAAAATAAAATTTTTTATTGTTTAAGTAAACATACTTTGTCTATTTACATGGACTATAATACCACTATCTATACATGAAACATGACACATAGACAAAAAAAAAAAAACATAAAAAAAATAACAGATAAAATAATACACTGACATACGGAATTAATTTTAGTGTCAGAAATAAAAATTGAAAAGGAAATAAAATAGGTGTAGCTTAATAATAAAATAAGAATATTAATTTAAATCAACTGGTTATTTGTCAAGAAACTTGTCATTTGTAAATAGGTAGTTACATAATAACTTCAATAAATAATAGTAAAAATATAAATAAAAATAATAAAAAAAAAATATTTCGTTACAAATACTTAAAAAGATAAATAATTTATGTAGCGCTATACATAAATCTGATAATAATTGAAAATATCAAGCATAAAAGTTTCAGTGTAAAAAAAAAAAAAAAAAAAAAAAACATTATCTAATGTTAAAGCTTTTACCAAACCAAATGTCAGGTGAGTATTCACCATGTGCATATTTAGTATTGTTGACATGAAGGCATAAAGTTTTGTTGCTGCATATCCAGTCCTGGTCCGCAGTGTATTCAGGCAGCAATTTGGATGACAAATTTTTACAGTTAATATACCCGTTGCATAAACAATCATATACCAAAGACAATGTCTGCCATAACTCTTCGGTCTTCGAGAGTTGTTTAGAAATGGTAAACACATGCTTCTTGCATTGGTGTTGTAATTATTAATTAAAAACTTATTCTATTTTTGTTAATACGACAGTTTAAAAGTTTCAAACATAGAAGGTTTGTCTAGTGTAGTTATTTTCAGCGTGTTGCCACACATTTGGCATGAAGTTATAGATAAACATTATTATTCTAAGTCACAGTCACACACGTAATTCACTAAGTCTAAGTGTGTACCTAACATTATCAGTAATTGAAACAAATATTACCTACAACCCTCCGTACCTTGATTGTCATCAAAACCTATGTAACATCTATAGTTAAGATGTGAATCGAACTAAAGCTAGTCCTAGATCTCAGTATCCCTATGAGAAAACAAGATCTGTTCATAATGTTGTGTAGTTTTAGTGTAAAGAAGCTAACACCTGATTTTCACGCTTACAACGTTCCAAAAACGTGTGCTCCGTCCCGTTCCCGTAAACGTGGAATCCTATGCTTATCCGTTTCATAAAGTGGCACGCAATCGAAGTAACGATGCAATACTCTAAAATTTGCCTTACATAGGACTAGTTTAGAATTTTTTACACAAGCTACATCAGAGAATGGACAGCTTACCTTTTAGATAAACCTAAGACTTTTATATGGTTTATTAATGGTGGCATCTCTGTGTTCAGAGAACAGTCCTTTTGAGTCAATAATCACGCCAAGGTTCCTTACCGAGGTACTTAATTTAGTATAAAAGAATTAATTTGAAAGTTAGACTAAATAAGACAAACTTTTCTAATAAAATAAATAATAAGAACATTAATGGGTGTACCTAGTTTTTATTATTTTCAATTTGATACCTATCTAATTATATGCATGTACTTGTGTTTTGACTAAGTAATTTTGACTTGCGTAATCTATTTATTAAATGTTATCACCTGATCATTCTATTAATTTATTTGACTAATTTAAAGGTGTAACAATGATTTTAATATTTTATTTAATTTTTAATTTTGTGTAACTAATGTAATTGGTTAACTTATTCGTATTATATACCCAATCAAATAAATAAATAAATAATGGCTTATAATAGATAGTTAATTACCTGCTTGAACATCACTGTTTTATCTGCAAACGTTTAAGTTTAAACAGACTGCAATGTGGTCTAATTGCTAGATGGTGGTTGCTACTCTACAAGAACAGTTTTTCTATTGAGTATTGGCTCAGCTTTGAGTATCTACCGGTTTTAATAACTTCCTGGTTTTATAAATCACAGGGGTAACTGAGCTATGATTAGATCGAAAAAAATAAAGACAGTTCTTATGAGAATCGAGTACTGGTAGTCCAGGTCCAAAAGAGACAGCTCTTAAGAAGTCAGGCGGGTAAAGAAGTTTGCTAGAAGCATGGAACGCGCGTTAAAGCATTACTATATATATAAAAATAATATATAATTAGTTAATTTATAAACCTGTGATATACAGGTATCACAGAGATTTTCAAATTCAAATTTAATAACACTATGATCTACCATTACATATTTAATTTTACATTAAATTAAAATTTTAAAATTAATTTAATAAAAGTAAACCTGAAAAAAAGGATAAGGTAAATGAATTGAAAAAATTGTTTTTATCAATTCAACGTTAAGTAACATGCAGATCACTACATAATAATTTAAATTCCATAATCATTTATTTATTTGCAAAAAAAAAAAAATGTGGTTCTGTTCTTACTACATAATAGATTTTCACACATTTTCTATTCCATAAATATAAACTGCGTCAAAATATTAATGCAAGCCGTAAAATATGTTATATATGCAATCATAAGAAGTTTGTATTTAAATATAACAATGTTTATCACATTGCTTAGTGCTAGTTGCTAGATGCTTTAATATACATTTAAACAACTAAAACACAAGAGTTGTCTCCATGTTAGTTCAGAGTTGCAAATAGTATTGTCGTCACCTGTTGTCTTCAAAGTATGGTGAGCTCTCACGGCAGCACAAGAAGCAAAAGCATTAAATGTTCACGACGCCGTCGAAGTCACAATAAGAACGTGAGATAAATTACAAAATTTGCACCACACCATTCATTAAGGGATTTGCAAATGATTATTATAGCCTACAAAAAAAAAAATCAGTACACTTGCACCTTTAAGAGGTTTATTATAATTTACAAAAAACAATAACAATATTGGTGCCTAGTTACTTTAGATTTAAATAAAAGCAAAGATTTAAATAAAGATGTCGGTAGCGACAAATCAAAATGGTGTCTGTCGATCTCCTGCTCAGATGTCAGACCGTCAGACTAGCTAGAACCATAGACATTGCATTTTGAGTATGCTATGTGTAGTGTAGTAGCGACTGGTTACCGAATTTATCCATGCTTCAACATCATAAATTACAGTCAGTACCTACACATACAGCTAAGTTGAATCATCTACTCATCGACTTGAAAAGTAGTAGAACTACATTACATTATCGACATGGTTATCAAATACATGAAGATGCTACTAATAGAAACCCGATCTCGAGTACTAACTTGTACAGTGTGGCGGATGTATGCTGATTTGAAATAATAAATATAACAGCAATAATTATAGCCAAGCTCTTAATAAAAGGGTCTTGCACGACGATACCAATTACAATTATTTTATTCAATAAGTGAACGATCACACAAACGACCACCTACAATAATTAATTTGAATTAAATAATAAAATAAAAATAACTACACACAACCAATCTTTAACACTGGGGATCCTATTATGATCTCTAACCACAACACTGTCCTTGTGATGGTAAAGTAAGAAGCTGTATTAAAGAACCTTGCAAAGTCACATCAATTCTCAAAACAAAATATCGAAATAGGGAATAAAAAAAAAAAAAAAAAACAGACTACTTCGAAGTACAAAAAAAAAAAAGAGAAAACCTATAATTTGAAAAGCGAAAGTTAAAATGATAATGGTATTTCATTGGGGGATGACCGAACGAAATGATAATATCTGATCCCAAATACACTATTAAAATATTATTATACTTCTCTAGTATTTGTAAAGAACTAGCTCCAATAAAAAATTGCTTAAGTGAGCTTACATATACATCAAATTTCATTATATTGCAGTATACAGTGTTGATATACATGTGATTATCATTATGAGCACAATGTGATATCAATTATTGACAATTTTACCGCATTAAAATATAATAATAAGTAAAGTTCACTGAATACGAATATATTCCACTCTCAAAATACAGAGACACTGATATCTTATGTATTCGTATGAATAGATCCTATTCCCACAATTTGTTGCAGAGGGAAAGAGAACAGATGCATTTAATAGTTATAAATAGAGCAAAATCTAAGGCCACCTTGAATAACTTGAAATAAGGAAATGTGGGTCTATATATAATATTTTTATCATATTTACAGATTCAAGTATTGTGAGTTTGCCCGATTACGAGGACTCAAATACGCATAAATGAGTTTGCCCGATTACGAGGACTCAAATACCTGTTTGTGAGTTTGCCCGATTACGAGGACTCAAAACAAAATAATGAGTTTGCCCGATTACGAGGACTCAAATACCTGTTTGTGAGTTTGCCCGATTACGAGGACTCAAAACACAATAAATGAGTTTGCCCGATTACGAGGACTCAAATACCTGTTTGTGAGTTTGCCCGATTACGAGGACTCAAAACACAATAATGAGTTTGCCCGATTACGAGGACTCAAATACCTGTTTGTGAGTTTGCCCGATTACGAGGACTCAAAACACAATAATGAGTTTGCCCGATTACGAGGACTCAAATGGTGGTAACATTTACAGTTTATAATTTTGCTATTTAATCACTCCGAAAAGAATTATCTCAATAATGAGAAATTACAATTTGGATTCTTCAAATAATTTCAAATTATAATAATACATCAAATAATTATTTCACTTGTATACTATCTTTAATATATCATATATATATATAAAAATATGTTATATATTGTTATTATTATTTACAACTCTACTAACGTTTTCTTGTTTTCTTTCACGCAGACCCTGTATCATTTTGAAGTCTCTGATCGCCTGCTGAGCTCTCCATTGCCATTGCGTTACCCACTGCCATTGCGTTACTCGCACGATGATGAAGATATGCATAATATTCTTTCGGCCTATTAGTAATAACTTGTGTCGCTAAAGATAATTATCTACTTTAGTTATATTTCAACCATACGGTATTGTTTTGTATTCGTTGAGTAGGAGTAAGAAATTGTATAATTGTAATGAGGACATACAACATAAATATCTAATGGCCGGATCGGACTGAGGACATTCCGGATCGGACTGCGTTCATTCCGGATCGGACTGAGGACATTCCGTACTTAGGATAGCCGACTATTAGCATCACAAAATTACTCTCATCCTTGTAGAGTTTATAATTATATTTGCCTGCAAAATAGATTCAGCCGATCCAAAATGTCAATGTCACTTAAAGGGACAGGGCGACTCTCGAAAAAGAAGTTGAGGAATTAATAATGGGAGGTTATTGGGAATTATTATAAAGAAGAATTAAAAATGTAAAACTTAGAAAAATAGGGAAAAAGGCAAAGTTCTAAGGTCAACTGATTATAATTAAAGTAATGTATTACTTGAGATTTGTGTTTGAACTGATTTGCTTACAGGTGGGAGTAAAAGAGATACCTAGATTATTATTACATCATACTTTCTACAAATATTATTCAAGTCGAAAGTTTGTGCCGTTGGGAAGATGTGTTTAGGCAAAGATAACGCCAAAACTACTGAATGGATCGAGCTAAAATAGGTATTGCGTACAAAAAGTTCTGTACGTGGAATAACATAATAGGCTAATTTTTAGTCCGAAAACATGCGTTCGTAGTCGCGGACAGAAACTAGTCCTATTGTACTGGGGTTGTTTCTAGTTAAAAATGTTTTAAGTACGGGGTGAAAATTTCGCCCCTCATTGAATTAACTGTAGAAACTTTAGAATAACCTGTGCCTAGATTATACTAATATACTCTTACGTGACGATGGTAAGAGGCCCGACGGTATGACACTAGTCTTATGGAAGTTGGGGAGGCCCATTGTGTGGGACGCTACATGCGTCAACACACTTGCGCCTTCCCATCTTCCGAGGACATCCGTGAGGGCGGGTGCGGCGGCAGATTTGGCCGAAGATCTCAAGAGGCGCAAATATGCAGGTCTCGACAGAGCCTACACATTTGCTCCTCTTGGAGTCGAGACCCTAGGTCCGTGGAGTACCGAGGCTCTTCGGGTTTTTAAAAAATTATCTGAGCGTCTGGTCGAAGCGACACGTGACCCGAGAGCTGTTAAGTATCTGGTGCAGCGCATCAGCATTGCCATACAGCAGCGGAGCAATGTAGCCAGCGTCTTGGGGACGCTTCCGACTGGTATTGATACGGATCAGTTGAGCTACCTGTAGATTATTTGCAACAGTCTGCACTGCAGTTAGCTCAATTGTTTCAATTGTAAATACTTGTTGTAATTTATTTCTATTAGTTGATTGTAATTTTCTTTTTACTGATATTATAAATGCGAAAGTTTGGATGGATAGATGGATATTTGTTACTTCTTCACACCAAAACCACTAAACGGATCTGGCAGAAATTTCGCATAGATGTTGGTCCAAACTTAGAATAAGACGTAGGCTTTTTATCCCATAAATCAGTTCCCGTGGGATAGAAATCACCTTTAAACGTTTCCATAGAAACAACGTGTGCGACGCCGCATGCGGAAACTAGTCACACTAATTTTATAAATGCGATTTTTTTTTATGTATGGATGGATGTTTGTTACCTCTTCACGCCAAAACTACTCAACGGATAGAGCTGAATTTCTGCAGATAGGTAGTTAGTTCTAAGCCTCGAATAGGCATATAGCATAGGCTACTTTTTATCCCATAAATCAGCTCCCATGGGATAGAAATAATCCTCAAACACTTCCATAGAAACAGCGCGTGCGACGCCGTATACAGAAACTAGTAAATAGGCCGTGTGGTGCCGGCTTAGACTTTGCACCACCCCAACTCTTCCGTGGGTGTCGTAAGAGGCGAAGGGATATCCACCGGGGGGCGGGCAGCAGCACCTCCTGCTGAACAATTCTACCACCGACCTGTGATCTCCAACCCGCATTCCCAGCGTGGGGATTATGGGCATTACCCCCTCCCCCCCCTATTACGGCCAATAAGGCGTTTATCAGGGGGAGGCCTGCGTCCAGCAGTGGACCGGTAAAGGCTGTAGATGAGTAAATAATAAACCTACGGATCATACGCTTCGCCGAAACCTCGCAAAATAACATCTACGTCAATCAGTCATGTGAAACGATTAGTGTTCCGCTTTCCAAAATAATCCGCGCGACAAAGCAAAACAGACGGAAGCTGAACCAAAATAGCTAACCTGACCCAAAACACGGTAAATATAACATGTGGAGCGATCTATACTGATATTATAAAGAGGAAAGATTTGATTGTTTGTTTGTATTGAATAGGCTCCGAAACTTACTGGACCGATTTGAAAAATTCTTTTACCATTTGAAGCCCACATTATTCCTGATGAACAAAGGCTACTTTTTATCGCGGGAAAATGCTTCATTCCTACGGGAAAACGAGTAATAGGAGAACGGGTAGTAAGAATGCAGCTAGTGGCAAATATAGACTGAGCTGGGACCGTATTCTGCTAACCAATCGTTTTAATATGACAATGAAATTTCGACACTAGACAAACCTTATATGGTTTACTTAATTGAAAAGTACGTGGATGTAGATCGAGTATTCTCGCTTCTACGGCACTGGACATAGATCGGCGTCGTAGATGGATGGGAAGGTATTATTCTTAGTACTTACTTACTTCTTACCTTAGGTACCTAATAGAATTATAGCTTTCAAAATAGCTAACCCGACCCAAAACTTTTATGGCTGGATGGTCAATAGTAAACGAAGCGGATTCCCCATTCTACGTTTCGTTTTTAAAGACAGAAGAATTGAGGTTACAAGAAATAAAATTTTTATGAAGATCGTTACTTGTATTTTGTTTGAATTAGAATTGCAGTACGTACATAATGAAAAGTAATCGATAATGTGATTCATTTACTTGACAAAAAACTAATTTCGTTCATCCATGGGCCTTAATTTCGTCTGGGACAGGCTAAGATCCATTGATGGTTTATTGTAATTGCAATTTGAGGGAGGCGCGAAGGCCGTAATAATGGCTTTCAAACGTCAGTTTAGGAGGCCTAAGCGCAATAGCACTGCAGGTAGATTCATCTTCTGAAAGATTTTTTGTTTGTGATTTTAGGTACATAATTAATACATTATTTATTTATTGGGTAGTCTTCACATATCAAATCGTATAGTACCTTTGATTTATCGATTTCGTTTAAAGTACTGTAGCAGCTGTCTTCTTTCTATTTTAGGGAACTATTGTATAATCTCAAAATAGCTGTTCTTCCTACTCCCGACAAATATAACACATGGGGACGGCTAAATATAGATTGTCGGGACTAAATTAGACGAGACACAGAAGCATGGAGACGTTGTAGGTAGGTAGTGTTATGACTTACTAGTTTATGGAAACGTTGGGACAGTTTCCAGGGGATAGAAATCACATTTAAACGTTCAAACATAGGCCACTTTTTAACCCATAAATCAGTATTTATGGGAAAAAGGTAGCCTATGTTTGATTCCAGGATTAGAATCAGAATCAGAATCAGAATCAGAATCAATCATTTATTTGCAGAATACAATAATTACAAGATCTTAAAGTTATGTGAAGACAATGTATTCGACCCGCAAGCAGGTGTGCAAATGTTAAAATGTCATTATTATTATTAGGTATTAATTATACATTAAAATATCATTAACTAATTCTCTTACTATTTAAAATTTAGGTATTCGTTTACACTATAGAAACAATTTGAAAGTAACCATATATGTAAATGTTTCTTAAATAGGTTTCCATTTAATTCTTTCAATTTTTCTGGTAGCTTGTTAGAAATAATTATGCACATGTTAAAAACATTTTTTTTATAAATATCCTTACAACATTGAGGTTTGTAGAGCAAATTTTGAAACTTGGCCCTTTTCTGTCGAATCATAACATCCCCACGTTTAGTAAAGTAAGCTGGGTAAGATTTGACAAATATACAGACATCTTTAATGTACATGCATGGTAGAGGCAGGACTTTACAATTCACAAAGAGGGGTTTGCAAGTATCACGGAACCATGATTTGTTTATTACCCTGAGGCATCTTTTTTGTATTTTAAACACTCTTTCTACTTCTACTGAATTACCCCATATTAACAAACCATAACTCAAAACCGAATTAGAATTACCTGCATGCAAATTTTCAGCCCGAACCGTTCAGTAGTTTTGTCGTGAAGAGTTAACAAATATCCATCCATCCATCCATCCAAACTTTCGCATTTATAATATTATATAATATTAATGTGATATATATAGTGTGATGTGATGTGATGAGTAACACTTGAGACATAATATCTTTGTGCACGAATGCTAAAGAGCAAATGAGTGTTGAGGGGCCCTATTCCGCTAAACTATTCGCGTCACTATGATATCATGACAGAATGATATACTTTTGATATTCTACCTTAGAAGAAAGACAGGAGTCAAAAGTGTCACGTTTGAAACCTTTCTTTCAATCTCTCCGTGCAAATCCCACCGCACGCACTAACTGGAGTTTCTTCAATCTAACGTTACTTACGCACTTTTCTTTAAAAATGTTCTTTGTTCTTAATCTTCAGACACCTCATGTTTGTTCCAGTTAAAAGTAACTGCTCCCAGCTGTTTAACCGTTTTATGTCAATGTTTGACTCATGACTCATCTTAACCATATGGTTAGAATCTGTGGTAGAGTGATTGAGTAAAATCTTGAACAGTGCACTTTCATGATCTTTTTTTCTTAATTTTTTTCTCAATCGTCTTTACAGTATCAAGGAACCAAATAAAATTGTTGAATTTTATGTTATTCGAGTGTTTTACCACGAGAATCCCGTGAGTACTGAGATCTAGGCTTAGACATTCATTTTACTTTTTTCTTTTCTGATTATTATTACTATTTTTTTGTACCAAATTTTATTATGTAGCAATTGACTTGACCAAGTTCCTTGTGAATTTACGGTATATAAATGATTTGATTTGAATCAAACCCGTTAAATTCGTCCCTAGGTTTTCATTATTTGATCTTGGTAAAAATTGACAGCCCTACATTATTACATCATTCATTCATCGTTTTCTAGCTAATAATGTCATTCATATATCATAGAGTCCATTGACATTTTCAAAGTACTTACCTACTTGATCTTACAACCGTACCTTGCGGTCACTTTGCGGTTTGTCTCGACTTGACTTATTGAGACAAGTTGAGGAAACTTTGGCGCCACTAGCTACTCTGGTATATTTAATTTGGTAAATAGGGTGTTTGGTATTGGGACCGACGTAATTTTTTGGGTATGTAGCCCATAACCCTCCTTACTCTCAGGTAAACTCGATGTATATTTAGGTATATTTGTAATTTTATTGGTATTTGTATGCACGATTTGTATTACCTACATAATAATGCTCACAGATCTTCAATTCAACGATCCTATCGATCCACGGTTGCCTGGTAGAGATCGCTCTTCAGTGATAAGACCGCCAATTGTCACATATTATGTAATTTTTGATGTCTATTTTGTTTGTAAATTATTTTGATAAGTGTGCAAATAAAGAATTTTCTATCTAATATCCAAAGTATGACGGTTTCTGAGATAAGATTTTTTTAAAGTTTTTTTAAAATCATCCAATTCCAACAATTCTCCTTTAAATTGCCATATCTTTTTCCTTTGTACCTACCTAGTTGTAATGCCACAAAATAACTTGTGCTGTATGTATTCTTCAATGTTTACTTACTATAAACTAATTTCTGTCCGCGGATTCGCACGCGTTGTTTCTATTGAAACGTTTTAAGGTTATTGTATATATGTCTCATGGGAACTGGTTTTTGGGATAAAAATAGTCTGTGTTTGATTTCAGCCCTAGAATTATCTACATGCAAAATTTCAGCCCGATCTGTTCAGTAGTTTTGACGTGAAGAGGTAACAAACATCCATCCATACATCTAAACATCCAAACTTTAGCATATATAATACTAGTTTATGCCCGCGGCTGCGCACTCGTTGTTTCTACGGAAACGTTTAAAGATGATTTCTATTCCATGGGAACTGATTTATGGGATAAAAAGTTTGATTCCAGGATTAGAATTACTTGCATGCAAAATTTCAATAGTTCTAGCGGGAGCAGGTAACAAACATCCATCCAAACTTTCGCATTTATAATATTTATTGTGATATTGTGATTACTGAGTGTGTTAAATTAAATACCCCTATTTATGTCCACTTTATTCATAGTAAAAATGCACCTGATCATCATGATTAGATGTATATTACAACCGTTGTGTCATTCAACCGATAACCGCTAGCCTGAACAGGTTGACTTTTCACTTTCCAGTGAAACAAGCCGCTCTGGGCAACCGCTGGTTGTAACCAAACCAGTTGTAACCAGCTCCTACCAGTTACACTTCCGGCGTTTTGGCGGATGTTAACCAGAATAAATTATGCTGGGTATTTCACAGTATCTGGCCCTAAAGGCCAGAATACATTGCAAGTGCGTTAGTGCACTAACTGGGTCTGACGTCTCGCTCAGTTTGCATAGTGTAGAAAGAGATGCCCTCTATTTCAACACAGAAAGCTGTCAGCCATTAGCGCTCTGACGGAGCGTACAAGCTGAAATGAAGTTTATTGCCTTGCTTCTAGAATCTAAAATGTATATTTCCAGGCCTTCTGGGCCTTGAATTATACATTTCAGATAGGCAAGAAAAACTAATGTATTTTGGCCATACCAAGGGGTCTACCTGAAAACCAGCGTAGTATTGGGCTTAGCCGAATGCTACGCATGCTGAGGTGGTGACACTTTTACCCTACGTTTATGTCGTTTTCTTTATGTCTATTCTTATTGTATAGTATTTTTTTAGATAGTTATAGTACCTAGTAGACCACCACCAGACTATATGACGTGACTGGGTAAAAATAAATATTATTATTCATCATCATCAGGAACAGACGATGAGGCAGTTAAATAAGCTTAGGTGATGAAAAGACAGAAGTCCCACCATAACTCAACAATGTGTTGTGACATAGACACATCAGCTTCAGGTTGCTCGTCTTTTAAATAAGAAAGACATAAAAAAAGCTAGAAGCTAAAGGTCCTAATCA
The DNA here is from genome assembly GCA_949316285.1 of Eupithecia subumbrata. Classification (NCBI taxonomy): domain Eukaryota; kingdom Metazoa; phylum Arthropoda; class Insecta; order Lepidoptera; family Geometridae; genus Eupithecia; species Eupithecia subumbrata. The sequence goes on along the minus strand of OX438645.1, from coordinate 11,315,591 downwards.
TGGAGTACCTACAAATAAAACCTTCAGTGCGATCACAATTCCTAATAGATAAATAAATTTTGCTGGACAATCCACACAGCATCATCTAAATTCATATACCCAAAACTAAGCAGAGCTTTGGTTATGACTTTATGAGATACAGAAATACAATTTATTGATAATACCAATTTACATGTAAGATTTTCGTAGAGAATACACAATTGTATTGAAATCACAAATAAAAAAAAATTAATCTCTTCAAATAAATTAAAATTAAAGTCATAAATGGGAATATGAGGTTCACAGAATATAATTTTTCAGTCTTAATTTAAAACAACGTTTCAGTCTTAATTTAAAACAATATATACTAGGGTACTAGATGACTGATATGTACTATGGGTACTAGATGATTGATAGACTTACCTTATTACAACACATTACATGTACTTAAATAATACGAGAATATAAAATACTTTGCCTCATAAATAATACTGCACTTTTTTCTAATAACAAGAATAGTTTTAAAACAATATTTTCCATCTTTTCAGGAAACCATCTACGAGATCCTCACCGACTTCCGGCCTACTACCCCAGATCCAACATCACCAAAACTCCAGAAATCTGACTTTCAAAAACTCCTGCAAAACTTCGAAAACCGCCAGCCAGAGCCAACCAAGAAAACAAAAACCAAAAGGTCACTAGAACATCTAAAACTCTCGAACGTACCCGAGGATTTTGCTTGCGATGGGAAATCCTACCCGATCACACCCGAAGTTACAAACTTGCCAAGACCTGACCTGTTACCGAAATTCGAGGGCAAAATCTCCCCAAAATTTGAGGGTAAAATCTCCCCGAAATCCGAAAACAAAGTCTCGAAAATCGAAACGGGAAAACTTTCGTTGGACGCGAAGTTGTCGAAAGATGAGTTCGAAGTCGGGAAGGCTGAAATCAAGTTTGCTAAGAAGGATAAGAAGTTTTGCACGGAGGTGCGAAGATACAAGCCTGAGAGGAACTTGGGGTATAGCTTGCCACGGAAGAACCCTCAGTTGGACGTAGATAGAGAAAATGTGAGTACTTCTTTATTAAATAACTTATCCTGTAAGTCTTACAGGGTTAAACCACATAAGGCCGCGCTCACTATGGATGCGAATTTGTTCGCACGTAAACGTATGAATACTGTTCGTACGAACTGAGTGCACACACTGAATACGCTTTTCTCCGTCAAATAGGCAGTGTCCCGGTGATATTGCGTTTGAGAAGTCATTTTTGTTGCGATGAATAATCTGTATCCTCAAGATAATCATCATCTACACCGGAGAACCAAAAGGGTGCGCAAAATATTTAAAAAAGGACCAATTCGGTAAATTCAATCATTATTATGCAAGATCGAAGGTTAGAAAAACAGAAGAATGGAAGATTTAAAAATTAAATTTAAATCAAATTTTTAGAATCACTTCGATCTCTCATAAAATATTTTATGTCCGTAAAACAATTTTTCTTGTTTATGTTCGCGCTCCCATAGTACCTACTAAGAAGATCAGGATCATTCGTGCATATTCGCACGTTTACGTACGAATCAAAATCGGACGAAGACATGTCCAAAGTGAGCGCGGCCTAAGACAGAATTTGTGCGATAGGAATAGGATTCCGCGTTCATAGGAGTGGGACAGAGCATCCCTTGTTGCAAAGGCGTAAGCGCAAAAATTCATAGGATTGCTTATTACTAGAAAAATAATTAAGAAACTGCCTTATAGGAACCAAATGATAAGTTATAAATAGCCTACGAAATGTTTCTTTGTTAAAAAAATATGTTACTATACATGCTAAACAGTTGGTAGGACATCCTTTTAAGTATGTAAATATACTTGTGCCACGATGTCCTGTTCTTCCATTCAGCTCCTTTGGGTGTATTTTAACACGCAGAGTGATCCCCAGTCTGTCTACCAAGCGTGATTATGTCAAAACACTCCTTACGTGGGGGAGGGGAGGCACGTCCAGCAGTCGACATTGTGGTTGATACAAATCAAATTCATTAGATAAGCCGCTAAAAATTCGCGGTCGCGAGAAAAACATATTTTTTAAGTCCAGGTATTCCAGTAGAGGCCGCGTTTTTGTAATTTTTAAAATCGTCTGAGACATAGAAAATAGTGTTTAAAATTCTGAAAAAAAGAAATATATTACTTAAGGATTTAGTCTAGTCAAAGTCGCATTCAGTTACATGATCTAACGAACCTCACTCGATACAAAAAAATCCCAAATCTACCCCTTTTTGTAACGTTTTTTCAAAATTATGACTGAACTACTGACTTTTTTTGTACTTAACTAAAGACACTAAATCCTACTAATATTATAAAGCCGAAAGTTTGTGAAATCTGAATTTTGTTATCTAGCATCTCCAAAACTACTGAACAGATCAAGATGAAATTTGGCGTACGTTTAGAGCAAAGCCTAACTTAGATAATAGGCTACTTATTATATTGAAAATCCGCGTGCGAAGCCGCGGGCAAAAGCTAGTATTACCATATTTGACTTGAGTTTGACTTGATAAAATAATTTTCTAAATCACTATGTTTAAAAACCTTCAAAATGCACGAGCGCGGCGGCTTGGCACTCTTGGCAGGCGCGATCAGTCGCGCGCTGGTGCTTACGCCAGCTGCTGCAGGAATAAAATAAAATAAATAAAAATAAAAAAGCCTTTTATTCCATAACCTTAAATAACATTTATCGATATATAATATTAATTTAAAAAAACGTATGTCAAGTATAATAGAATTAGTGTTAGAGTATAGATTTAGGTAATAAATGAATTTGATAAGTTAATTGTAGATTTATGTCTTTGTATTTCGTCAATAGTTAGGTTAGGACCCCTCTCGGGTAAAGGCCTCCTCCAGTTCTATCCAGTGTTTGCGGTCTTTTGCGACGTCTGTCCAGTTTTTAGTTTTCAGGTACTTCCTTATTTCGTCTGCCCATCTTGCTAGGGGCCTGCCAATTCTTCTTTTCCCCTTAGGCCCTTTCCATGAGGTCACTAAGGTAGCCCACCTTTCTTTTGGCATTCTGGCGACGTGTCCGGCCCATCCCCACTTCATTTTTAGAGCATGTTGTAGAGCGTCTATAAATTTTGTTTTTAATCTGGTTTCTGTATGTCGTATCTTGTCTTTCAACTTTATTTTCATTATATTTCGTTCTATTGCTCTTTGACATTTTGTAATTTTGTCTTTTGCCTCTCGCGTGTAGGTCCATGTCTGGCTACCGTAGGTAAGCGTTGGGAGTAGGCAAGAGTCGAATACTCGTTTCTTTAACCTTAAAGGTAGTGTACCTTTCAAAATTTCCTTCATGCCCCAGAATTTCTTCCAGGCTTTTGTTATTCTTCTGTCTATTTCGTCGATGTTGTTTGATGGTTTGAAAGATACCTGTTTCCCTAGGTAAATATATTCCCCTACGTATTCTAGTGTCGTGTCTTCAATTAGTAGTACTTTCTTCTCGTTGTTTGTCATGGCTTGTGTTTTTTGTAGGTTCATTTCTAATCCTCTAGTTTTGCTGGCGTTATGTAGGGTAGTCAACATGCGTTGGAGTTTTTGCGCGTCTTCTGCAAGAAGGACTATGTCGTCAGCGAAGGCTAGGTATGTTAGGTTTTTGTCGTTAATTCTAATGCCCTCGTTTTTCCAGGGGAGCTCTATTATAATTGAGTGTAAGATAGTAATAAATAGAGTCGTCGAAAGGGGGTCTCCTTGCCGTACCCCCCTTCCGATTTTGATAAATTTTCCAGTTGTTTCTAATTTTACTCTACTTCTGCAATTTTCGTATACATTTCTTATTATTTCTATGTAGGTTTCTTCTACCTTAGCTTGTCTCAAGGCATTCCAGATATACTCATGCTCTATTGAGTCAAAAGCTTTCTGATAGTCGATGAAAGCCAGATATAGAGGTTTCTGAAACTCTTGGTATTTTTCAATTACCCGTTCTAGAGTGTGAATGTGGTCAATCGTACTGAAACTTCTGCGAAAACCGGCTTGCTCCACGTATAGAAACCTTTCGACTTTTGGAGTGAGTCTCTGTTGTAGACCTTGTGAAAATATTTTATATAAGCTTGACATAAGACTTATTGGGCGGTAGTTAGCGATTTCTGTAGGGTCACCTTTCTTGTATATTATTACGATATCCGACTCTACCCATTGTCTTGGAATATTCTTATCTTTTAAAATTAGGTTGAATAGGTTGGTTAAAGGAGCAAGTAACGTTTTGCTTGATGTTTTAAGCATGTCGTTTGATATTCCGTCAGCTCCTGGACTCTTTCCTGTTTTTAGCTTTTTAATTAGTAGGTCAATTTCTCTATCGTCAAAATTTACTATGTCATTTTCAGTAGCTGTCGTGCAGACTGCCTTTTCTAGTAGGCTCGTTTTTAAGTTTCTTGTCGTGTATAAATTTTCATAGAAGTCGGTAGCAGTTGCTAGTATTTCGCTTCTAGTATCCCTGCATGTATGTCCTTTTTTTAATTTTGGTATCCAGTTTTTGTTTGGTTTTAGTTCAGCTTGTGCTCTCTTTAAGCTTCCAGTATTACTTAGGTGTTTTTCTATAATGTCAGATCTGTAGTTTTTATAGTCAAGTTTTATTTGTTTGTTAGTTAGCTTGTAAAGATTGCTTAGCTCAATTTTGTCATCTCTAGTCAGTGGTTTTTTATTCTGGAGGTCGTGTCTTTTTTGGAGTAGGATTTTAGATTTTTCCGTTAGTATGGTTTTCTTATGTTGTTGTTTTTCTTGTTTAGGGATGCTCTCTAGGATTGCTTTTTCTATTTTGTCGTAGAATGTTTGTACGTTTTCAACATTATGATTAATTATTTCTTTCTTTTCTTCTAAATTTTTTATAAATTGATTTTTTTCTTCCTCTGTCTCCAGAGCCTTTGTGACTGAAGCTCGATAGCTGGTTCGTTTTTTCTTTGGGTTTTCCATGGTGAATTTTCCTCTGACTAGTCGGTGATCGGAGGGGTATATTATATTTAATATCTCAATGTTGCTGAACATTTGTTGTTTAGAAGAAATGATATAGTCTATTTCGTTTTTTACTGTCTTATCAGGTGATATCCATGTCCATCTCTGGTTTAGTTTTCTCTTGATAAATGTACTTGGAATGTAAAGATTATTTTCCATTGCAAACTCTATAAGCTTTTGGCCTCTTGCATTTCGTGGCTCCGTTCCGTGTATTCCGAATAGTCCAGTGCTTGTCTCGTCTCTGCTTGGTTTTCCTATTTTGGCGTTGAAGTCGCCCATTATGATATATTTATTTTCAGACAGGTCTTGAGCTTTGCTGAGGGTTTCGTAGAATTTTTCTAGATCTTCGTCGCTAGCATCTGATGTCGGTGCATGTACTTGAATGAGAGAAAGTGTCTCTTGGTCAAATTTTAGGTTCAATATTGCAACCCTATCAGATAGTCCGCGAAAACTTACGATGTTTGGTTTGTATTTTCTCTTTATTATAAAACCAACGCCTAGTTGTCCCTTTTTTTGTCCAAAATAGCAGAATATGTGTTCTTTGTCTTCTTGAATGTCATGTCCTTCTCTTCGAATCTCGCACAGTCCTATTATGTCGTATTTTATGTCTTTAATTGCATATTTAAATGTTATCATTCTTTGTTCGGTAGAGAGTGATCTTGCGTTGTAGGTACATATATAAATTATGTTTTTCTGTCTTCTTGTTTTCGTGTGAGCTGGAGGGTTTTGGTCTAGCTCTCCCGCGGTGACCAGCCGTGTTGGGATGCTTGTTTTCGTCTGTTGTTTTTTCTTGTTGAGTTTTGGAGGAGGCGGCGCTAATTGCTATTGCTGTATGTTATTTTCTTTCGTCAGTGTCGTCATATATTGTGTTATGTTTCTGTTTTCGTTGTACATTTTGTTTTTTTTTGCTGATCTACTACTGTCCCTTGTGCTCGTACTTGGCCCATTTTCACTATGAAGTGTCCTCTTCTTAGGATTTGTTTCTTCGTTAATCACTTTCAGTGAAGAACTTGGTTCTCGCACAATAAGTTTGTTGTATTAATATATGCTTTGTTACCTTTTTCAGTTTCAGATTTGAGCTGATCCTGGAGCTGTTTTCTTTCATGTAAGATTTTAGGCGGGAAATCTTCTTTTAGGTAAAAGCCAGTTTGAACCAGTTTGTGCTTATTTTTAAGAATGGCAATTTTTTTCCCATATGTGGTGAGGCCCACGTTTATGGGTCTAGGCTTCTCCCCTTTTTTTCCAATGCGCCTTACATGTTGGATTTCGCTAGAGTTTATTTGTATTTGTAGGTCTTTATTTACAATGTTGAGTATTGACTTTTCTAACTCCGAATAATTATTTTCTTCTTCCGGAACACCGAAAAACACCAAGTTCCTGATTCGCACTTCCTTCTCAAGGTGATCTAGGCGTTCTTCTTGCTTTTTTTGATTCCTTTTTAATTCGTCTAGTTGTGGTTGAAGAGAGCTTAATTTTCCGTCGAGGTCGTCGATTTTTGAAGAAAGTTTGGCATCTGTATCTTTGATTTGTTGTCCAATGGCAGCGATAGCCTTCATAAGGTCGTCCATTTTAAACTTTAATAAATTAAGAAAACAAAAAAATGTTGTGCAAAAAGTTACGTTTAAATCAAGATTCGATCCCACGGCCGCTTTCAAGTTGCAGTCTATCCCGATACGTAAACCAACTAAGCCAGCGAGCCGTTATGCATTAGGTCGAAATAGGAGTTCACTAGCAATCTTCCAACGGTCTTTTAGAAGTTTTTACGACGACCGTCAAATAGCACAAAAGACGGTGCACAAATGAACACTGATTTTTAGTGGTTTTTATTTTATGTTTACACTGCTTTTTTGTTATATTGTCGTATTTTGAGCTTCTTCACTTGCGTAATGTAATGAACGTTTGTGATGTTAATCGTGTTAAACACTTGGTTGTCACTGTTTGTTATTGTTTACTGTTCGTCCATGTAGATTTTGTAATCACTGATTTGTAGCTTTTATTTGTGAAGATACTCCGAGATAACGTTGTCACTGGTTTTTGGTAAGTTTATGTACACTTTCACATTGAATTATCACTGTTTTAGACCCGGATTTCAATTTTAAATTAATATTTTTCGTGGAGCTGATAACGATTGTGCGAGCGCAGCGCCCTCTCATGCAGGAATACCTGGTCTTAAAATTATACCCTTCGCCTTCGATGTAAGAAAAATTCCCTTCTCCAAAGTTCATGCAATGCGAACGACAAGACCACTGTGTCAAACTAGGAACTAAAGTTATTCAATGCAATATAATATGCTAATGATTACGTCTGTAATCATACCATAACAATCGCGTTTCCCTTCCCTATTATGGTAAAGAAGTGAGGTAGGTACTAAAGAAAATAATTCAATGACACATATTTTCCCAAGGTTTGAATTGCAAAGTGTAGTGATGCGCCATCTGTTGGTTTGGTTTTGGAATGTTAGTTCGGCCGCTTGATGATAGGTGGCGGTAAATAATCGTTATAGACAGCAGCACGGACACTACTTTGGTGTTGTTTATTATCGTATTTTTTATCTAATAATAATATGAATAAGTTTTGTGTAGTCTGCATGTGTGTTTTTGTTAATTGCATCGTTAATTCCATTGAATTAATTTTCGAAATCTAATGTAACAACTTTTTTGTTTAGCGACAACGAACAGCGTATCCGATTTTCTGAAGAGCACGCTAGCGACATCTTGTTAAATTCGAAGGTAGTCTTAAGTTCTGCTACTCCTTCATAGATGGCGCTTTGAACGTTCAAATTATTTTATTCTCACATAAAAATAAATAAAAACAAAATAAATATACGATTCATACTATTAAACTTGTTACTGTATGTACCATTTAATATAAGTTCGAAAATCATAATTAGCAAAAGATCTTAAACTTTGCCTTGGCCGACTTCCAGATAAATAGTCAGTAAAAATCCTTGATATAGGATATTACGATTAAACCAATTATTATTATGCAAATCGTATGAGTCACTGCAAATTGTACGAGTTTAGATATAAATGGGTTTTACGCGATTTTTCCTTAACCATTGATAATACAGGCTATAAATACTCGGTTCTAAAATCCTTGATATTTTTTGTAAACTAAGAAACTTACCTAAGTATTCCAAAATCAAAAAGCACGCGATTCGAAGGTATTTATGTTGTTTCGGATTCCGTACCGAAAGCGTAAAAACGGGACCCGACTACTAAGCCTCTCCTGCTATGTTTTTTTAATGCTGGACAATCCACACAACATTATCTAGCCCCAAGCTAAGCAGAGCTCGTGTTATGGATACTAGATGAAATGACTGAAAAACTTAACACATGTGCGTGCATGACCCACCGGTGGTGCATTTAGATGTTCTCACCGTACGTGCACGTCCCACATATGGGGCACGAGCCATAACAAGTTCAAATGCCTGTAAACATGTACACGCGTGAGCAAATCCACTTTTTCGGCATACACGTGTAGCCAAAAATAATATTAACAAGAAAACCGGAGGACTTTTCAGTTAGGGTGGCTAACCTATCATTCAATATTCAATTAGGGTATCCCACCATCAAAAGTGCGTTTGCACGTAGGGGGTCGACTTCATAATCATGGCTGCACAAGGAACGTGTTAATAGAATACACATTATTGCATAGATTGCGGGACCGGTCGTCGTACATGGCCACCTTCTCGAAATTGTTTCCGAGTATACTTACCTTGGGCAAATTCTGCAGTTGGGTAAAAATAATTTTGAGAAGGAGGCTAGGAGGAGGATCCAGCTAGGCTGGGCAGCGTTTGGGAAACTACGTCGAGTCTTCTCGTCATCCATACCACAATGCTTAAAAACTAAAGTTTTCAATCAGTGTGTCCTACCCGTCATGACCTACGGAGCTGAGACGTGGACACTCACGGTAGGGCTGGTCCACCAGTTCAAAGTCGCTCAGCGAGCTATGGAAAGAGCTATGCTCGGAGTCTCTCTGAAGGATAAAATTCGTAACGAATACATCCGACAGAGAACCAAAGTTATCGACATAGCTCAAAGAATTAGCAAGCTGAAGTGGCAGTGGGCCGGCCATATCTCGCGAAGAACCGACAACCGCTGGGGTAAACGTGTTCTTGAGTGGAGACCACGACTCGGCAAACGTAGTGTAGGACGCCCTCCGGCCAGGTGGGATGACGATCTGCGAAAGACTGCAGGCAGATGCTGGATGCAGCAAGCTGAAGACGGTGCTATGGCGCGGGGAGGCCTATGTCCAGCAGTGGACTAATATAGGCTGATGATGGTGATGATGATGAGGACCCTGGGCCCGTACGGATAAAAACGAAATCGAAGTTTCTGATTCGTTTTCGTGCAAACGCTAATTTTATGCAAGCGACGTAAGAGTTGGTTTTATACGACAACGAAAACAAACTTCGATTTTCCTTTATCGAGTAGGCCCCCTGGCCACAAGGCATCCTATACTACGTCTGCCGACACGTGCTGCCCTAACCTAACCTAACTTACATGTTTGTTTGGGTAAGTAGATTGGCTACGCAACATTCTCTGTGAGTCACAAAGTAGAGAAGTCGATTTCGGTCCTTTGTTTCCCGGGATTTCGGTATCTCGGAATTGGAGATATTTCAATGAATTAATTCGTAGAGATTATTTTACTAAATTATCGTAGTTTTACGAATTCAACGAATGTAAGAGGGATATCCACGAACCTTGTGTGAAAGAGGTGTTTGAAGAACACAATGAGCTTGCCTTTATTCAATGTAGCTTTCTATTAGTAAAATACATTTCAAATATGGTTTGCGAAATCACCAGTATTTTTATGAGAGGACAAACTTTTAACCTCATTATTATTGGATTTTTGTTAAGTTTTTGTTCGAACCAGGTGCCATGTTAATTTGTCCGGGTTTATAGTTTTTTTTCTATTTTGCAAACCTCTAAATTCCCGGTACCGAGACTTGACTTGCACAGGCCGGTATGATGACGCTATGTGACTCACAATCACAACGGAAAGAAATCGCGATAAGTAGGTAGGTACCTATCTAATAACCACTGGGAGCCTTGGTTACATGGAGGAAAGAATGTAACGGGCGTATAATTTATTTCTTGTAGAACGATTTTTAAGCCGTTAAGTTAAAACTTCAGCCTGTTGCCCGTAGCCCGTAAGTTTGTAGTTAACGTTATGAATTAACAAACATACAAACATCTTAACTTTTGCATTTATAATATTAGTGTTATGTGATAATTTATTTTAACTTGTTTATAAGCTTATTTTGTAAAACTTTTGCATTTATAATATTAGTGTTATGTGATAATTTATTTTAACTTGTTTATAAGCTTATTTTGTAAGCCTCCTCTAAATACTCAGATTCAAACGCAATTCAGATTTAGCACGTCTCAAGTTGCGGTTTTTTGACAGCTTTTCATGAAATATGTCAAAAATTCGATAATTGAGACGTGATGGTTAGAGTCGCTAGAAAAAAAAGGGTTTTTACTATTTTCTAGGTTCTAAATAATTTAGATAGCAGATAAGAAGTTTTGCGCGAGCCATTATCTATGTATCTTCGCTAAAAGAAACTTTGAATGAATTGTAGTTTTACCTCCGAATACTCAAACGCAACTCAGATCTAAGCACGATTTAAGGGTCCGGCGACGGATGAATTTCCCATACAAACGTAATACCAAAATGATTTTTAATTTGAGCATATTTTTACTATGGTCTGCTATTATTTGTATTAAAATAGTATTTATCTAGGTTCCTGCCACAATTTTTTTTCAAAATACCTTTCTGAAATGAAATTATACCTAATCGCATTTTTACATCAAATAATGAATATTGTCTTAGTAATTGTGTAGATTAGTATTTTGAAAAAATCTTATGGCAGGAACCTGTATAAATACTATTCTAACACAAATAATAGCAAACCATGATGAAAACATTCTCAAATTACAAATCATTTTGGTACTACGTTTGTATGGGAAATTCATCCGTCGCCGGACCCTTAAGTCACGATTGTTTGTCATTTTTCCGTGAAAATCTGTCGTAAATTCGTCATTCGACGTTCCTAAATCTGAGTTGCGTTTGCCTCCGAATACTCATTCGGAAGTTAGAGTCACTAACCACCAAAAGTAAATCTATCATGTTTTTGAGTATTCGAGGGCTTAGAAATAAAAAGTACCTAATTGATGTTGATTTTGACACATTATCAATTCCGCCAGGCACGCAGGCGCCATGTAAGCCAACCGTTACGATCCAAGGATCATAACGTTCCGGTAGTATAACTGCAGCTATTGTCATGTTTGGCCGCAAAAAGCATCCTCCATCTTTGTTTAAAAAACTTTACTAAAATGCTCTCGTAAAAAAACCTTGTTAAGGATGAGAAGTTTGGAAAATCCGCCATTAGTGTAGTCCGAAAATCAAGTCCAATCAGTGAATAATGATAAATCTGTAAGCCATATCGAGTGAAATAAACCCTCCTACGTTTGAAACCTCTCAAGTACCTTATCTTATCAGCAAGAAGAAAGTGAAAGTTCCTTATCAGCAAGAAGAAAGTGATAATCTCATGAACTATTCAAAGTGATTTCGTTTATGATCTATTGGAAATAAATAGGTTTTTGTTGTTTTTAATCAAGTGTGTTAAAAAAATTCATAGTGATATTTAGTTGGTATCCGAGTTGCTATTATGACCACCGTGGGAATTTCAAAAAGTAAGTTATGAAAATCTTTCATCAAGCCCAATTAATGTTATATTTGACATACCTCTTTTCGCATGCCGTGACGGTCGAGGGGTAAGACTGCGTTTCCACTAGAGATGCGTAGCGAGGAATGTGTTTTTAACAAGCAATAGAATCACTTCAATTGTCTAGTCTCGCTCAGCGCAGCTCTGGTGGAAACGGCTCCGCGGAGCGAGGTTTTTGTACATACAAAACAAGGGAAAGATGTGTTGCGAGGGATGTGTCCTAGGGACGGACGGGGGCGAAAGAATAGCAGTCACTAGAAAGTGGTCCTTTTTTTTGTTTGGCGAGGAAATTCGTTTACGAATCAACTGGTCCGGGGAGGGTATTACACCCATTTTTGAAAAGTGTCTCAATTAGATTCTATAGTGCTAATGAACCACAAAAAAATTCACAAAAATGTTATACAATCGATAAAAATGCATTTAAATTTAGCATTTTAATATTTCGCGCGTTATTTGACGACAACGCTAGGCTAGACGCAGTGGACGCCATATTGCTCTGTGGTCATGACGTCATGTGGGTGTTCTGAATAAGATTAAAAAAGCTGAAACCTTTAAATTGAATTAAAAAATTAGTTTGCTCTTTTATGAACTAAAACTAACGATTTCCGACTGCTTTTTGCCTAAGCTATCTCAATAATATATTTTAACATTTTTTCTCATATAGAGTAAAATACCCTATTATGTAGGTCTCGACGCCCTGAGAAGGACGTTATACCCACTAAAAACCACTCTAGTGTCCCTCTCGCCATTTTTGCCGAACCACGGGAACATTTAAAACCTCCGCGGCCCGACTGGCGTCCCCTCTTCCTATACATGCCGGCGAGCCGACCGATCCACACACTCGCCGACCCCATTCTTCCGTCACCTTTTCTCCCCCCGAATAGGACAGAGAAGACGGTGGCCCTACCCTAGCCTAGCTCGCAGAGCCCGCTATACATCCTCGTATCAGTCAGCTTGCTCGCACATCTCTGGTGGAAACACTCACGTCGTTACACAGCCTCGCAACGCATCCTCGCACCGCTCAGTTACCTCGCACATCTCAGGGCCGCGATCACGGCTGTTAGCAGTTGAATCGTTAGGGTGCTCGGGCGTTCACAGGCCGGCATCGGACAATCCGCTGACAAGTGCGTCCACTGATCGGCAATCCGAATGACGTAATTTCGCATTAAATGGAAAAGTTGCCTTCAAGAATCCTCGCCGGCATTGCTGAAATTTTGCACACAAAGATCTGGACCTGAAATAACATAATAATTATGTTATTTCAGGTCCAGATCTGGTCCAGGACAATCTTTTTGGCTTACTTATGTACTGTGGCGGGAATCGAACACGCAATCTTCTGCGTCACAGGTGGACCCATGACCACTACGCAACATAGAGCTAGAGACTAGGCGCGATAGCGGGTTCGATTTCCGCATTAAGCCACCACGTGTTCAAAGTAGGTACACACGCTAATCAACTTAGTAACAAGTAGTTCACAAAATGACGTCATTGTGTTGTTCTTTGTTAAACAAATCGTCTAATTACCTAAGTTTCGTAGTTGTTATTACTTTACTAAGTTTACTACAGTTATCAAGTCAAATACTACGTATAATAACTTAACATAATTGAACTGACGAGGCCATCGATGTAAGTAAAATTCGGTAGATTCGGTCTTTCCATCTTTGTTGTTCATTATTAGGTAGGTATTTTCCAAAAGATTGGAAATAGCGTTTTTAATTGCGTTTAGTTGTAACACAACACAGGCCATTTTTATGAGTTAGCGCTGGGAGAATATTATACGTTCTCGTAATTTACAGAATTTTACCTATATCTGTGGACGAGGGGTTAAAATAAAACTGGCAAGAGCGTGTTGGACCAGTATTTCCCTCCGTTGCATTTTGACTTGTGCCGGTTTTGTTTGTATGTTCGTCTACTGGATATGCCTGCGGTTTCGCCAGGTATTTTGTTGTGCGGGACACAGTTTCTATCGATTTTATATCATACTAGCTTCTGCCAGCGGCTTCCCACGCGTTTTTGGAATAAAAAATAGCCTTAGTAACGTAAAATACTATCAAGTAGTTTACAAAATGACGTCATTCTGTTGTTCTTTGTTAAACAAATCGTCTATCTAATTTATTAGTTGCTGCTTGTCTCATCATATAACAACAGTTATCGAGAAAGTGCAGAGGTCAAAGATTAGTAAAGCCTGTACTATAAAAGCTTGCTCCGTCATCTATATTATACTTGAGTAACGATTTTTTGAGTTGCTGAGTGGTGCCGGCTTAGAATTTACCCCAATACAATTCTTTCCGCGGGTATTGTAAGAGGCGACTAAGCGATATCAACCGGGAGCGGGCAGCAACGCCCCCTGCAAAACAAATCTACAACCGAACTGCGATCCCCAACCCGCATGCCCAGCGTCTGGATTATGGGCATTATACCCCCTATGAGATAAATGTAAATAATTATCAGCGCTTATCAGGGAGAGGCCTGCGTCCAGCAGTGGACCGATACAGGCTGTTGAGGATGTTGAGGAACGATTTTCTATGGCAAAAGCGTTACTCAAGCCTATGCTTATGCTTGAGTACCTTTCGATCTATTTCGATGACTGAGCGTAGTTTCAAAATACAGGCCTAAAGGTCGTTATACATTACGTTTTCTGGTCTATCGGGGCTTGGAAAAAATACATTTTAGATTCTAACTGCAATGCAATAAAGTCATTTTAGCTTGAACTCCTCCGGCAGCTTCATTTTTCTAACAGCGGTCTTTCTGCGTTAAAATAGGGAGCATCTCTTTCTACATCTACACTATATAGTTGTCGGACCGCCGGATACTTAGTAGGCTTCCGTTGCATTTCGATTTATGCCAGTTTTTAATGAATGTTTTACTAGTTGTGTCCGCGGTTTTATCCCGTTGTTATATTTTTCGCAGATAACCTAAGTTTATTTTGCTTTTATGTTATCCTACTAATATTATAAACGCGAAAGTTTTTAAGTATGGATGGATGGATGGATGGATGTTTGTTACTCTTTCACGTAAAAACTACTGAACGGATCTGGATGAAATTTGGCACAAAGATAGATTATAGTCTGGAATAGCAAATAGGCTATTTTAACTCGGAATTCCCACTGGAACGGGAATTACGCGGGTGAAACCGCGAGGCGCTGCTAGTGAGTATATACTAGAGTATAATATTCTCTGGTAGGTACCCATAAAACAAGCTCTTTGGAGCTAGAATCTAGCCGCTAGATGATGCTTTGTCCAGCAATTTTCATTTATTTTTACTCCTCAACCGACGGAGCAGTGGTGTCAATCTATTGTTTATTTTCATTTATTTATTTAAAGTTGAGCCCAGAAAATTTGGTCCTTACTTTTTGTTACACCCTGTTTTATAATTCTTGTGTTTACACCAATTTGCTAAAAGCCTGGGGGTGACTTTGACCTTTGCCCTGCCATAACTTCTGATTCCATGGCGTCATGCCGTACCTAGCTGACTCATGGGTTTTGGCGTGTTCGGGTGAGGTGTGGTGTTTATTTTTAGATTAATTTCGTGAAACACAGTGGAAACCCTAATATCATAAACGTGCTTGAGCGAAGGTAAAGTAGCTGATTCTAGCGTCTATAATATTTTTTTTTGCTAAATACTGAATAACTGACTTCGAATTCCAATAATTATACATGGTTTTAGGGCTGAGACGACCCCTCTAGGTCGATTTTTACGGCGCGACCGCCATTAAAAGTTTCATGCGAATAAACAAAAAAAAAACAAAATCAAACCTATAGGTATATACCGATAGGTAGGCACTAGGCAGGTACTAACTTATTGAGTCGTATAGAATGAGTAAGCTTAATAGCTTAAATCTCTTATTAGAGGGGGCAATGTTATTTTTCTGTTTTTAGGTCTTTAATCTCAAG